>CM045766.1:132193993-132930735 GCA_025200525.1 Camellia lanceoleosa
ACAATACTCTCATTTACCATTTTACGAAAATTTTGTTCGGCGAGGAATCGGCACCCATGTACCTCAATGTTTTAGAGACTTTCTACATGGACATACAGGCCAACTTCAATGATCCCATCCACTATTCTCCCTAAAGCATGAAGTACCTCCCATTTCTCCTCCCAAACATCATATATATACAATGTGTTAAAAACACAGTCATATTGACAATCAATAAGAAGATTAGTTTCAATTCACCTCATGTAATTTCTAGAATAATCATGATTACATCCTCCACCGATAATCCAGCGAGATATTCCCCTACTTATATACGTCTCTAAAACAGATAAATTATCCAAAATTTCCGCCAGAGTGGTGTATATCCAAACTCACAATTTTATATAAACATTTATTCAATTTCATTCTCAATAACAATTTCATTAGTTTATATAAAATAACGAATTTAGAGCTTGTTTTAGACAAAACTCTCCTTTATTCCAAAATCCTACAGATATCAAAATCACCAAATTTACCCACAACACAATCTCACATTACTCCCATAACATTTTTAACACATATATAAACCCTCTTTTGATTTTAAGCCAAAACCTTAGATTTGTTTAAAAATCACCTCAAAATCAATGTTTCTTACACATCAATGAATAATCAAGTTAAAAAACCATATGAGAGTTATTGAAAAAATCCTTACCTCCAAGTTTGAAACCGAGAATGGAACACTTCAAACACGCAAAATCCATTCTATTAGGATGAGAATAAAGCCCTTGAATCTTTCTATCTTTTATCAAAGAGTAAGTGTAAACCACTAATCTTGTAATAACCCGACCCTCGTACATGTTTCCGACCCATTTTCAGCTCTTGTTTTTGCGCTTTTTAAATGCTTATTACCAAAATTATGAAAATTATAGCTAAGTAAGTGAGAACTTCATGATTAAGACATGTTTAAGGATGTTTATCATCAGGTAAGAAAGATATATCTGTTATATTAGGGGTTTAGATAGAAATTGGGAGCCGGTGAAGCAATTAACTAAATTGATTTCATATATGCGATCAACATGATTTCCTGGAAATAATATTAAACATGCAGGTAATTTCAATTTAGGATCTTAAACGATTGATTTTGTCTTATTAGCTCTAAAACTATATAGAGATGTATGTCGTTCGAGTTAAGCCTTAAAAAAACTTAGTTCAAAATTTTCCACGGGGACTAGGAAGAAGCTAAGAAAAGGGAGGAGAGGTGAAGCTAGGTAGATGGAATTCCCTAATCATTCCTTCCTCAATTTGAAATAAAAGTTCTCATTATGGCATGTTATGGCATGATCTAAAGTGGAGATAGAATTTTTGGTGGGTATGTTAGGGATTTTGGTGTACTATCGATCATCTAAGTGTCTCATTCATGTTAAATTGGTAATCATCATAATGATCATGATTTGTATCTTTTATTTCATGTTATATGTAGTGATATGATCATAATTTTATCTCATGTTATGAGAAGATGAAGGTGAAGTTAAAGATGTTAAGTATGGGTTTTAATTCTTGATTGATCAATTGAATGTGTTCATGAGTTCAATTCAAGTTAGATTATAATATGAAGCTTTTAACTAGTACATGTTTGAACCATGATTTTGTATTTAAAAAGCTTCAATTTAGGGCCTTTCAAACATTTCCCAAAGAACCCAACTTTGTTTGCAAATTTCGGACCAAGCGGGGAAATCTTGCCACGTCCGACGCAAGTGCAAATGCTGAGCCCCTGGAGGTTGTATTACGCCTTAAAAGGCACGTAGGGGCAACCCACCGTGCGGGATGCTCCGCCACTAATGCGGCGGATTAGCTACCGTGATGTCTTGAGCGGATCCCTAACCGCCACGCACGCAAGGTACATGTTAAAAAAATGAATTGCTCCGCTTTTATGCGTGTAGGGTCCTCTAATGTTGTCGAGAAATATGTGTTTGATGCCTTTTTCGATGATGATTAATTCCTCACGAGTGAAAGCCGAATCAAAATGGAGTTTGATGTGGAAATGAACTAATATGTAAGGGTGAATGTGCTGCAGGGCACACCTACGGATGCGGAACAAACACATCATTACGACACACCGTGAGTAGTAGTACCAATATATATACAAGTGTAGCTTATGATTGTCATATGTATTATCGTTTATACGCATAAAATGTAACCATGTCATGTTTCAACATATGTAATGAAAAAGAAATGGAAAAAGATAGAAATTATTCGCTTTTAATAAGACTTTCAAAGCCAAGTTACTACTGTTATCATGATTATGGAAATAAAAATGCTTTGCACTCGGAACTAAGTGCTACGATGTGAGCCACCTTAGAGTTCGGTGTGAAGAACACCTCTTTGAGTTCATACAAGTATGTTCAAGGGCTCAACTTGCCAACTCTCACGCAAGGAGCTTAACGCCAACTTTTTCCAAGGGCTTAATGCTTGCATGATTCACTTCGAGCTTTTATGCCAACTTTTTCCAAGGGCTTAATGCCACATGATTCACGAGGAGCTTTATGCTAACTTTTTCCAAAGGGCTAGATGCCATTATGTCCAGGGGTTTAATGCCACTCATGTTCAAGGGCTTATAGCCATTACATTTCCAAGATATTATATTGCAAGCTACTATGTTTCAAGAATGGGCCCAAGCCATCATGAATTTAGTTCGTGATTCGCATCGATCATGTGTATTTCTTTTGTATGCTTTGAAGTTTTATATTTCAAGTCAAGCATTGTGTTATTAATGTATTACTATTCACTGAGCTTAGCTCACCGCTTAATGTCCTGCGTTTACAGAGGTAACCCATCGTGATCACTCTAACCATTTACACCATTTCCTTTTGTCAACCTTCATGGTCTAAATCGCGTGAAGCCATTATCTTTTGTAAAGACTGCTTAAATGTTGCTACCCATTTAAGGTTGGATGTATAGAGTTTCAATGATTTTTTGTATATGCCCAACGATGGGGCCAAGTCTCAGTATATATATATATGTGTTTATAATCTATGCTACTACATATGGTTTGAACTCTATTCATTTTCTATGTTGCATGTGGTGTATAAGAGGTCCCGCACGTAGATATAGCTCAATGGAGTTCATAGGCATTGTTGTTTTCTTTATTATATGCTTCCGCAAGGCCCCTTATGTTACATATAACAAAGTTAAACGCTTTGTTTTCGAAAGGTGTCATGCTCAAACTTTTAGGTGGGTTTGAGGTCGTGACAAAATCTAGGTGAAAAAAGTAGAGATAGTAAGTTTTAGAGAGAGGAGCTCGATCTAAGGTTTTGAGAGAGAAAGTTATGAAAGGGTGTCCGCGAATCGAGCATAAGACGCATCCCATTTGAGCGCAAGAAGTGACGCTCGAGTGTCAAACACAATAAGTTGTTCTGCTTGAGCGCAAGAAGTGACACTCAAGCGCAGAATACACATATCCAGTAGTTTTGCAGATAGAAGAACATCGTTCGAAAGACTAGAATGGCCACTGAAAGTGCACACCCGCCGAAATAGAAACGCCGCCGAAGCGAGAATACACTCTCCTGGGTAGTTTTGTAGACCGCAAAATCGAGAGTTTAAAGCTCGCCGAAGCGCAAGAAGTTTCACTCGGCGGAGGAGCAAAAATCGAGCGACAAATGTTTGGAAACTAAGCAAACCAACTTGTCCCAAAATGCAATCACAACAACACAATAGCCAAATAGAAAGAAAAACAAGAGAAGGAAGATAAGACCAACAACATAAAATCATTAAACCCGAGTCCAGGATACAACAAGAGCTCTGTCAAAACCGTAATCGCTATAATCTCTTAAAGAATTTCGCTCCAAATTTCAAATCAAGTTTTAAAACCGAAGTTAAACCAATTACAACAATGACAATCCTTTAATTCCATCACCATAACTCATTCTCCCGTCATTCAATCCCATCAACAAGATTAACAAGTTCTCAATATCAATACACAATTCGTATTTCCAAAACATATACAATGTGTTCATATTAAACTCGTGTTTCCAAAACACATACAACATGTACAATGTATTCATATTCTCAAAACATATACAATGTTTAAAATAGACTTGCATTTCCAAAATGTAAACAACATATACAATGTCCCCATACTTCTTAATATAACAACAAGACAATACATATTCAAACATTAATGAACAAGGCTGGATATTTCTTACAGACTTCCAACTCAAGGCTCCCAAGTTGCTTTCAACTCCGTGATGTTTCCACAAGACCTTAAGCAAGGGAATTGTCTTGCCTCGCAAGACTTGGTCCCGGGTATCCAAAACCCTCACCGGTTTCTCTTCATACGAGGCAACCTTATCTACCTCTAAGTCGGTCAAATCCAACACGTGCGATGGATTCGGTTCATACTTCTGAAGCATGCTAATGTGAAACACATTGTGAACCTCTAAAAGTTGTGGCGGCAATGCCAGATGATAAGCTACCTCTCCAATCCGTTCAAGGATCTCAAAAGGCCCAATGAATCGGGGGGACAACTTCTCACTTTTTCCAAATCTTATCAAAGCCCAACTAGGTGATATTTTCAAGAAGACATGATCTTCCACCTCAAAAGACAAGGGTCTTTTCCTACAGTCGGCATAACTTTTCTAGCGACTTTGAGCTGTAACCAACCTCTTACGGATAAGTACGACTTTCTCTGTCGTTTCTTGGCCTAACTCCGGGCCCAACAAAGATCCATCGCCTACCTTGGCCTAACACACAGGAGATCTACATGGTTGACCATACAAGGCCTTAAACGGTGCCATGCCAATACTCGACAGCTATTGTTATAGACAAACTCCACTAAGGGCAAGTGCCTCTCCCACTTAATCCTTAAAATCAAGGACACAACCCCAAGCATATCTTCTAAGATCAGATGATAAACTCGATTGCCCGGGTTTGAGGATGATACGCTATGCTAAAAGTTAGTCTAGTGCCCAAGTGTAGACACCTCATTTTTGACTCTTAAGACTTGAGTGTCCGATCGATCACTTAATGATGAATGTGTATGCTTGCTAAATACTTGACTTCCTCGGCAGAAACTTTAGTGTTTAACCTTCAAACCTTGTGTCTTGTTTTGGACCAAAGTAGTGGTTTTTCAAGCCTCAGGCTCCAAGGACTCAGCTGGCTCACTAGTGTGGCATGTCGCCCACTTTTAGTGGCCTACCACTCACTATTAGTGGCTCGCTAGCCACTAGTGCAAAAAATCATATATTTTCTACCACTGTCCTCCCATGTGCATATACCATTTTAGTCAGATGTATATAGATATTTTTGAGATAGACACATGGTTTTCTATATATAGATGACCTCCTTTGGTTTCAAGGTTGGAAAAATTTAGGAGTGAGAAAATATTTTAGAATAGCAAAAGTCTCTCTTTTTACAATTCTCTCTCTCTCTCTCTGCAACTTACATAGCCTTTGCTCAAACACTCTAAACCAAACCTAGAGAGTTCCTTGTTGAGGTGATTTGGGCTTGAATTTTATCTTTGAGGCACTTGAGAGTGTGAAATTGGTGGTTTGTAACTCAAGGGTTCATTCCTCTTTAAGAGGTATATCTTTTAGTGCTTTTTGTTCCATCTTTATACTACTTGTTTTCAATCTTTTCTTGCTGTTTTTGAGCTATTTAATACTTGTATTTATGGGCTGAAACTTCTGGTTTAAGGCCATTAAAGGTAGTGGGGTTGACCACCCATCTTTGAACCTTGGTTCTAAGGTTTTTGCCCTTATGTTTCCCACCCTCTCATTAACCTTCTTTGAGCTTTTTACCACTAATTTCTAGAGGTTTTTCAGAGGCAAAATCATATTTTGAAGTCCTAAAAGTAGAGGGTTAGCCTCTTCTCCTTGTGCTTATGTGCTAGTTTTAATTCTTCAATATTTTAGCTAGTTGTTGTAGTCATTTTTATCTTAATTTCAGCACTTTTTTGGATTGTTTTAGGACTATTTTTATGAGTTAGCTTCATTCATTCTTTGTATTGTAGGCTTATAGTGTAATGGTCCTCATAGGCTTTGGGGTTTAGGCCTTAGCCACCAACTTATTTGAGTTGATAGTATTTATTTCTTGCTTTCCATACTTGTTTTCATCTCTAATTATCTTTGCAACCTCCCTCTTTTCTTGGCATTTTATTTAATTTGAGAGTTGTTTCAAACTATTTGCTTGTTTAAGCTTGAGAATGAGGTAGTTGTGCTTAATGGTTTAATCCCTTTGGGGGTTAATTACCAATGGCATGACATCTCTCTCATGCCTAAAACAATACTTGGTTTAGTACTTTTCTCCATTAGTGGACTTTTGGACTAAATGAATTAAGGAATGGAAGGTAATTAAAATGAAGTTATAAAACTTAGACTAAAATGGAACAAGATAATAAAAGGTTTTGTGTTCAATTAGACGTTAATTGAACACATGGAGACTTGAGTCATTTCATACTTGTTAGTGATGAAATGGTTCAAGATTTCAAGGTCAATCACCTCTCTTGATCAATCTATGATAGGGAGGAGGTTTTGTTGGTCTTTTGTTATGCATTTATTGAAATTGTGTCCCTTGATTCATAAGTCATCATGCAATGAGATTACATTGATTGATGACTTGTGAATCAAGCCTACCCTTCCTTTGACCTATTTACTGATAAGGAGAGACATGGTGGACAAACATCCCATGAGAATACTCTAGTTTGTGCTTTGTTTGTCCTCTATTGCTGCAAGAAAAAACAAACATTAGTGGCCGGCAAGCCATTTTTACTAGACGACAACCCACTTTTAGTGGGTGGCCGGTCACTACTTTTGTGTTGCTGGCCACTTTTTTTAGGTAGGCAGTGTCTTTTTTCCAGCAGAGCAAAATAGAGGCTGAGGTAGAAAGCATGTGCAATTTTCTAACTGAGCAACAAAGGCATTCTAGTAGCAAAACAAGGAGCATTATCGGATGGACATCTGGATCCATGGATGAAGCATCTCTCGATCCTGGATCCATGAAATGATGTTGTAATATTAATATGTTCTACTCAAAGTAACGAGTTTGTAATTAATTAGTTAGAATAACTAGTTAGTTTTATGTTGTAAATATTTAATTAGCTGAAATAGTTAATTAATTTGTTGTTGTAATAATTAATTAATTATCTAGTTTAGTTAATTTATTTCATTTGGGGTTGTAATAGTTAGTTAATTAGGTAATTAGTTAGCTAGGTCATTCATTTGGACCCTCCTGCGCGAAGTTAAATTGTAATAATGTGTATGTCTTCCAATCCCACGTCTTTCTCCCTTTTATTTACTTGCTTATGATGGGTAGTTTAGAACATCATGTTTCTTTTAGCATTTCCCATGTTTGCATCCACTTGTTTTGCATAAATTGAGGCTCGGTTCATCATTCTAACAAGCATTGTTGTTAATTACTTCGTTGAATACGTGTTTAAACCGCATGCTATCAAAGTGATTCACATGTCATAATTAGTAGCCGGGCCTATTAATTGCATTTTTGCATGTGTTGCATTAGGTATCTTGCATTAGTTAGGATCATGCATTTTTTGAACTAGTTTCTCTTTTGGCTCGCTTCCGGAATTGGGGTAAACTTTTATTCGCTTTTGCATATTTACATGAGTGTGATTGTTGCCATGTCTAGCATGCTTGCTATGAGGCTAATTGCTTAATTGATATATCTGAATGCCTGGGGATGAAGGCTAATTGCTTAAATTGGAATAATTTGAATAAATGTACATAGTAGATCGCTTTTTCAAGTGGTACATATTCGAAACAATTTTCAAACATACACGAATCAAGTGTTCCAATTTTTGCAAATTAGTCTATACTTGTGTGCAACACATAGTAAAGTTAGTTTAATAATTGAAACGAGAGCATATAATGTTGATAAGAATCACATCATGATTAGTAGAGGCTGATCTTTGATTGGGCGAGTGGGGTGCTTAATTCATGACCTTCCCTTCTCGTACCAAGTTCCCAAGCTGAGACAATCTTAGTGATGACGGACACATGGCCTTTGGCACAAGTCATGGGTTTTCTAAATTTTTCAAAAATATTTAGGTGGCGACTCTATATTTGGAAAAGTAGTCCATTTTTGGCATTTTGATTGAAAATCGATTTTTCAAAAGATTTTTGGACTTTTTGGTGTTTATTTGTTTCACATTGCATTTGTGGAATCAGATTCAAAACCACGAGAGTCCGAACTGTACGGCTAGTTGTCTTCGAAAGGAGCACGAAAAGTCGAGCTACAATTTCTGGTGACTTTCTTGGGGAAATTAGAGAACTTGACTTAAAATTCATGATGTGAAATTTTATCTACACTAATATGTTTCTTTGCATTGCATTTGCATTGGTGCACTTAAGTCATTGTGTTTGCCATCTGCTATTCCTAGACGGTTTGTTGGAGGCTTGCTCAAAAGCTTGCCAAAAGGTCAAATTCGTGGGCTTTGCCATGTTGGGAATACAACCCTTGGATCCGGGCTACCACTGCATCGCTTTGATGCTCCTTTCATTTCTTGGAGTTAGGTATGAGAGGTATATTAGGTAGTCTTGCCGAGATATCATTTTTGACTATCTCGCCTAGTCAGATATAGTAAAGCCTTAGTGACTGCTCCAAACTAAGACAGGATGTTCACCCAAGATATGTGATTGCATGAAATCGCTGATTGAAATAGTGAAACCTAGTTTATGACAAAACTAGGACAGGTAACCCTACCCTCATAAGGTGTTTTGGCTCTCTTTAATCGGTATGTGCTTTATAGTGAAACTATAGAGGAATGTACATAGCATTGCAAGTTTGGTATTTGTTTCGGGGTAGAATTCAGGGAGCACAATCCCACAACTTTGATCATGTCCGTGTTCATAACATCTTAGCCGAGGTGCGTGGTGATTTCGACATCGTTTTTTGGTTTATTTCTTTTGCTAGGTAGTTTAAAACCATAGCTTGAAAGTTCGGATATCCCCAAGTACTTTGGACCAAGTTGGAAGACTTTGTAAAGCGGGGATCTTGTTTGGGGACAACCCATGTTTAGCTCACTCCCTTGGTTGCAAAGACGGAGGAGAATCGCATGAGTTCACCAGTTTGGTTTTTACATCAGTCACCCCTCAACTCACCTGTGTCCAGTCTAGTTCGGGAACGGTCATCTACTTCTAGCCCAACACGAGATTAATCACTTATTCCAAAGTCACAGTATCCCCTGGTTAGTATAGAAGAACTGATACACCATCTACAACAGACAGTTGAGACCCTATAACAGGATGTGGCCCGTCAGGCCAAGGTTACGGCCCATCAGACCGAGGTTATAACTAGGCTACAATAATAGTAACCACAGCTGGCTGCGACCTCTACATTCTATGCACCTACCACAGGTATCCCAGCACCCGGAGCCACCGCTCATACTGCCAATGTTCAAGAAAACCAAGGCAATCCGGCAGACCCAATTTGGCACAAACCTCCAAAGCCCCGGTTTGTCAGACTGAGGCCTTCGTTCGAGTTTGAAGTTAATCCAACTGCACTCAAGGTCAATAAACTAGAAAAATTGTTCAAAAGAGCGCAATGGGTTAACTCCATCCCAAACATAAGATGGGTACACCGATTCTCGTAGCTTACATTACCATATCGGTTTAAAATGCATATAGACCGCTTCGATGGCTCGAGATCCAATGATCCACCCACGTTTGTTTTGAATATCTTGTGGCCAATGGACTTAACTAGACTACAAAGTTGTCTTTCTTCGGTCACACCATGTCATGTATAGCGCCATTTGGTATGCTAAGTTGGAAGATTCTATCAAACGAATCGGGAAGAGATGGCCGAGGTCTTCATTGCTCTATATTCTTACAATACTCAGATTGAGGTCACAACTCGTGATCTCGAGGCAACACGCCAAGAGTCAAAGGAGAGTTTCTTTGAATTTGTAACAAAGTGGAGAGCTAAAGCCTCGATGATGACCACGAGGCCTTTTGTGAAGGACCAGATCAGGATGGTCGTCCGAAATCTACATGGCAAGCTGTTCCAAAAAATGATTGTGCTCCCGTTATTTACATTTACAGAACTTCATGAAATGGGGGTGCAAATCGAAGATGCCATGAAACAGGGGCTTATTACCGATGAGAAGGAGCTGGCAAAAAGGCCGTTTGTTCATAGTTCCAATGCTACCAGTGGTAGCATAGCTGCGAGGCCGTCAGATGTAAGTGTTGTCACCACAACCAAGACTGCCGACCCCTTCGCCAACACAAGCTCACAAACATCGTCCAACCCTACCCAATATTAGGAGACTTTTAACCAACTATACATGACTCTCTCTCAAGCCATGAAGGTGCTAGCTAAGAAGATACAGCTCAAACCCTTAGAACCTTGCCCACTTCCTGATCCTATCCCATCCAAACACAACCCCGCAAAATACTGTGCATTTCACCAACAACATGGTCATGATACCGACTAGTGTTTTCAGTTGCGTCATGAGATTCAAGATCTTATTGACAACAAGGTGATTGCTTCACCTCAGAAACCAAACGTAACTACAAATCCACTCATAGCTCATAATCAAGTCCCTCCACCTCGAAATCTCAACCCGATCCATACACCGGCCATCTCTTACAACCCCAGCGTATATATTACTCCTTTCCACCTACCAAAACCGATGTTGTTCATTTTGAAAGGCACAGATCTATGCATGATCGACATGTCCAAACCTCAACCCAAGCCTGTGGTGATGAGACTTACAATGGAAGGGGAGTCGACCTTGAAGGAAGGTACTAATCTGTTGCCAGAGTGTCTTGATGACCTATCTGGTAAGGTCTATGATCCAAGTTGCTATATTGTGTCAGCTGGTCAAATCAAGCCTGAATTGATGTTGCCAACCTTGGTAGACATCAATGTGGTCAGGGAAGATGGCTCGAGCCAGGGGTTGGATGATTTGGCAGATCTCGAAGAGGATTTGGACAACCTGCAATTCTTTGATGAGCAGGATCATGGAGATGTACAGATCGGTTGGTTTGACCTAAATGGATTAATTGACAACACTGGATGGCTAAGTGATGAGCCAAACAAGGAAGAAGAAACTAGAATGAAACCAAAGGGAAAAGAAGCAGAGATAACTGTAGTAGCCGAAAGGGCTGATGAGAAAGGAAAGCTGCCGGAGAACGCTGGTGTGGAAAACCCAACCTAGGAAGTAGGCATTGTGAGCACTGTAGATACTGAACATGAAGCTGCATTGAGGCAGTTTGAATGAGATAGAATTGAAGACGGCCAGGAAATTGTAAATTTACAACACCTTGTGGGGGACACTTACGATATGAAGGTGATACAAACAGAGCCAGACAACTGCTTGTTGGCCGCTGAGGGTGAATGGTGGGAGGATAATGATCTATATTTGGCCCATACTAACGAAGACTGGGGTAATTGCATTCGGGCAATACATGGTATGCTGAGGAAATAGACCATTTGACAAGAAGTAGACTGTATTTTAAGCCGCCGCGTCTAGATCAAGAAAAGGCATTTGGAAAGGACAAAGAGATCGAGAAACAGAAAGAGAAACAACTAGAAGAGGAGGCAGTATTGAAACAACTCAAGAAAATCCGAGCTGACATCTCAATTTGGGGTTTTCTCATGGCCTTGCAAGTATACCGACATGCAGTATTGTCGGTAATGGACAAGGCTAAATTGTCCATTAACACCACGCCCGAGTAGCTTGTGGGTTTTGTAACGCCCCAAATTTCTAGCCCAAATGATAAGACAACAATTATGGCTCTTTTAAGGAAAACTGAATATAAATGTCTAAAATTACATTACATGATTCAATAGTTCTTCATGCAATAATACATTAATCTAACAACAAGTAAATAAACAAATAAATATCCCCAAGGATTTACAAGTTTCCAAGGCTTGAGCATGGTTACACAAAACGGTTATTCAAACCCACACAAGCACAGCCCTTAGCTTACACACAAAGTCATACCAAGATGAGACCATTGTACTCCTAACACACATACTTCTATGCCCCTAGTTAGGTGGGATCACCACATCTTTTCCTCCACAAAAATCTCGTAGGGTGAGTATAAAGCCCAGTAGAAAATTCTTAACAAAGTATATACATTTTATACAAGTCTCAAGAGATGAAATGCACATGCCATGCTATGCCCTTTTTGAAGATAAAGCACATTTTCATCTTTTGAAAACCATCATGCTCAATGATATCATGCAATTTCAATTGTTCAAAACTTAACAATTTATTTCAAGGGCGGTAAATACGACTCTGGTAATCCCTAGGTCGGTGTCTGCAAGTAGACTATACAAGTACTACCAAATTGTCATTTTTACCGGTATTAACCAGAAGCTCGACACCTATCTGCGTGGGTTTTCGGTCTTTCACTCTAGACTCTCAGGCCAACTTATTCAATATCATCTACACAACCTATCAAGACTTACCAATGTATTTACCCCAAAACCATTCCATGAAAATTTGTTTCTCAAAATTCTTTTCTCAATGCAAGTTTTCAAATCAACTTTCAAAGTTTAATGTAATCAAATGAATTGATATGCCAATTTCACAAGATGAATATAAATATTTTTATTCCAATTCATCATCCAAGGAATAACACAATTCCCTCTTCTCAAGTATCCTCGACAATTAGTTATTTCAAGACTATTTCAACGTTTTGAACAATAATTTCCAAAATGATTAACAATTCTCACATTCCCTGAAATTCATTATTTATGTAAATATAAATAAGAAAATTTCCAAACATCAATTTATTTTGACACACAAAATAAACATAACAATATCATTCATGGATTTTCAGTCTCCTTTAAAAAAAAATCCC
This sequence comes from Camellia lanceoleosa, assembly GCA_025200525.1. Taxonomy (NCBI): domain Eukaryota; kingdom Viridiplantae; phylum Streptophyta; class Magnoliopsida; order Ericales; family Theaceae; genus Camellia; species Camellia lanceoleosa. The sequence continues at coordinate 132,206,791 of CM045766.1, forward strand.
CAAATTCTAGGTTTTCTCACCAAAACTATACAACTCGAATCTTTTGAAAGAAAACTTTCCAAAATCATCTTTTCTTCAATCAACGAAGATTAAAACCCATAAGATCATTTTAAAAGAACAAGAGACAAACCCACTTTCAAAATCGCTCAACTTCTTGAATCAACAATCAATTTTCAAAGCTATCGAAAGATGATTTCAAAAATCATATAGATCTTGCAAAAATATATATATAACTCTAAGAAAATCCCTACCTCAAGTTTTGAAGAAGAAATGAGATGAAACCCCCAAAATCAACGGTATTGAAACTCAATCTTCACCGTACACAATGAAACCCTCGAGAAGTTAACCAACTTTGATGAATAACTTATGGCAGAACTCTAATGGATCTTGAGAAATCAAGGTTTTGATCCAATTTGGCGTAGGGAGATGTAGAAAAAAGGGAGAGGAAAGGGTTTTTAGAGAGAGAGAGATATACAAAAGTGATATGAAATATCAGATTCACGAACTAATATAACATGGTTCGCTCGAGCGTGGAAAGGCCCGTTCGAGCGTCAAATACACTTTCCCAGTACTTTTGTAGATATGTCAAACTTCTGGAACCAAACATTCTCCGCTTGAGTGCATAAACAGCCGCTCAAGCGGACAAGCAACTTTTAATGCATTTTGCATTTTTGCTTGATCCTCGCCAGGGCATGGCCCTTGGACCTGCCAAGGGGCGCTGCCCCATAGACCTCCGTGAGCTGACCGGGCAGCTCAATCCCCGACATACTCAACGAAGTGGCAAAACTGGGATCACTACAGGTTTGGTCTTTCCAAGTGGTGCCATACCAATGCTTACTTTCTTTGACAAAGAGCTCCCGCCAGAGGGCTCGACTCATAATAATCCGTTGTATATATCTGTGGAATGCAAGGATACATGGGTGTCGGTGGTATTAGTAAATATCGGTTTGGCCATTAATGATTGCCCTTTCCATATCGTCTATGCAATTGGCCTCAAACCAAAGAACTTTGTTCCCACAGCCCAAGTAATACAGGCGTATGATAACACAAGTAGAGAGTTCATGGGCATAGTGGAAGTCAGAGTCTAGGTGGGCCCAGCTGAGCAAGAGGTTGAGTTTTATGTCTTGGATGTGCTGGCTACCTTTAATTTGCTATTAGGGAGGCCTTGGTTACACCATGTGAAGGCTGTCTCTTCTACTCTCCACCAGATGTTGAACTACCCTCATGGAGGAGGAGTGGCAATTGTTTTTAGGAATTCATCCATCCATTTGCCGCCAGAGGTGACAACGCCAGTGTTAGAGATCAACCATGGCGACGGGGACGTATTCCTCTCGAGATTCACTCTGGTTGAAGCCTGAGTAGTACAGACCATTCTGGCTGCAGACAAAGACATGTATGTTAGTGCCCAATCTATCTATTTTATAAACAAACTGCAGCACGTTCCAGGAATGGGGCTCGAAACGAGTGGTCGGAAAGGTATTGTAACACTGACAGATGTGCCACACAACCTACATGCCTTTGGAATGGGCTATGTGCCCACCAAAGAGGACTGGATCATAAAGAGAGAAGAAATGAGAGGTAGAGCCAAGGCCAAGCAAGCTGACAAACGTTATGAACTCGTCCACAGGCCAATCCAGGGGACACTGAATGGCCGCTTTGTTCGAAAGGGGGGAAGACTTCCCTTTTTGTGGCTTCCTCGAGCCTTGGGTAAATTCCTTGAAGAAACATGTCCCTGGGTTCGAGATTTTCTTCGACCATCAGCTGTAGGACAATAATAATGAGAAAAGGGTTGAATTAAGCATCAAAGCTGAACAGAGCACAGAAGGTGACCTAGATGACAGCGAACTTGAAGTAGGGACAGCACTAGCTAGTCTCTTGACAGATCGTGCAGTCGACCTAGAGAACTTGGGGGATAACTTTACTATCTCCATGATTGGGGAAGAATTGGGTGTAAACCCAACCAGTGGCATTTTGGATACATCAGGGGCGCCATTTCTTATCTAGCAACTGGAGGAAGGCTATTTGTCCAATTTTGAATTGGGTGATGAGCTAGAATCTGATTCCACTGGTCTCATGGGGATCGATTTAAGTTCTTTTGAGTCCGAGTCTGATATTTTTGGGGGTGGTAACCCGGATACCAAAGTCTTATCTAGGTCTTCATTCAGCTTTTCTTTTGAGTCTGTAACTGAAGATTTGGATCTTTTGAATGAAAAATCTGCAGATTCTGTATACTTTTTTATGCTGTTGGTTTATTGCATTAACCAAGATTTTCAAAATTTCTATGAAAACGAAGGGGAATAAATTCCTTTGGCTTTGAAAAACTTGATTAATCAAGAGGAGGAGAGGTTTGCTAAACCCTGTGCTGATGAAATCATTGCCATTAGTGTGGGTACTGAAAAGGATTTGTGTGTGGTCCAGATCGGGTCCACGTTGTCTTCGGAGGAGCGCGAGCGTTTAATCGCTTTATTAAAAGATTTCAAAGATGTTTTCGCGTGGTCCTACGAAGACATGCCTAGAATCAATCCTGAGATTGTACAGTACCGGATCCCTCTTGACCCCGAGGCCTGACCAGTCAAGCAGAAGCAGCTCAGAATTCGTCCAGATTAGGTACTGAAAATCAAGGAAAAGGTTACCAAACAAATCGAAGCTAGTTCTTGTTAGTATCTGAGTACCCGACTTGGTTGGCCAACATCGTCCCAGTGCCGAAGAAGGATGGTAGAATCTGGGTGTGTGTAGACTTCTGGGACTTGAACAGAGCCAGTCTGAAGGATGACTTTCCTTTGCCACATATCGATGAGTTAGTAGATTTCATTGCGGGCCATGCATTGTTATCATTTATGGATGAGTTTTCTGGGTACAACCAGATTCCAATGGCACCCGAGGACAGACAGAAGACCACAATCACTACGCCGTGGGGTACCTACTTCTACCGGGTTATGCAAAATGCTGGAGCAAACTATCAGAGGGCTGTGACCACCATTCTGCATGACACGATCCACAAAGTGGTCGAGGTGTACGTAGAATACATAATTGTCAAGTTCAAAGAATGAGAGGGCCACTACACCGCACTGGAGAAATTCTTTCAATGGATAAGGGAATATAGATTGAGGTTAAACCCGCAGAAATGCACCTTCGGCGTAATGGCAGAAAAAATGATGGGCTTTCTGATCACACAGAGGGAAATTGAAGTAGATCTTTCCAAAATCAAAGCCATCTTAGAAATGCTACCGTCGATGACTGAAAATGAGGTGCATGGCTTTTTGGGTAAAGTGCAATTTATAAGACAGTTTATTTCCAAATTAACCTGGACTTGTGAACCACTATTTGGTCTCGTGAATGAAGGAAAGAAATTCCAATGAGATGATCGATGTCAGTTTGCCTTTGAACAAGCTATGCAGTACCTCCAAAATCCGCCTGTGTTGTTGCCGCCCGAGTTAGGGAAGCCTTTGATTCTGTACTTATCAGTAACAGACACGACCATGGGATGCATGCTCGCTTAGGAATTTGAAGATAGGGTGGAGAAAGCCACCTACTACTTGAGCAAGAAAATGCTAGACTACGAGACCTGGTACACTCCTTTGGAGAAAGCTTGCTTAGCCTTGGAATGGGCTACCAGGAAGTTGAGTCACTATTTGTTAGCTCACTCTGTAATCCTGGTTTTGAGATTCCTATTAAATATCTCTTTGAGAAACCAGCATTTACGGTTAGTCTGGCTCGTTGGTTGCTTCTTCTCTCCGAATTTGATCTCAAGTATGTCACCCGTAAGTTAGTTAAAGGAAGAGTTGTAGTGGAGTTCTTAGCAGACCACCCGGTAGAAGAAGATGAGGCAGTGGAATACTTGTTCCTAGATAAAGACATTCTGTAAGTTGAAGATGAAACTTGGACGATGTACTTTGACAGAGCGTCCAATCGATACGGTTATGGAATAGGTGTGTTGCTAATAGCACTCGATGATTCCCATATATCCTTAACCTTCAAACTCCGATTTAAGGTGTCTAACAATGAAGCAGAATATGAAGCGTGTATTGCTGGTTTAGAAGCTGCCCTAGAGCTAGGGGCAACAAGATTGGATGTCATCGAGGACTCAAACTTGGTAGTTTCTCAAGCAAATGGAAACTGGAAAGTCAAAGAAGAGAAGATAAAGGTTTACCATCAGACCATGGATATTCTGATTTCGAGGTTTGAAAAGCTAACATCCACGCATCTATTAAGAGAGAACAACAGGTTCGCTGATGCTTTAGCAACTTTATCTTCTATGGTAGACATCCTATTCGGGGTCTAGATGCGTCTGATTATCATCGAACAAAAATACACGCCGACTTATGAAACTATTGCAACGATAGATGAAGTGCAAGACAAAACCCCTGGTATTACGATATTTGAAACTTTCTGGAAAAGGAGATATATCCACCAGGGGCAAATGCCAAGGTTAAACGGGGAATACGACGTATGGCCGTCCAATTTATCATCTACGGGGGTAAGCTGTACAAAAGAGGTCATCTAGGAATTCATAAGTTGTGTGCGGAGGAAGAGGAATCGAAGCGCTTTATGGAGGCTATCCACGGTGGAGAATGCGGGGCATATATGAATAGTGTGATGCTAGCCTAGAAGATTCTGAGACAAGGCTACTGTTGGTCTACCATGGAGGAGGATTGTATTGGTTTTGTACGGTGATGCCACAAATGTCAAATTCATGCCAATCGCATAAATATTCCACCTTTAAAGCTCTACAACATGACTTCGCCATGGCCTTCTCAATCTGGGAAATCGATGTTATTGGGGCGGTCTCGCCAAAAGGGTTGCATGGACATGAATATATCCTAGTGGCGATTGATTATTTTACAAAGTGGGTGGAAGCTCAATCCTATGCAGTATTGAAGGCATTGCATGTGGCCAAATTTATCAGAAATAATATCATGTGCTGGTACGGAGTTTCGAACGAGATCATATCAGATAATGGCTCTCACTTCAAAAAAGAGGTGATAGATTTGTTGGAGAAATTCAACATGGCTTTTCATAAGTCATCTACATACAGGTCACAAACCAATGGAGTTGTTGAAGCCACCAATAAGAACATCAAGAACATCTTGCATAAGATGGTTGAGACCTACAGGGATTGGCCAGATAAACTACCATTCACACTTTGGGGCTATAGAACCTCGATTCGGATATCTACCGGGGCAACCCTCTATTCTCTTGTTTATGGGATGGAGGCTGTTCTGCCAATTGAAATTGAAGTCCCGTTGCTGCGAGTTATGGCTGAGTGTTAGATAGTAGAGGTGGACAGGCAACAAAGCAGATTTGAGGAGTTAATGCTGTTTGATGAGAGAAGGCTAAAGGCATTGTAACATGTTCAGGGCTACTGGTACAAAATTGCTAGGGCTTTTAACAAGAAAGTTAAGTCCAGGAATCTCAAGGAGGGAAATATGGTATTGAAAGACAACCGAGCTCCCATCCATGACTCTAGGGGCAAGTTCAGACCCAATTGAACTGGTCCTTATGTTATCAAAGCTATCTGGTCAGGAGGAGCAGTTATTCTCATGGACTTAGATGGCTTGGAATTTTCATAGCCGATCAATATAGACAAGTTGAAAAAATACTACCCCTGAGAGGCTTGCTAGGCCAAAAACTCGGAAGGGCGACCTAGGCAAAAGTTAGAGCATGAAAAATTAGAAATAAAGAAAAACTGAGCTCGCAAGGTTGAAAACCATAAAGGGCGACTTTGGCAAAAGTTAGAGTGCAAAAGGAGAGAGTTAATACTCGAGTGAACTTGAACCGAACTACGTAAAACCTGATTCCTATCTTTGGGATATGTAGGCAACTTCATCTTGAAGTTCGGACGTAATTATCTCCAACTCAACTGTCTTGTCTATTTTCTTGATCAAGTCATCTTTGTTCATCATCTGTTAGTTTAGTTGCAATCTTTATTTTGGGAAGAAAAGCTGGTTACAATGCAGAGCAATAGTGGTATTCAATAGGGGCAGTTATGATTTGCTTGTTTGGGGGTGTACATCTTGAGAATCGATTCTGTGCGCACCAGGTAGTGAGCATTTTCGAAAATGGTTTTGGAAAGTTTTAATAAAGGTTCATTTTGTTCAAAATTTTAACTTTTACAACTTAGACCATTTTTGGACCAAAAGGAACATTTTTAGTGCTCACAACTTTAATTCCATTGATTTCAACACAAATACATTCTCCAACTCTCTGATACAAATCAAAGTTTCTTTTACATCAAAAAACTTGAAAAGAAAGGTCAAAGCAACAAACTAGGGGCATAGGCAAGTCAGGTGCTCCTGCGTCCTCTGCTCGTGCTTACGGAAGCTTCTGTAGCCAAAGTGGGCCCGGCTTGCGCCTTATCCTCAAGCTAAGCCAAGTAGTCTCCAGAAAGGGTATAACTGAAACTAAGGACAGGAGCCAAAGGCTCTCTCGTCCTCCAGGCAGTGAGATACCTAGCCAGGTGTGAAGTACGAATTGGGAATGAAGTCGGGTATTCTACCCCTTCCTCTGGGCGGATCTGATCATGTCCAAATTGACATCTAAACTGAAAGGAAAAGTAGAACACGCAGTGCGTGAGGCCAATCAGCTATATGCCTGGCTGCCGAGTCATGCTGTAACTCATTTCAGTTAAATTGAGCCAGAGGTAACGCCAAGCTATGTCAGCTGCAAACCTACTACACATCCAGTTGCACCACCATCTCTCATTAGGAAAGTCTACTAGTTGCTGGTGGAAGAAATAAGCTCGAGCTGAATACTCGGGGCAAGGGTTCACCACCTTCAGCTTATCCATGAGCTATACCTGGAAAGGAATGAAAAATAAGGGAGATTAAAAAATAGAGAGATGTGCGTGGAGAGAAAAGTAAAAAAAGGGCTTTGAGAGAAAATAGAGCATGAGTGCCGAGTGATGTGCGAGGTATATATCAGGAAGGGTGGTAAACAATACCTGAAGATGAAGTGGACTCCCCGCAAATCTGGTGGTCTCTCGCCGATAAAAGTTATTTAAGCCCATCAGGTCTCGGCCAGCGCCAAACGGATACAACTCTTACCTTCTTTTAGATATTGGGCCATTTTGATCAACCGAATGCTGGTTCCGCTATAACTAGTGGTAAGAAGGAAATGCACAAGCATACATAAACAAAGGGCATGTTGCTGAAAACCTCGCTAGAGAGGGTTACCTTTGTCACCAATGTCAGAAAACTGATCAATCAAGCTGGGTATATCTAGCTTTCCGTTATGGGCCAAAGATCGAGCTTCGTGTAAAGTGAGCCCACATATCCATTCCAAAGCTTGGGTGTGACCAAAACGAGGCTGAAGCATGATTTCCTCATCGCACTAGGTTTCCATCAATGTTCAAAATTCTTTAAAAGTCGGGCACATTTCCTATGTTCCGAAGCGAAATACATGCGTAATCAGGTCCCAGTATCGAGCTGCGGTATGGAGGAATGAAAAGCAAAGTGGAGTATTGCTTAGTGAAAAAAACACATTTATGCCAAAACCTCAGAAATTTACCTTTTCCGTGTCGTCTAAAGTGGCTATCCAATCCGTGAGCTTCTCGGCAAGAAATATCTCTATTTGTGGAAGAAACAACAACAAAAATGAGGTTCTGGTGAAGAAATCACAAAGAAAGACCTTTTGTAGAAGATAAGGCTATGAGTGGAAACCAGCTATCAGCTGTCTGGAAGATTTATCCCAAGTGGCCGACAACCCACTTTTAGTGGCTGGTCGTCCACTTGTGGGTTTGGCAGTTTTGGTAGTCTGGTTTTGTCTTAGTTTTTGTGTTTTGAGGTATTGTTTTGAGTCTTTTAGTGTGTGTATATCTGTGTTTGAGTTATTTTTGCTTTGTTTATCGAGTTGAATTTTGTATTTTGGTTGTTGGTCGACTCATTACCCGATTAAGAACATAGTGCCAATACAAGTTTTTATTTTTTGGTTGCAAATTCAACTCCATTTTCATTCTATGCAAATGTGGTGCTCATGATGCAAAAACAATGACTCTTTTTATAAAATTGCAGGGTTTTTCCCCGATCATAGTTTTTTTTTTTTTTTACAAAAGAGAGTACAAGTTTTCAAAAGCAAAAGTAAAAGCCTAACTGAGGCTATACATGTGTTGAATTACCAAAAGAAAAGAAACTAAGCAAAAAGTACAAAAATCGGCGCCAGTCATCTGTAGACACCCCATTTTTGACCGACCTCAAGACTTTGATGTCATCGTTTGTGCACTCGGTGATTGCGCATGTTCGTGCTTGTTATGAGTTTTCGGAGCTTTCGGCTGAACGCCTTGTCTCGGGACCTCTTGACTCTCTTCTTTTTGGTTTGTTTTTGGACCATACCTTGTTACCTCTTGCTTGGAGGGAGGGGAGGGCCTGTTGGCCACTTTTGGCAACTGTAGGCCACTTTTCCCTCTTGTAGGCCACTTGAAGTGGCCGGTAGGCTAGTGAAAGTAGCCGGTTGGCGACTTGAAGTGGCCGACGACCATTTTTCTATTTTTGGTTCTAGCTGTGCCAGCTGTTGAGCATTGAGGCTATCCTCCATACACATGTATGGAGGGATTGGAACAAGCTGTAAGCTTGTCAAGCAAGCTTCTCCTTGCTTTGCTTATATAAGGAGAGGTCCCTCCTCCTTGTGGGGTGTTCAGATTTTTTAGAGCAAAAAAATCTACTCTCTCTAGAATTCTCTCTCTCTCTCTCTCTCTCTCTATATATATATATATATATATATATTTTTGTGCTTGAAAGTGGGAATTCTTGGTGCATTTGCAAAGGGACTCTTGATCAAATACCTCTACCTTGAAGCTAAGGTGCTTGGAGGTCTCATTTGAGCTCTTAAAGATTGATTTTGGCTCAAAAGTTGCTGATTTTAAAGTTGTGCTTCAAGGGTGAGTGTCTTTCCTCTTTAAGCTTTATTTTGATCAAGTGTTTAGCCACCTTTGCATGCTATTTTAGGCCTCGCTTTCAACTACAAAAACCTTTGTTTTTAAGTGTTAAAAATGGTAGTTTAAAGTGTTTTTGGAGTTAGGGGTGTTTCACCCTCTTTGGTGGCTTATTTGCTAAGCTTCTTGCCTTCCTTTAAAGCTTTTGAAATGATCTTGTTTTGGCCTTTTAACCACTGAATTCCAAAGGAATTTCAGTGGTGAAAAACTTGTTTTGAGGTCCCAAATTGGAGGGGGTGGTCCCCTATCCTCTTGTCTTGTTAACATGTGTTGTTGGCCTACCAAATGAGCATGTGTTTCTCCCTTCTTGAGGCTTAGTTTGAGCATGTTTTTATGACTTTTTGGACCTACTATAACTCTATTTTTGGCTGGTTTGGTCACCTCTCGCATGCTTCATACACTTGTAGTGTAATCCTACTTTTTAGCCTAACATGCTTCATGTCTTAGCCTATAATTCTAGCATGTATTGACTCTACTCCAGCATGTTTTTTTGGCCATTATTTAACATGCTTTAACTTTGATTTTGGTTGGTTAGGTCACCTCTTGTTTGGTTCTAGCACTTGTAGTGCAATCATGCTCATTAATCTAGCGTACTTGGTGATTTGGCTTCCCATTCTAGCTTATTTTGGCTACACTTCAACATGTTTTGGCATTGTTTTGACATGCTTTAGGACTATTTTGAGTGGTCTTGGTCATGTATGGCTTGCCTTGTATGGCTATGGCATAGTTGGCTTCACTAGTCTTGTGTTTTGAGACCCCTAGCATGCCTTATTTGTGATGTTTGTGTGATATGGCATCATTTGGTTATAATTTCAGAGCTTATATCTTTGCCATGCTTCCACTTAAATCACTCTTTAAGTGCTCTTGAGAGTTAAGCTTTGTGCCTCGCTTGTGGGCCATCATTTGAGAATGCATTTTCTTGCCTTCCATGCTATCATTTCAGACCATTTTAGCCACTGTTTTAGCATGCATGAGGTCTGTTTGGGGCTGGATTAGTCCTTTGAGCATGGCGTTGCATGGTTCTAGTGTTATGCTCTTTGCTTGCTTCAATGCTTTTGACTCCTAGCATGTCTTGCATGTATCCTTTTCATGCTTTGATGTCAGTTAGCATCCTATTTTAGTGCTAGAATATGTGCCATTACATTCCATCTTTCATTTGTTTCATCACTTTTGAAAGTGGTCGTAAGCTCTTTGTTGGTTTGAGCATGAAATTGAGGCGTTCATGCCTAATGGTTTTAGCCTTCTCTTGAGGGTTTCTACTAACCAACGGCATGATGCTTCTTTCATGCTCAAGATGCTTATGGCTTGAGCCATCTTTCCCCTTAGAAGACTTCTCACTAGTGGACCAAATCAATTAAAGGATTAATTGGTAAGCTTAAAATGTGTAAACAAAATTGGACCAAGTGAAACATGCCAAGATAACATGTTTGTGTTGCATTGCATGTGTTTGGATCGGACGTTAATCCAAACACAAGAAATGAGAGACGTTTCATACTTGAAGTGATGAAACATGTCTCATTTCTTAGTCACCGACACCCTTGATCGTGCATGATAGGGTGGAGGTTCGTCGAGTCTTACTTGTGCATTCATTAGCTTGTACAAACTTGGCTTCTCGGCCATCGTGCATTGCGATGCTTGGTTGGTGGCCCGAGAGTTGAGTACCACACTCCTTTGAGCTTGAGAAATGATAAGGAGGGTGGTTGTACACACATATCCTGCATAGACCTTGCTTTGCCTCTGTTGTTCCCTGTTTACAGCAAAATTGGAGAATGCAGAAGCAAGTGGCCGACCGGCCAGAGGAAGTGGCCTACAGCCTCTTTAAGTGGTCGACAGTTCTCAAGCTTAGAGGTGGTAAAAAGTTGTTCTGGTTCTGGAGCAAAAACAATCTGGAGATTGGTTCAGTGTTCAGGAATCAAGGTGAATGCAAATAGAGGCAACCGGTGGCAAAGTAACAGACTTTCGGGAGGAAGCAGAGCAACCGAGCATGCATGCACCCCTCGCTTCCCAAGGCCGTTCATTTAAATTGCTTAGCTAATTAGCTAGTTAGCTTAGTCATTTTCGTAATTAATTAGTTAAGTGTTTAATTAATTAATTCGGTTTGTAACTAATTAGCTTAGATTAGCTAGTTATTCAATTGTGTTGTAATTAATTAGCTAGAATAGTTAGTTAATTAGTTGGTTTGTAATAGTTAGCTTAATTAGCGTAACTAGTTAGCTCTCTTTCATTCGGACCCTTCTGCGAGAGGGCATATTGTTTTAATAAGTGTGCACGTGTGTGTGCATGTCTTCCAACCCCATTTCTTTCTCCCTTTTACTTATCAGCTTTTGATGGTTAGTTTAGGGCATATTTCAATTAGCATACCTTATGCTTTGCATGCGTGCATCGTTCATTTGTTTTGCATGCACCGGGCTCGGCGCATCATTCAAACTGCATTGTATTTCAATACACTTTCTTGAATACGTGTTCCAAAGCATGTTATCAAGTGTTGCAATCATATGTCATGATTAGATAGCCGAGCCTGTTTTAGTTGCATTTTTGCACGCGTTGCATTAGGCATCTTGTATAAGTTAGGATCATGCATGATTTCTAACTAGTTTTTATGTTTTGGCTCGGAGTACACTGTAAGTGTTTACGCTTTAACATACTTGCATTAGTGTGAGAGTTGCCATGTTTAGTATGCTTGCCATGAGGTTATGTGCTTATTTGATTAACTACATGAATGCCTGTGGATGAAGGCTTGATTGCCTGAATTGGGACAATTCATCAAATGTATGTTTTAAGCCCACTTTGCGAAGTGGAAAAATCATCATGTTTTAAGCCCACTCGAGGGTGGCAAATCCGCACTTTAGCCTACTTGCGAGTAGCACTTCCAAACCATTTTTGAAAAACGAACATGAGATGTTTTGTTCCAAATCGAGTGATTTAGTCTATACTTGTATGCTGTGCGCATCACATAGTAAGGTTAGCTAATAAATTGGAATAAGAACACGTGTTTTCAAAATAATATATCATGTTTAGTAGAGGCCGATCCTTTGATCGAGCGAGCGGGGGTGCTCATTTCAGGACCTTCCCCTCTTGTACCCTGTGGGAGCCGAATAAATAGAAGAGTTGGAAGGGATCTATCCCAGAAGTCAAAGACTGTTCGGCTCCGTACTAATCAACTAAGATACCGAATACATTGAGATCGCCGAATAAACGGGGAGATGTATGTAGGAATAAACAAAAGGATAATAAGTAAAAAGTGGGCTCTAGACCCGAGGTCCAGAGAATGAGTATAAATACAAGAGCTTCAGATTTAGAAAGGTATGAAAGAATCACTTCACTAAACTTAGTAAACAAGCTTTTTTGAGTATAAGAACTGACTTGCCCGTCGGAGTGCTAACCCGCACCCTAATCGAGTGTTTGTCTTGCAGTGACTAGGCGAGGATCAAGAGCGTCTCCCAGGATCTGAAGAGTATTTCCAGAACCACTTCCCCACAATTGGCGCCGTCTGTGGGAATACTCAAGTACATCCATGGAAGGCGTGACTCAAGATTCTCCGATAGCCACCGATGCGATCACACAGAGAGTCGACCTCACTCTGGCAAATATGCTCGAGAAGGAAATCATCGCTGCAAGACGTGCCTTGAATGTCGATTCACAAATGACTTTAGCACAAGAGACGATGCTAGCCATCATGGAACGAGCCAAAAAGACCAAACATAGTTTAGACAACACCATCGCTGAGAACGAGCGCCTTCGCCGCGATCTGGCCTTGGAAATAGCAAAGTCCAAACAAACAGTGCGCCAGGTTTCTGAGCGACCCCCAAGGGCAGGCGATCTACGGTCTCGGGCCCGACAGCAAAACACTGACGCTCGTTGTGCTTTAGCCGATTACTTTGAGGAGTTGACAAAAGACGAACGTCTCCAGCGAAGTGTTCCGCATGATAACATCCATATGATATACAGCCTGCTGAAAGCCCTGGCCGTACATGCAATCTAGTCCCTTCCAGGCCCTCAACAGCAACTCACGCCAGCAAAGCGACCCCGAGAATCGCCAAGCATCACTTCGACGACTCTGATTTGATCGGCGTAACACTCCCTCACATCGATCCATTGGTTGTCGCGCTACGCGTAAACTAGTTCACCGTCGAACGCGTTCTTATAGACCAGGGCAGCACTTCGGAGGTCACGTATTATAAAACCTTCATCAAACTCGGGTTCACCAAATCAGACTTGACTCCGGCCCCTTATCCACTATTCGGCTTCAATGCCAACCCCGAATACCCACTGGAAAAGATCAACCTACCCGTTCGAGCGGGTTCCAGAACGGTGGATGTAGAATTCCTGGTCGTCCGGCTGCCATCGCCATACAATCTCATCATGGGGCGATCGTGGTTGCATACCTTACAGGCCGTCCCAAGCACCTACCATCAATTGTTACGTTTCCCAACAGAACACGGCATTGAGCAGATCCGCGGCTCCCAAAAATCGGCACAAGCATGTTACCTCCTGGCCGCCAAAATGCCAAAGGAATTGCAGGTAAACTCCATTGAGGTACCCAATCGGGAAATCCTGGATGACGTCGGGCGGCAGCCAAGCGAAAAGGCCACAGAAGGTTTAGACCGAGTTGACATCGATGGAAGCCCGGAAAAGTTCTTCATGATCGGCACCTCTTTAAACCAAGCCGATAGACAGCAGCTGATCTCCTTTCTACTCGCCAACCTCGACGTCTTTGCATGGACTCCGTACGAGATGCCAGGTATAGACCCATCAGTTTCACAGCACCACCTGAACGTTGACCCCACATGCAAGCCCATCATTCAGAAAGGTCGTCGATTTGCCGCAGAGCACACTGCTGCCGTCATAGAAGAAGTCGATAGACTGCTTGACGCCGGGGCAATTAGAGAAGTCACCTACCCCACGTGGCTCTCCAACACAGTGGTGGTGAAGAAGAAAAATGGAACTTGGCGAGTGTGCGTCGACTTCACGGATTTGAACAAAGCTTGCCCCAAGGACTGCTTTCCCTTATCTAGAATCAACCAACTCGTCGATGCAACGGCGCGCCACCAACGCATGAGTTTCCTTGATGCTTACAGAGGCTACCATCAGATCGTCATGCATCCGGATGACCAGGACAAAACTGCATTCCTCACCCCAAGAGGAACCTACTGCTACAAAGTTATGCCTTTTGGGCTGAAGAATGCAGGGGCAACTTACCAAAGACTGGTCACCGCTATGTTCAAAGAACAACTCGGCCACACTAGGGAAGTCTGCATTGACGATATGGTGGTCAAGTCCAAAGAAGAACAGGATCACATAGCCGATCTAGAGAAGACATTCGGCATCTTGCGCAAATACAGAATGAAACTGAACGCCTCTAAGTGCGCGTTTGGAATCGGCTCCGAAAAATTCCTGGGTTATATTGTCAACCACCGTGGAATCGAAGCCAACCCGAGGCAAGTCACAGCAATCTTGGAACTCGGTTCCCCCCGATCAGTGAAAGAAGTCCAAAAGTTGATGGGGATGGCCGCTGCACTCAATAGATTCATCAGTAGGTCAGTCCAGACGCTGCATAATTCTTCCAGACGCTACGTCAAGGCAAAGCTTTTGAATGGACCACCGAGTGCGGCGGCTTTCACTGCTCAAGACTTACCTCCGGTCAAGACTTCTCTTGACAACACCACCGCCGTGACCCCTCATTCTCAGATTCGGCAGTCTCCGATAGGCCGCCATCCAGACTATTAAAAGAAGAGGAAGGGCAGCAACGGCCAGTGTATTATGTGAGCAAGGCAATGGTCGATGCCGAGACACGTTATCTTCTGTTCGAAAAACTCATCCTAGCCTTGGTCATGGCAGCAAGAAAACTGATGCATTACTTCCAGGGGCATAGCATTGGGGTGATAACAGATTATCCCCTCCGATCAGTACTACGGAGTGCAGAAGCATCAGGACGTGTTTCAAAATGGGCTCTTGAACTCGGCCAATATGACATTCAGTTTTTACCCAAAACCGCAATCAAGGGACAGGTGCTGGCCGACTTTGTTGCCGAATTCACAGGCGGGCTTTCCGACCTTAAACCTGTCGACGTTCTTCCAAAGCTGAAGTTCGATCAAAGCCGAACTGGAGAATTTATGTCGGGGATATTTGGCACTATTATTGTGATGGATCGTCTAACCAATCTGGTCGCGCGGCGTAGTAATCATGTCTCCCAACGGCGCAGTAATAGAGCAGGCCGTCAAGCTTGGCTTCGAAGCATCAAATAACGAGGCCGAGTATGAAGCCCTCTTAGCCGGTCTACGAAATGCACATATTCTCGGCGCTTGGCGTTTGCTAGTGTTTTGTGACTCAAAATTGGTCATCAACCAGCTAAAGGGGGAGTATGCTGCAAAAAATGATTGTATGGCGGCCTATATGAAAACGGCCAACTCTTTGCTAACGAAGTTTGACCATCACGAACTGAACCAAATAACACGTGATCAGAACACACACGCAGATGCCTTGGCATGCCTAGCCTCCGCCATCAATTCTGAGCTCAAACGGACCATTGAAGTAGGTTTCATCTCGGAGCCGAGTATTGGCCCTTCGGAGGAAACCCACGTCAACGTTATAGAATCTGCATCAAGCTGGATGGACCCCATTGCCGGATTCCTCTCTTCTGAACAACTCCCAGAGAACAAAAAAGAAGCACACAAGCTACGCAATAAGGCCCTGCGATACTATCTGGATCCACAAGGAGGGCTTTATAAAAAGTCCCTCTCCAGTCCCTATTTGGAATGCGTACACCCGGATAAAGTGGAGGAGCTTCTAACTGAGATACATGAGGGCAGTTGTGGTGCCCACTTTGGCGGACGCTCCCTGGCCCATCGAGCTATAACACAGGGGTATTATTGGCCGACAATGAGAGCTGACGCAGAAAATTATGTTAAAAGATGCGAACAATGCCAAAAGTTCTCCCCACTAACCCATTTGCCGCTGAAGGGTTGAACTCTATTACCAGTCCCTGGCCGTTTGCTCAATGGGGGCTTGATATCGTAGGACCGTTGCCAAGGGCCCCAGGAAACAAGCGATTCTTAATCGTAGCAACAGATTACTTTACAAAATGGGTCGAAGCGGAGGCTCTAACACATATACGAGATGCCGACATAAAGCGATTTGTATGGAGAAACATCATTACGTGATTCGGCATTCCAAGAGCTCTCATCTCAGACAATGGCACCCAGTTCGATTGTGGCGTATACCGAGAACTGCGGCAAAGAATACTGATCGTGCCTTACTTTCACGCTGCGTACCCCTAGAGTAACGGTCAAGCCGAAGCCTCTAACAAAACCATCTTGGACGGCATCAAAAAGAGGCTGGAAAGAGCTAAAGGCAAATGGGTCGAGGAATTGCCGAGTGTATTGTGGGCGCATAGCACGACGCCGAAGAGGTCCACTGGAGAAACGCCGTTCGCTCTATGCTTCGGAACCCAAGCAATCTTACCCCTGGAAATCGGCCTCCCGACTTTGAAATCGCAAGCCTTTGATACGGGCCGAAATGACATGATGCTCACCTCGGACTCGATCTAATCGAGGAACGAAGAGACCGCTACCGCCTCCATGGCACGCAGACGAAGAGCTCGCTAAGTCGATACAATCAACGAAGTTCGATTGCGATTACACTGTGAGAGCTGGTCTTGAAGAAAGTACTTCCAGCCGACCGAAAACCGGCTGACGGAAAGCTGGGTCCGAATTGGGACGGCCCCTATCAAGTAGACTCCATTGCAGGAACAGGGGCATATCGGCTCTCGGACATGTCAGGAAGAAGCCTGCCACGGCCTTGGAATTCAACGCATCTACGAAAATTTTACCAATGACCCAATTTGTGGGCTTGGTACTTGTACATACTCTGCTGCAATGCAAAAGTTTCTCGTTTTTATGCCTCAGCTCATACGCTTCTTGATGGCCGAATAAGTCTCCGGATTCGGAGCGTCCTTCGTGGATACCATGATTGGCCGAATAAGTCTCCGGATTCGGAGCGCCCTTCGTGGATACCACGATTGGCCAAACAAGTCTCCGGATTCGGAGCCCCTTTGGGTGCATGACATCTAAGGGCCGAATGAGTCTCCGGATTCGGAGCGCCCTTCGTGGATACCACGATTGGCCAAACAAGTCTCCGGATTCGGAGCCTCTTTGGGTGCATGACATCTAAGGGCCGAATGAGTCTCCAGATTCGGAGCGCCCTTTGTGGATACCACGATTGGCCAAACAAGTCTCCGAATTCGGAGCCCCTTTGGGTGCATGATATCTAAGGGCCGAATGAGTCTCCGGATTCAGAGCGCCCTTCGTGGATACCACGATTGGCCGAATAAGTCTCCGGATTCGGAGCGCCCTTCGTGGATACCACGATTGGCCAAACAAGTCTCCGGATTCAGAGCCCCTTTGGGTGCATGACATCTAAGGGCCGAATAAGTCTCCGGATTCGGAGCACCCTTTGTGGGGATCACGATTTAACTGACCAACTACATGGTTCCTAATTGGAGCCGATCGATGCATGTTCGAACATTTACATCACACAATACAAAAGCTGACAATAAATTGAGATAGGGCGTTTAATTACGCGCAAAACATTTCAAAAGCTGCTAATAAAGAAATTCTATTTATTCAAAAGCCGCCAAACATTTCAAGCATTTGATAAAGTAATTCTATTTATTCAACATTATGGCCCACTAAGTCGGCGTCTTCGTCGTTGCTTTTCTCAATTTCAAACTCGAGATACGGAAGGTAATGCCGATGATATAGGGGCGAAGCCGAATTTATGCCCACGGACCCAAGAGCTTCCATGGTTTGAAGGGCCTTGATCCAGCCATGCTTGAAACCACAATTTTCGCATCGGCAGACCTCCTCAGCTAGGTCTATTTTGGTCTTCTTGATCCCGGCCTTCAAGCCGTCCTGATATCCTCTCTCATAACCCGAGGCCTCTCGGTTCGCTCTCCCCATGCTTTTTGCTGATCACCACCGACTCGCTCGAACACTCTTTAGCTCGGCTCACTCTCGCCTTTTTTCCAGGCGAGCCTTGAGACTACGATTCCTTTCGTTGTTTTTCACTCTCGCGTCAAGCCAGACGCATCCCGACTTCATAAGC
This sequence comes from Camellia lanceoleosa, assembly GCA_025200525.1. Lineage (NCBI taxonomy): Eukaryota > Viridiplantae > Streptophyta > Magnoliopsida > Ericales > Theaceae > Camellia > Camellia lanceoleosa. Next base: position 132,224,819 of record CM045766.1, read on the forward strand.
GCTATACAGTCCCTTGACAGCCCCATGTATGCCATCCTGAAATACTTTGAAATCTTGACGTCCGACCATCGACTATTGGACCTCTGGCGGAAAAATATGCCGAGCGAACTCGACTGCCACATCTGGGTCTTTAATTATAGAATCCACCTCCGTCATTAGTCTATCCTTCACGAGAACCGCAAAACTCAACGGTCGTGGTGCCGCGTCAGGCTCAACTTGCGGTCGTGGGCGCAGGGAATCTCCCCGTTGTCCGTCCTTTCGGGGTGATCTGCTTCGACGACTAGAGGGCTGCTCTTTTTCTCGATCCATGGATGCTCTTTTTCCCGTGTGAATAGGCTCGCTTCTGCGATTCATTTTGACCGCTAAACCCAGCCAATGTTGGCCCCTGCCAAGTTTGGATCAAGCCTGAATAGAAATGAGTCAAGTTGTTGGCATGAACTCACCCATTTATTCTGGGGTACATGCAGCTCCCCCGAGAAAATTTTCAAATGATAACGCCAAACGTCAGATGCCCTCACCAAATTTCGATTCAGAGCCATCGGCTCATTCGTTCTCAGCTCGCATACGCTAAGGCAAGGGCAGATTCATTAATCTAGTCGGCTATATTTCAAGCACTATCGCCGGTTAACCTAAGATTGCTGGGGCAAGAGCGGATTCATTGATCTAGCCGGCTATATTTTCAAATGATAACGCCGAGTAATTTATCCCTCAGCCAGCCCTCGATTCAGAGCCATCGGCTCATTCGGTTCCTCGCTCGCGCCCTGGCTAAGGCAAGGGCAGATTATTAATCTAGCCGGCTATCTTTTCAAGAGATCATCGAGTAACTTATGCCTGAGCCAGCCCATGATTCAAAGCCATCGGCTCATTCGGCCATGAGCCCGCTACCGCTAAGGCAAGGGCAGATTCCTTAGTCCGATCGTCCGAGCTCAAAATTAAGTAATATCATTCTTCATCAGCAAAATTAAGCACAACTCATGACATTTTATATATGCAAAATAAATAAGCTATAAGCCCGCACAAAAATGTCTGACAAAACAATTGTAACAATACATCTGTGAAATCCTAATACATTTGTGAAATCCTAACAGTTAATTGCCCAGCTCAGCCTTCGGAATCAGTTTCCAACGGCTCGACATCCACTTGCTCATACGGCATTGGCATAGTCAGTGAAACTCCAGCTACAGTAAGGGCTTTGTGCCAGCCATGCTTGAACCCCCTGTTTTCGAACCGTGGGACCTGGTCCACATATTTGGCGAGCCCAGCATCTTTCCCGGCTTCGAATACTTTGGAAGCAGCCACCTTCATGTCAGCCAACTCAGCCTCCAGGCTGGCAACCGCCTTCTGGGACAATCTTAGCGCCGCTTCGCTCGCGTCCGCTTTCTTCTCGGCGTCTGCTCGGGATTGATCTGCAATGCGAGTCTTTTCTACTTCGGCCTCGGCCCAAGAAGCTTCCTTGTTCGCTCTCAAACTTGCATCCTCGGCCCTCTTCCTCTGGCCCTCTACTTGCTTTCGTAAGCGGTCAATCTGTTTGACGGCGTCGAGATGCCGACGTCCCATGTTGGCTATCCTTCCGATGGTCTGCAAAGGAAGAACCCAAAAACATAACCTCAACAGTACTTGGATAAAGTGAAGAAAAGTCAGAATACGTACCAGAAGTGCCAATTGCGCGGCTAGTGCTGTCGCATTTAGATCTGGTTCCACCCAGAAAGCCTCCATATCAGACGGCAACGACACGGACGTAGCCACACCGAATGCGACTTCTGGATCTTTAAGCACCGCAGCGTTAGAGGGAACCGACATGTCCTTTACCATTGGACAAATGACAAAAGGAACAACCTCATTAGATCCCTCCAATCGAGGACACTTACCACCTTGTTCGTCTGAACCGGCCTTGAGGTCAGCAAAGCGTTTCTCTGCCTTTTCCTCAACTCTTTGGCCGACTTCCCCGACTAATGGAGATTCGGCATTCTGACCTTTTTCCGTCTCCTCTACAACCCCCAAGGACTCTAATTCGGCAACAGGGAGGGGGGGTCGAGATTTGGTGGCGGGCGGCATTTTAGACAAAAGGCCCTCCGCTCTTCGCCGTGCGGCTAACCTCTCCGCATTCGCCTTTTTGGCAAGCTTTGTCAGACTCAATCCAGCCATATCCGCGGAGTCTATGACGGGAAGATCCTTTAAGCGTTGAAAAACGTCGGCAAAAGGAAGATCCCCTGGTCCCGATATAAATGGAGGATCGGCGGGATCCAATACCTTCTCAGACTCGGTCTCGAATTGATCTGATTCGGCGATATCAGCTACCTCATTTCGCTCCGAATCGGACCCTTCAAAGCCTACCTGCCTTAAGTTTTTGAAGTCAGACAGAATAAGAGCAGTAAGGGAATCTTTACCCTTCAAAATCGGTACGTTTTCCATCGCCGAGAAGGTTGTGTATGTCGGCTCGTAACAAAGCAGAATGTGAGCCGCCCTCCCCTGTTTCTGAAGACTTCGACGGCCGAGATACCTGAGAGCAACCCTAATATCTGAAAGAACGGCGTCGTGGGTTGAAGATAGTACCTTTTTCAAACCCCTCCCTGCACGAGACGAAGCCATAAGATTTCAATGGGATAGGTATGTACGAAGAGGCGGGAAGTCGGTACGACAACCAAAAGGGGGTGTACTTAGACGTATGCTTTGTGGGCCCAATCACCAAAATTTTGGTTGGGTATTCAAAATTCAGAACCAAACACCCCAGCCAACAGACGTTGGGAGAATGCTTGGGGGCCAATTGTGGGAGCCGAATAAATAGAAGAGTTGGAAGGGATGTATCCCAAAAGTCAGAGACTGTTCGGCTCCATACTAATCAACTAAAATACCGAATACATTGAGATCGCCGAATAGACGGGGAGATGTATGTAGGAATAAACAAAAGGATAATAAGTAAAAAGTGGGCTCTAGACCCGAGGTCTAGAGAATGAGTATAAATACAAGAGCTTCAGATTTAGAAAGGTATGAAAGAATCACTTCACTAAACTTAGTAAACAAGCTTTCTTGAGTATAAGAACTGACTTGCCCGTCAGAGTGCTAACCCCGGCACCCCCGACCGGAGTGTTTGTCTTTGCAGGTGACTAGCTGAGGATCAAGAGCGTCTCCCAGGATCTGAAGAGTATTTCCAGAACCACTTCCCCACATACCCAAGTTCCCGAGCCGAGGCAACTTTGGTGATAACGGACACATGGCCTTAGGCACGAGTTAGGGTTTCCTAAATTTTCCAAAATAAAATATTTAGGTGGCGACTCTGAAATCTGGCAAAGCAGTCCATGTTTGGCGCTTTTGATTCAAAATTGATTTTTCAAAACCAATTGCCGAATTTGGACTCTTTGGTAATTTATCAGTCTTACATTGCACTTTGTGAGATTAGATTCAGAACCGTGACAGGAGTCCAAATTGTAGTAGCTATAACCCAATTGTGCCTGAGGAGAGAGTTCGGGTGGTCTACATCATCTTAATCTCGAGAGGCCCTCTTCGTCCTCTTCCTCGGAGGGGACTAAGGGGCACTGTCTCCGTCAACATTGCTATCAGAATCAGACTCTGAGCCAGAGCCGGTCTCATCATTTCCACTCCTTACCTCAGTGCCAGCCTCGACGTCATCTTCGTTCGCTAACCCCAAGCCAGCATTATCACCCCTGCTCTCAGACGACTCAAAATGTCAGCTCACTGCCTCCTCAAATTCGTGGGTCTCGGTATCATCCCCGCTCAACATGGGTTTGGACTCACTGTTCTGGCTTCGAGCACCCCTGCCTTTGCCTCAACCTCGGCGCTCATCTCGACCGTATGCTGCGGCCTGTCTACCTCTTTTCCTTACTGCCGAAGGAAATGCAGCTGGTGTCGCTGTTGTTCGTGTCCTCAGTATAGATGGGATCTGAAAACAAGTGTCGACATATAAGATACAGTGTATGTATGCGAAGTGAGTACAAAAGCGTACAATATGGGTATAGTATGAGTATAGTGTGTTAATACAGTGAATCAGTACAGTGAGAGATAGTAGTGAAACGTACATGGAAAATAGAAAAGATACCTGGATACCGTGGAGATCAAGCAATGTCTCTCTTCTCTGGACCATGCCAATTAGAGAAGCAACTAGCTGAAGCAGGCCCTCCATATACTCAGTCGGTGCCTGCAAGTGTATTTAAATGATCAATATCGGGAAAGGGAGAGTTCAGTTACAAGCTGTAAAGTTTGGTTTATACATGAGGTGCACCATGGGCTCTAACATATCCATGCCCTGCCTCAGGTGGCTCTATCAGAATCTGATAGGCTGACCTAGTCAACTGCTAACATGTAAATGTAGTGGGAATCACTGGCCAACCGATAACCTGTGTAATGGGAGGGGTCTCTCAAATACTGGCCTCGGCCTCTCGCACCTCACCTGCCAAGAGAGCACCTGCTGTATTGCCCGTGCGAATGCCCATCAGAGGGGCGTGAGATGAGTGTGGATGAACATTATATAATCGCCCTCCACTCTAAAGTAATCGGTATCCAGTCCCACCATGAACTGAATAATCGTCTCAACTGGTAGGCTATCTGCTATCCTTATAGATGCTGGAGGTGTCATGGGAACAACCGGATTAGGCGAGTCTACGGTTTGGCTTACAAACTGCTTACTCAAGAACCAGGCCCAGCAAACTGGGCCCTCTAGCAAAATCCAGAATCAAGATGTGGCCCAAGCCTAGGCATACTGGTCTCTCACTCTAGCAGGCATAGTCGTCCAGGGCTGTCACGTGATCTGCAAACAGAGAATGTACAGATTGTTAGTTGCTGTCAGTTGTTAAAGTATGACTCAGAATAGTAGTAAAGAAAAAATGACTGTGAGTTTCAGATTACCTCGTCGGCAACCACTGTATCGAAATATTGGCGGTAGAAGGTGAATGTCATGTCATCGCGGCTCTAGCGCCTACACTGGCCATCATATCGCTATGAGTAAGGCACGACGGGAGGGATCTCGTCCACTGGCTTTGGCGCCAAAGCCGGGAAATAGGCATAAATCCATAACTGCATGGAAATGGCAGCATGAACAGGCATAAAACAGAAAGTGAAAAGCAGAAAGCACAATGTGTGAACAGATAGAAAATAGAAAGTGCAAAGCAGAAAGCACAATGCATTAATAGAAAGTGCAAAAGCAGAAAGGTGTGGTGTATACCTCCCAAGATCTTCAGTAGCCTCCAACTTGCTCTCCTCTTATGCGGGAAGTGGAACTCTTATAGCCATAGAGTATGGCGAGGCTAGCTCCACCCCAGTTGTAGAACCGGACTCGAGGCAAGGTCACGAGGGTGCTTAATAAGTACAAGCCCATGGTGTTCCACCTGTTCGCAAACAAGGTGGTACCAAGTAAGAACATCAAGAAGCCCCGGATGTACTGTTCTATCTCCTCCGGTGTCTCGGGCTCACTCTCGCGGAAGTACTTGACGAACCAAATGTATCTCACCATCGCCAGCGTGTATATAGGTGGGCGTGCTCCAAGCAGGTAGATCCACGCTGCCTCCCACTCACTCATATCCGTGTCGAAGGGGATCGGATCACCCTTTACTCCAAGGCCTGTGATCATAGAGAAGTCATAGGGAGTCATCATCATCTCCCTAGCGGAAGAGAAGTGGAAAGAGTTGGTAGTGTCCCACTACCTCTTCACTAACGCTCCGAGTAGAGCCCGACTCGCCATGTGTCATGAGTGTCTGGTGCAGAACAAGCCAAAGCCGGCCTCATCGACAAGGTCGCGGACCTCGAGCGAGAGCTCATAATACCAGTCTCTTGCTGTCACTACCCCATACCCCTTGTAAGAACGAGAGTCTCCTTGTGGCAAAGAAAGAGTGAATCAGATGAAAGAAAGTGACAAAAGAGCATTCAGGTGAAAAGCAGTGTAAGAAATAAAGTCAAATGAAAGGCAAGAAAGCATTAAAATAAATTTTGTACCTCAAAAACGCCGTAGGAAAGGTGGGAGTACGACTCTCTCAGCAAGATGTCCTCTGGCATGCTACCAGCAAAATCGTTAAAACGCATATCCAGTAGCCAGCATGTGCGTGTGAGAATGATAAGTCACCGAATCAAAGGGCCGTATCCTCAGTGGTAGTGGCTCAAGCTTGAGTCTCGGAGCGAACTTTGCCTCAAAGTCAGTTGTAACGCCCTCCACCACCTCGCCGGCCTCGGCGACTGCAGGCTCCTCAACCTTGACAAGGGGTGATAGTAGAGGTGGAACCTCAGGAGGAGCACCATCATGTGGAACATCATCTGTCATCTGGAAAGTGGGTGAAAAGTGAAGAAAAATGGAGAAAAGAGGAAAAACTTAGAAAAAGTCAACCCTAGGAGAGAGAAAATGGGAGAAAAAGTCAAAACCTAGGAAAATTCACAAAACCCGAGAGAAACTCGAGGGAAACAAGCCCGAAGTGGTGAAAATGAAAAAAACTCAATGGAAACAAAATCTAATCGGTTCAAAGTGTAGAGAATCAAAGAGGGTTTACGAAAAAAGTTTGCGTGGGGCATTGGAAAATGCATATAAAACACAAATCTAGAGAGAGAAAGCACCTAGAGAGAGAGAGAGGGAAGAATTTCAGACCTAGGTGAGTAAGGAAATGAGGTGTGGTGATGTGTATATAAAGACCAGAGGCAAAAGGACAATTCTGCCCTGATTTTTACATTAGTGGCCGGCATGCCTCATTAGTGGTCGGTAGGTGGTCGACAGTCCTCATTTGTGGACTGGTGCTGTTTTGTGCCTCTTTTGCTTGAGCAGTGTATAAGAAGTTCTCTTTTGGGTCCAGATTGGTTTTTGAGGAGCTCAAAATTGTGTTCCGATTGTGCCGTTTCCAATACTCGTTGTATTCTGGTGTGCAAATGTGCCCCACTTGCCAATATGAATGAGGTGTATCCTTTTCGAGCATGTCATAAAGTCTTCGAGGGGTAAGTCGGAGGTTATCGCCGAACATCGCTTTTGTTCATTCTGTAAAATTACATATTTGTTCTCTTCTGTTGCCTATTGCATAGAATGTGTGTTTTCACATACACTTATGTTGCACGCGTGCCCTGCATCGTTCATGATTCATACATAGAGTATGCTTTCAATTTTGCATAGAATATGCAGTTGTTTCTTGCATAGAACATGCTTTCAATTAACATCATACGTCGGTTGTCTATCTTGCATGGAACATGCGTTGTCCCTGTATTGATTTGTAATCTTGTTCACTTTGTGCATCTATCGCACTTGTTCACTTTGTGCATCTATCGCACCTCTTCATCTCGTGCATCTATCGCACATTTTCATTACATTGTGTATTTGTTGTTCAGTCTTGTACCTTTTGCCTTTATCTCAGGATGCGTGAAACGCGATCCTGAGCAGTTTTTCTTTATCTCAGGACATGTGAAATGTGACTCTAAGCGATTTTTTATCTCAGGACGCGTGAAACGCGACCTTGAGCGGTTTTTATCTCAGGACGCGTGAAAGGCAACCCTGAGCGGTCTTTATCTTGGGACGCATGAAACGCGGCCCTGAGTGATTTTTAATTTTTTTTTTATCTCAGGACGCGTGAAATGAGACCCTAAGCGGTCTTTATCTCAGGATGCGTAAAACATGACCCTGAGCGGTCTTTATCTCAAGACGCGTGAAACGCGACCGCAAGCGGTTTCTCTCATCTTCTCACGATTTCAGTGTGATTAGAATATCTCAGGATGCGTGAAATGCAACCCTAAGCAGTTTTTATCTTAGGACGCGTGAAATGCGACCCTGAGCAATTTTTATCTCAGGACGCGTGAAAAGCGACCCTGATTGGTTTTGTATCTCAGGACGCGTGAAACGTGACCTTGATCAATTTTTGCCTCCTTTTTTCACGACTTCGGCGCGGTTAGAGTGCACGTTTATGTTCTTCCCATGTGGAACCCATTTCGATTTAAGCAAGAGACTCATTTATATATTGTTAATTTGTTATTGCTTATTGCAATTGAAATTGCAACTGTTATTGCTTATCGCATTTGTTATTGCTTATTGCATTATCTTGCATACTCATGAGTTTTCAAAATAGTCGGCTTCGAGAAGCGTGTGAGTCCAACTTTCAAAGTTTTTTTTCCATACATATCATTTGTATCGTGTCCCAGAACTACACTGGTTTGATTCCCTACAAAGGGATATGTAGGCAACTTGTGAGCTCAACCGATTTTATTTATGTCTTAATTGTTTGCCCAAGTCTTACAGCCTTGTCAAAATGGGTCATCTTCGGGCTTTGATATTCACTCATGTCATGACTTCGAGCTCTGTCAAAGATGGGCAACTATAGACACCCTATTTTTGACGGCCCTTAAGACTTGGATGCTACTGATTGATTACTCAATGATGAATATATATGCTTGTCGAATACTTGAATTCCTCAGCAGGAAACTTTAGGGTTTAACCTTCAAACCTCGTGCCTTGTTTTGGACCAAAGCAGTGGTTTTTCAGGCCTGTGCCTCTAGGGACTTGCCGTCCACTAGTGTGGCATGCCACCCACTAGTGCAAAAAACCAGATATTTTCTACTAGCTGTCCCCCTATGTGCATACACCATTCCAACTGTATATATATAGATATTTTCGAGATAGACACATGATTTTCTATATATAGATGACCTCCCATTTTGGTTTCAAGGTTGGAAAAATTTAAGAATGAGAAAATATTTTTGGAAGAGCAAAATTCTCTCTCTCTCTCTCTCTTGCAACTTACATAGCCTTTGCTCAAACACTCTAAACCAAACCTAGAGAGTTCCTTACTGAGGTGATTCGAGCTTGAATTTTAGCTCTTAAGGCACTTGAGAGGATGAAATTGGTGGTTTGTAACTCAAGGGTTCATTCATCTTTAAGAGGTATACCTTCTAGTGCTTTTTGTACCATTTTTACACTACTTGTTTTCTATCTTTTCTTGTTGTTTTTGAGCTATTTATTACCTATATTTTTGGGCTAAAACTTATGGTTTAAGGCCATTAAAGGTAAAGGGGTTGACATCCCTTCTTTGAACCTTGATTCTAAGGCCTTTGCCCTTGTGTTTCCCACCTTCTCATAAACTTTTTTTTAGCTTTTTACCACTGATTTTTAGAGGTTTTTCAGAGGCAAAAATCAAGTTTTGAAGTCCTAAAAGTGGAGGGGTTGGCCTTCCCTCCTTGTGCTTGTGTGCTAATTTTAGTTCTTCAATATTTTAGCTAGTTGTTGTAGTCATTTTTATCTTAATTCCAGCACTTTTTTGGACTATTTTAGGATTGGTTTTATGAGTTAGCTTCATTCATGCTTTGTATTGTAGGCTTGTAGTGTAATGATCCTCATAGGCTTGGAGGTTTAGGCCTTAACCACCAACTTATTTGAGTTGATAGCATTTATTTTTTGCTTTCCATACTTGCTTTCATTTTTAATCATCTCTGTAACCTCCATCTTTTCTTGGCATTTTATTTGATTTGAGAGTTGTTTCAAACTATTTGCTTGTTTAAGCTTAAGATTGAGGTAGTTGTGCTTAATGATTTAATCCCTTTGGGGGTTCATTACCAACGGCATGACATCTCTCTCATGCCTAAAACAACACTTGGTTTGGTACTTTTCTCCATTAATGGACTTAATCTTCATTTTTGGGCTAAATGAATTAAGGAATGGAAGGTAATTAAAATGAAGTAATTAAACTTGGACTAAAATGGAACAAGATAATAAAAGTTTTTGTGTTTAATCGGACGTTAATTGAACACATGGAGACTTGAGTCATTTCTTACTTGTTAGTGATGAAATGGTTCAAGATTCCAAGGTTAACCACTTTCCTTGATCAATCCATAATAGGGAGGAGGTTTTGTTGGTCTTTTGTTATGCATTTATTGAAATTGTGTCCCTTGATTCATAAGTCATTATGTAATGAGATTGCGTCGATTGATGACTTGCAAATCAAGCCTACCCCTCTTTTGACCTATTTACTGATAAGGAGAGGTAGGGTGGACAAACATCCCCTAAGAATACTTTGGTTTGTGCTCTGTTTGTCCTTTGTTGCTGCAGGAAAGAACTAACATTAGTGGCCAGCAGACCACTTTTACTGGACGGCAACCCACTTTTAGTAGGTGTCCGGCCACTACTTTTGGGTTGCCGGCCACTTTTTCCAAGTAGGCAATGTCCTTTTTCCAGCAGAGCCAAGCAGAGGCTGAGGTAGAAAGCATATGCAATTTTTTAACTGAGCAACAGAGGCATTCTAGTAGCAAAATAGAGAGCATTATTGGGTGGACATCCGCATCCATGCATGAACCATCTCTCGATCCTCGAGATCCGTGAAATGATGTTGTAATATTAATATGTTCCACTTAAAGTAGTGAGTTTGTAATTAATTAGTTAGAATAGTTAGTTAGTTTTGTGTTGTAAATATTTAATTAGCTAGAATAGTTAATTAATTTGTTGTTGTAATAATTAATTAATTAGCTAGTTTAGTTAATTTATTTCATTTAGGGTTGTAATAGTTAGTTAATTAGGTAATTAGTTAGCTAGTTTATTCATTCGGACCCTCCTGTGTGAGGGCAAATTGTAATAATGTGTATGTCTTCCAATCCCACGTCTTTCTCCCTTTTATTTACTTGCTTATGATGGGTAGTTTAGAATATCATGTTTCTTTTAGCATTTCCCATGTTTGCATCCACTTGTCTTGCTTGAATCGAGGCTCGGTTCATCATTCTAACAAGCATAGTCATTCATTAATTCGTTGAATATGTGTTTAAACTGCATACTATCAAAGTGATTCACATGTCATAATTAGTAGCCGGGCCTATTAATTACATTTTTGCATGTGTTACATTAGGCATCTTGCATTAGTTAGGATCATGCATTTTTCTAACTAGTTTCTCTTTTGGCTCGCTTCGGGAATTGTGGTAAGCTTTTATTTGCTTTGGCATATTTACATGAGTGTGATTGTTGCAACAGATAAGAGAATATCGGTTGAGGCTGAATCTACAGAAGTGCACTTTTGGCATCACAATAGGGAAAATGCTAGGTTTCTTAATCACACAGAGGGGCATCGAGGTTGATCCTTCCAAAATTAGGCCATCCTAGAAATGCCACCACCAATGATTGAAAAGGAGGTGCGAGGCTTCCTGGGTAAAGTGCAATTCATAAGACGGTTTATTGTAAAATTAACCTTGACTTGTGAACCACTATTTGGTCTCCTGAAGAAAGAAAAGAAATTTTAATGGGATGCCCGATGTCAGTTTGCTTTTGAGCAGAACAAGCAGTATCTCCAGAACCCGCCCATGTTGTCATCGCTAGAGCTGGGGAAGTCGTTGATTTGGTATCTGTTAGTAACCGACACGACTATGGGCTGCATGCTTGCGTAGGAATCTGAGGATAGAGTGGGGAAAGCCATCTATTACCTGAGCAAGAAGATGCTGGAATATGAGACCCGTTACACCCCGTTGGAGAAGGCTTGCTTAGCCTTGGTATGGGCTACTAGGAAGTTAGGGCACTACTTGTTAGCTCACTCTGTAATTCTGGTTTCGAGATTAGATCCCAGTAAATATCTCTTCGAGAAACCAGCACTTACGGATAGGCTATCTCGTTGGTTGCTTCTTCTGTCCGAATTTGATCTGAAATATGTGACTTGCAAGTCTGTTAAGGGGAGAGCGGTAACTGAGTTTTTGGCAGATCACCCAGTGGAAGGGGACGAAGCAGTAGAATACCTATTCCTAGATAAAGCCATTCTGCAGGTCGAAGAAGAGATTTGGACAATGTACTTTGATGGAGCGTCTAACTAGTACGGTTATAAGATAGCGGTGTTGTTGATAGCACCCGACAATTCCCATATACCTTTAGCCTTCAAACTCCATTTCAAAGTCTTCAACAACGAGGCAGAATACGAAGCGTGTATCGCTAGATTGGAAGCTTCCCTAGAACTAGGCGCAAAAAGGTTAGACGTCATTGGGGACTTAAACTTGGTTGTGTCTCAAGAAAAAGGAGATTGGAAGGTTAAGGAAGAAAGGATGAAAATCTATCACCAAACCTTGGATGTTGTGATTTCTAGGTTTAAGAAGCTAAGCTTCACGCATCTGTTAAGAGAGAACAACAGGTTCGCTAACGCTTTATCAACTCTATCTTTTATGATAGACATCCTGTTGGGAGTCCGGATGTCTCCGATTATCATTGAACAGAGGTATGTGTCGACCTACGAGTTGATTATCGCAATAAATGAAGTACAAGATTAGAACCCCTAGTATTATGATATCTGGAACTTCTTGGAAAATGAGGCTTATCCGTTACGGGCAAATGCCAAAGATAAAAGGATAATACGGTGAATGGCTGCTCAGTTTATCATTTGCGGGGGTAAGTTATACAAACATGGTCATCTGGGAATGCACAAGCTGTGTGTCGATGTAGAAGAGTCGAAGCGCCTAATGGAGGCCATCCACGGAGGGGAGTGCGGATCGCACATGAGTGGATTAATGCTAGCCCGAAATATTCTCAAGTAGGGTTACTACTGGTCAACCATGGATGAGGATTGTATTGGTTTTGTTCGGCGATGCCACAAATGCCAAATTCATGCCAATCGCATGAACATTCCGACGTTGAAGCTGTATAACATGACTTCACCATGGCCTTTTTCAGTCTGGGAAATTGATGTCATTAGGGCAGTTACGCCAAAAGGGTCGAATGGGCATGAGTATATCCTGATGGCAATAGATTATTTTACAAAGTAGGTTGAAGCCCAATCCTATGCAGTGCTGAAAGCGTCGCATGTAGCCAAGTTCATCAGGAATAACATTATTTGTCGTTATGGGGTCTCGAATGAGATCATTTCAGATAATGGCTCTCATTTCAAGAGAGAAGTGATTGATTTGTTGGAGAAATACAACGTGGCTTTTCACAAGTCATCCACATATCGGCCGTAAACCAACGGAGCAGTTGAGGCTACCAACAAGAACATCAAGCACATTTTACAGAAAAATGGTTGAGACTTACAAGGATTGGCTAGACAAATTGCCATTTGCTCTCTGGGGCTATAGAACATCAATTTGGACATTTACTAGGGCAACTCCGTATTCTCTGGTTTATGGGATGGAAGCTATTCTGCCGATTTAAATAGAGGTTCCGTCGCTACGGGTTATGGCTGAGTGCCAAATAGCAGAAGCAGATTAGCAACAAAACAAGTTCGAGGAACTAATGTTGTTTGATGAAAGGAGGCTTAAAGCACTGTACCATGTTCATGGTTATCAACGAAGGATTGCCAAGGCTTTCAACAAGAAAGTTAAGTCCAGGAATCTTAAAGAAGGGGATTTCGTGCTGAAAGACAACCGAGCTCCCATCCATAACCCTAGGGGCAAGTTCAGACCCAATTGGACCAGTCCTTACATCATCAAATCAATTTGGTTGGGTGGAGCTGTCATTCTTATGGACCTAGATGGCCTAGAATTCTCCCAACCAATCAACATGGACAAGTTGAAGAAATACTATCCTTGAGTGGCTTGCTAGGCCGAAAACCCGAAAGGGCGACCTAGGCAAAAGTTAGAGCACAAAAAATTTTGAAATAAGAAAAACTGAGCTCGCAAGGTTAAAAACCCAGAAAGGGCGGCATTGGCAAAAGTTAGAGCACAAAAGGAGAGTGTTAATACCCGAGTGAACCCGAACTGAACTACGGAAGGCTTGATTCCCATGTTCGGGATACGTAGGCAACTTCATTATGAAGTCCGGCCGTAAACATCTCCAAATCAATTGTGTCCATGTGTTTGATCAAGGCATCTTTGTCTTTCCGTTCTCGGAAAGTTTGGTTGCGATCCTTACCCTAAGAAAAGAGCTGATTACAAGTGCTAAGCAGTGCTATTCAGACAAGGGGCAATTTTCCATTTATGGATTCGGGATTGTACATCTCAAGGATAGATTCCAAGTGTGTTAAGTTGCAATCTTTATCGAAAATGGTTTTGAAAATTTTTAATAAAAGTTGATTTTGTTCAAATTAATCTTTTTACAACTTAGACCATTTTCGGACCAAAAGGAAAATTTTCACTGCCCACAACTCCAATTTCATTGATTTTAATACAAAGTTCTATAACTCTCGATACAAATCAAAGTTTCTTTTATTACATTCAAAAGGAAAACTTGAAAGTACAGATCAAAGCAATACACTTGGGGCATAAATGAATCAGGTGTTCCTGTGTCCCCTCCTAGAGCTTGTGGAAGCTTCAGATGCTAAAGTAGGCCCGGTTTGCATCTTATCTTCAAGCCAAGCTATGCATTCGCCAGATAAGGCACAGTTGAAATTGGGAGCGGGAGCTAGAAGTTCTCTTGTCCTTCATGCAGTAGGATATCGAGCTAACTGTGAACCTTGGATTAGAAATGAAGCCGGGTATTCTACCCCATCTTTTGGCAAATTTGGTCATGTCCGAACTGATGCCTGAACCGGAACAGAAAGTAGAATCCACAGTGTGTCAGGCCAATCAGTTGAATGCCAGGTTGCCGGGCCATGCTGTAGCTCATTTCAGGCAGATTAAACCAGGGGCAATGCCAATCAATGTCAGTAGCCGATCTGTTGCACATCCAATGGCACCACCATCCCTCGTTCGGGAAATCTACTAGCGGTTGGCGAAAGAAATAGCCTTGTGCTGAGTATGCAGGGCATGAGTCCACTATCTTCAACCTGTCCATGAACCATATCTGGGGAGGGATGAAAAATAAGAGAGATTAAAGAATACAGAGATGCGCACTGAGAGAAAAAACGAGAAAAGAGTTTTGAGAGAAAAACAGAGCCTGAGTGCCAAGAGATGTGAGAAACACATTTGAGATAGGGTGGGAAACATTACCTGCAAATGTAGTGGACTCCTTGCTAATTTGTTTGTCTCTCGCCGATGGAAGACGTCCAAGCCCATCAAAGTCTCGGCCAATGCTAAGCTAATGTAGCTCTTGCCTTCTTTCAAGCCTTGAGCTACCTCGATCATGCAAATGCTTGACCCGCCGAAACTAGGGACAAGCAAGAAATATGCCAACATACACAAACAAAGGGCATGCTGACGAAAACTCTGCCAAAGACGATCGCCGCAGTCACTGGCGTTAGAAAATCAATGAATGAGATTCGGAATATCCAACTCTCCGTCGTAAACCAAGGATCGAGCCTCATGTAAAGTGAGCCCATACATCCTTTCTAAAGCTTGGATATGACCAAAATGTGCTTGGGGTAAGATTTCCTCGTTGTGCCGGGATTCCATAAGAACTCGAAATTCTTCGATTGTCGGACATATTTCTTGTCACCCAAAGCTAAAAACGTGCATAACTGGGTTCCAATATCTAGCTGCGGTGTGGAGGAATGAAAAACATAGTGTAGTACGACTTAGCCGGAATAGTGCATTTATCCTGAAACCCCGAAAATTCACTTTTTCCTAGCCATCTAAAGTTGCAATCCAATTTGAGAGTTTTTCGGTGAAGAATGGCTCAATTTGTGGCAAAAATAGAGCTGGAATGAAGAAACTACGAAGTCCTAACTTTTTGTAGAAGATAAGGCACTTAGTGGAAGACAGATGGCAACAATTTGGAGGCCCCTCACACTGGTGGCCTACCGGCCGGTGGTGATAGCCAACAGCCACCTTTTGTAGCCAATAACCACCTTTTGTAGCCAACCGGCCACCACTGGTGGCCGATATCCTTTGTTCATGGCTGACATCATTCTTGTGGTCTTTCTGTGTGTTGAGAGTGTTGAAAACTTGTGTTTTGTTCTGCCCTTGGTGTATTTTGCTGTCTTGTTTTAGTAGTTTTGTTGAGTCACTTTTGAGTTGTTTCAATTTGTTTATCGAGTTGTTGTGTTGCTTATCGAGTTGTATTTGTTTTGTTTTTGTTTATCGAGTTGTTACATTGTTTATCGAGTTGTTGTTGTTAGTTGTTCATCGAGTTGTTTTACTCTGTTTGTCAAGTGTTGGTCGGTTCATTACCTGATTAAGAAAATGCCAATACACTGTGTAGTTTTCAATCAAGATCAATCTCGTTTTTATACAATGTGGTGCTTTTGCGATGCTCAGAATGCAAAATACAAAGTTGGTTTTCATTCCGATCACGGTTACTTTTTAAAAAAGAGTACAAGTTTTTAAAGAAAATAAAACTGTCCAAGATGTACAATGTGCTAACACTACTAGCAAAAAGAAACTAAGCAAAAACATATGAATCAGTGCTAGCTATCTCGGTCTTGAGAGGCCCTCTTCATCCTTTTCCTCGACACGGACTTAGAGCTGTCTCCGTCAGTGCCACTGTATGTACCTCCCTCTCCAGAATCTGAACCAGAGTCATCACCACTCTCTGCCTCAGAGCCTGGCTCAGTATCCTCTCCACTAGCAGAACCTGAGCCAACATCATCGTCTCTGCTCTCGAATGACTCGGCGTGCTGACCCACAGCCTCCTCGGTCTCGTTGGTCTCATCGTCGTCATCACTCATGATAGGCTCTGAAGGGCTCCTCTGATCTTGACCACGATGTCTCCCTTGGCCGCGTACCGGAGCCTGTCTCTCTTTCCTCCTTGCCACCGGAGGGGGCACCGCTGGTGTTAGTGCTGCAGGTGCTGCTGGTCCCATCGGTACGAGTGGAACTTGAAAGGATATATTCGTAACAGCAGGTATATCAGATGTGATGCAGAGGTCAGATACAGTGTGTGAATGTAGTGTGTTAGATGTGATCTATAGATGCTTTGTGTTAGTGCAGTGTAGGGAAGTGTTTAGTTAAAATGTCAGTTTCAGTGTGTCAGCAAAAATTTGATGACTAGAATGTAAGAAAACTGAAGAAAGTACCTGAATGCTGTAGAAGCCGAGCAGTGCCTCTCTCCTCAATGTTATGCTCTCGTATGAAGCTATTAGCTCGAGCAATCCCTCGACGTACCCTACGGGTGCCTACAAACGTATTGGGAATAATCAATATCCGGAAGGAATGAATATCTGAGTATCTGAGCGAGAATGGAAAAAATAAGAACTATAGTGCATACCGAAGGTGAATCAGGCGCTCTGACATATCTGTGCTCGGCCGGTGCAAGCTCAATAGGAATTTGATAGGCTTCTCCAATGTGTCGCCAACATGTCAACTCGGTCGGAAGCGCAAACCAACCGAAGCCTTGTTTGACGGAGGGCACCCCTCTAGCCCTGCCCATCGGCGCTCGAGCCCTGCTTGTCGAAGGGGCATCTGCTGCTCTCCCTGCATGAGTACGAGTACCCGTTAAGGGAGGTATGATATGTGTCTGTATATATGTTGCATAGTCCCCCTCTCCAAGAAAGTAGTCGGCATCCACGCCTCGTGTAAACTTGATCATCTCCTAGGAGGAGAGACTATCTATAGCCCGCATGGATGGCAGAGGTAGCATGGAAACCGCCTGCAACGACAAACCCAAGGTCTGGTGTAGGAAGCGCTCGCCTAAGAATTAGGCTCGGCCTACCGGTCCCTCGAGTACAAGCCGGTAACGGGAAGCGCCCCAAGCGCCAGCAAACTGGGACCTGACACCCTCAGGCATCGTTGCCTAGGGCTGCCACGAGATCTGCAGACAGTAAATACACAGATTGTTAGTTGCAATTAGATATGCAATATGAATCAGAGCTGAAGTAAAGTAGAAATAACTGTGAGTTTTGAGTTACCTCCACCGGCAAAAAAATGAGAAAGTCTCCCTAGTCCTCCTCATGCACCTACTGTCGTACCGATGAGAGTAAGGTACAACATGAGGCATCTCCACCTCCGGCTCTGGGGTGAGGATTGGAAAATATGCATATATATAGTTGCAAAAAACAAAAGGGCGACAGTGAGTATACAACAGATAAACACAGGTAATGCGGAAAGCAGAATATGTGTGCAATGTGTAGAGAATGTAAAATATAGGGAGGATTGCAGTGTATAGAAAGTACAAATGCAAAGCAGAGATCAGACTATGTGTGTGTAGTGTACAAAAAGTGCAAAGCAGAAAGCACGTCAGAAAATGTAAAACAAAAAAGTAAAGCATACCTCACAGGCTCTCTAGTAACCGCCGACTCTGTTTCTACTCTTGCGGGATGTCGAGCTCATGTAGCCATATAAGGTAGCGAGGCCAGCACTGCCCTAGTCATAAAGCCAAACTTGAGATAAGTCCACCAAGGCACTCAAGAGATATAGCTCGACAGTGTTCGCCCTGTCGGCGAACAAAGTGGTGCCAAAGAGGAACATCAAGAAGCCTTGAGCGTACTGCTTGATCTCCTCTTGGGTCTCTGGATCTGTCCCTTTGAAATGATCCGCAAACCAAGTATATCAAACCATCCTTGATTGAAAAAGAGGTGGGTGTGTCCCCAGCAGGTAGATCAAGGCGGCCTCTCACTCACCCATGTCTGTATCATAAGAGATCAGCTGACCCCTTACCTCGATGCCGGTGAGTATAGCGAAGTCATAGGGAGTCATCGTCATGTCTCCCACAGTAGAGAAGTGGAAAGAGTTGATGGTGTCCCACTCTCTACCAGTGCGCCAAGTAAGGGCTTGCTCGCTATGAGACGCGATAGCCCTATGCAGAATAAGCTAAATCTGACCTTATCGATGATCTGGCGGACGCCAACGGGGAGGTCCATATACCACTCTCTCGCAAATGTGGCTCCGTATCCTCGGATAGAGTGAGAGTCCTTCTCTAATCATAATGTGTTTGAGAAGGTAGTGTAAGAAATATAGTGCAAGAATGTGTTTGAGATAAGCAAATGAAAGACAGTGCAAGGGTGTGATCTATGTAAGAAATGCAAGGTACATTGCGGAAAATGTAATAAGACAGTGTATACCTCGGTGGCACCATAGGATAAATGAGACTCCGGCTCTCGTAGCAAGAGATCCTCTGGCACGCCTCGTGCAAAACCTCTGAAATGATGAATAGTATTGGGCAGTAGCACATGCACCTCAGGGTGATATGTTTCCGGGTCAAAGGGTCGAACCCTGGGTGGTAATGGTATGTCCTCGGGATCTACCTCTATCCCTGGAGAAGCTCCATCATGGGGAATGTCGTCTGCCATCTGGAAAGAAGGTGAGAAAGTGGGCGAAAATGAGGAAAATGGGTGGAGAATGCCAAAAGTCAACAAAAGTCAACCCTAGGAGAGAGAACATGGAAGAAAAGTCAAAGCCCGGGAAAAGGCGCCAAACCCAAGAGAAACTCAAGGGGAACGAGCCTCAAGTGGTGAAAATGAGGAAAAAGCACCGAAATCAGTTTTCAATCAGTTCAAAATGAAGGAAATCAAGAGGTTTTAGCGAATCAACTCCGCGTGGGGCATTGGAAAACGCGTATAAAGCTTAGATCTAGAGAGAAGAATGGTCTAGAGTGAGAGAGGGATGAATTTCAGACAAGAGGGTGTGTGGAAATGATGTTTGGGTGCCTATACTTAAAGACCCAAATGCAAAAAGACCAAAATGGCTTGATCTACCATCGATGGCCGGTCGGCTACCACTGGTGATCGACAGCCCTTAGGGGTAGCCGACCGCCAGCCGACACCTTTCCCTAGTGGCCGACAAGCTTCCAGTGCTCCTCCTTTGAGTTTTGCTGCTGTTTTGTGCCCATGGTTCTCGAGAAAGTGCAAGAAAGTTCACTTTTAAGCTCAAATTGTCTCTGCGGAAGCTCTAAACCGTGTCTTCGGTGCATGATGATTCATCGCTAATCAACATGCATGAGGTGTATCCTTTTTAACTTGTTGCAGCTCTTCCGAGAGGTAAATTGGAAGTTGCCATTCAATACATTGTTGCATAGAATATGCATTCCTTCATTGTTGTATAGAATATGCATGTCTCCATTTTTGCATAGAACATGATTCCAATTATCATGCATAGAACATGCATTTTGTACTATTGCATTGAATATGCATTCTGATGTTGCATAGAGCATGCTTCAGTTCTCGTTGCATAGAATATGCTTCTGTTTTGTTTCTCAGATGTTTTGCATAAAACATGTCTCTAACATTTTTCCATGGTTATTCGTTGTGCATAGAACATGCATTTTGTACTATTTATGTTATGCTTGTTAAGTATCTTTCTTATGCAGGCACGATATTGTGTGTACGATTCATTCAGAGGAGCTCTAGGTAAGATCATTCCTATCTTTCGAACTCCCTGTTTTGGTTAAAAACATTCAGACGTGTTCCGATATTTATCACCACTCCCTGTTTTGGTTAGAAGCATTTGGACGTGTTCTGATGTTTATCACCACTCCCTGTTTTGGTTAAAAACATTCGGATGTGTTCTGATGTTTATTACCACTCCCTATTTTGGTTAGAAGCATTTGGACCTGTTCCGATGTTTATCACCACTCCCTGTTTTGGTTAGAAGCATTTGGACTTGTTCTGATGTTTATTACCACTCCCTGTTTTGGTTAGAAGCATTTGGACGTGTTTCGATGTTTATCACCACTCCCTATTTTGATTAAAAGCATTCGGACGTGTTCCGATGTTTATCACCAGTCCCTGTTTTGGTTAAAAACATTCAGATGTGTTTCGATGTTTATCACCACTCCTTGTTTTGGTTACAAGCATTTGGATGCGTTCCGATGTTTATCATTATTCCCTTTGGTTCAGAACAGTCGAGTACGTCCCGGTGTTCACACCATACATTCTCTCCTTCCGCGTGCAATGCGCTAGGATCTTGTTTGACACCTCGAGTGCGCCCGACGATTGTGTTATTCTTTGCCTTTCCTGCGTGATGTGTAGTTAAGTTTTCATAATTTTCTTACATCATTTTTGCATGAAATGTGGTTTGGTTCATGTTTACTTACTTCTGTTTATGTTTGAGTTTGTTGTACCTGGTTTCGGTTTCAATGTAGCATTTCTTTGCATGACATTTGCATCTAGATGTTTCATTACAGCCTCATTGCATGATCATAAGTTATATGCTTGCATTATGCATATCACTTGCATTTTGCCCCAGAACTACGTTGGTTTGATTCCTAAGTCTTCGACATTGTCAAAAATAGGTCGTCTCTGGGCTTTGACATTCACTCATGTCATTTCATGACTTTCGAGTTCTATCAAAGAGGGGCAACTGTAGACACTCCATTTTTGACTGTCCTCAAGACCTGGACGTCATCATTTGTGCACTCGATGATTGTGCTTGTTTGTGTTCGTTTTGAGTGCCCGAAGTCCTCGGCAGAACGCCTTGTCTTTGAGCCTCTAAATCTTATTTGTTTTGTGCTTGGTTTCGAACCAAGAGCTTGTTGCCTCTAGCCTAGAAGAGAGGGTGACCTATCGGCCAGCCCTAGGATTTGTCGGCCATGGCTTGTGCTTGTCGGCTACCAGTGGTGGCCGACGGCCATTGGTCTCTTTTTCCAGATATTTGTTGACAGTTGTGCCAGTTGTTGCTTACTGAGCTACATCTTCATAGGCCCTGTTTGGTAGAGCTGTGGAAAAGTACTTATAGCTTATGCCTAAACAGCTTATAGCTTATAACTATGAACATAAGCTGATTTCTGACTTATAAATTAAGCATCTTCTGCCCCACTCAAAGAATAAGCAGATTTCTGACTTCCAAAAAGCTATAAGTTATAAGCTATAAGCTAAACTAAATACATCAAAATAGCTTAAATTGTCGAAATAAAATAATTTTTTTTAGCACACCAAACAGTATTAAAAAAAAAATAAAAATAACTTTTTTTTACACCCAAATGGGCTATACACGTGTATGGTGAGATGTATCTAAGCTCAAAGGCTTGTTTTCTATAAATAGGGGTTCCTTCCCCATTTTAGAGGGTTATAAGATTTTAGACCAAAAATTTCTCTCTCTAGCTTTCTCTCTCTCACTTGATATTTTGTGCTTGATTGCCTAGTTCCTTCACACCTTTGCACACTAACGCTTAATCAAACTTGACCACCATTGAGCTGAGGCCCCTTGGAGTCTTGTTTGAGCTTTGGAAGGAGCTTTGAGCTTGGATTTGTGCCTAAATTGTGCTTTGCTTCAAAGATAGAGCACTTACCTCATTTAAGCTTATTGTGCATACTTATTTTCCTATCTTTTCCAACTATTTTAAGGCTGTTTTTAAAGTGTAGAAAACTCTATTTTTGTGACCTAAAAATGGTGGTTTGACCCTTTTTGAGTTAGGGGGTTGTCCACCATTTTGGCTCATTAGCTTGTTAAGCTTTTTGTGCTATTTTTCCTAACTTTCAATCAACTTTTTTGGGCCTTTTAACCACTAAATCTCAGAGGTTTTTTAGTGGTAAAAATCAACTTTTGAAGTCCAAAATTGGAGGAGTTAGCCTTCCATCCTTGTGTCTTGTTTGCATGTCTAGCTAGCTTCACATGTTAGCATGTTTTTCTAGCTTAACCTAGCTCTAGTCCAGCATGTTTTTGCATCTGTTTTGACTTGTTTTAGCTCTGTTTTGGGCGGGTTAAGTCCTTTGAGCCTTGTATGGCATGGTTGTAGTGCAATTTCCTTCACTAGCTTAGTGTCTTAATGCTTTGATCATCATTGTTTTGAGTTGAAAGCATGTTTTAGTGTTGTTTTACACTCCATTTCAGCACTTAAAATCTCTATAACCTCCTTCCATTCTTTACTCTTTTGTTTGCTTTGAAAGTGGTTTCAAACCATTTGTTTGCCTAAGTGTGGAATTGAAGTGTTGCACCTAATGGTTTAATCCCTTAAGGGGTTCATTACCAACAGTGTAATGCCTCTTTCATGCCCAAAGTAACTCGTGGTTTGAGTCATCTTTTAATTAGAGGACACTCATTTTTGGACTTAATCGATTAAATAATGGATTGGTAATGTAAAATGAGTAAACAAAAAGGAACAAGTAAAAGAGGCAAGATAAGCATCTTTTGTGTTGCTTTGCATGTGTTCGAATCGGATGTTAATTCGAACATGACGAAAATGGGACATTTCATACTCAAAGTGATGAAATGTGCCACTTTCCTCTGTCACCATCACCCTATACCCATGATCATGCATGATAGGGTGATGGTCTTTTTGAGTCTTGTTTTGCATTCATTAAAGTTGTACAAACTTGGTTCTTTGGCCATCATGTATGGAAATTACTTGGTTGATGGTTTGAGGGCCAAGAGTTACACTCCTTTGAACTTGTGTGATGATAAGGAGGGTAACAGTACATATGACCCTTGAAAATACACTGCTTAGCCTCTGTTTGCTCTCTGTTGCAGTAAAAGGAAGTTTTGGACAAGAGTAGCCGACCGGCCACCAACAGTGGCCGACGGCCACTAGCAGTAGCCGACCGGCCACCAATGGTAGCCGACGGCCACTATTGGTAACCGACTGGCCATCAATGAAGAAAATTGCTCAATGTGATGGAAAAGGGGAGCAGAGGTGTTCTGGAAGTTGGTAGCTTCTTTGGTGTTCAAATGTGCAAATAGAGTCTTATAATAGTGAGGTAGTGGCATTTTCGGGGTGGGAACCAACTGAGCATGCATGCATCCCTCGCTTCCCAGGGCCATTTAATTGCTTTGTTTAGTTAATTAGTGGTAGCTAATTAATTAGTTTAAAATTGCTTTGTACTTAATTAGCTTAGTATTTAGCTAATTACTTCATTTTGTAATATTTAATTAGCTTAGAATAAGTTAGTTAAATTCGTTTCAATTGTTGTAATAATTAGTTAGCTTAATTAGCGTAGCTAGTTAGCTTATTCATTTGGACCCTCCTTCACGAGGGTGTAATGTTGTAATAAGTGTGCATGCTTGTGTGCATGTCTTCCAACCCCACGTCTTTCTCCCTTTTATTTAATCGCTTTTGATGGTTAGATTAAGGACATGTTTCAATTAGCATATCGTATGCTTGTATCCATTCATTTTGTCTTGCATGCACCGAGGCTCGGTGCATCATTCAAACTGCATTGTTGTTTCAATATCTTATTTGAATACGTGTTTAACCACATGTTATCAAATCGATTTATATGCCATATTAGTAGCCGAGCCCATTAATTGCATATTGCATGTGTTGCATTAGGCATCTTATATAGTTAGGATCATGCATTTTTCTAACTAGTTTTTGTTTTGGCTTGGAGTACTCAGTAAGTTTTTATGCTTTAGCATACTTGCATAAGTGTGATTACCATATTTCCATATTTAGCATGCTTGCTATGAGGCTATGTGCTTAAATGCTAAACTACATGAATACCTGTGGATGAAGGCTTATTGTTTGAATTGGAACGATTCAACGAATGTGAGTTTTAAGCCCACTTTGTCGTGGCAAAATCATGCTTTAAGCCTACTGTGTTTGGTAGCAAATCCGCATCTTTAAGCCCACTTGAGGTGGCAAATTCAAACCATTTTCACAAACAAACATGAGTTGAGTTGTTCTAATTCTTGCGATTTTAGTCTATACTTGCTTGTGTGCGTCACATACTAAAGTTAGTTAAATAACCGGAATAAGAATGCATAATGTTTATAAAATGACATCATGATTAGTAGAGGCTGATCTTTGATCGGGCGAGCGGGGGTGCCCATTTCAGGACCTTTCCCTCTCGTACCCAAGTTCCCAAACCGAGGCAACTTTGGTGATGACGGACACGTGGCCTTTGGCATGAGTCAGGGTTTCCTAAATTTCTCCAAAACAAAATATTTAGGTGGCTGCTTTGTATCTGGCAAAGCAGTCCAATTTTGGCATTATTTGATTTAAAATCAATTTTCCAAAAGGTTTGCCGGATTTGGACTCTTTGGTGATTATCAGTTTCACATTGCCCTTGTGAGACTAGATTCAGAACTGCGGGAGTCCGAACTGTGAGGCCTTCTTTTCAAACCCTTTCCGAAAGGCAGGGCGCGAGAAAAAGGTAAGCCTACACAAACATACACGAATCAAGCGTTCTAATTTTTGCAAATTAGTCTATACTTGTGTGCAATACATAGTAAAGTTAGTCTAATAATCGGAACGAGAGCATATAATGTAAATAAGAATCACATCATGATTAGTAGAGGTTGATCTTTGATCGGGTGAGTAGGGTGCTCAATTCATGACCTTCTCCTGTTGTACCCAAGTTCCTGAGTCGAGACAATCTTGGTGATGACGGACACGTGGCCTTTGGCACGAGTCATGGGTTTCCTAAATTTTCCAAAAATATTTAGGTGGCAACTCTATATCTGGCAAAGTAGTTCATTTTTGGCATTTTGATTCAAAATTGATTTTCCAAAAGATTTATCGGATTTGGACTCTTTGGTGGTTACCTATTTCACATTGCACTTGTGAGATCAGATTCAGAACTGCGGGAGTCCGATACTGTAGGGCTTATTCATCTTCTAAAAGGGGGCGCAAAAAGTTGAGCTACAATTTCTGGCGACTTCGCTGCGGAATTTAGAGAACTTGATTGAAACTTTTATCTACACTTATATGTTTCTTTACATTGCATTTGCATCGGTGCGCTTAGGTCGCTGTGTTTGCCATCTGCTATTTCTAGACGGTTTGCTGGAGGCCAAAAGGCTGACCGGTCGTGGTCTCTACCATGTTGGGAACACAACCCTTGGATCTGAACTACCGTTGTACCGTTTGATCCTTCTTTCACCTCTCGGTGTTAGCTGTGAGAGGTATATTACGTATTCTTGCTGAGGTACCCTTTTGGACCATCTGGCCTAGCTGCATACAGTAAAGCCTTAGTGACTGTTCCGAACTAGTACAAGATGCTCACCTAAAATATAGGATTGCGTGAAACCACTTAATTGAAATAATGAAACCTAGTTCATGACAAAACTAGGACAGGGTAACCCTACCCCCTCATAGGGGTGTTTTGGCTCTCTCTTAATTGGTATGTGCTTTATAGTGAAACTGTATAGGAATGTGCATAGCAGTTGCAAGTTTGGTATTTGTTTCAGGGGCAAATTCAGTGTGGAGCATAGTCTCACAGCTTTGATCATGTCTGTGTTGATAACATCTTAGCTGAGGTGCTGTGCGGTATCTGATTACTGCTCTTTTGCTTTATTCTTTTGCTAGGTAGTTTAAAACCATAGCTTCAGAAAGTTCGGGTATCCCCCAAATACTCTGGACCCGGGTTAGAAGACTTTGTAAAGCCGAGGATCTTGTTCGGGGACAACCCATGTTTACCTTACTCCCACCGGTTACAAGACGGAGGAGAATCATACAAAGTTCACTAGTTTAGTTTTTACAACAGTCACCCCTTAACTCACCTGTGTCCAGTCTGGTTCGGGAACGATCATCTACTTCTAGCCCAACACGAGATCAATCACCTATTCCAATGTCATAGTATCCCCTAGTCAGTGTGGAAGAACTGATACACCATCTGCAACAGACAGTTGAGACTCTACAGCAGGATGCAGCCCGTCAGGTCGAGGTTATAACTAGGCTACAACAACAGCAACCACAGCTGGTTGCAGCCTCTACATCCCATACACCTACCAAGGGTATCCCAGCACCCGAAGCCACCGCTCATACTGCCAATGTTCAAGAAAACTAGGGCAATCCGGTAGACCCAATCTCGGCACAAGCCTCAAAAGCCCCGATTTATTAGACCGAGGTCCCGTTCGAGTTTGAAGTTGATCCAACTGCACTCAAGGTTAATAAACTGGAAAAATTGTTTAAAAGAGCGCAATGAGTTAACTCCATCCTAGACAAAGAAGATAGGTACACTAATTCTACAGTTACATTACCGTATCGGTTTAAAATGCCACATATAGACCGTTTCGATGGCTCTGAAGATCCAATGGTCCATCTGCATTTGTTTTCGGATATCTTGCGGCCAATGGGCTTAACTAGACTACAGAAGTTGTCTTTCTTCGGTCGCACCATGTCGGGTCTAGCGGCCATTTGGTATGCTAAGTTAGAAGATTCTGTCAAACAGAACTGGGAAGAGATGGCTGAGGCCTTCATTGCTCAATATTCTTACAATACTCAGATTGAGGTCACAACTCATGATCTCGAGGCAACACACCAAGAGCCAAAGCAGGATTTCTCTGAATTTGTGACAAGGTAGAGAGCTAAAGCCTCGATGATGACCACGAGGCCTTCTGAGAACGACTAGATCAGGATAGTTGTCCGGAATCTCATGGTAAGCTGTTGCAAAAAATGACTGTGCTCCCGTTATTTACATTTACAGAACTTCATGAAATGGGGTTACAAATCAAAGATGCCATGAAACAGGGGCTTATTACTGATGAGAAGGAGTCGGCAAAAAGGCCGTTTGCCTCATGAGATTCAGGATCTCATTGAAAACAAGGTGATCGCTCCACTTCAGAAACCAAACCTAACTACAAATCCACTCCCAAAACATCATTGTAGACACCCCATTTTTGACCGACCTTAAGACTCAGACATCATCAATTGAGTGCTCGGTGATGATGTTGTGCTCGGTTTGAGTCTCCGGAGTTTTGGCTGAGAGCCTTGCCTCCGAGCCTCTGAACTCTTTGTGCTTTGGCTCGGTTTGCAGACCGAATCTTGTTTTCTCTTCCCAGAGGGAGGGAGAGGTCTTGTAGATCATCTCTTTGTGGTCGTAGGCCATTTTTCCCATTTGGAGACTAGTTCCCGATTTCTGGAGCCTTTGGCCGCGCGCCTTGTCTCAGGACCGCTTAACATTCTCTGTTTGGTGTGGTTTTTGAACCACACCTTGTTGCCTGTGCCTAGAGGGACATTGTGGTCCGGGAGACCACTTTTGTGGTCGCATACCACTTTTGGTGCTCGTCAGCTAGTTTTCGGGACTTTTGGCCGCGTGCTTTGCCTCCCGATCTCTCGTCTTGCATCCGCTTTGGTTTGTTTTTGGTACAAACCTTGTTTTCCTTGTTTGGAAGGTGATACAAGGGTGGGAGACCACTTTTTCTCCTTGGAGACCACTTTTCCTTCTCCCAGCCAGTTTTTTGGTCGAATAACTGGCTTTCTTGGTCTTTGGACCACCTTTTCTGGTCCGCCACCACACCACTAGCTTGCTTTCATGCCCTGGACCCTCTTCCACCATGGCCGACCAGTTGTTGCTCTGAGTGACCACTTGAAGTGGTCGGTCGACCACTTTAAGTAGCAGGCCGACCACTTTTGACACTTTTTTGGAGATATTTTCCTCCAGCTGTGCTGGAGGGCATTTGGGCTATCCTCCATACACGTGTATGGAAGGATTTGTTTGAAGCTTAGCTTCTCCAAGAAGCTTTGGCTTTTTGTTTCTATAAGAGGGAGGCTCCTCCTCCCTCTTCCAGGTTTAGAAAATCTGTGGGAAAAGGATAGATATAGTGGTGTATCTATATTGCCTTGTTTGCTTCATTTTTGTGCCTTAAAGTGTAGATTTGTCTTACTTTTTTCACACAAACACACACTCAAACACCATCCTTTTGCTACTGAGGTGCTTAGGACCTAGTTTTGGTGTTCTTGGGTGGCTTTGAGCTTGAAAAAACCTGCTGGAGTTGCAGTTAGAAAGAAGGTCTTCAAGGGTGAGTTTCTACCCCTTAAATCCCCCTTTCTTGCTTAAGCTTTTAGCCTATCTTGCATGCTATTTTGAGCTTAACTTATAACTGATAAAAGTTTTGGTTTTTCATGCTTCCGATCTTTGTTTAAGGTCACTTTTGTGTTTGGGGTTGTTTACCCTCTCTTAGGCCTTGTTTGGCCTTGTTTTTGTGCCTCTTTTGTGAGCTTTGGGACCACCTTGTTTTGGCCTTCTCACCATTGAAATCCAAAGGGATTTCAGTGGTGGGGATGGTGTTTTGAGGTCCCAAGAAGGAGAGGGTCATCCCCTCTCCTTGTTGTCTTCAATACTTGTCATATATGCCTCATGTTTGAGCACCTTTGTTAAGTGTGTGTTGATCACATCTTAGCATGTATTTGTGGTTATTTTGCTGAGGCATGCCACTATTTTTACTTGCCTTGGTCACTCCATGCATGCCTTGTACACTTGTAGTGTAAATCCCTTAAACTAGCTTTGTATGCTTCATGAAGTAGCATGCCATTTTAGCTTGGTTTGAGTCCATTTCAGCATGTATTTGGTGATATTTTACCATGTCATACCTCTGTTTAGGTTTGGTTTGGTTAGCCCTTGCATGCTCCATGCACTTGTAGTGCAATCCCTTGAATTAGCCTAACATGCATCATGCTTTGACATGTCATTTAGCATGCTTTTGGCTTAGCTCTAAGAAGACTTTGTTCATGTTTTGCCATGTTTAAGGTCTTATTTTGGTTGTTTTGGTCATGCATGACTTGCTTTGCATAGCTATGGTTCAATCTAGCTTGTTAGCTTTGTGTATTGAGTCCTCTAGCATGCATTACTTGGACTATTTTAATGATTTGGCATCATTTATCATGTGATTTCAGTCCATGTTTCATGGCCATGCACTTGCATTTGTCATTCATTCAATGCGTTGGAGGGTTTGCCCCTTTATGTCTTAACATGAACCGTTGTGTATGCCATGATATAACTCTGATTTTTATTGCTTAAGTCATACCATGTTTGGTTCTAATAGGTGTAGTGTAATCCACCCTATTTTCCTTACATATTCCATGCCTTATGCCCCTCATGCTAGCACATTTTGGCTTCCTTCCTTGCATGTTTTAGACTTATTTTGACATGTTCTAGGATTGTTTTGGGTTGCCTTAATCATATGCTTCATGCTTTGTATACTTGTAGTATAAGTGCTCTTGCTAGCTTCAAGCTTTGAGCACCATTGTATGCTTCATTTATGTTGTGTACATGATTTGGCATCATTTAACATGACATTTCAGAGCTTATAGCATGCTTATTTTCCCACTTCATTCATGCTTTGAATGTCTTTAAGTGTTGTGCATTGTTGCCTAGTTTGTGGCTTAGCTTGTATGCTTGCATGTCTAGGTATTTGGGCCCTCATCTCAGCATGTTTAGGTTCTTGTTTAGACCTAATTAAGCTCTGTCCATGCTTAGTTCATGCATTTGTGCCATGTATTGCATGCCTCCTTTATAGTCCTCTTCACTAGCTTTCATGTTCTAGGACCATTGCATGCCTTACTTATGTTGTTTGAATGATTTGGCATCATTTCTTACTTTACTTCAGTGCACTTAGTGTTGTTACACTTCCACTTTTGTCACTCTTTGAGCACTCTTGAGAGTTATGCTCTTGGGCCTCTTGTATTGGCCAATGCATTGTGCATGCATGCCTTGTGTTTATGTGCCTTTATTTCATCCCAATGGCCACTGATTTGGGCATGGCTGAGGCCTATCCATTTTGGTTTAAGTCCATTTTGCATTGTGTATTCCATGTTACACCGCGTTTTGCATGTTATGTTGTTATTTGCATTGAGTATGCCATACAATTGCATATTTACATGTTTAAGTCACATTGCATGTTTGCCATGCTTGTTTGCATTCTTGTTTGGAATAGGTGTTAGTCCAAACACGGGAAACGAGGGACGTTTCATACTTAAAGTGATGAAATGTGCCTTAATTCCCGATCGGTGACGCTTTTGATCATACATGATAGAGTTTTGGGCCTTATGTGTTTACTTGTGCATTCATTTTTATATTAAATTGTGCAACTTTGCCTCTCGGCCATCATGCATGGAAATGTGCGATTGGTGGCCCGAGGGCCGAGAACCGCACTCCCTTGAGTTCATGACAAGATAGGGAAGGTGGTTGTGCACACATATCTTGCAAATACATTGCCATGCCCTTTCTTGCTCTCTGTTGCAGAAAACTGGGGTTTAGCAGCAACAACTGGCCGGCCAGCCAGAAAAACTAGCTGGCCGACCACTTTTCTGGTTTTTCAGCAACTAAAAGTGGTCGGCAGGCATCTAGAGGGACCAAAAGTGGTCGGCCACCCTCCCACAGGATTCCCAAGGTGGAGTTTCATCTTTCTGGAGCTTGGTGCAGTGTTCTGAGAACAGATGAAAACAGAGGCAAATTGGGGCATTGCATTGGACTTTTGAACAAGGCGACCGAGCATGCATTCAGTCCTTTTCCCTCTGAAGCTCCTGCTTTATTGCTTTCCTTAGCTGCCATGCTTAGATAGCTAGCTTTTGCTTTGGTTTGTACCTTTAATTAGTTAATGCGTTAGCTATTCAATTTGTTTTGTAATAATTAGTTAACTAGGATTAGTTAATTAATTTGTTTTGTAATAATTAGTTTAATTAGCTTAGATTAGCTAGTTAGCTTCTTATTTTGTCCCTCCGTCGAGAGGGCGTATTGTTGTAATAAGCGTGCGTGTGTGTGATGCATGTCTTCCAATTCCTATTTCTTTCTCCCTTTTACTTAACCGCTTACGATGGTTAGTTTTAGGGCATGTTTCATTTAGCATACCTTATGCTTGCATATGTGCATCCATTCATCTGTATTGCATGCACCGGGCTCGGCGTATCATACTAACTGCATTGTATTTCAATTCCTATCTGAATACATGTATCAAGTTGCATTTCATGTGCCATTCTAGGATAGCCGAGCCTATTTTAGTTGCACTTTCGCATGTGTTGCATTAGCCATCTTAACATGAACTAGGATCATGCATGATTTCTAACTAGTTCTTTGTTTTGGCTCGGAGTACACTGTGAGTATTTACGCTTTAGCATACTGCATGTGTGTTAATGTTGCCGTGAAAGCATTCTTGCCATGAGGCTAATTGCTTATGTGATTAACTGCCTGAATGCTTGTGGGTGAAAGTTGGATTACTTGAGTTGGGACAATTCATTGAAACCCGCATTTTAGCCTACTTGCGAGTAGCAAACTTCAAACCATTTTCCAAACAAATGGATATGCGATGTTTTGTTCCAAATTAGATGATCTAGTCTATACTTGTTTGCTGTGCGCATCACATAGTAAGACTAGCTAATTAACCGGAATAAGAACACATGTGTTTTCAAAATGAGATATCATGCTTAGTACAGGCCGATCTTTGATCGGGCGAGCAGGGGTGCTCATTAAATGACCTTCCCCTCTCGTACCCAAGTTCCCGAGTTGAGGCAACTTTGGTGATGACGGACACGTGGCCTTAGGCAAGAGTCAGGGTTTCCTAGATTTCTCAAAAATAAAATATTTAGGTGGCGACTCTGTATCTGGCAAAGTAGTCCATGTTTGGCACTTCTTTATAAAAATCAGTTTTCCAAAACGATTTGCTGGATTTGGACTCTTTGGTGATTTATCAGTCTCATATCACACATTGTGAGATTAGATTCAGAACCGTGACATTTGAGTCCAAACTGTGGTAGCTCAGAGGATAAAACGAGAATTCGCGCACCCCTCACCTAGAGGCCGTGCGCGGATATCGATGAGTTCCCGGGAGCCCATCCACAGTTTCTGGCGACTCTATTGAGGATTTAGAGAACTTGACTCGAACTCATGATATCTTGTTTTGTTAACACTTATATGTCTCTTTGCATTGCATTTGCATTGGTGCGCCTAGGACACCGTGTTTGCTGTATGCTATTCCTGAACGGTTTGCTGGAGGCTTGCTTTGTGAAGCATGCCATAAGGCTGACCGGTTGCGGGCTCTGCCACAACGGGAACACAATCCCCGATTTTTACCAGGGCACCCTTTTTGGCCATTTGACCTAGTGTATATCGGAATCCATAGTGACTATTCCAAACTAGGACAGGTTGCTTACCCGATTGTAGGTTGTTTGAAACCGCTGTGTGCGTAGTGAAACCCTAGATCCTGACAAAATAGGACAGGGAAACCTTACCTCAACATAGATGTGTATTGGCTCTCTTTTGCTTGTTATTTGCTGTTACAGTGTGCCTCTACAGGGCTGTGCATGTATTAGTTTGCAAGTTTGGGTATTAGGCCTGAGGGCATCAGTATGTGAAGAATCAGTTTTACCTGAGGGTATCAGATTCAGTTTTGGGATAGCAATTTGGGGCACAGTGATCAGGATTAAGGATAGTATGTTCAGCTTACAGATACTATGGGGGCCGAATATTGGGAGTCATAGAGATCCCGGATAGTCGAACCTGGGAGAGTCGAGATTCTACGCACTCGGCAATTGGCTCGAAAAGTCAAGTCCAACCTTATTCTGCCAAATAGCCGTTAAGCAAGGGGCCGAGTGAAGATCGGTCTATCATGAAATATGCCGAGTAGGAGGTTGGAAATGGATCTAGCCCCAAGGCCCAAAGAAGAAAGGATATAAATACAAGAGACATCAACCAGAAAGAGGTAGGTAAGAATTGTGGTGTTTAACTTAGAATACAAGCAACCTTAAGTGTTGAGACTAACTTGTTCGTCGGAGTGCTAATTCTAGCACTCCCGACTGGAGTGTTTATTTCTTTTCAGGTGACTATCAGCGGATCACGAGCGTCCCCCATGATCAGAAGAGTATTTCCTGAACTACTTCTCCACAATTGGCACCGTCTGTGGGAATACTCAAGCATATCCATGGCGGACGTGACAGATGACCCTCCAATGGTCACTGATGACACCACACAGATAGACGACTTCACTCCAACAAACATGCACGGACCGGAGATTATCCCTGCCATACGCGTTTTGCACTGCGCTTCACCTTCAACTCCGGCGCACGAGGAAACACAAGCAATCATAGAAAAAGCAAAACAAAATGAACAGAGATTCGCGAATGTGATCGCTGAAAATAAACGTCTCCATCAGGATTTGGCCTCGGAGGTGAAAAAGTCCAAACGAGACGTACGCCAACCCCCGGAACAATTTGTGAAGGCAAGTGGTCGACGATCTCGAGCTCGACAGCACGACGCTGACAATGACTTCGACTTATTACCCCCGGTCCCCAAGAAGAAAGGACGATCTGAAGTTTCCGGTTCCTCCAAAGAAAGTCCGCATATAAAGTGGGCCCCCTCATTTTTTTAAAGACCGTTAGAGATGGTGGCACCTCCCGACATGAGAAGAAGGGATAGGCGATATGAATATCACGAAGATCACGGTCATGACAGTAGCCATGCTTTGAAAGATCACCTTAAGGAGTTGGTCCAAGATGGTCAGCCCTAGCAACATGTCCAAAAGAGCGCAACTGGAACAATTGCACTTTAGGGGGATTCACCTCCGCTTACTGTCATCCATATGATATACAGCCTGCCAACGCCCCCAGTCATACATACAATTCAATCACACCCAGTATCCCAGCAGCAACTCACGCAGACAAAACGGCCACGTGAAGCTCCGAGTATCATTTTCGACGATTCTGATCTTATCGGCGTAACAGTCCCCCACATCGATCCACTGGTCATTGAACTACGCGTAAACCGATTTGCTATCGAGCACGTTCTCATAGACTAAGGGAGTACTTCGGAGGTCATGTATTACAAGACCTTCATCAAACTCGGCTTTAACGACTCAGACTTGTCTTCGGTTCCTTATCCATTATTTGGCTTCAACGCCAATCCAGAGTATCCGTTGGGAAAATCATATTACCCGTCCGAGTGGGCTCCCGAACAGTGGATGTGGAATTCTTGGTCATCAAACTTCCTTCGCCGTACAATCTCATCATGGGGCGAACTTGGCTGTATACTATGCGGGCCGTCCCAATCACCTATCATCAGCTTCTACGCTTCCCAACAGAATACGGCATTGAGCCGATCCGTGGTTCCCAGCAATCGACAGAAGCGTGTTATCTCCTCTCCGGAAAGACACCAAAGGATTTGCAAGTTAATTCCATCGAGGTGCCGGATCGTGATAGCCTCGACGATGTCGGGCGGCTCTCAAACGAGAAAGCCACAGAAGACCTAGACCGAGTTGAGATTGACGGCAATCCAGAGAGGTTCTTTATGGTCGGCGCCTCTCTAAGTCAAGCTGACAGACAGCAACTAGTATCCTTCCTGCTCGATAATCTTGATGTCTTTGCATGGACTCCATATGAAATACCGGGCGTAGACCCAACTGTTTCAGAGCACCGCTTGAATGTTGACCCTAAGTGCAAGTCAATCATTCAGAAAAGCTGACGATCTGCGGCAGAGCACACTGCCGCCGTCATTGAAGAGGTTGACCGGTTGCTTGATGCAGGGGCAATCAGGGAAGTGACCTACCCCACATGGCTCTCTAATACTGTGGTTGTGAAGAAGAAGAATGGGACTTGGCGAGTCTGCGTTGATTTCACAGATCTAAACAAAGCCTGCCCCAAAGACTATTTTCCTCTCCCAAGAATAGACCAGCTGGTAGATGCTACAGCACATCATCGGCGCATGAGTTTCCTCGACGCCTACAAAGGCTACCATCAAATTGCCATGCATTCGGAGGACCAAGACAAAACTGCATTCCTCACCCCAAGAGGAACCTACTGCTATAAGGTTATGCCTTTTAGGTTGAAGAATGCAGGGGCAACCTACCAGAGACTAGTCACCACCATGTTTAAGAAGCAACTTGGCTACACAATGGAAGTGTACATTGACGATATGGTGGTCAAGTCCAAAGTAAAGCAGAATCATATTGCCAATCTTGAAGAAACATTTGGCGTCTTACGCAAATATGAAATGAAGCTGAACCCTTCCCAATGTGCTTTTGGAATCGGCTCTGGCAAATTCTTGGGATATATTGTCAACCACCGAGGAATCGAAGCTAACCCAAGGCAAATCACAGCAATCCTGGAGCTCAGCTCCCCCCGGTCAGTAAAAGAGGTTCAAAAGTTAATGGGGATGGCCGCTGCGCTCAACAGGTTCATCAGCCGGTCCACAGATCGCTGCCGACAATTTTTTCATACGCTACGGCAGGGCAAGGCTTTTGAATGGTCCTCCGAATGTGAAGTTGCTTTCAACGGCCTTAAGACTTACCTCCGCTCAGTGCCACTCTTGGCAACGCCCTCTCTTGGTGACCCGCTCATTATGTATCTGGCAGTTTTCGACCGGGCCGTCAGCGCCGTACTGATAAAGGAAGAGCTGGGAGAGCAACGACCGGTGTATTATATGAGCAAGGCAATGGTTGATGCCGAAACACACTACCTTCCGCTGGAAAAGCTCATCCTAGCCCTAGTCATGGCGGCGAGGAAGCTAATGCATTACTTCCAGGGTCATAGCATTGGAGTGCTAACAGACTATCCCTTCCGTTCAGTACTACGCAGTGTAGAAGCTTCTGGACGTGTTTCAAAGTGGGCTCTGGAACTCGGCCAGCACGATATTCAATTCCTATCCAGAACCTCAATCAAGGGGCAGGTGCTTGCCGACTTTGTCGCCGAATTCACTGAGGCACTGACCGACTTCAAATTTGATGAAATTCAACCGAAGCCAAACTGGAGGATTTATGATGGGGATATTTGGCAGTTGTATTGCGATGGATCGTCCAATCAGCGGGGCAGTGGAGCCGGAGTTGTGATCATGTCTCCTGATAGTGCAATAATTGAGCAGGCCGTTAAGCTCGGTTTCGAAGCATCAAATAACGAAGCCGAATATGAAGCCCTCCTAGCCGGCTTGCGGAACGCGCACGTTCTTGGTGCTCGTTGTTTGGTTGTGTTTTGTGATTCAAAACTGGTGATCAACCAGCTAAAGGGGGAGTACGCGGCAAGGAACGACCGTATGGCTGCCTACATGAAAACGACCAATTCCTTGTTGGCAAAATTCGACCATCATGAGTTGAACCAGATAACACGTGATCAGAACACCCATGCAGATGCCTTGGCTTGCCTAGCCTCCGCCATCAACTTAGAGATTAAATGGACCATTGAAGTAGGTTTCATCCCGCAGCCAAGCATTGGCCCTTCGGAGGAAGTCTAGATCAACATTATAGAATCTGCCCCAAGCTGGATATACCCCATTGCTGCATTCCTGTCTTTTGAGCAACTCCCAGAGGAGGACAAGAAAGAAGCACATAAGCTACGAAACAAAGCCATGCGATACTACTTGGATCCCCAAGGAAGGCTTTATAAAAAATCCCTCTCTGGTCCATATTTGGAATGTGTGCACCCGGACAAAGTCGAGGAGCTCCTGACCGAGATACATGAGGGCAGTTGTGGTGCCCATTCTGGCGGACGCTCTTTGGCGCATCGAGCTATAACACAGGGGTATTATTGGCCGACAATGAGAGCGGACGCCGAATGTTATGCGAAAAAGTGTGAACAGTGCCAGAAGTTCTGCTCGTTAACCCATTTGCTCGTAGAAGAGCTGAACTCTATTAGCAGTCCCTGGTCTTTCGCCCAGTGGGGGCTCGATATCGTAGGACCATTGCCGAGGGCCCCAGGGAACAAGCGATACTTGATCGTCGCAACAGATTACTTCACAAAATAGGTCGAAGCGGAGGCATTAACACACATTCAAGATGTTGATGTTAAACGCTTTGTGTGGAGGAACATCATAACATGATTCGGCATTCCACGAGCCCTGATTTCAGACAACGACACTCAGTTTGATTGTGGTGTTTATCGAGAACTATGCGACAAGTATGGTATCCAGCCGTATTTTTCTACGCCGGCTTATCCCCAAAGCAATGGTCAGGCCGAAGCCTCTAACAAATTCATCTTGGATGGCATCAAGAAAAGGCTGGAGAAAGCCAAAGGTAAATGGGTCGAAGAGTTGCCAAGTGTATTGTGGGCTCATCGAACAACACCGAGGAGATCAACTGGAGAAACGCCGTTTTCCCTATGCTTCGGCAACCAGGCAATCTTACCCCTGGAGATCGGTCTCCCGACTCTCAAGTCGTAAGTCTTTGATATAGGACGAAACGACATGATGCTGGCTTTGGATTTGATTCTAATCGAGGAACGAAGAGACCTCGCCCTTGCGTCCATGGCACGGTACTAGCAGCAGCTGGTGAAGTCATATAATCAACGAGTTCAGCTACGCCGTTACACACCAGGAGAACTGGTCCTAAAGAAGGTGCTTCTAGCTGACAGGAATTCGGCTGATGGAAAACTTGGTCCAAACTGGGACGGCCCTTATCAAATAGATTCCATCACAGGAACAGGGGCGTATCGGCTGAAAAATATGTCAGGAATGAGTCTTCCACGGCCTTGGAACTCAACGCACTTGCGAAAGTTTTATCATTAAACCCGACCTGTGGGGAATGATTTTAGTTTTAAACAATTCGCCATGTACAAATTCCACTTTTGTAAATACGAGGATTCGTGTCGAAAATTATTCTAACCCAGTGTTCGGAAAAAGTCTCCGGATTCGGAGCGTCCTTCGTGGATATCACGATCGGCCAATTAAAGTCTCCGGATTAGGTGTCCCTTCGACGCATGACGTCGATGGGTCGAAAATGCCTCCGGATTCGGAGCGCCCTTCGTGGATATCACGATTGACCAATTAAAGTCTCCGGATTCGGAGCCCCTTCGGCGCATGACGTCGATGGGCCTAAAAAGCCTCTGGATTCGGAGTGCCCTTCGTGGATATCACGATCGGCCAATTAAAGTCTCCGGATTTGGAGCCCCTTCGGCGCATGACATCGATGGGCAGAAAAAGCCTCCGGATTCAGAGCGCCCTTCGTAGATATCATGATCGGCCAATTAAAATCTTTGGATTCGGAGTGCCCTTCGTAGATATCGCGATCGGCCAATTAAAGTCTCCGGATTCAGAGCCCCTTCGGTGCATGACGTCGATGGGTCGAAAAAGCCTCCAGATTCGAAGCGCCCTTCGTGGATATCAAGATCGGCCAATTAAAATCTCCGGATTCAGAGCGCCCTTCGTGGATATCATGATCGGCCAATTAAAGTCTCTGGATTCGGAGCCCCTTCGGCGCATGACGTCGATGGGCCAAAAAAGCTTCCAGATTCGGAGCGCCCTTCGTGGATATCACGATCGGCCAATTAAAGTCTCGGATTCGGAGCCCCTTTAGTGCATGACGTCATTGGGCCGAGAAATCCTTCGGATTCGGAGCGCCTTTCGTGGATATCATGATCGACCAATTAAAGTCTCTGAATAAATACTTGATGGAAATGCTGGGTTTGGAGCCTTATCAACACCGTCTTTGGGCAGTGTAATGTGCATACTGAATAAGTATCTAGCAAAGTGCTCCATTGTGACGAGCAAGCAAAAAACATTTATTCGAATAATGTTTCTCCAATAAAGCACAAAATATGCAAACATAAGTACGCTAAAGAAAAGATTATAAAACGACAGGAATATTAAAAACAGAGCATTTTATTCATTTGACAAATAATTACATAATTCTCGACGCAATTCGCGCCTGAACATTACAACGAATATTTTTATACGGCGCCTCCCTCATCGTCGCTCTTTTCGACTTCAAAGGCGGAAAAGGGAAAATGATTACGTCGGCATCGCGGCAACGCTGAATCGACACCCTTTGCTCGAAGGGCCTCTGTGGCCTGAAGAGTCGTGATCCAACTGTGCTTGAAGCCACGATTCTCGCATCGGCAGACCTCCTCTGCAAGTTTCTCCTTCATTTTATCGATCCCAACCTTCCGGCCCACATGAAAGCCTTGCTCATAACCCTTAGACCTCGCATTTTCTACGGTAAACATGCTTGCTGTATCTCGATCGGCGATGGAATGACTCAATAGCCATTGGGTCACCCTCTGGTCCACGATTGGATTAGATTGACCCGCCGCGTGCAGCTTGGTGGCTTTGGCCATCCTAAGCTCCTTAAGCTCGTGTTCGGCTTTCTCTGCCCGAACCTCCGAACTACGGATCCGTTGGTCCATCTTCTTTATCTCTCGTCGTGTGGTGCACAAGCGTATGTCAACTTCATAGGCGGTGTACAGCCCCTTCACCGCCCCATGGATTCTCTCTCGAAATACGTCGAAATCTTGTCGACCAACCATCGACTGCTGCACCTCCGGCGGAAAAATCTGTCTAGCAAACTCGACTGCCACCCCTGGGTCCTTGATAATGGAGTCCGCCTCCGTCATCGGTTTATTCCCCATGAAAACAGCGAAACTCAACGGTCGCGGCGCTACGTCTGCCTCATTTCCGGGTTGCGGTCGCGAAGAGTTTCCTGTTGCTGTTTCTCTTTTCGAGGTGATCTGCTTCGACGACTTGGAGGCTGACGTTTTTCCTATTCTTTGGACGCCTCACTTCCCGCACGGGTGTTTTCTCTGCCGCGATTCATTGTAGTATCAAGCTCAGCCAAAGTTCAGCCTTCGCCTCTGCTGTTGAAGAAAACTTTATTTGATATTCGCAACAAGTTATCTTGAAAACACAGTAAGTGAAGTTACTGGTGTGAAGGGCCCATCCCATTTATTTCTAATGCTTGCAGCGACCCCGAGGTAATTTCATTAACGCTACTCTCCAAACGACATGGCAGATTTAGTAATCTAACCGGCCGGGTACCTTGGCCTCATGCCGATCGATATGTGCCGCAGCCAGTTCATTCACTAACTTTTGGCTTTTAAAACGACCTAGTTTTATAAACGGCAATTTTAGATCAATGCCTTTGGAGTTCCTGTACTGGCTGAGGCAGGGGTAGATTTATTAATCTAACCAGCCGGGTACCCTGGTCTCATGCGATCGATATGTGCCGCAGCCAGTTCATTCACTAACTTTTGGCTTTTAAAATGGCCTAGTTTTATAAACGACAATTTTAGATCAATGCCTTTGGAGTTCTTGCACTGGATGGGGCAGGGGCATATTTATTAATCTAACTGGCCAGGCACCCTGGCCTCATGTCGATCGATATGTGCCGCAGTCAGTTCATTCACTAACTTTTGGCTTTTAAAATGGCCTAGTTTTATAAACGGCAATTTTAGATCAATGCCTTTGGAGTTCCTGCACTGGCTGGGGCTGGGGCAGATTTATTAATCTAACCGGCCGGGTACCCTGGCCTCATGCCGATCGATATGTGCCGTAGCCAGTTCATTCACCAACTTTTGGCTTTTAAAACGGCCTAGTTTTATATGAAACGGCCTAACTAGCTAATTGTCTAATCGGCAAGTATATAAAACGTTTTATCCAAAACAACAACCAAACGATTCCATTCATTAGTAACAGCAAAGTGCAAAATGAATTTTCATTAAGTAAATTGGGCACAAATTGTAACCATTTTACATATGAAAATTACTAAACAAAAAGCGATAAAAAACTGAAAATTACATGCAAATCCTAAAACAAAAGCAGGAGCCGCCCAAATTAGCCCTCGGAGTCAGACTCTAGTGGCTCAACATCCACTTGCTCGTATGGTATTGGCGTAGCCAATGTCACATTGGCAGCAGCAAGGGCTTTAAGCCAGCCGTGTTTAAACCCCCGATTCTCAAATTTGGGGACTTCGTCTACATATTCATCAAAAGCAGACTTTCTTCTAGCATCGAATGCGCTGGAGGCCTTCAGGTCGGCTGTTTCCTTCGCCGCCTTCATTTCTTCCAACTCAGCCTCCAACTTAGAGATCGTCTCTTGGGCCAATTTAAGCGCGTCGTCGTTCGCATCTGCCCTCTTTTCGGTGACCGACCTCAATTTTTCAGCACTGCAGGCTCTCTTCATTTCGGCCTCGGCACAAGCGCCCTCCGTCTGCACCCTATTTCTTTGGCTCTCAACCTCCGTTTGTAATTGGCCAATTAGCTCGACGGCATCATGATAACGACGGCCCATGTCGGTTATCCTTCTGACGGCTTGCAAAAACAGGAAGTCAAGAACAAAATAATATTTGCATAAAGAAAAAAGACAAAGTCTAGATATATACCAAAAGAGCAGATTGCGCGGCCAACGCAATTGCAACCAGATCAGGTTCGGCCCGAAAAGCCGCCTTGTCAGCAGGCAGTGAAACGAACGTCGCCAAGCTGAGTGCAATTATTGGATCTTTGATCACTGAAGCATCGGAGGAGATAGGCATATTTTTTATCTTGGGCTGAATAACAAAAGGTACAATCGCATCCGACTCCTCCAAACGAGGTCATTTGTCGGCACGGTCTTCTTCTGAGCCGGCCTCGACATCGACAGGGCGCTTCTCCACCCTTTGCTTAGCTTCTACACTGGCCAGTGCCAAAGGTTCCGTTTCAGTGCTTCCTATTTTTGCCGTCACTTCCTCAATAACAGGCAAGAACTGGGATTGAGATTCGGCAGCCCGAATCTTCTCCGCCTTTCACTGCACGGCCATCCTTTCCGCGTTCGCTTTCTTGGCAAGTTTAGTGAGACTCAACCCAGCCATATCTTCTAAATACGTGCCGGGAAGATCCTCTAGACCCTGAAAAATATCGTCAAACGGATGGCCCTCTCGACCCGAAGTGGACGGAGGATCAGCCGAATTGAGGCCGGTTTCTTCAAATGCTAACTTCAAAGCCTCGTCAACCTCTGTTTCGGATTCATCTGATTCGGTGACCTCAACTACTTCTGGTTGCTCCGAATCTGATCCTTCGCAACCAATTTGCCTCAAATTTTTGAAATCAGTCAAGATACGGGTGACAAGAAACTCCTCACCCTTCGGAATTAGGATATTTTCTGCCGCCGAAAAGGTCGTATAAGTCGGCTTGTAGCGGAGTAACGGGCCGCCTCTTCCTCGCTTCAAGACCTCGCTTTGAAATACTTGAGCGCAATCTTGATTTTCGAAAGGACGGCGTCGTCAGTCGAGGTCAAGACTTTCTTCAGATCTTTTCCTGCAAAAACAAAACCATAAGGTCCCGAAAATGAAGTTTTATAAATTTAACAAGTAAATAAATAAAAGAAGATACTCGGCCACCTGGTTCGCCCCTCCGTCTAGGAATACGATCAAGGAGATCCTTGCCTTCGCCGAATTCCCAATTTCCTTGGACGACGACCATAACATCATCGACTCGCTTCCTAGAGCTGGAAAGCATAGTCACTAGTTGATGGTCGGTGTCTTTGGCCCTAAGGAAATAACGCCCGTGCCGACCAGAAGACTTGGCCAAGGCGTAGCAATGCCGAATAGCAGGGATGCCAAGGTTAAGCCCAAGGCAGCGGTTTAGTGCGACAACCCCCATCACAATCCTAAAGAAGTTGACGTTGGGTTGGGAAGAGATTAACTCCCAATGGCAAAGCACGGCCCTAAGGAGTGGATGAAGGGGAAAATGGACCCCACCCTCTGCGATTGATAAGAGAGGGAAGACGATCGTGGTTTCATCAACCCTCTCCATATCAAGGGTGTTGTCTGCCACGAAAGACAGACGGATGTTGTCAGGAATGAAAAAATGGCGTCGGAAGCCAGAAATTCGATCTGGTGAGAGGAGATCTTTTAAATGTTTCGCCATTCTCTATAGGATTATGCTAAGCCAAAAAATAAAGCAAGGAAAGAGATTCAAAGTAGAGAGGGAGAGAACTTACAAGAGGTGAAGGAGATAGAGAAGAGTAGGAGGTTACAGAAGTAGTTCGGAAAGCAGTCCAGCAACGGGCGTCTAAAAGCGTGTATGCATTTGAAAAGACGTCAAAATTTTAAATCACAATAAATAGATGTGTACTAAGGGGCAGGAAGTTGAAATGATAACCGAGAATCATGTGTAGAGACATTTGCATTGGAATATGGACAGTCGCCGAATTTCGGCTCTGACTTTTCGAGTTCGAAGCCAAACACTCCAGCCAACTGTCGCTAGTGGAGTGCTTGGGGGGCAATTGTGGGGGCCGAATATTGGGAGTCATAGAGATTCCGGATAGTCGAACCTGGGAGGGTCGAGATTCGACGCACTCGGCAATTGGCTCGAAAACTCAAGTCCATCCTTATTCGGCCAAATAGCCAATTAAGCAAGGGGCCGAGTGAAGATCGGTCTATCATGAAATATGCCGAGT
Source organism: Camellia lanceoleosa (assembly GCA_025200525.1). Classification (NCBI taxonomy): domain Eukaryota; kingdom Viridiplantae; phylum Streptophyta; class Magnoliopsida; order Ericales; family Theaceae; genus Camellia; species Camellia lanceoleosa. The sequence goes on from CM045766.1 coordinate 132,268,198, forward strand.
AGGAGGTTGGAAATGGATCTAGTCCCGAGGCCCAAAGAAGAAAGGATATAAATACAAGAGACATCAGCTAGAAAGAGGTAGGTGAGAATTGTGGTGTTTAACTTAGAATACAAGCAACCTTGAGTGTTGAGACTGACTTGTCCGCCGGAGTTCTAATTCCGGCACCCCCGACCGGAGTGTTTATTGCTTTTCAGGTGACTATCAGCGGATCACGAGCGTCCCCCAGGATCAGAAGAGTATTTCCTGAACTACTTCTCCACAGATACCGACTGTGTGTTGCCAGCCTAACTGTGTGTTGTCTTTAATTTATTCAGCTCATAACATAGCACACTACGCGTCTTGGTTGTTTATTTATTTATTATGCTTTATTTATCTTTTTGTAAGGTAGTTTAGCACTATTGTGTCTGACCAGACAGATATTCCCCGAGCACTCTGGGTTAGAGGTCGAAGGCTTAATCGATTTGAGGATCTGATAGACAGACAACCAGTGTTCCATTCATTACCCCCGATTACTAGACGGAGGGCAGTTAGGCAGAGGATATCAGTTCAATAGTCAGTTTAGAGGGCTTTGTGTACCCCACTTGAGTACAGTAGGGATCAGAGTTCTACTTCTCCCACAGAAAGGGAATACACATCAGTTTAGTCAGACCCACACTTTTCAGTCGAAATGGAAGAGATGATGCGTTAGCTCCAGGAGACTGTGAAAAACATGCAGCAGGATGCTGTTTGTCAAACAGAGATTGTGGCACAACAGGCAGACTTAATTGCCAGGCTACAGCAATAAACCGGAGCATCTGCTTCACACCAAGCTCCTCCCCCACTCGGAGTTCCAACACCAGGGGAAACTGCCACCGTCCAGGAAAATACGGACGTACCAACGGGGCCAGCTCTGCCCCCAATCCTACCTCAGCTATCCAAAGCGCCCACCAACTTAGTGGATTCACCATTTGAATTTGAGGTGGATCCAACAGCGCTAAATGTGAGCAAGCTAGAAAAGTTTTTCAAGAAATTTCAAGGAGTTCATTCCATTCCGGATATTGAGGATGGATATACCGACTCGGTCGTGACGCTGCCGGACCGGTTTAAGATGCCACATATTGATCACTTCGATGGTTCTAGGGATCCTTTGGTACATCTACGGCTGTTCTCGGATATCTTAAGGCCGATGGGCCTCTCTAGATTACAGAAGCTTTCTTTGTTTGGCCGGACCCTGTCGAGTGTAGTGGCTATTTGGTATGCAAAATTGGAAGACTCTGTTAAAAGGAACTGGGAGGAGATGGCTGAGGCCTTTATAGCTCAATACTCCTACAATACACAAATCGAGATTACAACTCGTGATCTTGAGACCACCAGGCAAGAACCAAAGGAGAGCTTCTCCGACTTTGTAACCCGTTGGAGGGCCAAAGCCTCGATGATGACCGTCAGGCCCGTGGACAAAGATCAGATACGGATGGTTGTGTGCAACCTCCAGTCCAAACTCATGTAGAAGATGATCGTCCTCCCCCTACCCACATTTGTAGATCTGCATGAGGTTGGGGTGCAAATGGAGGACGCCATGAAACAAGGTCCCATTGATAATGAGAGAGAGCAGCCCAAGAAAGCATTCACCAATCACGATTTAATGCAGTATTGCATCTTCAGCAACCGGATGTCGGAATGGTCACCACTACCACCTCAAAAACCCTTACAGCTACCCCATTCACCGGTGCATCCGGTAGTAGCTCGCAAACAGCTAGATATGCACCCAGAGGCCAAAGAACCTTTACCCCACTATATATGCCCCTGTCCAAAGCTTTGGGGGTTCTAATAAAAAAAGGGCACTTGAAGCCATTGGAGCCGCGACCATTGCCAGAAAAACTCTCTCCCTCCCCATAACCCAGCTAAGTTCTGTGCCTATCACCAACAGCATGGTCATGACACCGACCAGTGCTTTAGACTACGTCACGATATCCAAGATCTCGTTGACAATAAGGTAATCGCACCTCCGGAAAAGCCAAACGTCACAACCAATCCTCTCTCACCACATAACCAAGCTCCACCTCCCAAACGCATTAACCTAATCCAAACTGGGGTTGTGTCATATGACCCTAGCATATATATTACCCCTTCTCACCTACCCAAGCCAGAGGTGTTCATTCCAGAAAGCACGGATTTGTGCATGCTGGACATCTCCTTAATCCAACCCGAACTTGTAGTGGTGACTACAGAAGATAGAACAGGGACCATTATGGGAGCAGATGGGAATGATAATTCAGAGCCTGAGGGGTTTACGAGCGTTGGGTACAACCCGAGCGGTTATATTACACCAACAGTTCAGCCTAAGTTGAGGGTAGAACTACCGGCTGGGGCAAAAATATATGTCGTTCTAGAGGATGGACCTAATCAGGGGCTAGATGACCTAGCGGAATTGGAAGAGGACATAGCCAACCTTCAATTCTTCAATGAACAGGATCTGGGGGACGTGATTGTCAACTGGTTTGATTTAGATGGGTCAGCAGAAGCTACCGGGTGGCTCAGTGACGAGCCGGATGCTATTGAAGAACTTCAGCCAGACCAGGGGCAATCAGGAGTTGGAATATCATCAGCAGTGGCCAGAATGGCCGGGAATTAGGAGCAACCGCCGGAGAGCACCGGTGATAAGAATTTTGCTCAGGATTAGAGCATTTTGAATCCAGAGGATATCAAGCAGCAGGCTGCATTGAAGCAGTTCGAGTGGGAAAAGGTCGAAGATTTGGAAAGGGCTAGAAAGGCCAAAGCCCCTGTGGGGATTGAATATGCTGTGAGCACGGGAATGAAATGTGCTGAGCGCACAGGACTAGTTGTGACAGAACCAGATAGTTGCTGGTCGATGGCCGATGGCATGTGGTGGGAAGATGACGACCTATGTCTTGCCCACACAAACGAGAATTTGGGACGAAGCCAACCGGATGATACCTGGTATGTGGGGGAGGTTGACCACATGACTAGAAGTGGGCGGTATTTCAAGCCCCTACATTTAGATCGACCAGAGGTGTCCGGAAAGGAAGTTGGACGTCCCCGAACGTCCCGGGAGGGAATCCCGTTTTGTTCATTGGGGCTTACTACAGTTCGACTCAAATGTCACGGTTCTGAATCTAATCTCACAATGTGCAATGTAAGACCGATAAATCATCAAAGAGTCTAAATCCGGCAAATCGTTTTGAAAAATAGATTTTTAGAAAGAAGTGCCAAACATGGACTGCTTTCCCAAATACAGAGTCGCCACCTAAATATTTTATTTTTTGAGAAATTTAGGAAATCCTGACTTGTTGCCTAAGGCCATGTGTCCGTCATCACGAAAGTTGCCTCGGCTCGGGAACTTGGGTACGATTGGGGAAGGTCAGCTATGAGCACCCCCGCTCGCCCGATCAAAGATCGGCCGCTACTAAACATGATATCTAGTTTTTGAAAACACATGTGCTCTTGTTCCGATTATTAGCCTAGAATTTACTACGTGATGCGCACAACATACAAGTATAGACCAGATTGCCTAATTTGGGACAAAGCATCGCATATCCGTTTGTTTGGAAAATGATTTGAAGTTTGCTACTGTAGACGTCCCCTAATGTCCCAGGAGGGAATCCCCCTGTTTTGTTCATTTTGTGCTTACTACAGTTCGAACTCAAATTGTCACGGTTCTTAATCTGAACCAAAGAGTCCAAATCTAGCAAATCGTTTTGGAAAACAGAGTTTTGTAAAGAAGTGCCAAACATGGACTGCTTTGCCAGATACAGAGTCGCTACCTAAATATTTTATTTTGGGGGAATTTAGGAAACCCTGACTCGTTTGCCTAAGGCCACGTGTCCGTCATCACCAAAGTTGCCTCGGCTCGGGAACTTGGGTACGATTGGGGAAGGTCAGCTATGAGCACCCCCTCTCGCCCGATCAAAGATCGGCCTCTACTAACCATGATATCTTGTTTTGAAAACATTATGCGTTCTTATTCCGGTTATTAGCCTAGATTTACTATGTGATGCGCACAACATAACAAGTATAGACTGAGTCGCCTGAATTGGAACAAAGCATTTCATGTTTGTTTTGAAAACGGTTTGCTACTCGCAAGTAGGCTAAAATGCAGGTTTTGCCACCCTCAAGTAGGCTTAGAAAAGATGGTTTTGCCACTGTCTATTGGCCTTAAAACTCATAGTCAATGCATTATTCCAATTCAGATAACCCAACCTTCACTTACGGGCATTCAGGCAGATATATCACATAAGTATATAGCCTTATGGTAAGCATGCTAATATGGCAACACTCACACGCATGCAAGATGCTAAAGCATAAGAGCTTACCTAGTACTCCAAGCCAAAATAGAAACTAGTTAGTAATCAAATGCATAATCCTAGTTCATGTTAAGATGGCTAATGCAACACATACAGAATGCAACTAGAATAGGCTCGGCTAATCTAAGAATGGCATGTGAAATGCGACAACTCGATACATGTATTCAAGTTGGAATGGAAATACTATGCAGTTAGTATGATGCGCTGAGCCCGGTGCGTGCATTACGAATGAGTGTATGCAAACATGCTATCATAAGTATACTAATCAAAACATGCCCTAAACTAACCATCGAAAGCTAGAAAATAAAAGGGAAGAAAGACGTGGGATTGGAAGACATACACACACTCACGCACACTTATTACACAATTGCCCTCACTCGGAGGGTCCGAATAAATAATACAGATTTAACTAATCAACTAGCTGACTAACTAATTAATTAATTACAAAACTTCCAATTAATCAACAAATTAATTACAAAAAGAAAGTGGCCACAGCCCCGCCTCGGAATGATGGGATGATCCATGCTCGATTTGCCGCGCCCGGAAACCCGGTACTATGCCACTGTTGCCTCGATTTACACTGCCTTGCTCCTCTGAAAGTTATGAAAGTTTCCAGAACTGCTTTGAACTTCCTCCTGAGTGTTTTGGATTTCCACCGGCCAGAACAAAAGGCCACCGGCCATGGGAATGAGATTATCGGCCAAATCTTGTGTCATCGGCTGGACAATGATGGCCGGTCGGCACCAAAAGTGGTCGACCGGCCATTTCTTCCTGTAGAGCCCTGTTTTGACAGCAGCAGAGGACAGACGGTGCATGGTATGGAATTTTCAAAGCAATGTGTGCATGGCCACTCTCACAATCATGCTATAGACTCAAAGGAGTATGGCCCTCGGTACTCAGGCCACCAATCACGCACTTCGATGCATGATGGCCAAAGGCACCAAGTTTGCAACTCAATGTAAATGCATGCAACAAAACAAATGAGTGCTAACGCCCTATCATGTTGAGATCAAGGGGATCGGCGACCGAGGAGTGAGACGTGTTTCGTTACTTTAAGTACGAACACGCCTCATTCATCATGCTTGGTTTGACACCCCAAACCAAGCAAAAATGCAATGCATGTGTGAGATATGACTCAAGTATGCATATGAGGCTAAGGTATCAAAACATGCCAAATGTAATGCGACCTATAATGCAAGTATGCAATGTGCCAAACACGCGATGCAAACATGATGTGTAACTAGCTAAGCAACAATGCAAACATGCAAAGATGATACAATGCAAACATGAGACCAAAGTAATGCAACATGTCAAAACATGCAATGGTGGATTTATACTGAAATGGGAAGCCTCAGCCATGCCCCAAAATAGTGGCCATAGATGATGCATAAGGACACAAATCATGTATGCAAGCATGCACATACCAAGGCCTATCACCTAAGCATGGAAGGGGCAACTTTCAAGGACACTTAAAGGTGATAAATATGGACATTAAACACTCATGTTAAACTCTAAAAAGCATGCGAAGGATGATGCCAAAACATGCTAGGAAATGGATGCGAAATGGAAGGCATTCAAGGCCACAAAAGAGGGCATTACTCAACACCTACCCCAAGCAAACATGGCATGGATTTTTCAATGCAAAATAGAGTTTTATCATGCAAAAATGAGCCCCAAAACCCACTGATATGGCAACCCAAAGCCTCGAACACATAGGCATGCACAATGCTTCATTTCAAGGCACAAAAGGGCACCTCTTCAAGGCATGGAAAGAATGATGAATGCAAGCATACAAGCATGGATTATGGACTGAAGTATGATCTCCAATGATGGCAAATCATGAGAATAAGCTAAGCTAAGCATGCTAGTGACCCACACACTCAAGGCTTACAAGCCAAAATGCAAAGAGGCTATACCAAACATGGAAAACATGATTAAATCAGTACCCAACAGACCTCAAGCATGATGAAATATGACCAAAAGCTTCATGAAGTCAAGCTAGAACATGCAAGCATGGAGGCCTAAATGCATGGCACCCTTCTAGGCAAAATGGAGGAATGCAAGGCAAGTATATTATGCATGCAAGGGGCCATAAATCTGACCAAAGATAGAGATATAATATGACCATATAACACCCAAAAACTTCTGAAATGGAACCAAAAACAACTAAGCATGCATGATACTCTTGTGAGCCAAAAACATGAACAACTGAGACACAAAGGGAGAGGGGTGTCCCTCCCCTATGCAAGACTTCAAAACCTCTTCTTCACCACTGAAAATCCTCTAGATTTCATTGGTGAGAAGGCCAATGCACAAAAGTATTCAAAGCTTAACAAGGAGAGCACAAAAAGGGCCAAACAAGGCCTAAGAGGGGGAGGTTGACCCCCAACACCAAAATGACCTTAATGAAGTGTCTTAAACACAAAAAAATAGAACTTTTATATGTTATAGACAAAGCTCAAAATAGCATGCAAAGGGGGTTAAAAGCTAGTGCAAGATTGGGGAAAATAAAGCAATAGTGTTACCCTTGAAGAACACTTCAAGAATATCAAGTCCAGCCCCCTTCTTCTGATCAAAAATAGTTCAAAACTTCAAGAACAAACCCTCAACACCTCCAAAGTCGAAGTATGGTGTAATGCTAGGTGACTTAGTGCAAAAGTAAGAACAAAACACACTTTTTGGCTCTCTAACACACACAAATGAAGAGAGAGAGAGAGGGAGATATAAAGAGAGAAGGTGTATATATCAGATATATATGTATTAGGTCTGGTTTTGCTGAACCCCTGAAATGGAAGAGGAAGGTCCTCTTATATAGACAAGATAAAGGGCTCAAAGCTTCTAAGGGAAGCTAAACAAAAGGTTCAAAGGGGCAAGCTTCTCAAGGAAACTAACCCAAAGGTTCAAGCTTCTTGAGGAAGCTAAGACAAAGGTCCAAGCTTCCTCAAGAAGCTTGAGCAAAGGGTCCAAGCTTCTTGAGGAAGCTAGGACCAAAAGGGTGCAAAAGGGGCAAGTCTTCCATACATGTGTATGGAGGACAAGTTCGTGTACTCCAACTGGCACAGCTGGCATGCACCATGCTTGAAAAAGGCAAAAAGGTGGTATCGGCCAGAAAAGGAGTCCATCGGCCAAATAAGTGGTCGACCGACCACATCAAATGCCGACCTGCCATCACTAATGGCCGGTGGCAAGAAGATACGGCTGGTGGCCTCAAGCCAAGGCCAGTGGGTATCAGCGATAGTTAACAAGCTACTCTCTACCCTCAGGTGCAAAGACAAACAAGTTCTTGGTGCAAAACCAAGGATAGAACAATCGAGTTAAGAGATCCTGAGGCAAGGCGCGCGGCCGAGACCTCCGGGAACTCAAAACGAACACGAACATGGATGATCATCGGGTGTTCAAACGATGACGTCCAAGTCTTGAGAACGGTCAAAAATGGGGTGTCTACAGCTACTCGCGAGTAGGCTAAAACACGGATTCTGATGAATTGCCCCAATTCAAGTAAGCCGACCTTCACCCACAGGCATTCAGGCAGTTATATCACATAAGCAATTAGCCTCATGATAAGCATGCTGTCATGTTAACACTCACATACATGCAAGATGTTAAAGCAAAAACACTCACAGTGTACTTCGAGCCAAAACAAAGAATATGTTAATAATCAATGTATGATCCAAGTCCATGTTAAAATGGCTAATGCATCGCATACAAAATGCAACTAGAATAGGCTTGGCTAATCTAAAGATGACATGTAAAAATGCGACAACTCGATACACGTATTCAAGTTGGAATTGAAATGCTATGCAGTTAGCATGATGCGCTGAGCCTGGTGCATGCAATACAGATGAATGATGCATGCATGCATAGCATAAGGATGCTAATTGAAACGTGCCCTAGAACTAACCATCGTAAGCGGTTAAGTAAAAGGGAGAAAGAAATGGGGGTTGGAAGACATGCATCACACACACGCACGCTTATTACAAAATTCTCCCTCTCGACGGAGGGTCCGAAAGAATAATATAGGTCGAATAAATAATCAACTATCCTAGCTAATTAGATATTACAAAACCACTTAACTAATTAACAAATTAATTAAGCTACGAAAGCAGTAAAAATAGCCTCGGGAAAAGGGATGCATGCATTCTTGGATGGCTTCGCTTGGAAATCCATCGCCATGCTTCATGCTGCCTCTATTTGCACTGCTCTGCACCCTTGAAGACTGCACAAGCCCCTAGGATGCTTCTGGACTATCTTCTGAGCACTATGGAAGGGCACTGACCAAAAGGGAAGGTCACCGGCCATGGGAAATTGGTCATCAACCATGAGCGAGGCTCTCGGCCACCAATTCATGGCCGACCGGCACTGAATGTGGTCGGTCAACCATCTCTTCTTGCAGAATCCTGTTTTGTTGCAGCAGAGGACAAATAAGGCATGGCAATGCATTTCCAAAGCAATGTGGGCACAACCACCCTCCTTATCATGTTATGAACTCAAGGGAGTGTAGCCCTTAACCCTCAGGCCATCAATCACGCATTTCGATGCATGATGGCCCAAGAGGCCAAGTGTGCAACTTCAATGTCAAATGAAATGCACACAAAACATACAAAGGGGCCCCCAATCTCTATCATGTTTGATCAAGAGGGATAGGATGCATGCACAGTGTTATGCAACCTAAGCATGCAAGCTAAGCATACAAACGTGCAAGCATGTAACAACATGTTAAGCAACTTAACAAAAGCATGCCAAATGCGATGTCACTTAAACATGCAACAACATGTTAATAGGCCAAGTATGCAACAACATATAAGGCAAGCATGCAACAACATGCAAAGGATAGTCTTAAACCAATATGGGCAACTCTCAAATAAGCCCAAATCAGCGGCCAAAATGCTATGGAATGAAAGACAAAACCGCATACAGACATGCATGTATAATGGTCCAACACTTAAGCATAAAAGGGGGAACTTTTAAGGACACTTAAAAGGGAGAAACATGGACATATGTCAAGCATTTTAATGTTCTGTAAACATGCAAAGGATGATGCCAAATCAACCTATTAATGCAAGCAAGTCATGCATAAAAGCTTGAAACTAGCCTAAGGGCTCAAACCATGGTCATGTGACACATGAAGCAAATGACCAAAATGAACCAAAACAGTTCTAAATCATGCTAAAGTAAGCCTAAATCATGCAATGACCAACACCAAAACAAGCAAAGTCAAAGGGGTAAAGTCATGAGGCATGCAAGGCCACCAAAGAGGTGTTACACTATGACTAAGACAACCGAACATGGCATGAATTAAGGAACCAAAATCAGAGATATAACATGCTAAAATGAGCCCAAAAACCCACTTAGATGGCATCCCAAATGCCTAGACACGATGGCATACACAATGTCATGTTTATGAGGCACAAAACACAAACCCTTTAAAGAATTAAAGGAGCATTAAATGCAAGTATTCAAGCATGCTACATGGACTGAAATAACATTGTAAGTGATGCTAAACCACTGAAATGATCCAAGTAGAGCATGCTAGAGGATTCAACACTCAAAGCCTACAAGCTAGATTGCATGGTATCTATACAAAACAATGCAAGCATGACCAAGAAGACAAAAATCAGAGCTTAAGCATGTCACAACATGGCTAAAAGCTTCATGGAGTTAAGCCAAAATCATGCTAAAAGGACATGTTACAACATGAGGCATGTTAAGGCAAATTCAAGGGATTACAAGACAAGTATATGGTGCATGCAAGAGACCACTAAACCAACTTTGGACAGAGGTAAATCATGGAAAAATAACACCAAATACCAGCTAAGACATGGCCAACATGAACTTAATAAAGGTGCTCACATATGAGGCTAATATGACAAGTATTGAAGACAACAAGGAGAGGGGATGACCCTCTCCTTCTTAGGACCTTAAAACACCATCCCCACCATTGAAATCCCTCTGGATTTCAGTGGTGAGAAGCCCAATACAAGGTGGTCCCGAAGCTCACCAAAAGGGCACAAAAATGAGGCCAAACAAAGCCTAAGAGGGGGTAAACAACCCCAAACACCAAAGTGATCTTAAACAACTATTTTAAGCACTTAAAAATAGAACTTTTATCAGTTATAAGTTAAGCTTAAAAATAGATGCAAGATAGGCAAAAAGCTTATGCAAAAATGGGGAATAAAGAGGGTAGTTTCTCACCTTTGAAGAACCTCTTCAAGAACAGCACTCTAGCACCTTCCTTGGGTCAAAACCAGCCCAAGAATCCTAACAACAACTCCTTCGAGCCTCAGCAACCAAGGATGGTGTAATGCTAGGTGTTTGTGTGCAATAGTGTGAACAAAACACCTATTAGAGCACAAAACACACACACAAATACAAAGGGAGGGAACTATAGAGATAGATAGATACAAATTCTCTAACCCTAATCCTGAGAGCCTCTGGAACCCCTAAAGAGGGAGGAGAAGCTCCATCTTTATAGAATTCCAAAATTGCAAAGCTTTTAAGAGAAGCTAAACAAGAGGCAAATCCCTCCACATGTATGGAGGGGGTCAATTGTGGATGCCAGTTGTTACAGCTGGCATAAAATATCTGCCAAAAGTAGATGGAAAGGGGTCGACTAGCAGAAATGGCCGATTGACCAACAAACGTGGCCGACTGACCACAAAAGGTGCCGATCGGCCATAACCTTTGGCCGATGGTAAGAAAACAGGGCCGGTGGTCTCAAACCATGGCCAGTGAGGTGTGGGGATGGCCAACAAGCCATTCCTTGCCCTCAGAAGCAAAAAACAAAAAACACAAGTGTTTGGTCCATAACCAAGCACAAAAAAAACAAGTCGAGAGGTCTTGAGGCAAGGCGCGCGGCCAAAACCTCTGAGAACTCGAGACGAACACGAACATGGATAATCATCGAGTGTTCAAACGATGACGTCCAAGTCTTGAGGACGGTAAAAAATGGGGTGTCTACACTCGAAGAGGAGGCTGTACTGAAATAGCTAAAGAAGATACAAGTAGACATCTCCATTTGGGGACTGCTTATGGCTTCAAGAGTTCATAGACAAGCTGTCCTTTTTGCAATGGATAGAGCTAAACTTTCAATTGACACCACGCCTGAGCAGTTAGTGGGATTGGTTTTTCCGGGAGGAGCATCCCCGACGTTGACCTTCACCGATAAGGAGTTACCGCCTGAGGGCTCAAATCACAACAAACCACTCTACATCTCTGTGGAGTGTAGAGACAAATGGGTGCCAGTAGTTCTTGTTGACACGGGATCTGCCATTAATGTGTGCCTGTCAAGGATGGCATATGCGATCGGGTTGAAGCCTGCGGACTTTGTACCCACTGCCCAGGTGATTCGGGCATATGACAATACTAGCAGAGAGGTGATGGGGACTGTGCAAATTCAGACCCAGGTTGGTCCAGGACAACATGATATTGACTTTCATGTCTTGGACGTTCCCGCAACCTTTAATCTACTCCTAGGGCGGCCGTGGCTGCACCAGGTAAAGGCAGTCTCTTCCACCCTGTATCAGATGCTTAAATACCCCCACGGGAAGAGGGTGGCTATAGTTTTTGGGAATTCGTCAATCCATCCGCCACCAGAGGTTTCTATACCGGTTCTGGAGATTGAACATGGTGCGGAGGATGTGCTCCTATCAGGATTTACCCTAGCCAAGGCCCGGGTTGTACATAACATACTAGTCGTTGATGAGGGGCTATATATCAGTGCGCAGTCTGTGTACCTCATGAACAAGCTCCAGCACATCCCCGGGATGGGATTAGGGAAAAGTGGCCAGAAGGGCATTGCAGCATCGGCCGAAGTGCCGCACAATCCACATACCTTTGGCTTAGGTTATCTGCCTACCAAAGAGGACTAGGTGAGGAAAGGGAAAGAGATGGCCGGATGGGCCAGAGCTAAACAGATGGGGAAGCATTTTGAGTTGATGCACCGCCCAATTCGGGGTACCCTGAACGGACGTTTTGTTCGGGAGGGGGGGACTTCCCGTTCTACGGCTTCCCCGAGCCATGGCTGAATACAGAGAGGAGGCACTTGTCGGGATTTGAGATCTTCTTTGACTTACAACTGTCTGGGGATGATGTCGCCGAGGAGCAAACAAACCCGATAGATGAGGCTAAGTAGTGTAAAGAGGAGGTTTTCGAGGATGCAGAGATGGAAATAGGGGTAGCGCTTGTTTGTCTACTCTCAGATCCTCCGATCGTACAAGAGTGCTTGGGGAATGACCTTTCAGTGACCATGATTGGGAATGAAACGACTGCGAGTCCACCTTCAAACATTTTGGATGCATCCATTGCACCATCCCTCGTCTGGCAGTATGAGGAAGGCTTCTTATCGAGTAGCACCGGGTCAGGTAGTGAGCCGAAATCTGATTCGACCCAGTTTGTAGGGTTGGAATCAGGTTCCAGCTCATTTGAGTCTGAGTTCGGTATTCCTGGGGTGATAACTCGGATGCCACAGTCCTGTCCAGGTCGTCTTTGTCGTTTTCCTTTGAGTTTGTTGTAACAGAGGAACCAAGCGACTTGGAAGAGATTAATGAGAATTCTGTGGCTGCGACCTTCGATTACTTTTTGTACCCTTAATTTATTGCTTGAATTCAGACTTTCAAAATTTTGATGAAAACGCCGAGGAAGAAATTCCTCCGGTTTTGAAATATTTTGCTAGAACAAGAGTAGGAGAGGTTTGTAAAACCGTTGGTTGATGAAATCATCCAAATTAATGTTAGTACTGAGAAGGACCCGCGGCTGGTCCAGATCGGGTCCACGTTGTCTTCGGAGGAGCGCGAGCGCTTAGTCGCTTTGTTAAAAAATTTCAAAGATGTTTTCGCGTGGTCCTACAAAGACATGCTTGGAATCGATCCTGAGATTGTACAGCACCGGATCCCTCTTGATCCAGAGGCCCAACCTGTCAAGCAAAAACTCAGAAGGATCCGCCCAGACTAGGCTCTCAAGATCAAATAAGAGGTCACCAAGCAAATTGACGCAAGGTTCCTGCTGGTATTTGAATACCCAACTTGGTTGGCCAATATCATTCCAGTGCCAAAGAAGGACGGTAGAATTCGAGTATGTGTGGATTTCAGGGATTTGAATAAAGCTAGTCCGAAGGACGACTTTTCTCTACCGCATATCGATGAATTAGTGGACTTCACTGCTAGGCATGTGTTGCTTTCGTTTATAGATGGGTTATCAAGCTATAATTAGATATTGATGGTACCCGAAGACCGGGAGAAGACTGTTTTTACCACCCTGTGGGGAACCTATTGCTATAGGGTGATGCTGTTTGGGCTGAAGAATGTTGGAGCTATGTATCAACGGGCTGCGACCACAATATTGCACGACATGATCCATAAAGAGGTTGAGGTGTACGTGGACGACATGATTGTCAAGTCTAAAGAAAGAGAGGGCCACTACATTGCCTTGCAAAAATTCTTTCAACGGATCAAAGAGTATAGGCTGCGGCTGAATCCTCAGAAGTGTACATTTGGCATTATAGTAGGAAAAATGCTAGGGTTCTTGATCACACAGAGAGGTATCGAGGTCGATCCTTCCAAAAGCAAGGCTATCTTAGAAATGCCACCACTAAGGACTGAAAAGGGGGTGCGAGGCTTTCTGGGTAAAGTGCAATTCATAAGACGGTTTGTTTCCAAATTAACCTTGACTTGTGAACCACTCTTTGGTCTCCTGCATAAAGGAAAGAAATTCCAATGGGACGGCCGATGCCAAGCTGCTTTTGAACAGATCAAACAATATTTACAGAACCCACCTATGTTGTCACCGCCTGAGCCGAGTTAACCGTTGATTCTGTATCTTTCAGTGACTGAAACTACAATGGGCAGCATGCTTGCATAGGAGTCTAAGGACAAAGTGGAGAGAGCTATCTACTATCTGAGCAAGAAAATGCTGGATTACGAGAGCTGCTACACTTCGCTGGAAAAGGCCTGTCTGGCCTTGGTATGGGCTACCAGGAAGCTGCGGCACTACCTGTTAGCTCACTCCGTAGTACTGGTTTCGAGATTAGATCCCATCAAATATCTCTTTGAGAAACCGGCACTTACGGGTAGGCTAGCTCGTTGGTTGCTTCTGCTTTCAGAATTTGATCTGAAGTATGTGACGCGCAAGTCAGTGAAAGGGAGAGCGGTAGCGGAGTTCCTAGCCGATCACCCAGTTAAAGGGGATGAAGCAGTTGAGTACCTATTCCCAGACGAGGCCATTCTGGATATCGAAGACGAAACCTGGACGATGTACTTTGACGGAGCGTCAAACCAATATGGATACGGGATAGGGGTGTTGCTAATAGCACCCGACCATTCCTTCATACCTCTTGCATTCAAACTCTAGTTTAAAGTCTTGAACAATGAGGCAGAGTATGAGGCATGTATTGCCGGTTTAAAAGCCGCCCTAGAACTAGGGACAAAAAGGTTGGATGTCATCGGGGACTCGAACCTTGTTGTATCTCAAGCTAAAGAAGATTGGAAAGTGAAAGAAGAAAAAATGAAAGTTTATCACCAAACCTTGGACGTGCTCATTCCTTGGGTTGAGAAACTAAATTTCGCTCATCTGTTAAGAGAGAACAACAGGTTCGCTGATTCATTAGCAACTCTATCTTCTATGATAGACATCCCTTTTGGAGTCCGGATGCGTTCGATCATCATTGAATAGAAATTTGTGCCGGCCTACGAGCTGATTGCCACCATAGATGAGGTTCAAGATGGGAATCCTTGGTATTACGACGTCTGGAACTTCTTGGAAAAGAAAGCGTATCCACTAGGGGCAAATGCCAAAGATAAGAGGGCAATTCGGAGAATGGCTGCTCTGTTCATCGTCTGCGGGGGTAAACTATACAAGAGAGGTCATTTGGGGATGCATAAACTGTGTGTTGACATTGAAGAATCTAAGTGCCTGATGGAGGCCATCCATGGAGGAGAGTGTGGAGCGCACATGAACGGGGTAATGCTAGCCTGAACGATCCTTAGACAGGGTTATTATTGGTCCACCATGGAGCAGGATTGTATTGGCTTTGTCTGGCGATGCCACAAATGCCAGATCCATGCCAACCGCATGAACATTCCGCCTTCGAAGCTGTACAACAAGACTTCGCCATGGCCATTTTCAGTCTGGAGAATTGATGTGATTGGGGCTGTCACCCCGAAGGGGTCCAATGGGCATGAGTTCATTCTGGTCACGATAGACTACTTTATGAAGTGGTTTGAGGCCCAATCGTACGCGGTGTTGAAGGCGTCTCATGTCGCAAAGTTCATCAGGAACAACATCATATGTCGCTATGGGGTCCCGAACGAGATTATTTTAGATAATGGTTCCCACTTTAAGAAGGAAGTGGTCGACTTGTTAGAGAAGTACAACGTGGCTTTCCATAAGTCATCTACATATCGGCCGCAGACCAACGGAGCAGTTGAGGCCGCTAACAAGAACATCAAGCGCATCCTGCAGATGATGGTGGAAACCTACTAGGACTGGCCAGATAAGTTGCCATTTGCTCTGTGGGGCTATCGGACTTCAATTCGAACTTCTACTGGAGCAACTCCGTATTCCTTGGTTTATGGGATGGAGGCTGTTCTGCCTATCGAGGTTGAAGTTCTGTCATTACAGGTATTGGCTGAGTGTCAGATAGCTGAGGCAGATTGGCAGCAAAGTAGGTTCGAAAAACTCATGCTGTTTGATGAAAGAAGGCTGAAAGCACTATATCATGTTCAGGGTTATCAACGGAGAATTGCTAGGGCTTTCAACAAGAAGGTTAAGTCTAGGAATTTGAAAGAAGGGGATCTTGTGCTCAAAGACAACCGAGCTCCCATTCACGACCCTAGGAGCAAGTTCAGACCCAATTGGACTGGCCTTTACATCATCAAGTCTATTTGGTCGGGTGGAGCAGTCGTTCTGATGGACCTAGATGGCCTAGAGTTCTCCCTACCAATCAATATGGACAAGTTGAAGAAATACTTTCCTTGAGTGGCTCGCTAGGCCGAAAATCCGAAAGGACGACCTCGGCAAAAATTAGAGCATGAAAAATTTGAAATAATAAAAACTGAGCTCGCAAGGTTGAAAACCCGCAAAGGGCATCCTTGGAAAAAGTTAGAGCGCAAAAGGAGAGCGTTAATACGCGAGCGAACCCAAGTCGAACTACATAAGGCATGATTCCCATCTTTGGGATACGTAGGCAACTTCATCTTGAAGTCCAGCCAAAACACTTCCCCGGTCAACGTTGTCCATGTGATCATGTTTGGTCATCTTTGTCTATTTTGCATTCAAGAGCTCGGCTGTGATCTCCAGTGCAGTGCTATTCAAACTAGGGGCAACTTTCTAGTTGCTAGGGTCCAGGGTTGTGCATCTCAGTGACAGAATCTCAGGTGTGTCCAGTTCTGATCCATATCGAAAATGGTTTTGAAAAGTTTTAATAAAAGTTGATTTTGTTCAAATTAATCTTTTTATAACTTAGACCATTTTTGGACCAAACGAAAAATTTTCAGTACCTACAACCTTCAATTTCTTTGATTTCAACACAGAGTTCTCCTACTGTTGAATACAAATCGAAGTTTCTTTTTATTACATTCATAAAGAAAACTTGAAAGTACTGATAAAGCAATAAATTCGGGGCATGGATAAGTCAGGTGTTCTTGCGCCTCCTCCCAGAGCTAGTCGAAGCCTCTGATGCCAAAGTAGGCCCAACCTGCGCCTCCTCAACAAGCCAAGTTATGCACTAATCAAAGAGGGTGCAACTGAAAGTGGGAGCGGGGCCCAGAAGCTCTCTAGTCCTCCAGGCTGTGGCATACCGAGCTAGCTGAGCGCCTTGGACTGGAAATGCAGTAGGGTACTCTATCCCATCTTCCAAACAAATCTGATCATGGCCAAACTGGTGCTGGAATCGGAATGGGAAATAGAACACGCAGTGTGTCATGCCAATCAACTGAATCCCGGGTTGGCGGGTCATGCTGTAACTCATCGCCGGTAGATTGAGCCAAGGACAACGCCAAGCAATATTGGCAGCAGATAGACTGCACATCTATTCAAACCACCATACCTCATCGGGAGCGTCGACTAGACGTTGTCGGAAGAAATAGCTGTGAGCTGAGTATACAGGGCAGGAGTCCACAATCTTCAATTTATCCATCAACCATATCTGGGGAGGGATGAAAAATGAAAGATTAAAGAATAGAGAGGTATATGTTGAGAGAAAAGTGAGAACAAGGGTTTTTGAGAGAAAACCGAGCCTAAGGGCCGAGTGATGTAAGAAAAATATGTGAGAAAGGGTGGGAAACACTACTCGCAACAAAAGTGGACTCCCCGCAAATCTAGTCGTCTCTTGGCGGTGGAAAGCGTCCAAACCCATCAATGTCTCAGCTAATGACATGGTGATGTAGCTCTTGCCTTCTCTTAAGCCCTCGACAACTTCAATCAAGCAAGTGTTTAACGCACCTGAGCTTGGGGCAAGCAAGAAATGAGACAACATGCATAAGCAAAGCGCATGTCGTCAATAACCCTGCCAGTCGTGATCGCCGCTGTCACCGGCATCAGAAAACCGACAAATCATGGGGATGTCCAGCACTCCATTGTGAGTTAATGACCGAGCGTCATGCAAAGTGAGCCCACACATCCGTCCTAAGGCTTGGATGTGGCCAAATCGGAATTGTGGCAAAATTTCTTCCTTACGCTTGGATTCCATCATAACTTGGAAGTCTTCGAAAGTGGGACATATCTCGTGACTGCCAAAGCTAAAGACGTGTGTTATCGGGTTCCAAAACCTTGCCGCGGCATGAAGGAACGGAAAATATAGCGGGGTGCGACTCAGCGTGAATAGTGCATTTATGCTGAAGCCTCGGAAATTCACTTTTTTCGAGGCATCTAAAGAAGCAATCCAATTTGTGAGACTTTGGATAACAAATGCCTCCATTTTAGTGTAAAACTGAGCTAGAATAAGAGAACCACGAGGCTGGAACCTTTATGGAGGATAAGACACTGTTTGGAGGACAAGTGTCAGAAAATTGGAGGCTCCCAGGTTAAGTGGTCGGCCGACCACTTTTTTTGGTCGGCCAGCTACTTTTTTGGGTTGTATGCAGAAAAACTGGTCGGCCATGTGAAAAAAGCTGGTCTCCAGCTGTTTCTTGTCTCCAGAGGGGAGTTTCTAGCTTTCCCGTGTGCGGAGAGTGCTAAAGGTCTGAGTTTACCTCTGTTTCAGATGCGTTCTGTCGCTTCGTTTCCCTAAAATGCATTTGTTTATCGAGTTGTTGCTCATTTGCTTATTGAGTTGTTGCTCATTTGTTTATCGAGTTGTTGCTTATTTGCTTATCGAGTTGTTGCTCATTTGTTTATCAAGTTGTTGCTCATTTGCTTATCGAGTTGTTGTTCTTTATTTATCGAGTTGTTACTCTTTGCTTATCGAGTTGTAAACTTGTTAAAGTCTTGTTGTAGTTTTTAGTGTTGAGTTAGTTTGTTGCGTTGGTTCACTACTTGACTTGGCAACACATGTTCAAATTTCATTTAAAATCACATTTTTGTGCAAAATGGTGTGGTGCGATGCGATGCTAGGAATACAAATACAACACTTTTTGAACTAAAAGCCATTTTCATTCCATCATAGCTTCTTTTTACAACATTTTACAAAAAGGTACAAGTTTTGAAGAAAATAAAACTGCCTAAGCTGTACAATGTGCTACAACTACATGTAAAAAGAAGAATAAAGTAGGAACATCTGCATCAAGCTCAAGACTGAGAGGCTCTCTTCATCCTCTTCGACTGAGCAGTCTCTGTGCCACCATCATCAGCATCTCCATCTGAATCAGAGCCATCATCCTCGGAAGCCTCCTTAGTGTCGCCTTCACCTTTCGAACCAGAACCAGAGTCATCATCCCTGCCTGCAGATGTCTCAGACTGAGGATGTGCTGACTCCTCCTCCTCGCTGGACTCCTCGTCATCTTGACTGACAGGTGCTCTGCGCCCACCTCGGCCGCGAGTCGATGCCCCTCTCCTAGCTGCTCGAGAAGGCCTGGATGGCCAGGGAATAGATCAGCCAGAGTATGTATATCAGATGCAAGAATGATACATGGAGTGAGTGCATGCAGATATAGTATGCGAATGTGGTGTGTCAGATGTGCTCTACACATACAGTGAATCAGTGTAGTGAAGTGTTCAGTTTCAGTATGTCATCGGAAGTGTGATAAATACAAGAAGACTGGAAAATACCGGGATGCTGTAGGAATGTAGCAGTGTCTCTCTCCGCAGGACCATATCCTCGAGCGAGGCCATCACCCCGAGCAACCCATCAGTGTACTCTCTAGGAGGCTGCAGATACAAATTCAAGTTATCAGTGCATGAGTGAATGCCTAAATATCTGAGTGATAAATGAAAACTGTAAAACATACCGGTGGTGAGTCAGGGTCACTGATGTATCAGTGATCGGGCCGTGGAGGCTCTAGTGGAATCTGGTATGGTGTCCCATACTCCCAACCTGTCAGCCCGGTCAGGAGGTTTGGCCATCCAGCATACTGGCAAGTCGAGGGCATCCATCCAGCCCCGCCCCTT
Organism: Camellia lanceoleosa; assembly: GCA_025200525.1. Classification (NCBI taxonomy): domain Eukaryota; kingdom Viridiplantae; phylum Streptophyta; class Magnoliopsida; order Ericales; family Theaceae; genus Camellia; species Camellia lanceoleosa. The sequence continues at coordinate 132,288,036 of CM045766.1, forward strand.
GATGAACCGGCCCCACTGGTCGAAGGAATGTCTCTAGCTCGGGCGCGACTCGAGGAAGGCATGCCAGTAGCTCTTCTCCTGGAGGTACGGACACCTGACAGCGGAGGCATCAGGTACGTATGGCGATATGTCGCATAATCCCCTTCATCCAGGAAAAGGACTGCATCGATACCCAACATGAGATCCTCCACCTTTCGAGGCGTGAGATCCCCTGCAGACCATATCTCCGGTGGAGGCAGTGAAAGAACGTCCTGCTCAGAGTTGCCCATCGTCTGGCGCATGAAGCGCTCTTCGAGGAACCAGGCTCTGCCGACCGGTCCCTCAAGCAGAACTCTGTATCGCGAGGTGCCCCAGGCCCCAGCAAATAGAAATCGAGGATTCCCTAGCATGGCTAGCCAAGGCTGCCAGGTGACCTGCGGGTAACAAGTGCATAAATTGATTAGATGTCATAAATATGCAAGTTGAATCAAAGCTGAAAACATGAAGAACTGAGAGTTCTAGATTACCTCAGTCGCCCGTACAGTATCAAAGAACTGCCGGAGGTAGAGCAGAGTCTCCCGGGGTCTGGGCCGGCACCGACCCTCAAATCTGCGCGAGTAGGGGATCTCAAGGGGTGCCTCGACCTCCAGCTCAGGAGCTAGCGTCGGGAAGTATGCATAAACCCACAGCTATAAAGGGAAAAACAGTGGTTGTCAAAATACAGAATGCTGAGTGCAGAATGCTAAATACAGAATGCTGAGTGCAGAATGCTGAAGAATGCTGAGTGCAGAATGCCGAGTGCAGAATGCTGTGTGCAGTGTATAGTATACCGAATGCTGAGTGCATAATGCTGCGTGCAGTGTACAGTATGTAGAATATGCAGAAAATACAGAATGCTGAGTGTAGAATGTGGAATACAAAATGTAAGGTGGGCCGTGTGCAGTGTATAGATAATGAAAAGCAAAACTGTAAATCAAGAGGGCGGAATGTACCTCCCAGGCTCGCCAGTAGCCTCCAACTATGGTCCCCCACTCGCGGGAGGTCGCACTCCTGTAGCAGTAAAGGGTAGCGAGGGTAGCGCCACCCCAATCAAAGAGCTGGACCCACGATAGGTCCACCAGAGCACTGAGCAGATAAAGCCCAACTGTGTTCCCCCTATCGGAGAACAGTGTGGTCCCGAGGAGGAACATCAAAAATCCCTGAGCATACTGCTGTATGGCCTCAACGGTCTGGGGCGTAGTCCTCCGGTACTGCTCGGCGAACCAGGTGTACCTGACCCTGCCTGATGATCTGTCGATCGACGGATGGGCTTCGAGCAGGTAAATCCAAGCGGCCTCTCATTCATCCATATCTGCGTCATATGGGATCGGCCGGCCTCCCATCTCAAGGCCCGTCAGTATGGAGAAGTCATATGGGGTCATCGTCATGTCCTCGGTGGCCGAGAAATGGAAGGAGTTGGTGGTGTCCCACCATCTCTCCACAAGTGCGCCCAGGAGGGTCCTGCTCGCTGGATAACGTGATAATCCCGTGCAGAATAGGCCAAACCCTGCCTCGTCCACAATGTGTCGGACAGCATCCGGAAGCTCCATGTACCACTCCCTCGCAAGGATAGAAACATAACCCCGTGTGAAACGGGTGGATCGTTGCATTCAAGATGAATAGATGTATTCAGTTTTAGAATTCAAATGCATGAGCTGCGTGTTCAAAATCAAGTGTATGAGCTGTGTGTTCAAAATCAAGTGTGTGAGCTGCGTGTTCAAAATCAAGTGTGTGAGTTGCGTGTTCAAAATTAAGTGTGTGAGCTGCGTGTTCAAAATCAAGTGTGTGAGCTGCGTGTTCAAATTCAAGTGTATGAGCTGCGTGTTCAAATTCAAGTGTATGAGCTGTGTGTTCAAATTCAAGTGTGTGAGCTGCGTGTTCAAATTCAACTGTATGAGTTGCGTGTTCAAATTCAAGTGTGTGAGCTGCGTGTTCAAATTCAAGTGTTTGAGCTGCGTGTTCAAATTCAAATGCATGAGCTGCGTGTTCAAAGTCAAGTGTGTGAGCTGCGTGTTCAAATTCAAGTGTATGAGCTGCGTGTTCAAATTCAAGTGTGTGAGCTATGTGTTCAAATTCAAATGTGTGAGCTGCGTGTTCAAATTCAAATGTATGAGTTGTATGTTCAGATTAAAAAATGTGGGCTGCGTGCAAAGCTATAAACGTACCGCGTTATGGACAAATGGATTCAGATTGAGTGATGTGTTATATTATTTAAAAGTGTACTGCATTATGGACAAATGGGTTCAGATTGAGCAGTGTGCTATAAACGTACCGCGTTATGAACAAATGGGTTTAGATTGAGCGGTGTGTTATATTATTTAAAAATGTACTGCATTATGGACAAATGGGTTCAGATTGAGCGGTGTGTTATATTATTTAAAAGTGTATTGCGTTATGGACAAATGGGTTCAGATTGAGCAGTGTGCTATAAACGTACAGCGTTATGGACAAATGGGTTCAGATTGAGCGGTGTGTTATATTATTTAAAAGTGTACTGCGTTATAGACTAATGGGTTCAGATTGAGTAGTGTGCTACAAACGTACCGCGTTATGGACAAATCGGTTCAGATTGAGTGGTGTGTTATATTATTTAAAAGTGTACTGCGTTATGGACTGCGTGTTCAGATTGAGCAATGTACTATAAACCGAATACCGTGTTATGGACTGCGTGTTCAGATTGAGCGGTGTGTTATCAAAGTGTACTGCGTTATGGACTGCGTGTTCAGATTGAGCGGTGTGTTATCAAAGTGTACTGCGTTATGGACTGTGTGTTCAAATTGAGCAGTGTGCTAAAAAACGAATGCCGTGTTATGAACTATGTGTTCAGATTGAGCGGTGTGCTATGTTATGAAAGAAATGTTGTGTTATGGACTGCTTGTTCAGATTGAGCAGTGTTATGAGCTGTGTACCGACTAAACAGAATGCTGTGTTATGGACTGTGTGTTTAGATTGAGCAGTGTTACGAGCTGTGTGCTAAGTCAACTAAACAGAATGCTGTGTTATGGACTGCGTGTTCAGATTGAGCAGTGTTACGAGCTGTGTGCCAACTAAACAGAATGCTGTGTTATGGACTGTGTGTTCAGATTGAGCAGTGTTATGAGCTGTGTACCCAAGGTGTGCTGTGTGCCCAAAATGAGCCGCGTGCCAAATTAGCAGAGTGTTGTGTATGAACTGTGTGTTCAGAATGAGTGAAGTATTGTGTATGTAAATGTGTAAGAAATGCAAAATACATCACATGGAATACAAAAGCGAAGTACATACCTCATGCGCGTGATGAGATAGATGGGACTCCGGCTCCCGTAGCAGCAGGTCTGTAGGTGCCTGCTGTGCGAAGTCCGTGAAATGGTAGAAGGTGCTAGGGGGAAGGATATGCTCCTCCGGATCGTACTCCTCTGGGTCAAATGGCCGTACCCTCGCAGGCAACGGTATGATGTCAGGTTCGTCCTCTACATATGGAGAGCCTCCACCATACGGAATATCGTCAGCCATCTGAAGATATTTGCAAAAGATGCAAAAACAAGCGAGATGAGCCAAAATTGCAAAAAGTCAACAAAAGTAAACTCTCGGGAAGAGAAAAAGTCAACAAAAGTCAACGCCCGAGAAAAGGTGCTAAATGTCGAGACAAACATACCTCAAGTGGTGAAAATGGAGAAAGAAGCTCCGAAAACAAATTCTAATCGGTTCAAAACGAAGAGAATCGAAAGTTTTTGCGAAACAACTTCGCGTGGGGCGTTGGAAAACGAGTATAAAGTGCAGATCTGAGAGAGAAGAGGGTCTCGGGAGCAAGAGAAATGTATTTTGGCCTTGTAGGTGTGATACAAACTGATTTGGAGCGGTGTACTTGAAGAACCGAAGCTTAAAAGACCAAACTGTCTCTAATTTCTGTAAACTGGTCGGCCAACCAGTTTTTCTGGTCGGTCGACCACTTTTGTGGGCAACAACTGGTCGGCCACTGGTATAACTGGTTAGCCACCCTCCTAGATGATCCTTAGGGCTCCATTGTTCTCCCTATGCATTTTTGTGGTGATTGGAGTCCTCGGCCCTCGGGAAAGTACAAGAAAAGTACACTTTTCGGCTCAAGAATGTTCCCGTGGAACTTCGATTCAAGTCTTTGATGCGTAGCTCATCATTACTTGTCCAAAGAGCGAGGTGTATCCTTTTAGGTATGTTATGATCCTTCCGAGAGGTAAATCGGAGGTCACGATTGAGTTACGCTTGTTAAGGCTTACGTTACTTCTTTCGGCATTACCTTTCAAACACACATTCGAAGTTGCGCATTTCTTTTGCATTATCTTGCACTTTTCATACGCGTTGTCGCGCACGTTTTACCTACATTATTATGCCCACCACTTGTTGCATTGTTATGCACATTAGTAGTCATGTTGTTACGCGCACTTTTGTTAAATTGCTATACACTTAGGTTGCATTGTTTTGCATCCCTTCCGCATTGTCATGCGTCACACTCAGGTTTCATTGTTTTGCATCCCTTCCGCATTGTTATGCATCACACTTAGGTTGCATTGTTTTGCATCCCTTCCGCATTGTTATGCGTCACACATAGGTTGCACTGTTTTGCATCTCTTCCGCATTGTTATGCGTCACACTTAGGTTGCATTGTCATGCACCCCTCTCTTGCGTTGTCACACACTTTTCACTTGCATTGCTATGCATGTTTCTAACAATATTGTACCTATTGAGTTTCTTTCTTTTGCAGGCACAATATTGTATGTACGGTTCATTTAAAGTTGGCATGACCAGACGAACCCGACGGTATTGTATGTACTCCGCGTGAGACGTAGTGAGAATTGTATAATTCTCTTACATCCTTTCTACATGTAATGTAGTTTGATGTGTATTCGCCTGTTTAAACTATTACATTTATTGTATATAACTGCTTTGTTACAGTTTTTTTTGCATGATCATAAGTTATGTTCGGCTTCGTGCATGTTCTTTGCATTTTGCCCTTGCCTACGGGCGCATCTCTTTGTTATCTTGCCTGTTTGTCTAAGTCTTCGGCCTTGTCAAAAATGGGTCGTCTCTGGACTTTGACATGCACTCACGTCATCTTATGACTTTCGAGTTCTGTCAAAGAGGGGCAACTATAGACATCCCATTTTTGACTGACCTTAAGACTCAGACGTCATCGATTGAGCGCTCGGTGATGGTGCATGTTGTGCTCGTTTCGAGTCTCTAGAGTTTTGGCTGAGAGCCTTGCCTCCGGGCCTCTGAACTCTTTGTGCTTTGGCTCGGTTTGCGGACCGAATCTTGTTTTCTCTTCCCGGCGGGAGGGAGAGGTCTTGTAGACCATCTTTTTGTGGTCGTAGGCCACTTTCCCCGTTTGGAGACTAGTTCTCGGTTTCTGGAGCCTTTGGTCGTGCGCCTTGTCTTGGGACCGCTTAACATTCTCCGTTTGGTGTGGTTTTTGAACCACACCTTGTTGCCTGTGCCTAGAGGGACATTGTGGTCCGGGAGACCACTTTTGTGGTCGCATACTACTTTTGGTGCTCGTCAGCTAGTTTTCGGGACTTTTGGCCGCGTGCTTTGCCTCCCGATCTCTCGTCTTGCATCCGCTTTGGTTTGTTTTTGGTACAAACCTTGTTTTCCTTGTTTGGAAGGTGGTACAAGGGTGGGAGACCACTTTTTCTCCTTGGAGACCACTTTTCTTTCTCCCAGCCAATTTTTTGGTCAAATAACTGGCTTTCTTGGTCTTTGGACCACCTTTTCTGGTCGGCCACCACACCACTAGCTTGCTTTCATGCCCTGGACCCTCTCCCACCATGGCCAACCAGTTGTTGCTTTGAGTGACCACTCGAAGTGGTCGGCCGACCACTTGAAGTGGTCGGCTGCTTTTTGACACATTTTTGGAGATATTTTCCTTCAGCTGGCACAACTGGAGGGCATTTGGGCTATCCTCCATACACGTGTTTGGAGGGATTTGTTTGAAGCTTAGCTTCTCCAAGAAGCTCTGGCTTTTGTTTCTATAAAAGGGAGGCTCCTCCTCCCTCCTCCAGGTTCAGAAAATCTGTGGGAAAAGGATAGATATAGTGGTCTATCTATATTGCCTTGTTTGCTTCATTTTTGTGCCTTAAAGTGTAGATTTGTCTTACTTTTAACACAAACACACACTCAAACACCATCCTTTTGCTACTGAGGTGCTTAGGACCTGGTTTTGGTGTTCTTGGATGGCTTTAAGCTTGAAAAAACCTACTAGAGTTGCAGTTATAAAGAAGGTCTTCAAGGGTACTACCCCTTCAATCCCCCTTTCTTGCTTAAGCTTTTAGCCTATCTTTCATGGTGTTTTGAGCTTAACTTATAACTGATAAAAGTTCATTTTTTGCATGCTTTTGATCTTTGTTTAAGGTCACTTTTGTGTTTGGGGTTGTTTACCCCTTCTTAGGCCTTGTTTGGCCTTGTTTTTGTGCCTCTTTTGTGAGCTTTGGGACCACCTTGTTTTGGCCTTCTCACCACTGAAATCCAGAGGGATTTCAGTGGTGGGGATGGTGTTTTGAGGTCCCAAGAAGGAGAGGGTCATCCCCTCTCCTTGTTGTCTTCAATACTTGTCATATATGCCTCATGTTTGAGCACCTTTGTTAAGTGTGCGTTGACCATATCTTAGCATGTATTTGTGGCTATTTTTCTGAGGCATGCCACTGTTTTTACTTGCCTTGGTCACTCCATGCATGCCTTATACACTTGTAGTGTAAATCCCTTAAACTAGCTTTGTATGCTTCATGAAGTAGCATGTCATTTTAGCTTGGTTTGAGTCTATTTCAGCATGTATTTGGTGATATTTTACCATGTCATACCTTTGTTTGGGTTTGGTTTGGTTGGCCCTTGCATGCTCCATGCACTTGTAATGCAATCCCTTGAATTAGCCTAACATGCATCATGCTTTGACATGTCATTTTAGCATGCTTTTGGCTTAGCTCTGAGAAGACTTTGTTCATGTTTTGCCATGTTTAAGGTATTATTTTGGTTGTTTTGGTCATGCATGACTTGCTTCGCATAGCTATGGTTCAATCTAGCTTGTTAGCTTTGTGTATTGTGTCGTCTAGCATGCATTACTTGGACTATTTTAATGATTTGACATCATTTATCATGTGATTTCAGTCCATGTTTCATGGCCATGCACTTGCATTTGTTACTCATTCAATGCGTTGGAGGGTTTGCCCCTTTATGTCTTAACATGAACCATTGCGTATGCCTTCATGCCTTTGCTCGCGAGCCATCATTTCAGTGTGTTTTGGGGGTTATTATGGCATGACATAACTCTGATTTTTGTTGCTTAAGTCATACCATGTTTGGTTCTAATAGGTGTAGTGTAATCCACCCTATTTGCCTTACATATTCTATGCCATATGCCCCTCATGCCAGCACATTTTGGCTTCCTTCCTTTCATGTTTTAGACTCATTTTGACATGTTCTAGGACTGTTTTAGGTTGCCTTAATCATATGCTTCATGCTTTGTATACTTGTAGTATAAGTGCTCTTGCTAGCTTCAAGCTTTGAGCACCATTGCATGCTTCATTTATGTTGTGTACATGATTTGGCATCATTTAACATGACATTTTAGAGCTTATAGCATGCTTATTTTCCCACTTCATTCATGATTTGAATGTCTTTAAGTGTTGTGCATTGTTGCCTAGTTTGTAGCTTAGCTTGTATGCTTGCATGCCTAGGTATTTGGGCCCTCATCTCAGCATGTTTAGGTTCTTGTTTAGACCTAATTAAGCTCTGTCCATGCTTAGTTCATGCATTTGTGCCATGTATTGCATGCCTCCTTTATAGTCCTCTTCACTAGCTTTCATGTTCTAAGACCATTGCATGCCTTACTTATGTTGTTTGAATGATTTGGCATCATTTCTTACTTCACTTCAGTGCACTTAGTGTTGTTACACTTCCACTTTTGTCACTCTTTGAACACTCTTGAGAGTTGTGCTCTTGGGCCTCTTGTATTGGCTAATGCATTGTGCATGCATGCCTTGTGTTTATGTGCCTTTATTTCATCCCAATGGCCACTGATTTGGGCATGGTTGAGGCCTATCCATTTTGGTTTAAGTCTATTTTGCATTGTGTATGCCATGTTACACCGCGTTGTGCATGTTATGTTGTTATTTGCATTGAGTATGCCATGATAGTCCATTGCATTGAGTATGCCATACAATTGCATATTTACATGTTTAAGTCACATTGCATGTTTGCCATGCTTGTTTGCATTCTTGTTTGGAATAGGTGTTAGTCCAAACACGGGAAACGAGGGATGTTTCATAATTAAAGTGATGAAATGTGCCTTAATTCTCGGTTGCCGACGCTCTTAATCATACATGATAGAGTTTTAGGCCTTTTGTGTTTACTTGTGCATTCATTTTCATATTGAATTGTGCAACTTCACCTCTCGGCCATCATGCATAGAAATGAGCGATTGGTGGCCCAAGGGTCGAGAACCGCACTCCCTTGAGTTCATGACATGATAGGGAGGGTGGTTGTGCACACATATCTTGCAAATACATTTCCATGCCCTTTCTTGCTCTCTATTGTGGAAAACTGGGGTTCAGCAGCAACAATCGGCTAGCCAGCCAGAAAAACTAGCTGGCCGACCACTTTTCTGATTTTTCAACAACCAAAAGTGGTCGGCAGGCATCTAGAGGGACCAAAAGTGGTTGGCCACCTCCCATAGGATTCCCAAGGTGGAGTTTCATCTTTCTGGAGCTTGGTGCAGTGTTTTGAGAACAGATGAAAACAGAGGCAAATCGGGGCATCGCATTGGATTTCCGAACAAGGCGATTGCATGCATTCAGTCCTTTTCCCTCTAAAGCTCTTGCTTTATTGCTTTCCTTAGCTGCCATGCTTAGATAGCTAGCTTTTGCTTTGGTTTGTACCTTTAATTAGTTAATGCGTTAGCTATTCAATTTGTTTTGTAATAATTAGTTAACTAGGATTAGTTAATTAATTTGTTTTGTAATAATTAGTTTAATTAGCTTAGATTAGCTTGTTAGCTTCTTATTTCGTCCCTCCATCGAGAGGGCGTATTGTTGTAATAAGCGTGTGTGTGTGATGCATGTCTTCCAATCCTCATTTCTTTCTCCCTTTTACTTAACCGCTTACGATGGTTAGTTTTAGGGCATGTTTCATTTAGCATACCTTATGCTTGCATGCGTGCATCCATTCATCTGTATTGCATGCACTGGGCTCGGCGCATCATACTAACTACATTGTATTTCAATTCCTATTTGAATACATGTATCAAGTTGCATTTCATATGCCATTCTAGGATAGCAGAGCCTATTTTAGTTGCACTTTCACATGTGTTGCATTAGCCATCTTAACATGAAGTAGGATCATGCATGATTTCTAACTAGTTCTTTGTTTTGGCTCGGAGTACACTGTGAGTGTTTACGCTTTAGCATACTGCATGTGTGTTAATGTTGCCATGAAAGCATTCTTGCCATGAGGCTAATTGCTTATGTGATTAATTGCCTGAATGCTTGTGGGTGAAGGTTAGATTACTTGATTTGGGACAATTCATTGAAACCTGCATTTTAGCCTACTTGCGAGTAGCAAACTTCAAACCATTTTCCAAACAAATGGATATGCGATGTTTTGTTCCAAATTAGGCGATCTAGTCTATACTTGTTTGCTGCGCGCATCACATAGTAAGACTAGCTAATTAACCGGAATAAGAACACATGTGTTTTCAAAAACAAGATATCATGCTTAGTACAGGCCGATCTTTGATCGGGCGAGCGGGAGTGCTTATTAAATGACCTTTCCCTCTCGTAACCAAGTTCCCGAGCCGAGGCAACTTTGGTGATGACGGACACGTGGCCTTAGGCACGAGTTAGGGTTTCCTAGATTTCCCAAAAATAAAATATTTAGGTGGCGACTCTGTATCTGGCAAAGCAGTCCATGTTTGGCACTTCTTTATAAAAATCAGTTTTCCAAAACGATTTGCCGGATTTGGACTCTTTGGTGATTTATCAGTCTTATATCGCACATTGTGAGATTAGATTCAGAACTGTGACATTTGAGTCCAAACTGTGGTAGCTCAGAGGATAAAACGAGAATTCGAGCACCCCTCACCCAAAGGCCACGCGTAGATATCGATGAGTTCCCGGGACCGCGTCCACAATAATCAAGTCCCCTCACCTCGAAATCTCAACCTGATCCATACACTGGCCACCTCTTATGACTCCAACATATATATTATTCCCTCCCACTTGATGACCTATCTGGTCAAATCAAGCCTAAATTGGTGTTGCCAACCTTGGTAGACATCAATGTGGTCAGGGAAGATGGCTCGAGCTAGGGGTTGGATGATTTGGCAGATCTCGAAGAGGATTTGAACAACCTGCAGTTCTTTGATGAGCAGGATCAGGGAGATGTATAGATCGGCTGGTTCAACCTGAATGGATCAACTGATAACACTAGATGGCTGAGTGATGAGCAAACAAGGAAGAAGAAACTGGAATGAAACCAGATGGAAAAAGAGCTGAGATAAGTGTAATAGCTGGAAGGGCTGATGAGAAAGGAAAGCTGTCAGAGAACGTTGGTGTGGAAAACCCAGCCCAAGAATTAGGCGTTATGAGCACCGTAGATACTGAACAGGAAACTGCACTGAGGTAGTTTGAACAAGAAAAAATTGAAGGCGGCCGGGAAACCGTAAGTTCACAACACGTTGTGGGGGACACTTATAATGTGAAGGTGATACAAACAAAGCCAGACAACTGCTTGTCGGCCGTTGATCATGAATGGTGGGACAATAATGACCTGCATTTGGCCCATACTGACGAAGACTGGGGCGATTGCATTCTGGACAATACGTGGTATGCCGAGGAAATAGACCATCTGACAAGAAGTGGACAGTATTTTAAGCTGCCGCACTTGGATCAAGCAGAGGCGTTTTGAAAGGACAAAGAGGCTGAGAAACAGAAGAAGAAACAACTAGAAGAAGAGGCAGTATTGAAACAGCTCAAGAAAATCCAAGCTAACATCTCAGTCTAGGGTCTTCTTATGGCCTCGCGAGTACAATAACAGGTAGTATTGTCGGCAATGGACAAGGCTAAATTGTCCATTGACACTACGTTCGAGCAGTTTATGGGTTTGGTCTTTCTAAGTGATGCCAGACCAATGCTTACTTTCTCTGACAATGAGCTATCGCCGGAGGGCTCGGTTCACAACAAACCGTTGTATATATTTGTGGAATGCAAAGAGAAATGGGTGCCGGTGGTGTTGGTAGATAGCGGTTCGGCCATTAATGAATGTCCTTCTTATATCGCTTATGCAATTTGCCTCAAACCAGCAGACTTTGTTCCTACAGCCCAAATAATACAGACGTATGATAACACAAGTACAGAGGTCATGGGCACAGTGCAAGTCAGAGTCTATGTGGGCCCAGCTGAGCAAGAGGTTGAGTTTCATGTCTTGGATGTGCTAGCTACCTTCGATTTGTTGTTAGGGAGGCCCTAGTTACACCATGTGAAGGCTGTCTCCTCCACTCTCCACCAGATGTTGAAGTACCCTCATGGGGGAGGAGTGACAATTGTTTTTGGGAATTCATCCATCCATCCACTGCCAGAGGTGACTATGCCAATGCTAAAAATCAACCATGGCAACGAGGACATATTCCTATCAGGATTTACTCTGGCTAAAGCCTGAGTAATACAAACTATTCTAGCCGTAGACGAAGGCATGTATGTTAGTGCCTAGTCTATCTATTTCATGAACAAACTACAGCATGTTCCAAGAATGGGGCTCGAAAGGAGTGGTCTGAAATGTGTTGTAGCACTAACGGATGTGCCACACAACCCACATGCCTTGGGAATGGGCTATGTGCCCACCAAAGAGGACTGGGTCAGAAAGAGGGAAGAAATGAGAGGCGGAGCCAAGGCTAAGCAAGTTGGAAAACATTATGAACTCGTCCATAGGCCAATCCAGGGGACACTGAATGACCGCTTTGTTCGAAAGGGGAAGACTTCCTTTTTTGTGGCTTCTTCAAGCCTTAGGTAAATTCCTGAAGAACGTGTCCCCTAGTTCAAGATCTTCTTTGACCATCAGCTGCAGGACAATGATGATGAGGAAAGGGCCAAATTAAGCATCAAAGTTGAACAGAGCACGGAGGATGACTTAGATGACATCGAACCTGGAGTAGGGGCAGCACTAGCTAGTCTCCTGACAGATCCTGTGGCTTGGTGGATAACTTTACTTTCTCCATGATTGGAAAAGTACCAGGTGTGAACCCAACCAGTGGCATTCTGGATGTATTAGGGGTGCCATCTCTTATTTGGCAGTTAGAGAAAGGCTACCTGTCTAGTTCTGAATCGGGTGGTGATCTAGAATCTGATTCCATTGAGTTTGTGGGGTCGGGATCAGATTCAAGTTCTTTTGAGTCCGAGTCTGGTATTGTTGGGGGTGGTAACCCGGATACCAAAGTCCTGTCTGTGTCTTCATTTAGATTTTCTTTTGAGTTTGTAACCCAAGATTTGGACATTTTGAATGAAAACTCTGCAGATTCTGTGTACTTTTCTATGCCGTTGGTTTATTACATTGACCAAGATTTTCAAAATTTCAATGAAAATGAAGGGTAAGAAATTTCTTTGGCTTTGAAAAACTTGATTAATTGAGAGGATGAGAGGTTTGCTAAACCCTGTGCTGATGAAATCATTGCCATTAATGTGGGTACTGAGAAAGATCCGCGTCTGGTCCAGATTGGGTCCACGTTGTCTTCGGAGGAGCGCGAGCATTTAATCACTTTATTAAAATATTTCAAAGATGTTTTCATGTGGTCCTACGAAGACATGCCTAGAATCGATCCTGAGATCGTATAGCACCGGATCCCTCTTGACCTCAAGGCTTGACCAGTCAAGTAGAAGCTGTGTTGAATTCGTCCGGATTAGGTACTAAAAATCAAGGAAGAGGTCATCAAGAAGATTGAGGCTGGTTTCTCGTTAGTATCTGAGTACCTGACTTGGTTGGCCAACATCATGCCAGTGCCAAAGAAGGATGGTAGAATTCGGGTGTGTGTAGACTTCCGGGACTTGAACAGAGCTAGTCTAAATGATGACTTTCCTCTATTGCATATCGATGAGTTAGTGGATTTCACTGTGGGCCATACATTGCTATCGTTTATGGATGGATTTTTTGGGTACAACCAGATTCTGATGGCACCCGAGGACAGAGAGAAGACCACATTCACTACGCCGTGAGGTACGTATGGCTACTGGGTTATGCCATTTGGGTTGAAAATGCTGGAGCAACCTATCAGAGGGCTACGCCCACCATTTTGCATAACATGATCCACAAAGAGGTCGAGGTGTACGTGGACGACATAATTGTCAAGTCCAAAGAACGAGAGGGCCACTACACCGCGCTGGAGAAATTCTTTCAATGGATCAGGGAACACAGATTGAGGTTAAACCCACAGAAATGCACCTTCAGCATAATAGCAGAAAAAATGTTGGGATTTTTAATCACACAGAGGGGAATTGAAGTAGATCCTTCCAAAATCAAGGCCATCTTAGAAATGCCACCATCGAGGACTGAAAAAGGAGGTGCGTAGCTTTTTGGGTAAAGTGCAATTCATAAGATGGTTTATTTCCAAATTAAGATTGACTTGTGAACCACTATTTGGTCTCCTGAAGAAAGGGAAGAAATTCTGATGAGATGATCGATGTCAGTTTGCCTTTGAACAAGTTATGCAATACCTCCAGAATCCGCCTGTGTTGTCGTCGCCTGAGCTAGGGAAGCCTTTGATTCTGTACTTATTAGTAACAGACACGACCATAGGATGCATGCTCGCTCAAGAATCTGAAGATAGGCTGGAGGAAGCCACCTACTACTTGAGTAAGAAAATGCTAGACTATGAGACCCGGTACACTCCTTTGGAGAAAGCTTTCCTAGCCTTGGAAAAGGCTATCAGGAAGTTGAGGCACTATTTGTTAGCTTACTCTGTAATCCTGGTTTCGAGATTAGATCCCATCAAAAATCTCTTTGAGAAACCAGCGCTTATGGGTAAGCTGGCTCGTTGGTTACTTCTTCTTTCTGAATTTGATCTCAAGTATGTCACCTGCATGTCAGTTAAAGGAAGAGTTATAGCGAAGTTCCTGGAAGACCACCCGGTAGAAGGAGATGAGGAAGTGGAATGCTTATTCCCAGATGAAGACATTCTGCAAGTTGAAGAGGAAACTTGGACGATCTACTTTGACGGAGCATCAAATCAGTAAGGTTATTGAATAAGTGTGTTGCTGATAGCACCTGATGATTCCCATATACCCTTGGCCTTCAAACTCTGATTCAAGGTGTCCAACAATGAAGCAGAATATGAAGTGTGTATTGTTGGTTTAGAAGCTACCTTAGAGTTAGGTGCAATAAGATTGGATGTCATCGGGGACTTAAACTTGGTTGTTTCTCAAGCAAATGGAGACTGGAAAGTCAAAGAAGAGAAGATAAAGGTTTACCATCAGACCTTGGATATTTTGATTTTGAGGTTTGAAAAGCTGACATTCACGCATCTCTTAAAAGAGAACAACAGGTTTGCTGATATTTTAGCAACTCTATCTTCTATGGTAGACATCCCACTTGGGGTCCAGATGCGTCCGATTATCATCGAACAGAAATACACGCCAGCTTATGAAAATATTGCCACGACAGATGAAGTGCAAGACAAAAACCCCTTGTATTACGATATTTGGGACTTTTTGGAAAATGAGATGTATCCACTAGGGGCAAATGCCAAAGACAAACGGGGAATACGGCGTATGGCCGTCTAATTTATCATCCGTGGGGGTAAGCTGTACAAAAAAGGTCATCTGGGAATGGATAAGCTGTGTGCGGAGGAAAAAGAATCGAAGCGCCTTATGGATGCTATCTACAGCGGAGAATGCAGGGCGTATATGAACGGTGTGATGCTAGCCTAGAACATTCCGAGACAAGGCTACTACTGGTCCACCATGGAGGAGGAGTGTATTGGTTTTGTATGGTGATGCCACAAATGTCAAATTCATGCCAATCGCATGAATATTTCGCCTTCAAAGCTCTACAACATGACTTTGCCATGGCCTTTTTTAGTCTTGGGAATCGATGTTATCGGGGTGGTCTTGCCAAAATGGTCGAATAGACATGAATATATCCTGGTGGCGATTGATTATTTTACAAAGTGGGTGGAAGCTCAATCCCATGCAGTGTTGAAGGTATTGCATATGGCTAAATTTATCAGAAACAATATCATGTGCTGGTACGGAGTTTCGAACGAGATCATATCAGGTAATGGCTCTCACTTCAAAAAAAAGGTAATAGATTTGTTAGAGAAATACAACGTGGGTTTTCATAAATCATCAACATGTAGGCCACAAACCAATGGAGCTGTTGAAGTCGCTAATAAGAATATCAAGAGCATCTCACATAAGATGGTTGAGACCTACAGGGACTAGCCAGATAAACTGCCATTCGCACTCTGGGGCTACAGAACCTCGATCCGGACATCTACAGGAGCAACCCCCTATTCTCTCGTCTACGGGATGGTGTTGTTTTACCAATTGAAATTGAAGTCCCGTCGCTGCGAGTTATGGCTAAATGTCAGATAGTGGAGGCGAACTGGCAACATAGCAGATTTGAGGAGTTAATGTTGTTTGATGAGAGAAGGCTAAAGGCCTTGTATCATGTTCCAGGCTATCAGCGTAGAATTTAGGGCTTTTAACAAGAAAGTTAAGTCCAGGAATCTCAAGGAGGGAGATATGGTATTGAAAGACAACTGAGCTCGCATCCATGACCCTAGGGGCAAGTTCAGACCTAATTGGATTGATCCTTATATTATCAAAGCTATCTGATCAGGAGGAGCAGTAATTCTCATGGACCTAGATTGCTTTGAATTTTCACAGCCGATTAATATGAACAAGTTGATGAAATACTACCCCTGAGAGGCTCGCTAGGCCGAAAACCCGGAAGGGCAACCTAGGCAAAAGTTAGAACATGAAAAATTAAAAACAAAGAAAAACTGAGCTCACAAGGTTGGAAACTCTAAAGGGCGACTTTGGCAAAAGTTTGAGCATAAAAGGAGAGAGTTAATACTCAAGTTAACCTGAACCGGACTATGTAAGGCCTGATTCCCATCTTTGGGATATGTAGGCAACTTTATCCTGAAGTTCGGACGTAACTATCTCCAACTCAACTCTCTTGTATGTTTTCCTGATCAAGTCATCTTTGTTCATCATCTGTTAGTTTGGTTGCGATCTTCATTTTAGGAAGAAAAGCTCGTTGCAATGCAAAGCAGTAGTGGTATTCAACAGGGGCAGTTATGATTTGCCTATTTGGGGGTGTACATCTTGAGGATCAATTTTGTGCACGTCAGGTAGTGATCATTTTCAGAAATAGTTTTGGAATGTTTTAATAAAGGTTGGTTTTGTTCAAAATTTTACTTTTTACAACTTAGACCATTTTTGGACCAAAAGCAAAATTTTTAGTGCTCACAACTTTAATTCCAATGATTTCAACACAAATACATTCTCCAACTCTCTGATACAATCAAAGTTACTTTTACGTCATAAAACTTGAAAAGAAAAGTCAAAGCAACAAACTAGGGGCATGGGCGAGTTAGGTGCTCATGCGTCCTCTGCTTGCGCTTGCGGAAGCTTATGCATCCAAAGTGGGCTCAGTTTGTGCCTCATCTTCGAGTCAAACGGTGGCTCGCCTTTTTCGGGCCCCTTTTCGGAAGGTTTGAAAGAAAGCCCTATGGTTCGGACTCCTGCGGTTTTGAATCTAATCTCACGAGTGCAATATGAAACTGATAAACATCAAAGAGTCCAAATCTGGCAAATCTTTTTGAAAAATCGATTTTAAATCAAATAATGCCAAAAATTGGACTGCTATGCCAGATATAAAGTCGCCGCCTAAATATTTTATTTTTTGGAAAATTTAGGAAACCCATGACTCGTGCCAAAGGCCACGTGTCCGTCATCACTAAAGTTGTCTCGGCTCGGGAACTTAGGTACGAGAGGAGAAGGTCATGAATTGAGCATCTACGCTCACCCGATCAAAGATCGGCCTCTACTAATCATGATATGATTTTTTATAAACATTATGTGTTCTTAGTCCGGTTATTAAACTAGCTTTACTATGTGTTGCCCACAAGCAAGTATAAACTAGTTGCTCAATTTGGAACAATTCAACTCATGTTTTTTTGCGAAAATGGTTTGAATTTGCCACCAAACATAGTGGGCTTAAAACACGATTTGTCACTCAACAAAGTGGGCTTAAAACGCACATTCATTGAACTGTTCCAATTCAAATAACAAGCCTTTATCCACAGGCATTCATGCAGTTTAGCATTTAAGCACATAGCCACATAGCAAGCATGTTAATCATGGCAACATTCACACTTATGCAAGTATGCTAAAGCATAAAAACTCACATAGTACTCCAAGCTAAGAATATATGAGTTAGTGAAATATGCATGATTCCTAACTATACAAGATGTCTAATGTAACACATGCAATATGCAATTAATAGGCTTGGCTACTAATATGGCATATGAAGCAATTTAAATAACATGCGGTCTATGCACGTATTCAAAGAAGTATTGAAACGACAATGCAGTTTGAATGATGCGCCGAGCCTCGGTGCATGCAATACAAAATAAATGGATGCAAGCATAAGGTATGTTAATTTGAAATATGTCCTTAAACTAACCATCGAAAGTGGTTAAGTAAAAGAGAGAAAGACGTGGGGTTAGAAAACATACATGTACACACACACACTTATTACAACATTACGCCCTCGCGAAGGAGGGTCCGAATGAGTAAGCTAACCAACTAGCTACACTAACTAATACAAAACTTGAAACTAATTAACTAGCTATGCTAGCCAACTAATTATTACAAATCGAATTAATTAACTATTCTAGTTAACTAATTACAAAACGAAATTGAATAACTAGTTAAACAGACTAATTATTTACAACACTTAATTAGCTAAAACTAATTAATTACAACATATGTTTGATCTATTGCTAATTAAACTAATCAGCTAATCCCAGGAAGCGAGGGAGGCCCATGCATGCTCGGTTTCCACCCGAAAAGCCACTATCTTGCTGCTGAAAGCCTATGTTTGCACATTTGAGCACTGACAATGCTGCCCACTTCCAGAACACCTCTGCTTCACCTTACCAACACACTGTGCAAATTTCACTGATGGCCGACAAGGGGTCGGTCAACTACCAATGATGGCCGGTTGGCTACTGGTGGTAGCTGTCGGCCACTGATAACCTAGACTTCCTTACTGCAACAGAGAGCAAACAGAGCAAAACAGTGTATTTCTCAAGGGTTGTTTGCACACTTTGCCTCTCATTTTCATGGAAAAATCAAAGGATGGACAAAATTTGGTTCATATACCATCAATCAAGAAATTTCATTGCATGATGGCTTGTGAAATCAATTGTGCAAGTTTTGATAAATGCAAAATGAGACCGAAATGACAATCACCCTATCATGCATGATCAAGGGCAATGGGGACCTAGGAAAATGGCACATTTCATCACTTTTGAGGATGAAATGTCCCATTTTCCTTGTGTTCAAATTAACGTCCGATTTGAACACATGCAATGCAACACAAAGGAATGCTTATCTTGTCACTTTTACTTGCCAATTTTGTTTACACATTTTAGTTACCAAATCATTCATTAATCAATTTGTCGATCGGTGAGTGTTTAAAGATGAAAGCTGTGTCAACTAAGGAATAGTTTAACGCAAGAGAGAAGCTTCATGCTGTTGGTAATGAATCCTCAAAGGAGGATTAAACCATTAAGCATGAGTCTCAATCTCAAGCTTAAAGGATTGAAACAACCCTCACAGAAAATGAAAAAGTGAAGAAATGAGGGAGATTGCAGAGATTATAAGTGCTGAAATTATGTGAGAAAAAGCATTAAAACATGCAATCAACTCAAACCAATGATGGTTAAAGCCTTAAAACACCAAGCTAGTGAAAGGACTTACACTACAACTATGTAAAACAAGACTAAAAAGGGACCAAACAACCAAAACAGTGGCGAAACAGTTCAAAACAGAGTGTAAAACATGCTGGACTTGAGCCACAAAAAGCTAAAACATTAAGCTAATACATGGGGCTAACTAGGTATGCAAACAAGACACAAGAATGGGAGGTTAACCCCTCCAATTTTGGACTTCAAAATGAGTTTTTTGCCACTAAAAAACTTCTAAAATTCTGTGGTGAAAAGGCCCAAAAATTTAGTTTGAAAGTGGTAAACAAAGGTACACAAACTTTACAAACTAAGAAGTAAGAAGGGTGAACCACCCCTTAACTGAAAATGGTCTCAAACCAACACTCTTAGGCCACAAAAATAGAGTTTTTGACAGTTCAAAACCAGCCTCAAAACAGTTGAAAAAGATGGCAAAGCAAGGGTGCAAAACAAGTATAAAAGGAGAATGTTATACCTCTTGAAGCCAAGATACAATTCGGCCAACAATCCAAGAGCTCAAAACAAGTCCCAAGCCACCTCAGTCCAAAGACTAGCAACTTTTGTTAAGGATTGATAAACAAAAGTGGAGTATATCTAAGCAACTATGCAAAAAATTGCCAGAGAGAGAGAAATATATATATATATATATATCGAGAGAGAGAGAGAGAGAGAATTTTTGTTCTAAAATTGCTAACCCCCAACAATGAGGGGGGAACCCCCCCTCCCCCATGTATAGGAAAACAAGCCTTGAGCTTAGAAATATCCTACCATACATGTGTAGGGAGATGCAGCTCAATATGCTAACAGCTGGCGCAGCTGTCAACAAATATCTGGAAAAAGACATTGGTGGCCATCGGCCACCACTAGTAGTTGATCACCCATCACTGATGGCCGACCGGCTACACTAATGGCTGACAACCATGAACCATGGCCGACGGCCTATGGTGGTGGCCGATAGGTCACCCCAAGTTCCAGGCTTGAAACAACAAGGTTTTGGTCTAAAACAAAGCACAAAATGGACAAGCTTTATAGGTTCAAAGACAAGGCGTTCCACTGAGGACTTCAGGCTCTTAAAGCGAACAAATGCAATTGTGATCATCGAGTGCGCCAGCGATGATGTCTAAGTCTTGAGGTCGGTCAAAAATGGGGTGTCTACAGTTGCCCCTCTTTGACAAAACTCGGAAATCATGGAATGACATGAGTGAATGTCAAAGCCCAGAGACGACCCATTTTTGACAAGGCTGAAGACTTGGACAAACAAACAAGCAAGACAAAAATGGTTGCACCCACAGGTTGTTTACGTATCCCTTTGTAAGGAATCAAACCATCGTAGTTCTGGGGCGGAATGCAAATGATATGCACGATGCAAGAATATAACTTACGATCATGCACTGAGGCTATAATGAAACATTTAAATGTAAATGCAATGCAATGAAAATGCCACATTCAAACAAACCGAAACAAAGTACAACATCCCAAACATGAAAAGAAATAAGTAAATGAACACACCACGCGTGAGAATTATGAGCTAAACCACATTTCATGCAGAAAAGATGTAAGAAAATTATGCAGTCTTAACTACGCGATGCGCAAGAAAGGCGAAAAGCAACATAACCATTGGGCTCACCTGAGGTTTCAACGGAGATTCTAACGTGTCGCATGCGAGAGGAGAGAAACAATGTAAACACCGAGCGTATCCAAATGTTTTTTTAACCAAAGCAAACAATCCTAACGCATCTCGCGCGATAGGAGAAAGGTGAACAAATCCGAACACATCTCATACGAGAGGAGAAAGTGAATAAATCCAAACGCGTCTCACACGAGAGGATAAAGTGAATATGTCCAAATGCGTCTCACGTGAGAGGAGAACATGAATACGTCCAAACGCATCTCACGCGAGAGAAGAAAGTGAATACGTCCAAATGCGTCCCACGCGAGAAGAGAAAGTGAATACTTCCAAACGCATCTCACGCCAAAGGAGAAAGTGAATACGTCCAAATGCGTTCCACGCGAGAGGACAAAGTGAATACGTCCAAATGCGTCTCACGCGAGAGAAGAAAGTGAATATGTCCAAACGCGTCTCACGTGAGAGAAAAAAGTGAATACTTCCAAACGTGTCTCACGCGAGAGGAGAAAATGAATATGTCCAAACGCGTCTCATGCGAGAGGAGAAAGTGAATATGTCCAAACATGTCTCACATGAGAAGAGAAAGTGAATACATCCAAACGTGTCTCATGCAAGAGGAGAAAGTGAATACATCCAAAAGCGTCCCACACGAGAGAAGAAAGTGAATATGTCCAAACACGTCGCACACGAGAGGAGAAAGTGAATACATCCAAACGCATCCCACGCGAGAGGAGAAAGTGAATACGTCCAAACACGTCTATGTCCAAATGTGTCTCACGCGAGAGGACAAAGTGAATACGTCCAAATGCGTCTCATGCGAGAGGAGAAAGTGAATACGTCCAAACGCGTCTCACGGAAGAGGAGAAAGTGAATACGTGCATTTTGAAGGGCACAAATGATCCTACCTGGAACTTCTCTAAGTGAACCATATATATAATATCGTTTGCTTTCTCGAATGAACCGTACATATAATATCGTGCATGTATAAAACTCAACAAATGTGATACAGTAAGAATGCATGTTCTATGTAAAGAAAACAATCAAGGCAAAATGCTACATTAAGGCATATTCTATGCCAAGTACCAAATGCATGTCATATGCACGATTGAGAGCATGGTCTATGTAAAGTACAAAATGCATGTTCTATGCTAAATACAAAAATGCATGTTCTATGCACGATTAACAGCATGTGCTATGCTAAATACAAAAATGCATGTTCTACATACGTAATAAAGAGATGCATACTCTTTGCAAGAATGAAAACGTATTCTATCGAAAACAAGTTTAGTAGCAACTTTCCGATTTACCTCTCGGAAAAGTTGCGATATGAAAAAAAGGATACACCTCGTTCAACAAGTGACGAATGACGATCACCGAAAACATGGTTTCGAGCTTCCACAGATAGAATTTGAACTTAACAATGACCTTTCCTTCTACCTCTTGGGAAACAGGGACAAAAACAGCATCAAGAATCAATGTAGGAGCACTGGGCACTGGACGGCCACCAGAGGATGGTGCCACCCACCAATGGTGGCCGGTCGGCCACTGATGGCAGATCGGGCCCATTTTGGTCTTTTCACCACAGGTCTTTAAGTAAAGGCCATGGGGCCTCATTTCCACACACCCTTATGTCTGAAACTTCACCCTCTCTATCTAGACCTTTCTTCTCTCTAGATTTACACTTTCTGTGCGTTTTCCAACGTCCCACACAAAGTTGATTCGCTAAATCCTCTTGAGGCTTGTTCCCCTCGAGTTTTGCTCGAGTTCTGTGCACTTTTCCTGGCTTTGACTTTTTCTCCCATTTCTTTCTCCTAGGGTTTGACTTTTTCCAAGTTTACTCTACTTTCTCCGTTTTATTTACTTTTCATTGACTGTTCACCCATATTCCAGATGGTAGATGATATACTGCATGATGGAGTTCCTCCAGAGACAGAGTTCGAGGCAGAGTTCGATTCAGAGGACGAGGTGGAGCCATTACCACTGAGGGTACGACCCTTTGATCCAGCGAGATACCACCCCCAACACAGATATCCTGCCTGTTGAAGGTATTAGACGCTTTACTGATTCTGCTTCTGGCACATCGGAGGATCCCTTGCTGAGGGAGCCAGCCTTGCATCTTTCAGCCATTCCCGTTGAGGTATGAGCTCTACCTACCGTATTTAAGTTGCATTTCTTGCACTATCTTTCATTTGACTGTACTTTCATAATTGCTTTTCATCTCTACATTGATTTGTTTGCATCTGTTCTTTGTCACAAGGTGAGTCCCACGCCTTTAGGAGCTACGATGCTATGACCGCATGGGACTGGTATGACGAGCTCCCTGTAGGAGTACGCCACATCGTCAACAGGGCTGGCTTCGGCCTTTTCTGCTCTAGCTTAACGAGAGTCATAGCTAGCCGTTCTCTTCTAGGGGCCCTCGTAGAGAGATGGTGGGACACCACTAACACTCTCCACTTTTCCATAGTCAGGGAGATGATGATGACTCCCTACGACTTTGCAATGATCACCGGCTTAGACGGAGGAGGCGATCCAATCCCTCTTGATACAGACATGGGAGAGTGGGAGGCAGCTTGGATCGAGCTATTGGGGGCGCGTCTACCTTTGCACCGGCTAGGCATGGTTAGATACAGTTGGTTCGCACAATAGTTCTGGGGGACCGAGCTAGAGACAGTTGAGGAGACAGAGTAGTACACTCGGGGTTTTATGATGTTCCTCCTCGGTACCACCATGTTTGCGAACAGGGCAAACACCATAGGATTATACTTGCTGAGCGCATAAGGGAACCTTCCCCGAGTGAGTTCCTATGATTGGGGCGGAGCTGGCCTCACCACTCTATACGGCTATATGAGTTCGACCTCCTACTTGAGGGGAGACTTGATCGGAGGCTACTAGCGAGCCTGGGAGGTACACATCTCAGTTCCTTCTTTACATTTTATACTTTCTGTTTAGCGTGTCCTACTTTGTATCTGTTTAACACATATGCTTTCTGCTTTGTACTTTCTGTATATGTTTATGCTGTATGCTTTCTTCTTTGCATTTCTATATTTGTTCATTCATGCTTTCTGCTTTGCATTTTCTATATCTGTTCAAATTCATTGTTGATCACATATCACTGCACTTTCCTTGCAACTATGGGTGTGTGCTTATTTTCTGACTCTAGCCCCAGAGCCTGTGGTGGAGCTTCCATTGATAGTTCCTTATTCACGGAGATATGACGGTCGGCTCCACTGCAGGACCCACGAGCCCTTCTCATTCTTCAAGCACTACTTTGACATGGTAGCTGATCACGAGGTAACTCAAAACACAGTCATTTTGTCTTACAACTGTTCTGATTCACAAATTAGCAACTGACAATGGCTAATAATCGGTTCACCTTCTACTTGCAGATCACATGGCAGCCATGGGCCATGATGTCGACAAGGATTCAGGGCCAGTATTGGTTAGCCTGGGGCATTTCTTGTTATCGCATTCTACTCAAGGGCCCAGTTTGTCGAGCCTGGTTCCTGGGCGAGCCAGTAATACGTCAGACCATGGGCTTGCCTGCTCTGATCATAGTGATGACACTACTAGAGTCCATGAGGCCAGCATATAGCCTATTTGCTGAAGAGGTCATTCAGTTCATGGTGGGGTTGGAGGCAGACTACTTCTGAATCTTCATTCAGACACACCTTATGCCACCTTTGTTCGGTGTTCGTGGGGGTGAGGGAGCGAGAGCTCCTGCTATGAGTGCGGTGCCTAAAGCAACTAGGGCAACCAGGGCCTATAGGAGAGGGGCTTCTCGGGCGAGGCAGATTACTGGTTGCCTAGAGCTTTCCACTACACTTACATGTTGGCGACATACCAGGGAGGCTTACCAAATCCCTATTGAGCCTGCACTGGCCGGGCACGAGCTTATCAGGGTTTGAGGCCCGACTCCAGTATGTACCACAATTTATGTTTTGCATACCATATTTCATTTCAGTTATGTTTATAGCACACTGATCACCTCAACGCACTTGCAAGCATCTATAGAGTACACCAGGGATGCTCTCAAGCTGGCGGCTTCCCTGATGGGGATGGTACAGAGGAGCATGAACCTATTCAGTCTCTACAGTATTCAGGTAACTTTCTTCAGTTTATGCTTCATACTGTCAATCTTTCTGCTGATACATTAGCATTTCAACTGTAATCTGTTCCACATTGCAACGATATGATACACTGCATCTGATACATTACACTCAAATATCGCATTCATACATTGTACTCGCATATTGTATTTGACTTCTGTCTACACTCATGCTACATACTACACTTATACCTGATACATACACTGAAATTGATATATTGACAACTGTCCTTTACAGATCCCAGATATTAGGTGCACCAGTGGAAGCAACACTAGGACTGGCAGTACCTTCTTCAGTAGTAGGAAGGAGAGGGAGATGGGCTCCAGCATGCAATGGAGGCAGAGCCAGGGGCACCCGAGATGAGAGTGGTCCTTCAGAGCCCATTCTGGGCGATGACGACACCGAGACGAGTGGCTTCGTGGAGGCAGTGAGTCCACAATCTAAGTCCTCTGAAAGTGGAGACGATGACAACCCTAGATCTGAGAGTGGAGGTGATGCTAAGCCAGGTTTTGAGGTAGAGAGCGGCAATGACTCTAGTTCCGATTCGACATCTGGTTCAAACAGCGGTGCAGATGGAGATAGCTCTGAGTCCCCGCCTAGAAAGAGGACGAAGAGGGCCTCTTGAGCCTGAGATGGCTGGCGCTGACTTTTTGTATTTTTGCGTAGTTTCTTTTGTTAATAGTGTTAGCATATTGTACAGTTCAGACAGGCTTTATTTGCTTTAAAAACTTGTACTGCACTTTTGTAAAAAAAAAATCGTGATCGGAATGAAAACCAGTTTTCATTTGAAAAGTGTTGTATTTTGCATCATGAACACTGCATTACATGAAAACGAGACTGACTTTGATAGTGAAAACCGAACACTTGTATTGACATGACTTTTTTTTTAATTGGATAATGAACCAACCAACACTTAACAAACAAAGCAATACAACTTGATAATCAAAATAGCAATAACTCGATAAAAAAAAAAAAAAAAAAAAACAACAACAACAACTTGATAAACAAAACAAAACAACTCAAATACAACTCAACAAACTTGCTAGAACTAAAAAGGACTCAAAATAAGACCTTAAAATGCATAAAGAACAGGACATTTTAGCATTCTCAGCACATAGGTGGACGACAAGCTTGTCAAAAGGATTGTCGCCATGAATAGAGGCTGTCAGCCACCAATGGTGGCCAGTCGGCTACCAAAGTGGCCTGTCGGCCATCAATGTGAGGAATCTCCAGATTGTTGCCACCTGGCTTCCACTCACTGCCTTATCTTCTACAAAAGGTTAAGCTTCATGATTTCTTCATTTTAGCTACAAATTCTTCACAAAATAGAGCCATTTCTTTGCTGAAAGACTCTCGAATTGGATTGCAACTTTAGATGGCTCGGAAAAGTTGAATTTTCGGGGCTTTAGCATGAATACACTATTCCCGTTGAGTCGTTCTCCACTTTGTTTTCCATTCTTACATGCCGTGACTAGATGTTGGAACCCGATTACACACGTCTTTAGCTTCGGGGGACAAGAGCTATGTCTGACAATCGAAGAATTTCAAGTGCTAATAGAGTCCTGGTGCGATGAGGAAATCTTGCCTCAGCCCCATTTTGGTCACATCCAAGCCTTGGGACGGATGTGCAGGCTTACTCTACACGAGGCCCGATCCTTGGTTCACAACAGAGAGCTGGACATTCCTAGTCTAATTCATCGATTTTTTGACGCCTGTGACCAAGGAAACCTTCTTTGGTGGGGTTTTCGACAACACGCCCTTTGTTTGTGCATGCTAGCACACTTCCTCTTTGCCCCCTGGTTTCGGCGGGTCTAGCATTCGATTAGTCAAAGTAGCCCAAGGTTTGAAAGAGGGCAAGAGTTGCATTGGTTTAGCGTTGGTCGAGACTTTAATGGGCTTAGATACCTTTTATCGGCGAGAGACAAGCAAATTCACGAGAAGTCCACTACTTCTTCAGGTAATGTTTCCCACCCTTTCTAATATGTGTTTCTCATATCTCTCGGCACTCATGCTCTGTTTTTCTCTCAAAGCCCTTTTCTCACTTTTCTCTCAACATACACATCTCTATTCTTTAATCTCTCTTTTTTTTCATCCCTCCCCAGATATGGCTAATGGACAAAGAAAAGGTAGTGGACTCATGCCCTATATACTCAGCCTGAGCATACTTTTTCCCCCAACAGCTAATGGATTTCCCAAATGAGGGGTGGTGGTGCCACTGGATGTGCAACAGGTCTGCTGCTAACATTGCTTGGCGTTGCCCTTGGTTTAACTTGACCGAAATGAGCTACAGCATGGCTCGGCAACCTAGCATTGAGCTGATTGGCTTGACACACTGTGTATTCTACTTTCTGTTTTGATTTAGGCGTCAATTTGGACATGATCAGACTTGCCCAGAGGAGGGGGTAGAATACCCGGTTTCATTCCCCGTCCGAGGCTCACATTTGGCTAGGTACCTCACTGCTTGGAGGATGAGAGAGCTTCTGGCTCCTGCCCCTAGTTTCAACTGCACACTTTTTGGCGAGTGCCTGAATTGGTTTAAAGATGAGGCACAATCCAGGCTCACTTTAGCATCAGAAGCTTCCATAAGCACAAGCGGGGGACGCAGGAGCACCTGACTCATCTATGCCCCTAGTTTATTGCTTTGATTTTTACTTTTCAAGTTTTATGAATGTAATAAAAGAAGCTTTGATTTGTATCGAGAGGTGGAGAACTTTGTATTGAAATCAATGAAATTAAAGTTGTGGGCACTGAAAATTTTCTTTTTGGTCCAAAAATGATCTACGTTGTAAAAGGTAAAATTTGAGCAAAAATCAACTTGTATCAAAACTTTTCAAAACCATTTTCGACAAGGATCACAAC
This sequence comes from Camellia lanceoleosa, assembly GCA_025200525.1. Lineage (NCBI taxonomy): Eukaryota > Viridiplantae > Streptophyta > Magnoliopsida > Ericales > Theaceae > Camellia > Camellia lanceoleosa. The sequence continues at coordinate 132,315,610 of CM045766.1, forward strand.
TTGACACGCACAAAATCTATCCTTGAGATGTACAATCCCGAATCCGAAGATCACAAATTTTCCCTTGACTGAATAGCGCTGCTCAGCACTGTAACCAACTCTTAGAGAGAATCACAACTGCACATCCAGATAAAGAACAGACAAGGATAACTTAATCAAACACATGGATGAGATCGTTGAGTTGGAGGTATTTACGGCTGAACATCAGGATGAAGTTGCCTACGTATCCCGAAGATGGAAATCAGGCCTTACGTAGTTCGGTTCAGAATCACTCGCGTATTAATGCTCTCATTTTGTGCTCTAACTTTTGCCAAGGCCGCCCTTTAGGGTTTTCAACCTTGCGAGCTTAGTTTTTCTTTATTTATAATTTTTTATGCTCTAACTTTTGCCTAAGTCACCCTTCCGAGTTTTTGGCCTAGCGAGCCTCTCAGGGTTAATATTTCTTCAACTTGTCCATATTGATCAGTTGGGAAAATTCTAGGCCATCCAAGTCCATGAGAATAACAGCTTCACCCGACCAAATAGTTTTGATGATGTAAGGACCAGTCCAATTGGGTCTAAACTTGCCCCTAGGGTTATGGATGGCAGCTCGGTTGTCTTTCAGCACCAAATCTCCTTCCTTGAGATTCTAGGACTTAACTTTCTTGTTAAAAGCCCTGGCAATCCTACATTGATATTCCTGAACATGGTACAGTGCTTTCAGCCTTCTCTCATCAAACAACATCAGTTCTTCGAACCTGCTCTGCTACCAGTCTGCCTCTGCTATCTGACATTCAGCCATAACCCGCAACAATGGAACTTCTATTTCGATCGGCATAATAATGGAACTTCCATCCAATAAACAAGAGAGTAAGGAGTTGCCCCAGTAGATGTTCGAATTGAAGTCCTATAACCCCAGAGTGCAAATGGCAATTTGTCTGGCCAATCCCTGTAGGTCTCAACCATGTTCTGCAAAATATGCTTGATGTTCTTGTTGGCGGCCTCAACAGCTCCGTTGGTTTATAGCCGGTATGTGGATGACTTATGAAAAGCCACGTTGCATTTCTCCAACAAGTCAATTACTTCTTTCTTGAAATGGGAACCATTATCTAAAATAATCTCGTTTGGGACTCCATAATGGCAAATGATGTTGTTTCGGATGAACTTAGCCGCATGCGCTGCCTTCAACACTACATAAGACTGAGCTTTCACCCACTTTGAGAAATAATGAATTGCCATCAAAATGTATTCATACCCATTTGACCCTTTTGGTGTGACTGCACCAATGACGTCAATTCCCCAGACTGAGAAAGGCCATGGTGAAGTCATGTTGTACAACTTCGACGGCAGAATATTCATGCGATTGGCATGAATTTGGCATTTGTGGCATCACCGAACAAAACTGATACAATCCTCCTCCATAGTAGACCAATAGTAATCTTGCCTGAGAATCTTCCAGGCTAACATTACTCCGTTCATTTGTGCTCCATACTCTTCTCCATGGATAGCCTCCATTAGGTGTTTTGATTCCTCTACGTCGACATACAACTTATGCATTCCCAAATAACCCCTCTTGTACAGTTTACCTCCGCAGATGATAAATTGAACGGTCATCCACTGTATTGCCCTCTTATCTTTGGCATTCGCCCCTGGTAGATAAACCTCTTTTTCCAAGAAGTTCCATATATTATAAAACCAAGGGTTTTGATCTTGCATTTCATCTATTGCGGTAATAGACTCGTAGGCCAGTGTATATCTTTGCTCAATAATGATCGGACGTATCCGAACTCCAAACGGGATGTTTATCATGGAAGATAGAGTTGATAAGGCATTAGCGAACCTGTTGTTCTCTCTTAGTAGATGCGTGAAGGTCAGCTTTTCAAACCTAGGAATTAGAACATCCAAGGCCTGGTGATAGATATTTGTGGTGAAAGTGGTTTGGAAATACTCTTCAGATCCTGGAAGACGCCAGCGATCCTCTGCTAGTCACCTGCAAAAATACAAACTCCGGTCGGGGGTGCCGGAATTAGCACTCCGACGGACAAGTCAGTTCTCCTCGTAAAGCTTGCTTACTAAGTTTATAGAAGTGTTTCTTACATACCTTTATAAATCAAGCTCTTGTATTTATAGTCATTTTTCGAGTCTACTTTTTCTTTTGTTTATGTATTCTTTCATTCATCCCGACATGCTTTTTCCTTTATTCGCCCAAAGATCCTACGCGTCTTAAGGGAGCCGTTCAACACCCGGCCTCAGGCGACGATTCGCCTCTTTAATTACTCTCCCCACAATTGCCCCCAAGCATCTTGTCAACGGCGTTGGACGAGGTGCTTGGCTCGATTTTCAAATACTACAAACCGAAGTTCTTGGGCTTCGACTTATTACGCTGTTGTTTAATTACTCCCTTGAATCGCCGCCAGACTCCCTTCGCACGCATATTCATTATGACTTGGAGCCCGTGTCCTTCAATTCATGTTCTATGACGCCGCCACTAGATCGCTTCTTCAATCATTCTTGCACCTCTTCCATCTGCGATACTTCCACCTTTGTAAGTTTTCCCTTCTCAACTCAAGCTTTTCTTAATTTGTTTACTCCGTCACAGTATTCTTATAATCAATAGATTATGGCAAAGTATTTAAGAGACCTTCTTTCTCCGGTCGAGTTGTTGATTTTAGACGTCATTTCTCCATTCCCGATGATGTCCACCTATCGTTAGTGGCGGACCGCACTCTTGACATGGAGAGGAGGAAGAAACCTCGATTGTCTTTCCCTTTGTCGATCGCAGAGGGGAGTTCGCTTCCTTCACCCGCTTCGAGGGCGCTTCTTCGCCATTGGGATTTGATCCTTCCCACCCAATGTAAATTTCTTTAGAATTATAATGGGGTCGAGCGTTGAACCGTCGCTTTGGTGTTAATCTGCATCCCCGCCATTCGGCTATGCTCGCCAGATCCTCCGCCGCAAGACGGACGCATTTCCTCGGAGCTAAGGACACAGATCATCGCTTGATCACTATGCTTTCCAAATTGAAAACGAGTCGATGACATCATGGTCATTGTTCGTGGCAACCGAATTGGCGAGGGGAGGATCGCGTCGATCCTATTCCTAGACGAGGGGCGAACCAGTCAATGCCCTTTTGTCGATATTGAACATCTGTATTCCGCCATACCCTATTTTCTTGAATCTCACGGCTTATCTTATGCAGGAACGAGTTGAAAAAGTCCTAGCTTCAACCGATGACGCCGTTTTTCGGACATCGATTGCTCTTAATTATTTCGCCATCGCAGCTTTTTATAAGCAGGAAGGGCGGCTCACGCTCGCTTTTGCTACGAGCCTACGATACGACCTTTTGAAAATATACCGATTCCGAAAGGGGAAGATTTCCTCGTCGCTCGGATTTTGTCCGACTTCAAAAATTTGAGGCAGATAGGATTTGAAGGGTCCGATTCGGAGAATACGGGAGTACCCGAACCGCCAGATCGATCACCGGAGGCCGAATCCGAGGAGGTATTGATTCGACGATCGCCCCGCTGGTGCGGGGAACGTTCGCTGACGACGCCTTCAACGCATGAGATAACCCTTCCGCCTCTGCTCACCGGCATGGTCGGTTAAGCCCGACAAAGCTTGCTAAGAAGGCGAACGCGAGAGGTTGGCCGCAAGGAGAAGAGCGAGGGCCTTTCAAATTAACCGCCCATCGCCGATTCTCTTCCTCCCGCCATCGAATCGCAATCCTTGAAAATTGTTGAGGCGGCAACGAATAAGGGTGCCGCATCCACGCTGGTTGGAGAAGCCATTCAAGAAGTTGAGGGAACGTCGGAGAAACGCTCTAGAGCTCATGAGGTCGGTTTAGAAGATCAGTGCGGCAAACGTCCTCGAACGGTGGGATCAGGTGAGGTCGTGCCCTTTGTGATTCGACCGATGGTGAGAAATATGCCGGTTCCATCGGATGCCTCGGCACTTAATGACCCAGAGGTCGCGTTCGGCGTGGCAACGTCTTTGTCCTTACCGTCTGATGCGGAGGCTTTCCGGCTGGAGCCGGATTTGAATGTGACAATGTTAGCCGCGCAGTCGGCCCTTTTGGTGTGTATTCTGATTTTTCCTTCATTCAAACGTTGTTCGCGTTATGCTTGCTTTGAGTTGTTCTTTTGCAGGCCGTTGGTAGGATAGCCGATGTGGGCCGCCGCCATCTCGACGCCATCAATGAGATTAGTCGCTTGCGAGAGCAAGCGGAGGGCCGGAGGAAAAGGGCCGAGGACGAGTTTTTAAGAGCGAACTGGGAAGCTTCTCGGGCAGAGGCTGCGGTGGAGAAAGCTCGTGATTCGGATAAGTTGAGAGCGGAGGCCGAGAAGAAGGCCGACGACTTGGAAGCTGCACTTTGCTTATCCAGAAAAGCCGTTGCTGGCCTGGAGGCCGAGTTGGCAGAGGTGAAAGCGGCGAAAGAGAGTGCCGAGTCGAAAGTTTTCGAAGCCGGGAAAGCGGCTGGGCTCGCCGAGTATGTGGACCAGGTCTCGCGGTTTGAGAATCGGGGATTCAAACATGGTTGGCACAGGGCCCTTGCTGCAGCTGGCGTTTCGCTGAATGTGCCAATACCGTATGAGCAAGTAGACATCGAGCCATTGGAGACTGATTCGGAGGATTGATGTTTATGATACACAAAGTACTTTCTGTCGGGTGGTTTTTGGTATTTTGTGTTTATGATACAGCAATGGACGTTGATACCTTTTGTAATTATAAAATGTTAGCAATTTATGCGCAATGTGATGATGTTTCCGTAGTTTTATGGTGACGTTTTATTTTTGTAATTATACAATGTTAAATCAATTCAAACCAAATATGCCGGTTCTTTGATCGCCGAGCGTGAAAGGTCTAGTTCACACCTGCCAGATTCGCTTTTGCGCTGCTCGAGCCGTTAAAAGCCGTAATAGTTAACACCGAGGGTCGCCGAGGCATTGTTGAATATTTCGCCGAATAGATTAATAACCGCTTGCGTTGGATCGCTCGAGCGTTAAAAGTTTAATAGTTAACACTCGAGGGTCGGCCGAGGCATTGTTGAATATTTCGCCAATAGATTAATAAATCGCGTTGGGCTGCTCGAGTGTTAAAAGCAATAGTTAACACTCGAGGGCCGCCGAGGCATTGCTGAATATTTCGCCGAATAGATTAATAACCGCCTTGCGTTGGACAGTGCTCGAGCGTTAAAAGCCGAATAGTTAACACTCGAGGGCTGGCCGAGGCATTGTTGAATATTTCGCCGAATAGATTAATAAATCTGCCCTTGCGTTGCCAGGGCTCGAGCGTGTCGATACATTTTATTGTAATATTTAGGCACTTATTAGGATATTTTTCACCACGTGGCATAAACGTTCGGAAATGCCCCAAAGCGCGATGCCGTCAAAAGTTGTCATGCACCAAAAGGGGGCTTCGAGTCCGGAGACTTATTCTGGCCAATCGTGACATCCACGAAGGGCGCTCCGAATCCGGAGACTTGTTCGGCCCTAAGGTGTCATGCACCAAAGGGGCTCCGAATCCGGAGACTTGTTCGGCCCTAAGGTGTCATGCACCAAAGGGGCTCCGAATCCGGAGACTTGTTCGGCCCTAAGGTGTCATGCACCAAAGGGGCTCAACCGAGACTTATTCTCGCCAATCGTGACATCCACGAAGGGCGCCCGAATCCGGAGACTTGTTCGCCCTAAGGTGTCACCAAAGGGGGCCAATCCGGAGACTTATTCGCCCTAAGGTGTCATGCACCAAAGGCCCGAATCCGAGACTTGTTCGCCCTAAGGTGTCATGCACCAAAGGGGCTCAATCCGGAGACTTATTCTCGCCAATCGTGACATCCACGAAGGGCGCCCGAATCCGGAGACTTGTTCGCCCTAAGGTGTCATGCACCAAAGGCTCAATCCGGAGACTTATTCTCGCCAATCGTGACATCGACGGCGGGCGCCCGAATCCGGAGACTTGTTCGCCCTAAGGTGTCATGCACCAAAGGGCCGAATCCGAGACTTATTCTCGCCAATCGTGACATCGACGGCGGGCGCCCGAATCCGGAGACTTGTTCGCCCTAAGGTGTCATGCACCAAAGGGGCCGAATCCGAGACTTATTCTCGCCAATCGTGACATCCACGGCGGGCGCCCGAATCCGAGACTTATTCGCCCTAAGGTGTCATGCACCAAAGGGGCCCGAATCCGGCCCTAAGGTCATGCACCAAAGGGGCCCGAACCGAGACTTATTGCCAATCGTGACATCCACGGCGGCGCCCAATCCGGAGACTTGTTCGCCCTAAGGTGTCATGCACCAAAGGGGCTCAATCCGAGACTTGTTCGCCCTAAGGTGTCATGCACCAAAGGAATCCGGAGACTTGTTCGCCCTAAGGTGTCATGCACCAAAGGGGCCCAATCCGAGACTTATTCGCCAATCGTGACATCCACGAAGGGCGCCCGAATCCGGAGACTTGTTCGCCCTAAGGTGTCATGCACCAAAGGGCTCCGAACCGGAGACTTATTCGCGCCAATCGTGTCATGCACGCCCGAATCCGGAGACTTGTTCGCCCTAAGGTGTCATGCACCAAAGGGCCCAATCCGGAGACTTATTCTCGCCAATCGTGACATCCACGGCGGGCGCCCGAATCCGGAGACTTGTTCGCCCTAAGGTGTCATGCACCAAAGGGCCCGAACCGGAGACTTATTCTCGCCAATCGTGACATCCACGGCGGGCGCCCGAATCCGGAGACTTGTTCGCCCTAAGGTGTCATGCACCAAAGGCCCAATCCGAGACTTATTCTCGCCAATCGTGACATCCACGGCGGGCGCCCGAATCCGGAGACTTGTTCGCCCTAAGGTGTCATGCACCAAAGGCCCGAACCGAGACTTATTCTCGCCAATCGTGACATCCACGGCGGGCGCCCGAATCCGGAGACTTGTTCGCCCTAAGGTGTCATGCACCAAAGGCTCGAATCCGAGACTTATTCTGGCCAATCGTGACATCCACGAAGGGCGCTCCGAATCCGGAGACTTGTTCGGCCCTAAGGTGTCATGCACCAAAGGGGCTCCGAATCCGGAGACTTATTCTGGTCAATCGTGACATCCACGAGGGGCGCTCCGAATCCGGAGACTTATTGGACTTTGAAGTGTTGAGCTTAAACATGTGAAAACGTGAGATCTTGGATTTACGAGGATATTGTGTACAAATATCAAGCCCACAGGTCGGGTTATTGATAAAATTTTCGTAGATGTGTTGAATTCCACGGCCGTGGTAGGTTTCTCCCTGACATGTCTGACAGCCGATATGCCCCTGTTCCTGCAACGGAATCTATTTGATAGGGGCCGTCCGGACCAAGTTTCCATCGGTCGACGATCGCAGTAGCACCTTCTTCAGACCGCTTCTCGATTGTAGCGGCGCAATGGACTCGCCGATTGTATGACACGATAGCGAGCCATGGACGCCAAGGCGCGATCTCTTCGTTCTTCAATCGTAACCAGTCCAAAGCAAGCATCATGTCATTTCGACCCGTGTCAAGGCTTGCGATCCGAGGGTTGGTAGGCCGATCTCGGGGTAAGATTGCTCGGTTCAAGCACAAGGCGAACGGTGTTTCTCCGGTGGATTGTCTTGGTGTTGTTCGATGGGCCCATAGTACACTTGGCAACTCTTCGACCCACCGCCCTTGGCACTTTCCAAATTTTTTTGATGCCGCCCAAGATGGATTTGTTCAAGCTTCCGCCGACCGCTACTTTTGGGGGTAAGCCGAGAAAAGTAAGGTACACATCAGATTTGCCAGACACGCCATACCAAACCGAAAGTGCCATTATCCGAGATCAATGCTCTTGGAATGCCAATCGTAATGATGTTCCTCCACACAAAACGCTTAATGTCCTCAGATATGGGTTAGAGCTCGCTCGACCCACTTTGTGAAATAATCTGCTACGATTAGAAATCGCTTGTTCCTCGGGCCCCGGGCAAGGGTCCTACAATATCAAGTCCCCATCGAGCAAACGGCCAGGCTAGTGATTGAATTCAAAGCTTCACGCCGATGGGTTAGTGGGGAAAACTTTTGGCATCGTCGTGATTTCTTGACATAATTTTGTGCCGCCCTCATAGTCGGCCAAGAATATCCTCGTTATCGCCTCGATGGGCAAGGAGCGCTCGAGTGTGCACCACACCGCCTTCATGTATCTCGCTGAGCAGCCTCCTCTACTCGTCCGGTGCACGACCTGTATGGGCCAGAGAGGATTTTTGTAAAGTCCCCTTGTGGATCAAGGTAGTATCGCAGAGCCTTGTTTCGCAGCCTTGTGTGCTTTTTTATCCTCCGGGAGTTGCTCAAGAAAGGAATGCAAAGAATGGGGTCCTTCCAACTTGGAGCGGATTCTATGATATTGATGTGGGTTTCTCCGAGGGCCGACATTTGGTTCGGGACGGCCCACTTCGATGGTCCGCTGAGCTCGAGTTGATGGCGAGGCCAAGCAAGCTGTGGCATCCGCGGTGTATTTTGATCGCTGTTATTTGGTTTAGTTCGTGATGGTCGAATTTCGCCAAAGAACGAATTAGTCGCTTTCATATAGGCCGCCATACGCTCATCTTCGCCGATACTCCCCTTCACCGGTTGATTACCAATTTTGAGTCACAAAACACCAATACGCCGCGCCGAGAACATGCGCTCCGCAGTCGGCTTAAAAGGGCTTCAGATTCGCCTCGTTATTTGATGCTTCGCCGAGCTTGACGGCTCGCTTAATGATCGCGCTCGGGGACATAATTACGACGCCGCGCCACGCCTGCTGGTTAGACGATCCATCGCAGATAATTGCCGATGTCCCCAACGAGACTCTCCAACTGCTTTGACCTAACTTCGTCTTTGGCCGGAGGTCCCTGTGCTTGAGGTCGGCAAGCCCCCCGTGAATTCGCCACAAAGTCGGCAAGCACCGCCTTGATTGCGCTTTTGGGTGAAAACCGAATGTCATATTGGCCGAGTTCGAGAGCCCATTTCAAACACGCCTCGATGCTTCGTGATTCGAGTAATCGATCGAAGGGGAAATCATAGCACCTTGATGTCAGGTGCTTGGAAGTAGTGCATCGCCTTTCTTGCCGCCATGACCGTGGCTAGGACGAGTTTTTCTAGCGGTAGGTAGCGTGTTTGGCCCACCATCGCCTTTGCTCACATAGTACATCGTCGTTGTCGCCTTCCTCCTCTTTTAACAATACGGCCGACGGAGACAAACAGATATAAATGAGGGGTCACCGGTGGCGGTGTTGTTAGAAGAGGTACTGTCCGGAGGTAGGTCTTGAGCCCGTTAAAGTCGCCAAGATTCGACGGACCATTCGAAAAGCTCGCTCGGGCGTAATGTCTGAAGAATTGTCCGCAACGATCAGAGATCTACCGATGAACTGTTGAGTGCAGCCATTCCCATCGCCTTTTGGACTTCTTTGATCGAACGGGGAACTGAAGTTCCAAAATTGCCGTGACTTGCCTCGGTTGGCTTCGATTCCTCGATGGTTGACGATGTAGCCCAGAATTTGCCGAGCCGATCCCGAATGCACATTTGGAAGCATTCACTTCATTCTCAGACTTCATGAGGGTGTTGAATGTCTCTTCCAGATCGGCTATATGGTTTTGTTCTTCTTTAGATTTGACCACCATGTCGCCGATGTATACTTCCATAGTGCGCCCGAGTTGTTCTTGAACATCGTGGTGACCAGCCTTGGTAAGTCGCCGATTCTTTAGTCCAAAAGGCATAACCTCAGAAAGAGGTTCCTCTTGGAGTGAGGAATGCGCTTTGTCCCGATCATCCGGATTCATGGCGATCCGATGGTAGCCTCTATAGGCGCCGAGGAAACTCACGCGGCGGGCGTGCCGTCAGATCGACGAGTTGGTCAATTCTAGGCAAGGAAAGCGCCTTTGGGGCAAGCTTTGTTCAGATCCGTGAAAATCGACACACACTCGCCAGTGCCATTCTTCTTTTTCACCACCACCGTTGGAGAGCCACGGGATAGGTGACTTCTCCGATTGCCTGCCAAGCAATTTGTCAACTTCCTCGACAACGGCGGTGTTCGCGGAGGATCGCCGCCTTTCAATGATCGGCTTGCACCGAGGGTCGACATTGAGGTGATGTCGCGAGACCGCTGGTCTATTCCCCAGATTTCATACGGGTCCACGCCAAGACGCCGAGGTTGCCGAGTAAGAAAGTGATCATTGTCGCTTGTCGACGAGAGGCGCCGATCATAAAAACTTTTCCTGCTTCCATCGATGTCAACCCGGCCTAAACCTTCCGTGGCCTTTTTCGTTTGGTTGACGCCCAACGCCTTCCGTGATTTCTCGACCGGGCACCTCGACGGAGTTTACTTGCGCCTTCCGGCGCCTGGCGGCGAGAAGGTAACATGCTTGGCCGATCCGAGCCACGGATCTACTCAACGCCATGCTCGCTGGGAAGCGAGTACCGGTGGTAGGTGCTTGGGACGGCTGCAGGTATGTAACCACGATCGCCCCATGATGAGATTGTATGGCGATGGTAGCTCGACGACCAAGAATTCGCGACCACCGCTTCGAGCGAACGGTAGGCTGATTTTTCCCAATGGGTACTCCGGTTGGCGTTAGTTTAATAGAGGATAGGAGCCGAGTTAGATCCGAATCGTTGAACCCGAGTTTGATGAAGGTTCGATAGTACATAATCTTCAAGTACTTCCTCGATCGATAAGGACGCGTTTCTACCAGAACCTATGTACGCCAGAGCGAACAACCAGAGGATCTACGTGAGGGAGTGTGACACCGCCAAATCGAGTCGCCGAAGGTGATGCTTGCCGCCTCGAGCCGGGTCGCTGGTCGGTGGTGGTCGCTTTGAGGGCTTGAAGCGATTGATCAGATGTATGTACCGAGCTATCGGCAGTCAGATATATCATATGGACGGTGTCAAGCGGACGCTTTGGACGACATGCGCCCTACTTCTCAACGTAATCCTTGCTGTTGGTCGCGAGGTCGCCGAGACCCGCTTTTGGGGATCGCCAAGAACCTTGAGTCTTGCTCGTGGGACTTTGCTTTCTAAGGCCGTGTCGCGGCGCGTTGCTTCGCCGATGATGCTGCCCAAACTCGCTTGGGCCTGCTCCATGGTCGCCATCGCCTCGTGGTGAGAATCGCAGGTGAGCTAGAGTGGGCGGACGGTTGCCTCTCCGAGTGTAAACGCCGAGTGAAGTCGCCTCCGTCCGTCTCCGGTGGCTATCGGGGATCGTTAGTCACATCTTTCATGGATATATTTGAGTATTCCCACGACGGCGCCAATTGTGGTGAAAGTGGTTTGGAAATACTCTTCAGATCCTCGAAGACGCCAACGATCCTCGCTAGTCACCGCAAAAATACAAACTCCGTCGGGGTGCCGAATTAGCACCGACGACAAGCCGTTCTCCTCCGTAAAGCTTGCTTACTAAGTTTATAGAAGTGTTTCTTATATACCTTTATAAATCAAGCTCTTGTATTTATAGTCATTTTTCAAGTCTACTTTTTTCTTTTGTTTATGTATTCTTTCATTCATCCCGACATGCTTTTTCCATTTTATTCGCCCAAAGATCCCACGCGCGTCTTGAAGGAGCCGCTCAACACCGGCTCCTCAGGCGACTCTTTAATTACTCGGCTCCCACAATATTCATCTTTTCTTCTTTGACCTTCTAGTCTCCTTTTGCTTGAGACACAACTAGGTTCGAGTCCCCAATGATATACAACCTCTTTGCCCTTAGTTCTAGGGCGACTTTCAAAGCAGTGATACACGCCTCATATTCTGCCTCGTTATTAGATACCTTGAACCGGAGTTTGAAGGCTAAGAGTATGTGGGAATTGTCGGGTGCTATCAGCAACACACCTATCCCATAACCGTACTGGTTAGACGCTCCGTCATCGTACATTGTCTAAATCTCTTCCTCGACTTGCAAAATAGCTTCATCTAGGAACATGTATTCTACCGCTTCATCCCCTTCTACTGGGTGATCTGCCAGGAACTTTGCTACTGCTCTCCCCTTGATAAATTTGCCAGTAACATACTTGAAAACAAATTCGGAGAGAATGAGCAACCAACAAGCTAGCCTACCCATAAGCGCTGGTTTCTCGAAGAGATATTTGATGGGATCAAATCTTGAAACCAGAATTAAGGAGTGAGCTAACAAGTAGTGCCTCAACTTCCTGGTAGCCCATACCAAGTCTAAACAAGCTTTCTCCAGCGGGGTGTAACGGGTCTCATAATCCAGCATTTTCTTGCTTAGGTAATAGATGGCTTTCTCCACCCTATCCTCAAATTCTTGAGCAAGCATGCATCCCATCGTTGTGTCTGTTACTGACAGATACAAAATCAAGGGCTTTGCCGACTCTGGCGGTGACAACACAGGTGGATTCTGAAGGTACTACTTGATCTGCTCGAAAGCAAATTGACATCGATTATCCCATTAGAATTTCTTTCCTTTCTTCAGGAGACCAAATAGTGGTTCACAAGTCAAGGTTAATTTATAAATAAACTATCTTATGAATTATACTTTACCCAGAAAGCCTCGCACCTCCTTTTCAGTCCTTGGTGGTGGCATTTCTAGGATGGCCTTGATTTTGGAAGAATCTACTTCGATGCCCCTCTGTGTGATCAAGAAACCCAGCATTTTCCCTGTTGTCATGCCGAAAGTACACTTCTGTGGATTCAATCTCAACCGATATTCTTTGATCCGTTAAAAAAATTTCTTCAAGGCGGTGTAGTGGCCCTCTTTTTCCTTGGACTTGACAATCATGTCATCCACATACATCTCGACCTCTTTATGGATCATATCATGTAGAATTGTGGTTGTAGCTCGTTGATAGGTAGCCCCAGCATTCTTTAGCCCAAACGGCATCACCTGATAGTAGTAGGTTCCCACAGCGTAGTGAAAGCACTTTTCTCTCTGTCCTCGGATGCCATCAGAATCTGGTTATACCCGAAAAATCCATCCATGAAGGAGAGCAATGGATGGCCTGCAGTGAAGTCCACCAATTCATCGATGTGTGGCAAAAGAAAGTTGTCCTTCGGACTAGCTCTATTCAGATCTCTGAAGTCCACACACACCCAAATTCTGCCGTCTTTCTTTGGCACTAGAACAATGTTGGCCAACCAAGTTGGATACTTAGATACTAGTAAAAACCTTGCATCTATCTGCTTGGTGACCTCTTCCTTAATCTTCAAAGCCCAATCTGGGCATATTCTCCACAACTTCTGCTTAATGGGTCAGGCCTCAGGGTCAAGAGGGATCCGATGCTGTACAATCTCAAGATCGATTCATGGCATGTCTTCATAGGACCACACGAAAACATCTTTAAAATCTTTTAATAAAGCGACTAAGCGCTCATGCTTCTCGGAAGACAACGTGGACCTCGATCTAGACCAGACGTGGATCCTTCTCAGTACCCACATTAATAGCAATGATTTCAATAACGAGGGGTTTTGCAAACCTCTCCTCTTCTCGATTAATCAAAATTTTCAAAACCAGAGGAATTCTTTCCTCATTGTTTTCATCAAAATTTTGAAAATCATGATCAATGCAATAAGCAAGAGGCATAGAGAAATACTCAGAATCTGCAGTGGCATTCTCATTCAAAAGGTCTAGCTTATCCAATCCTTTGATTACAACTAACTCAAAAAAAAAAAAGGACGACCTGGACAAAACCTCGGCATTCGGGTTATCAACCCCAGGAATACTAGACCCAGACTCAAAAGAACCAGAATTTGATTCCGACTCCACAGACTCTGTGGAATCAGATTCTGGTTCACTACCTGACTTAGAATTGCTAAACAGGTAGCCCTCTTCCAGCTGCATCCAAGATACTGCTAGAAGGGTTCACACCCGGTTGGTCCCCAATCATGGAAACGGTCAGGTTATCCCTCAAGCTCTTTGAGTTGATCTGAGGATCCAAAAAGAGACACGCCAATGCTGCTCCTACTTCAAGCTTATTGCTGCTGGAATCACTTTCTGTGCTCTTTGCAGCTTCAACAGTAATTAGCTGAGCCCTTTCTTCCGTATCATTGTCTAGTAGCTGCAAGTTAAAGAAAATCTCAATGCTGGGAACCCGCTACTTCTCAGAGTTAAACCATGGTTCGGGGAAACCACAGAATAGGAAGTCTTCACCCTCCCGAACAAAATAACCATTCAGGGTTCCCCGAATTGGTCGGTGCACAAGCTCGTAGCGCTTTCCAATTTGCTTAGCTCTGGCTCTTCCTGCTATCTCTTTCCCTTTCCTCACACATTCCTCTTTGGTGGGCGTATAGCCAAGACCAAAGGCATGTGGGCTATGTGGCACATCAGCCAACGCAGTAACGCCCTTTTGGCCACTTCTTCCTAATCCCATTCCGGGCATATGTTGTAGCTTGTTCATAAAGTACACAGATTGCATGCTGACATACAAGGCCTCATCAATGGCCAAGATATTTTGCACTACCCGGGCCTCAGCCAAGGTAAACCCTGAAAGGAAGACATCCTCTTCGCCATGCACAATCTCCAGCACATGTGTAATGACCCTTGGCGAAGTATGTATATATGAATTTTCAAAAACTATGGCTACCCCTTTCCCATGGGGGTACTTCAGCATTTGGTGGAGAGTGGAAGAGACAGCTTTCACTTGGTGTAGCTAGGGTCGCCCAAGTAGTAAGTTGAAAGTGGCCGAAACATCCAGGACATGAAACTCGATGTCCTGCTGAGCTGGGTCGACTTATACTTTAATCTGCACTATCCCCATCACCTCTTTGCTTGTATTGTCATACGCCCGGATCACCTAGGTTGTAGGTACAAAATCATCCATTTTTAGACCAATAGCATAAGTCGTACGACAAGGACAGATGTTGATTGTTGACCCGGTGTCGACCAATACCACTGGTATCAACTTTTCTCGGCACTCTATGGATATGTATAGAGGCTTGTTGGGCGCAGAGCCTTCTGACGGTAATTCCTTGTCTGAAAAGGTTAAAGTTGGCGTAGCGCCTCCCGAGAACACTAATCCCACCAGTTGTTCCGGAGTGGTGTCGATAGACAACTTAGCTTTATCTATCGCCGTCAATACAGAATGCCTATGCACTCGCGAAGCCATAAGTAGACCCCAGATAGATATATCAGCTTGAATCTTCTTCAACTATTTCAGTACAACCTCTTCCTGCAATAGTTTTTCCTTTTGTTTCTCCACTTCTTTATCCTTCCCGAATGCCTCGGGTTGGTCCAGATGCGGTGGTTTGAAATATCGGCCACTTCTTGTCATGTGGTCAACTTCTTCCATATACCAAGTGTTGTCAGGAAGGTTTTCGCCCCAATCCTTGTCATTGTGGGCAAGATGCAGATCATCAGCTTCCCACTATATACCTCCGACAACCGACAAACAATTGTCTACTTCCGGTCTAAGTGCTCTCTCAGTAGAAACATTCTCTGCAGGGTGTTGAACTATTCCAGCTTTCTGTTTGTTTTGATCTCTTTCTTTTTCAAATCACTTCAATGAGGCCTCTTGCTCTGTATTAGCGATGCTCACAACGCCCAGTTCTTGAGCCAAATTCTTGACACCGGTGCTCTCCGGTAATTTTCCCTTGTCTTCGGCCATTCCGGCCACTACAATGGTTCTCGTTTTCTGTTCTTCCAGCTTTAATTCAATTCCCTCATCTATATCGGGTTCATCACTTAGCCCCCCAGAATTGTCTGTCGACCCCTTCAGATCGAACCAATCAATATCCACGTCCCATTGATCTTGCTCATCAAAGAACTGCAAATTGTCTATGTCTTCCTCTAGGTCGGCTAGATCATCTAATCCTTAACTTGGTCCATCTTCTCAGACTACACTAACCTCTATCCCAGTCGGCAACACCACTTCTAGCTTAACTTGGTCCACTGGGACAATATAACAGCACGGGTTGCACACTTTAGATAAGTCCTTAGAGCCCTTGGGCAACAGATTGATATTCTCCACCGAGGCTAATCTCTCTTTATCTTCTACTGTCACCACCACTGGTTTAGGTTGGAATGTGGACGTGCTCATCATACACAAGTCTGTGCTCTTAGGGATGAACAACGCCGGCTTAAGTAGGTGGGAAGGGGTAATGTATATACTGGGTCATAAGGGATGGCCAATGTGTGGATGAGGTTTATATGTCGAGGTGGAGGGATTTGGTTATGTGGTGGAAGAGGATTTGTAGTGACGTTGGATTTTTCAGGAGGTGCTACCACCTTATTGTCAATGAGATCTTGAATCTCATGACGTAGCCCATAGCATTGATTAGTGTCATGACCGTGTTATTGGTGAAAAGTGTAGTATTTGGCCAAGTTGTGTCTCGAGGGGAGAGGATCGGGTAGAGGGTGAGGCTCCAGTGGTTTAAGATGCCCCTTTTTGATCAGGACCCCTAAGGCTTTGTATAAAAGCATATGGAGCGAGGTAAAGACCTTTTGAGATCAGGCCTGGCTGGGTGAGGTTTGTGGAGTTGTATTGGAAGTGTTGGCGAACGGGTTGGCAGTTTTGGGTGTGGTGGTGACCATGCTCACATCCAAGGCCGTGTAGAAGTGCTACCACTCTGTTTGCATTGGATTTGTGTGTAAAGGGCCTCTTGGGCTGTTCCTTCTCATGGTCTATCAGCCCTTGCTTCATCGCATCCTCAATTTGAACCCCTATTTCATGGAGCTCAGTAAATGTAAATAAAGGCAAGACTATAATTTTCTGTAATAATCTTCCTTGCAAGTTACAGACCACCATTCTGATTTGGTCTTTTTTCAGACGGCCGGATAGTCATCATAGAGGCCTTAGCCCTCCACCGAATCACAAAGTCTGAGAAGCCCTCCTTTGGCTCATAACGGGTCGCTTCAAGATCATGAGTAGTGACCTCGATCTAGATATTGTAGGAGTACTACGCGATGAAGGCCTCGGTCATTTCCTTCCAGTTCTTCTTCACAGAGTCTGCAAGCTTGGCATACCAAATGGCCACTATACCTGACAAAGTCCGGTCAAAAAACGACAGCTTTTGAAGTCTATTGAGACCTATTGGTCGTAGGATATTAGAGAATAAATGCAAATAGACCATGGGATCCCCGGAGCCGTCAAATCGGTCTATGTGTGGCATCTTGAATCTGTCCAGCAAAGTCACTGCAGCGTTTGTGTATCCATCCTCAATGTCAGGAATTGAATTCACGCCCTGCACTTGCTTGAAGAGTTTTTCTAGCTTGTTGACTTTCAATGCAGTGGGGTCAACCTCAAATTCAAACGGCGGCTCCATTTGATAAACTGGTGCCTTAGAGGTGTGAGGTGGGATCAGATCTGCCGGAATGCCCATATTCTCTTGGACATTGACTGTGACCCTGAGTACCGAAATTCCCGCTGGGGGTGCATGGGATGCAGTGGCTACTGCCGGTTGTGATTGCTGTTGCTAAAGCCTTTCTATCACTTCTGCTTGGTGGGCTGCAACCTCAGCTTGGCGGGCTGTGACCTCAGCTCAGGGGCAGCATCTAGCTGCATACTCTCAATAGTTTGCTAAGCATATCTTCCATGCTGACTGGGGAATGTTGAGCTATCAAAATTGGCAAATACTCTTTTTCTGGAGTAGAAGTGGAAGACGGGGCCTGACTGGGTGCAGACAAAGTAAAAGGTGACTGCTGGATTGGTGAATTCTGCCTCATCCTCCTCCGTCTGGTAACTGGTGGGAGTGAAACAAACACTAGCTGTTCCCTACAAGATCCCCGGATCTGCAAATCCTTCTCACATGGGTCCAAAGTGCTTGGGGGATAACAGAATTGTCCACAACAATGATGAAAAACTACCTTGCAAAAAGAAATAAAGCAAAAAGAAAACAAAAATCAGAAACCACACAACACTTCAGCTTAGACACAGACAACGCGCAGTTGTAATCATAAGCTGGAGAACTATACTCAACACTGATTTCTGCCCCAAAACTGATGCCCAAACTTGCAATTGATACATACATTTCTATAGAGTTTCACTCTAAAAGCGCATACCAGTTAAGTGAGAGCCAAAACGCCCTATGATGGGGTAGGGTCACCCTGTCCTAGTTTTGTCAGGAACTAGGGTTAGCTATTCAAGCAAAGTGTTTCACAAAATCTAGAATTCGAGTAAGCAACCTGTCCTAGTTTGGAACAGTCTCTATGGCTCCTGATATGCAACTAGGCCGGTTGGTCAAAAAGGGTAGCTCAACAAGACCACCTAATATACCTCTCACACCTAACATAGAGAAGTGAAAGGAGGATCAAACAGTACAGCGGTAGTCTAGATCCAAGGGTTGTGTTTCCATCGTGGCAGAGCCCACAACTGGTCAGCCTTTTGGCAAGCTTTTCCAAGCAAGCCTCCGGCAAACTGTTCAGGAATAGCAGATGGCAAACACTGTGACTTAGGCGCACCAATAAAAATGCAAATGCAAAGAAACACATAAGTGTAGATAAAATGTTATATCATGAATTCGAGTCAAGTTCTCTAAATCCCCAACAGAGTCGCCAGAAACTGTGGCCTGCCTTTTTCGCGCCCCCTTTCGGAAGGTTTGAAAGAAAGCCTAACAGTTCGGACTTCTGTGGTTTTGAATCTAATCTCACAAGTGCAATATGAAACTAATAAACACCAAATCCGGCAAATCTTTTTGAAAAATCGATTTTAAATCAAATAATGCCAAAAATTGGACTGCTTTGCCAAATACAAAGTTGCCACTTAAATATTTTATTTTTGGGAAAATTTAGGAAACCTATGACTCATGCCAATGGGCACGTGTCCATCATCACCAAAGTTGCCTCGGCTTAGGAACTTAGGTACGAGAGGGGAAGGTCATGAATTGAGCACCCTCGCTCACCCGATCAAAGATCAGCCTCTACTAATCATGATATGATTTTTTATAAACATTATGTGTTCTTATTTTGGTTATTAAACTAGCTTTACTATGTGATGCGCACAAGCAAGTATAGACTAGTTTGTTCAATTTGGAACAATTCAACTCATGTTTGTTTGTGAAAATGGTTTGAATTTGCCACCTCAAGTGGGCTTAAAGTTTGTGCATTTGCCACCAAACATAGTGGGCTTAAAACACGATTTGCCACTCAACAAAGTGAGCTTAAAATGCACATTCGTTGAACTATTCCAATTCAAACAACAAGCCTTTATCCACAAGCATTCATGCAATTTAGCATTTAAGCACATAGTCTCATGGCAAGCATGCTAATCATGGCAACATTCACACTTATGCAGTATGCTAAAGCATAAAAACTCACCTAATACTCCAAGCTAAGAAGATATAAGTTAGTGAAATATGTATGATTCTTAACTATACAAGATGTCTAATGCAACACATGCAATATGTAATTAATAGGTTCGGCTACTAATATGGCATATGAAGCAATTTAAATAACATGCGATCTAAGCACGTATTCAAAGAAGTATTGAAACGACAATGCAGTTTGAATGATGCGCCGCGCCGAGCCTCGGTGCATGCAATATAAAATGAATGGATGTAAGCATAAGGTATGCTAATTTGAAATATGTCCTTAAACTAACTATCGAAAGCGGTTAAGTAAAAGGGAGAAAGACGTGCGGTTGGAAGACATACACGCACACACACACACACACTAATTACAACATTACGCCCTTGTGAAGGAGGGTCCAAATGAGTAAGCTAACCAACTAGCTACGGTAACTAATACAAAACTTGAAACTAATTGACTAGCTATACTAGCTAACTAATTATTACAAACCGAAGTAATTAACTATTCTAGTTGACTAATTACAAAACAAAATTGAATAACTAGGTAAACTAACTAATTATATACAACCCTTAATTAGCTACAACTAATTAATTACAACATATATTTGATCTATTGCTAATTAAACTAATTAGCTAATCCCGGGAAGCAAGGGAGGCCCATGCATGCTCAGTTTACACCCGAAAAGCCACTGCCTTGCTGCTGAAAGCCTCTATTTCCACATTTGAGCATTGACACTGCTGCCCACATCCAGAACACCTCTGCTCCACCTTACCAACACATTGTACAAATTTCACTGATGGCCGACAAGGGGCCGGTCGGCTACCAATGGTGGCCGGTCGGCTACCATTGGTGGCCGGTTGGCTACTGGTGGCGGCTGTCGGCCATTGATAACCTGGACTTCCTTGGTGCAACAGAGAGCAAACAGAGCAAAACAGTGTATTTCTCAAGGGTTGTTTGCATACTTTGCCTCTCATTTTCATAAGAAAATCAAAGGATAGACAAAATTTGGTTCATATACCATCAATCAAGAAATTTCATTGCATGATGGCTTGTGAAACCAATTGTGCAAGTTTTGATAAATGCAAAATGAGACCAAAATCACCATCACCCTATCATGCATGATCAAGGGAAATGGGGACCTAGGAAAATGGTACATTTCATCACTTTTGAGTATGAAATGTCCCATTTTCCTTGTATTCAAATTAACATCCGATTTGAACACATGAAATGCAACACAAAGGAATCTTATCTTGTCACTTTTACTTGCCAATTTTGTTTACACATTTTAGTTACCAAATCATTCATTAATCAATTTGTCCATTGGTGAGTGTCTTAAGATGAAAGAAGTGTCAACCAAGGGATAGTTTAAGGCATGAGAGAAGCTTCATGCCATTGGTATTGAACCCTCAAAGGAGGATTAAACCATAAGCATGAGTCTCAATCTCAAGCTTAAACAACCCTAAGGTTGAAACAACCCTCAAAGCAAATGAAAGAGTGAAGAAATGAGGGAGATTGCAGAGATTACAAGTGCTGAAATTAGGTGAGAAAAAGCACTAAAATATGCAATCAACTCAAACCAATGATGGGTAAAACCTTAAAACACCAAGCTAGTGAAAGGACTTACACTATAACTATGCAAAACAAGACTGAAAAGGGACCAAACAGCCAAAATAATGGTGAAATAGTTCAAAACATAGTGTAGAACATGCTGGACTTGAGCCACAAAAAGCTAAAACATTAAGCTAATACATGGGTCTAACTCGGTATGCAAACAAGACACAAGGAGGGGAGGCTAACCCCTCTAATTTTGGACTTCAAAATGAGTTTTTTGCCACTAAAAAACCTCTGAAATTCAGTGGTTGAAATGCCCAAAAAAGTTGGTTTGAAAGTGGTGAACAAAGGTACAAAAACTTTACAAACTAAGAAGTAAGAAGGGTGAACCACCTCTTAACTAAAAATGGCCTCAAACTAACACTCTTAGGCCACAAAAATAGAGTTTTTGACAGTTCAAAACTAGCCTCAAAACAGTTGAAAAAGATGGCAAAGCAAGGGTGCAAAACAAGTATAGAAGGAGAATGTTATACCTCTTGAAGCCAAGATACAATTGGCCAACAATCCAAGCCAAAACCTCCTCCTAGAGCTCAAAACAAGTCCTAAGCCACCTCAGCCCAAAGACTAGCAACTTTTGTTAAGGATTGATAGAAAAAAGTAAAGAGTGTCTAAGCAACTATGCACAAAATTGCTAGAGAGAGAGAGAAATATATATATATATATATAGAATTTTTGTTCTAAAATTGCTAACCCCCAACAATGGGGGAGGAACCCCCCTATATATAGGAAAACAAGCGCTGAGCGTAGAAACATCCTACCATACACGTGTAGGGAGATGCAGCTCAATGTGCTAACAACTGGCACAGTTGTCAAAAAATATTTGGAAAAAGACACTGGTGGCCGTTGACCACCACTGATGGCCGACCGGCCACACCAATGGCCGACAACCATGAACTATGGCTGACAGCCTATGGTGGTGGCCGACAGGTTACCCTAAGTTCCAGGCTTAAAATAATAAGGTTTTGGTCCAAAACAAAGCACAAAATAGACAAGCTTTAAAGGCTCAAAGACAGGGCGTTCCACCAAGGACTTCAGGCACTCAAAGTGAACAAATGCAATCGTAATCATCGAGTACACAAGCGATGACATCTAAGTCTTGAGGTCGTTCAAAAATGGGTTGTTTACACAAGCCAAGCACTCATCAGAAAGGGCATAGCTGAAGCTAAGGGTAGGAGCCAGAAGCTTTCTCGTCCTCCAGGTAGTGAGATACCTAGCCAGGTGTGAAGCACGAAATAGGGAATGAAGCCAGGTATTCTACCCCCTCCTTTGGGCAGATCTGATCATGTCCAAACAAACGTCTGAACTAGAAGGGAAAGTAGAACACACAGTGCGTGAGGCCAATCATTTGTATACCAGGCTGTTGAGTCAAGCTGTAACTCATCTCAGTTAGATTGAGCCAATGGCAATGCCAAGCTATGTCAGCTACAAACCTGCTGCACGTCCACTTGCACCACCATCCCTTATTGGGAAAGTCCACTAGTTACTGGCGGAAGAAATGAGCTCGAGCTGAATACTCGGGACAAGGGTTCACCACCTTCAGCTTATCCATGAGCCATATCTGGGAAAGGATGAAAAATAAGAGAGATTAAATAATAGAGAGATGTGCGTGGATGTAGACAACCCATTTTCGATTGCCCTTATGACTTGGATGCCACCACTTGCACATCTAATGTTGAATGTGTGTATGCTTGTTAAGTGCTCGGAAGTCCTCAGCGGAATTCCACAGTTTTGATCTTTCAAACCTTGCAAACCTTGTGCCTTGTTTTTGCACCAAAACCCTAGTCTTTCAAGCCTGAAAATCCTTGGGACCTACCGGCCACCACCTTTGGCTACCGGCCACTAATTTTGGTTGTTGGCCACAAGTGTGTTTTGTAGATATTTTTTGCCAGTTGTGCCAGTTGTCATTGATGCATGCACTTGCTTACACATGTATGTATTGATATTTCTGATAGAGTTTGATGTTTGTATATATATAGGGGACCTCCCCTCTTGCTTTCAGAGTTAAAAAATTTTGGAGCAAATTATTTTCTCTCTCTCTCTCTCTCTCTCTTGCTAGTTATTGAACCTTTGCCTATACACTCTAAACCAAACCTTGCCATCTTTGAGCTAAAGTACTTTTGAGCCTACTTTGAGTTCTTGAGGGTGTGTACGTGTTGAATTATTACTTAGAAGTGTTCTCCTCTTCAAGAGATATAAAGCTTGATTTGTTTCCTTGCTTTGTTTGCTATTTTTCTTACTATTTTTCAACCGTTTTTGGGCTGTATAAACTCTGTAATTTTGGGCTGAAACTTGTGGTTTAAGGTTTAAGCCCTTAAAGGGTGGAGGGGTGGTTCACCTTTCTTTCCATCTTGTTTCTCTAGTTGTTACCCTTGTGTTTCCCAGCTTTACACTATCTTTTTTTGAGCTTTTAAACACTGATTTTCAAAGCTTTTATCAATGGCTAAAATGTTGTTTTGAAGTCCAAAAATAGAGGGGGTAGCCTCCCTTTCTTGTGCTTTGTTTACTAGCTTACACAGCTCCGTGTTTTAGCTTATGGTTCTAGCTATTTTTTTCTCCATTCTAGCATGTTTTAGCACTGTTTTAGGGCGATTTTTAGTGGTTCATTGCTTTTGAGCCTTGTATTGCATGTTTGTAGTGTAATTTTCCTCATAGGCTTGGTGGTTTAGGCCTTACCCACCAACCTATTTGAGTTGATGGTATTTGTTTATGGCTTTCCATACTTGTGATCACCTCTAATCACTTCTGCAACCTTCATTCTTTCTTGACTTTTGCTTTGCTTTGAAAGTTGGTTCAAACTAGTTGCTTGTTTAAAGCTTGAGATTGAGGTCTTATGCTTAATGGTTTAAACCGTTTGAAGGTTCATTACCAATGTCATGACACTTCTCTCATGCCTAAAACAACTTTTGGTTTGATGCTTTTTTCCATTAAAGGACTTAAAACTCACCTTTTGGACTTAATTTACTAAGGAGTGGTTGGTAAATTAAAATGGAGTAATGAAATGAGGACTAAAAATGATGCAAGATAATAACTTGGTTTAGGTTCAATCGGATGCTCATCGAACCCTTGAGTCTCGAATCGTTTCATACTTGTTAGCGATGTAAACGGTTCAAGAGTCGATATCAACCACTTCCATTGAACAATCCATGATAGAGAGGGGGTTTGAGAGTCTTTATTTGTTACATTTAGTGAACTTGCACACTTTGGTTCATAGGCCATCATGCAATGAAATTGCATCGATTGATGGTTTGTGAATCACGTTTAACACTGCTTTGAGCTATTTGATGATAAAGAGGGGTAAGTTGTGCAAATGACCCAAGCTGCTACATTATGCTGATTGGTCAAACCAAGCCTAAATTGGTACTGCCAGCTGTAGACACCCCATTTTTGACCGTCCTCAAGACTTGGATGTCACCACTCGAACACTCGGTGATCATCCATGTTTGTGTTTGTTTGGAGTTCCCGGAGTTCTCGGCTCGCGCGCTTTGCCTCAGGACCTCCGAACTTGACTGTTTTGTGCCTGGGTTTGCACCAAACACCTGTGCTTTGCCTTTGAGGGGCAGGGAATGCCTTCTGAGGCATCCCCACATACCACCAGCTGTGGCTAGAGGCCACCGGCTGGCTGGTGTTTCCACCGGCACTATATTGTGCCGGTCGGCACTCCTTTTGGAAAAATTACCATTTTGCCCTGCCGACCACTTTACAGCTGTTTTATGAGATATTTTTAGACAGCTGTTTAGCTCTTGTTTCCCCTCCATACACGTATATGGAGGGATGAGCCCTTGGATGACTTAGTTTGTAAGTCTTTGTTGCCTATAAAGAGAAGGCTCTTCTCTTGGCTCAAGGGTTAGCAAAAATTAGAGAGTTAGAGAGAAAAAGAGAAAGAGAAGCTCTGGTTTTTCTAGGGTTTGAGTTGCATACACCTTCTATCTCTATCCTTCTCTTGTGTGTCTAGGTGTTTTGTGCCTTACTATTGCACACAAACACCTAGTGTTTCACCTTCTCCTTGCAACTGAGGTTCTAAGGGCTGGTTTTTGAAGTTTTTGACAGATTTTGAGCCTAAGGAAGCATCAACTATATCTTTGTCAAAGAGGTCAACAAGGGTGAGACACTAACTCTCTTTTTACCCCATTTTTGTACCTCATTTTTACCTAGTTTAGAACTGTTTTTGTGCTTAGTGTATAACACATAAAAGTTCTGTGTTTTAAGCCTCTTTATTGTTCATTAAGAGTGTTTTGTGGTTTGAGCAAGTTTGACTACCCTTAGGCCTTGAAAGGCCACTTTTTGTGCTATTTTGTGAGAGATCCGAGACTTTGGTGTTAGGATCTCTTCACCACTGAAATCTTGAGAGATTTCAGTGGTGAAGAGCATGCCTTAGAGTCTCAAGAAGGAGAGGGCCACCCCCTCTCCTTGATGTCCTTGAAAAGGGCAAATTTTGCTCTCTTATGGAGCTTCATGCTTGAGTGTATGTTGAGTATGTGTGACTTGTTTTCCATGCTTATATTGCCATGTTATAACATGATTTCAAGTTGGTTTAGGTCCCTTATGCATGCTTAGCATAGTTGCCTTGTAATGCCTCTTATTGCCTTAATATGCCTAGGTTGCGTGCCTTCATTTCTAGCATGTTTTAGGCCTAGATCCATGAAGCTTGTATGCTCATTTTGCCATGATCTAGCTCTGTCCATAGCCATTTGGGTCGATCTCATCATGCATTACATAGCTCCTTTGCATTTGGCTTGTTGGCCTTGAGAGCATGTGAGTGTAGCATGCTTTGCTTGCATTGTTTTTGATGGTTTGGAACCATCTAGCATGCTATTTCAGTCCCTTAGAGGTGCTTGTATGTTTACATTGCATGCTTCTTTGTGACTTCTTAAGCTTGTGTTAAATGCTCCATGTTTTGGCCATGTTGCATGCCTTTGATTTCAAGCTTCTTAGATGCCATCTAAGTGGTCCTTTGGGCCTATTTTGACATGCTAAAACTTTGTTTTAGGTTGTTCAATGCATGCCGTGTGTGTTTGTGTTAGGTGTGGTTTAATCCCCTATTGGCTTGCCTTAGCCTAAGACCATTTGCATGCTTTGTTGGGCATGCTTTATTGCATGATTTGGCATCATGTTTAACATGGATTTCAGAGCTTTTCATGTATGCTATTAGTCCATGTCGGTGCCTCTTAAATGTGTTTAAGAGTTGCTTAATTATGCTTAAGTGTTGGTACCTTAGCTTGTGCATGTGTGCATGTGCGTTTGGCCCTCTTAACTTGGCATTTGGCTACTGATTTTGGGCCCTTTTGGAGCTGCCTAGATCATACCTAAGCCCACCCTCCATGTGGTTTGCATGCTTGCCTTGTATGCTTACTTAGGTTTGCATTGTATTGCCATATTGCATGCTAGTTGCCATGTCTAGGAGTGCACCACATTGGCATGCATATTAGGCCTCTTGACCAAGTCATGATAGAGGTTTAACACCCTTGTTTGCTTGTTTGCATTGCATGCATTTGAAATCAAAGTTGCATGCTTGGTTCTCCGAGCCATCACGCATGGAAATGCGCGATTGGTGGTCCGGGAATCGAGGCACATGCCCTCTTGGGTCAATAACATGATAAGGGGTGTGTATAGTGCATAAATACCTTGAATCACATTGCCATGCATGTTGTTGTCCTCGCTCATTTGTGAGTTCTGCGAGTGTTAAGTAGGCCCGGCACTATTTAGTGCCGACCGGCAGTCAATTGACAGCCGATGAATCAATTCAGTGCCGGTGGTATTCTTCTTCAGCCGGTGGTGTTCTACCCCAGCCGGTGGCACTCCCCAATGCTCTGAGAGGCATCCCTGAAGTTTTGGTAATTTTCTGAGGAGGACAGCAGAGGAAACAGAGGCAATCCGTGCATGACAGTGCGATTCCGAGCCAATTCCGAGCGCGCGCTGCATTTGAGCCCTCTTCCCGAGGCATTTTGCTGCTTTAATTAATTTAGTTAATTTGTTATTCGATTTAGTTAATTTGTAATAATTAATTAGCTTGCGTAGTTAATTAATTTGTATTATTCTTTTGGTCCCTCCGAGTGAGGGCAAATTTGTAATAAGTGTGCGTGAGTGGGTGCATGTCTTCCAATCCCCACTTCTTTCTCCCTTTTATTTACCCGCTTTCAATGGTAGATTAGGGCACGTCTATTTCAGCATACCTTATGCAATGCATGCGTGCATTCATGCATTTGTTTACACGCATCGGGCTCGGTACATCATACAAACTGCATTGCAATTTTCAATTCCAAATTGAATACGTGCTATTCGCGCATTTCATGTGCCATGCTTAGGGTAGCCGAGCCTGTCTAGACTACATCCCTATATGCGATGCATTAGCCACTTAACATAAACTAAGTCATGCATGTTTTGCTAACCGGGTTATTGTTTTTGGCACGGAGTACGATGTAAGTATTTATGCTTTAGCATATCACATGCGTGTGGATGTTAACATGACAGTATGCTTACCATGCGGCTAAATGCTTATATGAGATAAACTGTTTGAATGCCTGTGGGTGGAGGTTGGATTGCTTGAGTTGGAAAAACTCATTGAAATCCGTATTTTAGCCTACTTGCGAGTAGCAAAATCTAACATGTTTTTCGAAACAAAACGGATATGCAATGTTTATTTCCAAGTTAGGCAATCTAGTCTATACTTTTGTGTTGTGCGCATCACATAGTAATTCTAGGTTAATAATCGGAATAAGAACGCATAAAGTTTTCAAAAACGGATATCACGGTTAGTAGAGGCCGGTCTTCAGACCGGGCGAAAGGGGGTGCTCATAGCTGACCTTCCCCGATCGTACCCAAGCTCCCGAGCCAAGACCACTTTGGTGATGACGGACATGTGGCCTTCGGCATCAAGTCAGGGTTTCCTAAATTTCCCAAAAATAAAATATTTAGGTGGCGACTCTATAATCTGGCAAAGCAGTCCATGTTTGGCACTACTTTTCAAAAAAAATCTGTTTTCTCAAACGATTTGCCGGATTTGGACTCTTTGGTTCAGATTTAGAACCGCGACACGAAATTGAGTCCGAACTGTAGCGCGAGGTCCCCCGCGGACGTGTTACACCAGCCTTGGAAGACATCAACGTCGTCAAAGAGGATGGCCCGAGCCAGGGGTTGGATAATCTAGCAGAACTCAAGGAGGATTTGGACAACCTGCAGTTCTTTAATGAACAAGATCAAGGGGATGTGCAGATTGGCTGGTTCAACTTGAATGGAGCAATTAACAACTCTAGATGGCTGAGTCATGAGCCAAACAAGGAGGAAAGAACTGAAATGAAACAAGAGGGAAAAGAAGTAGAAATAGTCACAGTGGTCGGAAGGGCCGATGAGAAAGAAAAGCTACTGGAGAGCTCTGGTGTGGAAAATTCAGCCCAGGAAGTGGGCGCTGTGAGCACGGCGGATACGGAATAGGAAGCTGCACTGAGGCAGTTTGAACTAGAAAGGGTAAAAGACAACTAGGAGGCTATGATGGCTCAACATCCTGCGGGGGATACTTATGATGTAAAAGTGATACAGGAAGAGTAGGACAACTGTTTGTCGGTCGCCGAAGGTGAATGGAGGGCCGATGACGATCTTCATCTGGCCCACACCGACGAAGACTGGGGCGAGTACCTTCTGGACAACACATGGTATGCTAAAGAAATTGATCATATGACGAGAAGTAGGCGGTATTTTAAGCCGCTACACCTAGATTAGGCAGAAGCATCATGAAAAGACAGAGAGGTTGAGGAATAGAAAAAGAAATAGCTGGAAGAAGAGGTAGTGTTCAAACAACTTAACAAATCCAAGCTGACATCTCCATCTAGGGTCTTCTCATGGCCTCCCGAGTACACTGACAGGCAGTGTTATTGGCAATGGATAAGGCTAAATTGTCCATTGACACTACCCCCGAACAACTTATGGGATTGGTCTTCCCAAGTGGTGCCAGACCAACTCTGACTTTCTCTTACAAAGAACTGCCGCCAGAAGGCTCAGCTCACAACAAACCTTCATATATATCTGTGGAGTGCAAGGAGAAATGGGTGCCGGTGGTGTTGGTAGATACCGGTTCGACCATCAACGTCTGCCCTTCTCACACCACCTATGCAATTGGCCTTAAACCAGCGGACTTTGTTCCCACAGCCCAAGTAATTCGGGCATATGATAATATGAGCAGAGAGGTCATGGGCACGATGCAAGTTAGAGTCTAGGTGGGCCCAGTTGACCAGGAGGTCAAGTTCCATGTTTTGGATGTGCCAACTACCTTCAATTTATTGTTAGGGAGGCCTTGGTTGCATCATATGAAGGCCGTCTCCTCCACTCTCCATCAGATGTTGAAGTACCCTCATAGGGAAAGAGTGGCAATTGTTTTTGGGAATTCATAAATCCATCTGTCGCCAGAGGTAACTACACTAGTGCTGGAGATCACCTATGACGAAGAGGATGTATTCCTCTCAGGATTCACTCTAGATGAAGCCCGGGTAGTGCAGACCATCCTAGCTACAGACAAAGGCATGTATGTCAGCGTCTAGTCTATCTATTTCATAAACAAACTGCAGCATGTTCCTGGAATGTGACTCGGAAAAAGTGGCCGCAAAGGTGTTGCTGCACTAACAGATGTGACACACAACCCACATGGCTTTGGTCTAGGCTATGTGCCCACCAAAGAGGACTGGATCAGGAAGGGAGAAGAGATCAGACGTAGAGCCAAGGCCAAGCAAGCCGGGAAACACTATGATTTTATTCATAGGCCAATCTGGGGGACACTGAATGGTCGTTTTGTTCGAGAGGGAGAAGATTTCCCTTTTTGTGGCTTTACTGAGCCTTGGGTGAATTCCTCCAAGCAACGTGTCCCTAGGTTCGAAATCTTTTTTGACCTGTAGCTACAAAACAATGATGATGAGGAAAGGTCTGAACCAACCATCGAAGCTAAACAAAGCATAGAAGATGACTCAGACGGCAAGGAACTTAGAGTAAGGGCAGTACTGGCCAGTCTCGTGATAGATCTGGTGGCCGACCTAGAAACTTGGGGGATAACCTTACTATCTCCATGATCGGGGACGAACCTGGTGTGAACCCATCCAGCGGCATTTTGGATGCATCAGTGGCACCATCTCTTATCTGGCAGTTGGAGGAAGGTTATCTGTCCAGTTCTGAATCGGGTGATGAGCTAGAATCTGATTCCACTGAGTCTATGGGGTCAGAATCAGATTCAAGTTCTTCTGAGTCTGAGTCTGAGTTTGGTATTTCTGGGGGTGGTAACTCGAATACCAAAGTCTTGTCTAGGTCTTCATTCAGCTTTTCTTTTGAGTCTGCAACTAAAGATCTAGACCTTTTGAATGAAAACTCTATAAATTCTGTGTACTTCTCTATGCCGTTGGTTTATTGCATTGACTAAGATTTTCAAAATTTTAATGAAAACGAAGGGGAAGAAATCCCCTGGCTTTGAAAAACTTGATTAATCGAGAGGAGGAGAGGTTTTCTAAACTCTATGCTAATGAAATCATTACCATTAATGTAGGTACTGAGAAGTATCCCCGCCTGGTCTAGATCGGGTCCACGTTGTCTTCGGAGAAGCGCGAGCGTTTAATTGCTTTGTTAAAAGATTTCAAAGATGTTTTTGAGTGGTCCTATGAAGACATGCTTGGAATCGATCTTGAGATTGTACAGCATCGGATCCCTCTTGACCCCAAGGTCCGACCAGTCAAACAGAAGTTGCATAGAATCCATCCGGATTGGGTGCTGAAAATCAAAGAAGACTGAAAATCAAAGAAGAGGTCACTAAGAAAATCGAAGCAGGTTTCTTGTTAGTATCTAAGAATCCGACTTGGTTAGCCAACACTGTCCCAGTGCTGAAAAAGGATGGTAGAATCCGGGTGAGTGTGGACTTCCGGGATTTGAACAGAGCCAGTCCGAATGATGACTTTCCTCTGCCACATATTGATGAGTTAGTGGACTTCACTGCGGGCCATGCATTGCTATTGTTCATGGATGGGTTTTTCAAGTACAACCAGATTATAATGGCACCTGAGGACGGAGAGAAGACTGCATTCACTACATCGTGGGGTACCTACTATTACCAGGTTATGCCATTTGGTTTAAAAAATGCTGGAGCTACCTATCAAAGGGTTACAACCACCATTCTGCATGACATAATCCATAAAAAGGTCGAGGTGTACATGGATGACATGATTGTCAAGTTCAAAGAACGAGAGGGCCACTACACCGCCTTGAAGAAATTCTTTCAACGGATCAGGGAATACAAGTTGAGGTTGAACCCGCAAAAATGCACCTTTGGGGTAACAACAAAAAAAATGCTAGGCTTTCTAATCACACAGAGGGGCATTGAAGTAGATCCTTCCAAAATCAGAGCCATCCTAGAAATGCCACCACAGAGGATTGAAAAGAAGGTATGAGGCTTTCTGGGTAAAGTGCAATTCCTAAGACGGTTTATTTCCAAATTAACCTTGACTTGTGAACCACTATTTGGTCTCCTGAAGAAAGGGAATAAATTTTGATAGGATGATCGATGTCAATTTTCTTTTGAGCAAGTTAAGCAGTATCTCCAGAATCTGCCTGTGTTGTCGCCGCCAGAGCCGGGAAAACCTTTGATTCTATATCTGTCAGTAACAGACACGACCATGGAATGTATGCTTGCTCAGGAATTTGAAGATAGGGTGGAGAGAGCCATCTACTACTTGAGCAAGAAAATGCTAGATTATGAGACCCGCTATACTCCATTGGAGAAAGCTTGCCTAGCCTTGGTATGGGCCACCAAGAAGTTAAGGCACTACTTGTTAGCTCACTCTGTAATCCTAGTTTCGAGATTAGATCTCATTAAATATATCTTTAGAAATCGGCGCTTGCGGGTAGGCTTGCTCATTGGTTGCTCCTTCTCTTCGAATTTGATCTCAAGTATGTCACCCATAAGTTGGTTAAAGGAAGAGTTGTAGCGGAGTTATTGGCGGACCACTTAGTAGAAGGAGATGAGACAGTGGAATACTTATTCCTAGATGAAGCCATTCTGCAAGTTGAAGAGGAAACTTGGACGATGTACTTTAATGGAGCGCCCAATTAGTACGGTTATGAGATAGGTGTGTTGCTGATTGCACCTGACAACTCCCATATACCTTTAGCCTTCAAACTTCGGTTCAAGGTGTCCAATAATGAAGCAGAGTATGAAGCATGTATTGCTGGTTTAGAAGCCGCCCTGGAACTAGGGGCAATAAGATTGGATGTTATCGGGGACTCAAACTTAGTTGTTTCTTAAGAAAACGAAGACTGGAAAGTCAAAGAAGAGAAGATGAAGGTTTACCATCAGACCTTGGATGCTCTAATGCCTAGGTTTGAAAAGCTGACTTTCACGCATCTACTGAAAGAGAATAACAAGTTCGCTGATACTTTAGCAACTCTATCTTCTATGGTAGATATCCTACTTGAAGTCTGGATGCATCCGATTATCATTGAACATAAATATACGCCGGCTTAAGAAACTATTGTTGTGATAGAAGAAATGCAAGACAAAAACCCCTGGTATTACAATATTTGGAATTTCTTGGAAAATGAGATATATCCACCAAGGGAAAATGCCAAGGACAAACAGGGAATACGGTGAATAGCCGTCCAATTTATCATCTATAGGGGTAAGTTGTATAAAAGAGGCCATCTAGGAATACATAAGTTGTGTGTGGAAGAAGAGGAATCAAAGCGCCTTATGAAGGCCATCCACAGTGGGAAAGATTCTCAAGCAAGGTTACTACTAGTCCACCATGGAGGAGGATTGTATTGGTTTTGTGCGGCGATGCCACAAATGTCAAATTCATGCCAATCGCATGAATATTCCGCCGCCAAAGCTTTATAACACGACTTCGCCATGGCCTTTCTCAATTTGGGGAATCGACGTTATCGGTGCAGTTGCGCCAAAAAGATCGAATGGGCATGAATATATCTTGGTGGCGATTGATTACTTTACAAAGTGGGTGGAAGCTCAGTCTTATGCAGTGTTGAAGGCATCGTATGTGGCCAAGTTTATCAGAAACAATATCATTTTCCAGTACAAAGTCCCTAACGAGATTATATCAGATAACGGCTCCCACTTCAAGAAAGAGGTAATAGACTTCTTGGACAAATACAATGTGGCTTTTCATAAGTCATCTACATACAGGTCGCAAACCAATGGAGTTGTTGAAACTGCCAATAAGAATATCAAGAACATCTTGCAAAAGATGGTTGAGACCTACAGGGACTGGCCAGATAAATTGTCATTCGCACTCTGGGGATACAGAACTTCGATTCGGACATCTACAGGAGCAACCCCTTATTCTCTCGTTTATGGGATGGAAGCCATTTCGCCAATTGAAATTGAAGTCCCGTCGCTGCAAGTTTTGGCTGAATGTTAGATAGCAGAGGCGGATTGGCAACAGAACAGATTTGAGGAGTTAATGTTGTTTGATGAGAGAAGGCTAAAAGCATTGTATCATGTTCAGGGCTACCAATGCAGAATTGCTAGGGCTTTTAACAAGAAAGTTAAGACCTGGAATCTCAAAAAGGGAGATATGGTGCTGAAAGATAACCAAGCTCCCATCCATGATTCTAGGGGCAAGTTCAAACCCAATTGGACTGGTCCTTACATTATCAAATCTATCTGGTTAGGAAGAGCAGTTATTCTTCTGAACCTAGATGGCCTGGAATTTTCACTACCAATTAACATGGACAAGTTGAAGAAATACTATCCCTGAGAGGCTCGCTAGGCCGAAAACCC
Organism: Camellia lanceoleosa; assembly: GCA_025200525.1. Classification (NCBI taxonomy): domain Eukaryota; kingdom Viridiplantae; phylum Streptophyta; class Magnoliopsida; order Ericales; family Theaceae; genus Camellia; species Camellia lanceoleosa. Next base: position 132,349,152 of record CM045766.1, read on the forward strand.
GAAAAGGCAACCTAGGCAAAAGTTAGAGCTTGAAAAATTAGAAATAAAGAAAAACTGAGCTCGCAAGGTTGAAAACCCTAAAGGACGGAGAGAGTTAATACTTGAGTGAACCTGAACCGAACTACGTAAGGCATGATTCCCATCTTTGGGATACGTAGGCAACTTCATCCTGAAGTTCGGCCGTAATCACCTCCAACTCAACTGTCCTGTCCATGTGTATGGTCAGGTCATCTTTGTCCATTATTTGAGAGCTTGGTTGTGATCTTTATTCTGGAAGGAAAAGTTGGTTATGATGCAGAGCAGTAGTGGCATGCAATCAGGGGCAGTTATGATCTTTTGATTTGAAGTTGTACATCTTGAGGATTGATTCCGTGCGTGTCAGGCAGTGATCACTTTCGAAAATAGTTTTAGAAAGTTTTAGTAAAAGTTGATTTTGTTCAAAATTTTACCTTTTACAACTTAGATCATTTTTTAAACCAAAAGGAAAATTGTCAGTGCTCACAAATTTAATTTTATTGATTTCAAGCATAAAGTTCTCCAACTCTCTGATACAAATCAAAGTTGCTTTTACATCATAAAACTTGAGAAGAAAGGTCAAAGCAATAAACTAAGGGCATAGGTGAGTCAGGTGCTCCTACATTCTCTGCTAGTGCTTGCGGAAGCTTCTGAAGCCAAAGTGGGCCCGGTTTGGCCTCATCCTCAAGCCAAGCCAAGCACTCGCCAAAAAGGGCATAACTGAAACTAGAGGCAGGGGCCAGAAGCTCTCTCGTCCTCCAAGTAGCGAGGTACCTAGCCAAATGTGAAACATGAATCGAGAATGAAGTCGAGTATTCTACCCCCTCTTCTAGGCGGGTGTAATCATGCCTGAACTGGCTTCTGAACCAAAATGGAAAGTAGAACACACAGTGCATGAGGCTAATCAACTATATACTAGGCTACCAAGTCATCTTGTAACTCATCTCAGTCAGATGAAGCCAGGGGCAGCGCCAAGCTATGTCAGCCGTAGACCTACCGCACATCCAGTTGCACCACCATCCCTCATTGGAAAAATCCATTAGTCATTGGTAGAAGAAATAAGCTTAAGCTGAGTACTCAGGGCAAGAGTTCACTACCTTCAGCTTATCCATAAGTCATACCTGGGAAGGGATAAAAAATAAGAGAGATTAAAGAATAGAGAGATGTACGCGGAGAGAAAAGTAAAGAAAGGGCTTTGAGAAAAAAAATAGAGCTTGAGTGCCGAGTGATGTGAGAAACACATATGAGAAAGGGTAGGAAATAATACCTGGGGAAGTAGTAGACTCCCCACAAACCTGGTGGTCTCTTATTGATGAAAAGCATCCAAGCCCATCAAGGTCTCAGCCAGGGCCAAACCGATGCAACTTTTACCTTCTTTTAGACATTAGGCCACTTCGATCAACCGTATGCTGGTTCTGCCAAAACTAGGGGCAAGAAAGAAATGTGCTAGCATATATAAACAGAGGGCATGTTGTCGATTACTTCGTCAGAGGAGGTCGCCCCTATCACCGATGTCAGAAAATCGATGAATCAAGCTGGGTATGTCTAGCTCTCCGTCATGGGCCAAAGATCGAGCTTTGTGCAAAGTGAGCCCACACATTCGTCCTAAAGCTTAGGCGTAGCCAAAATGGGGCTGAGGTATGATTTCCTTATCGTGCTGGGTTTCTATCAATGCCTGAAATTCTTCAAGAGTCGAACGCATTTCTTGTGTTCCGATACGAAATACATGCATAATTGGGTTCCAGCATTAGGCCGCGACATGGAGGAATGGAAAGTAAAGTGGAGTATGGCTCAATAAAAAAAGTGCGTTTATGTCAAAACCTTGAAAATTTACCTTTTTCGTACCGTCTAAAGTGGCTAGCCAATCCGTGAGCTTCTTGGCAAGGAATATCTCCATTTGTAGAAAAAACAGCAGTTGAAATGAGGTTCTAGAGAAGAAAACACGAAGGAGGACATTTTGTAGAAGATAAGGCTATAAGTGAAGGCCAGCTGTCAGGAATCTGGTGATCCTCACATTTGTGGCCGGCATGCCACTAATTGTGGCCGACAACCTCTTTTTTGTGGCCGACAATTCCCTCTTCTGGCCTGCCGTCCACTTGTGTGCTGGGCAGTGTTGGCAACCTAGTTTTTATCTTGATCTTTGTGTTTTGAGGTCTTGTTTTAAGTCTTTTGGTTTTTAGCAAGTGTGTTTATCTGTGTTTGAGTTGTTTTTTCTTTGCTTATGGAGTTATATTTCGTATTTGATTGTTGGTTGGCTCATTACCCGATTAAGAACATCGTGCCAATGCAAGTTTTCATTTTCAAATTCAATTCCATTTTCATTTTCATGCAAATATGGTGCTCATGATGCAAAAATGATAACACTTTTCATAAAAACTGCGAGATTTTATTTCGATCATGGTTTTTACAAAAGAGGAGTACTAGTTTCAAGAGCAAAAGTAAAACCTATCTAAAGTTATACATATGCTAATGCTACCAAACAAAAAGAAACTAAGCAAAAATACAAGAAAATCGGCACTAATCATCTTAAGCTCGAGAGGCCCTCTTTGTCCTCTTCCTTGGAGGGGACTCGGGGGCACTGTCTCCATCAGCACCACTGTCAGAATAAGACTCTGAACCAGAGCCGGTATCATCTCCGCTCCCTGCCTCAAAGCCCGCCTCGGCGTCATCTCCACTCCCAAAGCCCAAGCCAGCATCATCATCTCTGCTCTAAGATGACCCAGAATGCTGACTCACTGCCTCCTCGAAGTCACTAGTCTTAGCATCACCATCGCTTAAAACGGGCTCTGAGGGACCGCTTAGACCTCGGGTACCCCTATCCCTGCCTCGACCATAGCGTACATCTCAGCCATGTGCTGGAGCCTATCTCTCTCTCCTCCTTGTTGCTGGAAGAGGTGCTACTGGTGCTGGTGTTGCCGATGCCGTTGCCGCTGCCACTGGTGCCCTTGGAATCTGGAAAAACAATTGTCAACATATCAGCTATAGTGTGTATATCAGATACAAGCATAGTATGCAGAATGAGTGTCATGCAGAAACCAAATACAATATGAGTACAGTGTATGAGTACAGTGTGCCAATGCGTGTATCAGTGCAGTTTGGGGGAAAACTATAGTGGAAGTGCCAATGTATCAGTGGGAATATGATAAATGTGGTGCACAACAGAGTTAGTAATGAAATGCATGCTGAAACTGAGAAAATTACCTGAATAAAGTGGAGACCAAATAGTGTCTCTCTCCTCTACACCATCTCGATCAGATAGACAACTAGCTCGAGAAGGATCTCTGTATACTCCATACGTGCCTTCAAGTGCATTTGACTGATCAATATTTAGAATAAACATATCTAAAATGGAAAATATGGGGTGCAAATTGTAAAGTGTGGTCCATACCTGAGGCGTGCCTCGAGCTCTAACATACTCGTGCCTTGCCTCTGCTGGCTTGATCAAAATCTAGTAAGCAGACCTAGTCGACCACTAACATGTGAGCGCGATGGGAATCTCTGGCCAACCGGTCATCTGCCCAATAGGAGGGGCCCCTCTAGTATGGGCCCTAGTCGCCCGAGTCGCCTCACTCGCCACAAGAGCTCTTGCTCCCTCGCCTGTGCGAACGCCCATCAAAGGAGGCAAGAGATGAGTCTGGATGAGTATCGCATAGTTGTCTTCTGCTCTAAAGAAGTCAACTTCTAGGCCCACCATGAACTGGATGATCATATCAATCGGTAGGCTATCTATTGTCCTCATAGATGTTGGAGGTGGCATGGGAATGACCGGATCAGGCGAGCCTACGATTTTGCGTACAAACTGCTCACTTAGAAACCAGGCCCAATAGAGTGGGCCCTCCAGCAAAATTCGGAAGTGAGATATGCCCCAAGCCCCCGCATACTGCTCCCTCACACCAGTCGGCATTGTCACCCAAGGCTGCCATGTGATCTGAAAACAAAGCTCCTCTAATATGGGCCCTAGTCGCCCGAGTCGCCTCACCCGCCACAAGAGCTCCTACTCCCTCGCCTGTGCGAACGCCCATCAGAGGAGGCATGAGATGAGTCTGGATGAGTGTCACATAGTCGCCCTCTGCTCTGAAGAAGTCAACGTCTAGGCCCACCATGAACTGGATGGTCGCATCAACCGATAGGCTATCTATTGTCCTCATAGACGCTGGAGGTGGCATGGGAATAACCGGATCAGGTGAGCCTACGATCTAGCATACAAATCGCTCACTCAGAAACCAGGCCCAACAAAGTGGGCCCTCCAGTAAAATTTGGAAGTGAGATATGCCCCAAGCCCCTGCATACTGGTCCCTCACACCAATCGGCATCGTCACCCAAGGCTGCCATGTGATCTATAAACAGAGAATGTACAGATTGTTAGTTGTTGTCAGTTACCAAAGTATGAATCAGAGAAGTATTAAAGCAAAAATGACTGGAAGTTTCGGGTTACCTCGTTAATGGCCACTGTATCGAAGTAGCGGCGAAAGAAAGCAAAGGTCGTGTCATCGCAGCTTCGACGCCGACACCAGCCGTCATACCGTCGTGAATATGGTACTATGGGGAAATCTCCTCCATAGGCTCTGGAGCCAAGGCTGGAAAGTAGGCATAAAACCACTACTACAAGGAGAGGGCAGTGGTGTTAATGCATGAACAGATATGAAATATGAAATAGAAAGTGCAAAGTAGAAAGCATATTATATGAACAGACAAAGAAAGTGCAAAGCAGAAAGTACAAGTTTTGAATAGATATAGATAGGAGTGTAAATCTGGCCCGGCCCAGCCCACTCGAGCTCGGGTCGGGCAGGGCCCATGTCGGACCTCACGGGCTCCCGCAAAAATTCAGGCTGGGCCAAGCTGACCCACGGGCCAAAAAATTAAGCCTAGGCCCAGGGGTATTTGGGCCTTGGGCTGGGCCAATGGGTTTGGGCCGGGCTTGGGCAGGCTTAACCATTTTTTTTGTTTTTTAAATTTTTTTCTACCAAAATTTTATTATTTTCCATTAAAAAATACACTGGGCCTTGGGTGGGTTGGGTTTTGGGTCGAGCCCTAAGTGGGCCTTAATCAGCCCGATCGGCCGGGCCAGGCCGGGCTTCAAAACAATGGCCCAGGCCCTAGGCCAAGGGCTCGAGCCAGGGCCCAAGCAGGCCTAAACAGGTCGAGCCCATCTTGGGCCACCCACAGGCCGCGGGCCATTTTTACACCCTAGATATGGAACAGAAAATACAAAATCAAAAAGCTGTGGTTCATACCTTCCAGCCTCTCCAATAGCCTCCAACTCGCTCTCCCTTCATCCAGGAAGTGAAGCTCATGTAGCCGTAGAGGGTGGCGAGGCCAGCTTCGTCCCAATCATAGAATCGCAACCGAGGTACTGTCACCGGGGCGCTCAGCAAATATAAACCCACGGTGTTCCACTTGTTCGGAAACAAGATGGTATTGAGGAGAAACATCAAGAAGCCCTGGGCATACTGCTCTATCTCTTCTGGTGTCTCGGGCTCACTCCCTCAGAACTGCTCGGCAAACCAACTATACCTCACCATGGTCGGCCGATATAGAGGTGGGTGTACTCCGAGCAGGTCCACTCCCCCATATCCGTGTTGAAGGGGATCGAATCACCCCCTACTCCTAAGCCTGTGAGCATGGCATAGCCGTAGAAAGTCATCGTCATCTCCCCGGTGGAAGAGAGGTGGAAAGAGTTTGTGGTGTCCCACCACCTCTCCAACAATGCCCCGAAAAGAGTCCGGCTCGCTATATGCCATAAGAGCCTAGAGCAGAATAGGCTGAAGCCAACCTCGTCAATAATGTCGCAGACTCCGGCGGAGAGCTCATCATACCAATCTTTCACCGTCGTCGCTCCATCTCCCCTGTAAGTGCGAGAATTCCCTTGTGGCAGAGAAAAGGTGAATCAGACGAAAGACAGTATTGGCCTTGTTTAGTACAGCTTATTTCAGCTTTCAGCTTAATTTAAGCTATTTTGATGTATTTGGTTTAGCTTAACAATACAGCTTATAGCTTTTTATAAGTCAAAAATCAACTTATTCTTTAAGTGGGGCAGGAAAAGCTTAATTTATAAGTCAGAAATCTGCTTATGTTCAAAGTTATAAGCTATAAGCTGTTAAGGTATAAGTTATAAGCACTTTCCCATAGCTCTACCAAACAGGGCCAATAAAGGAGCATTCAGATGAAAGGGGCAGTACAAGAAATGCAGTTAAAGAAATGGCAAGAATGCATGAAAATAGAGTTCATACCTCAGTGACGCTGGAAGAAATATGGGAGTTCGGCTCCCTCAGTAGGAGATCCTCTGGCAAGCCAAGAGCGAAGTCACTGAAACGTTTGATGCCTCCAAGCGGTAGTATATTTGTACGAGGATAATATGTCATCGGATCAAAGGGCTGCACCCTCAATGGTAATGGCTCTGGCTCGAGCTCCAGAGTGAACTTCGCCTCAAGATCAGCGGCGATGTTCTCTGCCACCTCACTGGCCCCGGCAACCACTAGCTCCTCAACCTCAGCATGGGGTTATAATGGAGGTGGAACCTTAAGAGGAGCCCCATCATGAGGAATCTCATCCGCCATCTGAAAAGTGGGTGAAAAAACAAAGGAAACTGGAGAAAAGAGGGAAAACTTGGAAAAATTCAACCCTAGGAGAGAGAAAATAGGAGAAAAAGTCAAAACCCAAGAAAGTTCACGAAACCCAAGAGAAACTTGAGGAGAACAAGCCTACAGTGGAGAAAATGCAAGAAAAAGCAATGAAATCAAAATCTGATCAGTTCAAAGTGTAGAGAATCAAGAGGGTTTTACAAAAAAAGTTTGGGTGGGGCGTTAGAAAACGTGTATAAAGCGCAAATCTAGAGAGAGAGAAAGAATATTTTTGGAGGTGTGGGGTGTGTGCAAATGAAGTATGGAGTTGTATATTTAAAGACCCGAGGCCAAAAAGACCAATCTGCCCCGAAACTGGCACATGTGGCCAGCAGATGGCCGGCGGCCTTCCCTTGTGGCCAGCATGTGGCCAGTGGTCCTCACTTGTATCCTGATGTTGTGTTGTGCCTTTGTTCCCCGAGAGGTGTATAGGAGGTTCATTGTTGGGTCCAGATTGATTCTAAGGGATCTCGAAACTGCATTTCGGCACGCAAACGTTCTCCACTTGCCAATATAAATGAGGTGTATCCTTTTTGAACATGTTGCAAAGTCTCCGAGAGGTAAATCAGAGGCTGTCACAGAATATCGCTTTTGCTCATCCTGTCAAATCATATATTTGTTTACATACACTTGTGTTGCACGCGTATCCTGCATCATTCATGATTCGTGCATAGAACATGCTTTCAATTTCGCATAGAATATGCTTTTGTTTCTTACATAGAACATGCTTTCAATTTTGCATAGAATATACTTTTGTTTCTTGCATAAAACATGCTTTCAATTTCACATAGAATATGTTTTTGTTTGTTGCATAGAACATGCTTTCACTTTTGCATAGAATATGTTTTTGTTTCTTGCATAGAATATGTTTCTGTTTCTTGCATAGAATATGTTTCTGTTTCTTGCATAGAACATGCTTTCAATTAACATCATACGTAGGTTGTCTATCTTGCACGGAATATGCGTTGTCACCGTATTGATTTGTAATCTTGTTCACTTTGTGCATCTATTGCACACGCTCATTCCTCTTTGCATCTTTAGTTTGTATCTCAGGACCTGCAAAACGTGGCCCTGAGCGTGTTTTATCTCAGGACGTATAAAACGTGAGCCCGAGCGATTTTTCTTCTATCTCAAGACGCGTGAAGTGCGGCCCTGGGCGTGTTTTATCTTAGGACGCGTGAAACGCGAGCCCAAGGGGTTTTTCTTCTATCTCAGGACACATGAAGTGCTGCCCTGGGTGTGTTTTTTCTCAGGACGCGTGAAATGCGAACTTGAGCGGTTTTTCTTCTATCTCAGGATACGTGAAGCGCGGCCCTGGGCGTGTTTTATCTCGGGATGCATGAGGCGCGACCCCGAGTAATTTTTGTTTCTTCTATCTCAGAACACGTGAAGCACGACCTTGAGCAGTTTTTATCTCAGAAAGTGTGAAATGCAACCTCAAATGATTTTCCTTCTATCTTAGGATGCATGAAGCATGGCCCTGGACAGGTTTTATCTTAGGACGCGTGAAGCGCGACCTTGGGCGGGTTTTATCTTAAGATGCGTGGGACAAGACCCTGAGTGGTTTTGTTTCTTTTATCTTAGGACACGTGAAGTGCGACCTTGAGTGATTTTTTATCTCGGGACGCATGAAACACGAGCCCGAGTGGTTTATCTTGTATCTCAGGATGCGTGAAGCGTGACGCTAGGCGTGTTTTATCTTGGGACGTGTGAAACCCGAGCCCGAGCAATTTCTCTTGTATCTCAAGACTCGTAAAGCGCGACCCTGGGCATGTTTTATCTCGGGACACATGAAATGTGAGTCCGAGTAGTTTTTCTTGTATCTCAGGATACGTGAAGCGCGGCCCTGGGTGTGTTTTATCTTGGGACGCGTGAAACGCAAGTCTGAGCAGTTTTTTTTTCTATCTCAAGACGCATGAAGTGCAGCCCTGGCCATGTTTTACCTCGGGACGCGTGAAACGTGAGCCCGAACAGCTTTTCTTTTATCTCGGGACGTGTGGAACACGACCCTGAGCTATTTTCATTTCTCTGTTTCTCAGGATGCATGAAATGTAACCCTGAGCCGTGTTTTCTTTCGTCGTCCCGCGTTTTGGCGTGGGAGTGTGTTTTAGATCTTTTTGCATAGAAACTGTATAAGCTTTAAGCTTGAAGCTGCTCATTCATATGTTGTTATCTTGTTATTGCTTAGTGCATCTGTTATTGCTTATTACATCATCTTGCATGATCATGAATTTTCAAAATAGTCGGCTTCGCGAAGCATGTGAGTCCAGCTTTCAAAATTTTCTTTATGCATACCATTTGCATCTTACCCCAGAACTATGCTGGTTTGATTCCTTGCAAAGGAATACATAGGTAACGTACGGGCGCAACCATTTAATTTATGTCTTGATTGTTTGTCCAAGTTTTACGGCCTTGTCAAAATAAGTCGTCTTCGGGCTTTGACATTCGCTCACGTCATTTCATGATTCCGAGTTCTGTCAAAGAGGGTAACTGTAAACACCCCATTTTTGACTGCCCTTACGACTTGGGCGCCACCACTTGCACACCGAATGATGAATGTGTGTATGCTTGTCAAGTGCTTGGAAGTCCTCAGAGGAATGCCATAGTTTTGATCCTTCAAACCCTACAAACCTTGTACCTTGTTTTTGCACCAAAACCCTAGTATTTCAAGCCTGAAAAACCTTGGGACCTGTTGGCCACCACCTTTGGCTGCCGGCCACTTGTGTGGCCTGCCAACCATAAGTGTGTTTTGTAGATATCTTTTGTCAGCTGTGCCAACTGTTGTCACTAGTGCATACACTTGCATACACGTGTATGTATTGATATTTCTGAGGGAGTTTGATGTTTTTCTATATATAGAGGACCTCACCTCTTGTTTTTAGGGTTGGAAAATTTTGGAGCAAATTACTTTCTCTCTCTCTCTCTCTCTTGCTAGTTATTGAACCTTTGCCTATACACTCTAAACCAAACCTTGCCATCTTTGAGATGAGGTACTTTTGAGCCTACTTTGAGCTCTTGAGGGTGTGTATGTGTCGAATTGTTGCTTAGAAATGTTCTCATCTTCAAGAGATATAAAGCTTGATTTGTTTCCTTGCTTTGTTTGCTATTTTTCTACTGTTTTTGGGCTGTATAAACTCTGTAATTTTGGGCTGAAACCTGTGTTTTAAGATTTAAGGCCTCAAAGGGTGGAGTGGTGGTTCACCTTTCTTTCCACCTTGCTTCTCTAGCCTTTACCCTTGTGTTTCCCAACTTTACACTATCTTTTTTTGAGCTTTTAAACATTGATTTTCAGAGCGTTTTTCAGTGGCTAAAATGTTGTTTTGAAGTCCAAAAATTGAGGAGGTAGCCTCCCCTTCTTGTGTTTTGTTAGCTAGCTTACATAGCTCCATGTTTTAGCTCATTGTTCTAGCTATTTTTGTCTCAATTCTAGCATGTTTTAGGACTTATTTAGCACTATTTTAGGATTGTTTTTAGTCGTTCATTGCATTTGAGCCTTGTATTGCATGCTTGTAATGTAATTTTCCTTATAGGCTTGGTGGTTTAGGCCTTAGCCACCAACCTATTGTAGTTTATGGTATTTTTTATGGCTTTCCATACTTGTGATCACCTCTAATCACTTCTGCAACCTCCCTCCTTTCTTGGCTTTTGCTTTGCTTTGAAAGTTGGTTCAAACTAATTGCTTGTTTAAAGCTTGAGATTGAGGTCTTGTGCTTAATGGTTTAATCCCCTTGGTGGTTTATTGTCAATGGCATGACACTTCTCTCATACCTAAAACAACTCTTGGTTTGATGCTTCTATCCATTAGAGGACTTAAAGTTCACCTTTTGGACTTAATTTACTAAGGAATGGTTGGTAAATTAAAATGGAGTAATGAAATGAGGACTAAAAATGATGCAAGATAATAACTTGGTTTGAGTTCAATCGAACGTTGATCGAACCCTTGAGTCTTGAATCATTTCATACTTGTTAGTGATGTAAACGGTTCAAGAGTCAATATCAGCCACTTCCCTTGTTCAATCCATGATAGGGAGGGGTTTGAGAGTCTTTATTCGTTGCATTTCTTGAACTTGCAAACTTTGGTTCATAGGCCATCATGCAATGAAATTACATCGATTGATGGTTTGTCAATCAAGTTTACCACTCCTTTAAGCTGTTTGATGATAAGGAGGGGTAAGTTGTGGAAATAACCCTCGAGAATACCCTGCTCTTGCTCTGTTTGCTCTCTGTTACAGCAAGAAGAACCAAGCATCAGTGGTCGGCAGGCCACTTTTTGTGGTCGGTAGGCCACCACTTCTAGCTTGCCAACCACCTTTGCAAAACCCAGCAGTGCCCTTTTGAAACAAAATAGAGTTGGTTTTGAGGTGAAAAATAGTGCAAGTGTTCTATCGTGCAACAGAGGCATCTGGCAGCAGAACAATGGCTTTTTCGGGTGAAAATCCGCGCATGCATGAGCATTCCTCGTTTCCTGAGGCAGAGTAGTTAAAGTAGTTAGTTTAATACTTCTCTCATATTGTATTCATGTTGTAATTAGTTAATTTGTAATTCATTAGTTATTTCTAATTTGTTAAATAGTTAATTAGTGTAATTAATTAGCTAGTTACATAGACTATTTAATTTGTTGTAATAATTAATTAGCTAGTTTAGTTAATTATTTCATTTGTTTTGTAATAATTAGTTAATTTGCAGTAATTAGCCTAGCTAGTTAGTTTATTCAGACCCTCCTGCATGAGGGCGCAAACTTGTAATAATGTGTATGTTTTCCAACCCCACGTCTTTCTCCTTTTTATTTACTAGCTTATGATGGTTAATTTAGGGCATCATGTTTTGTTTAGCATCCTTCATGTCTTGCATCCACTTGTATTGCATACATTAAGGCTCGGTTCATCATTCTAACTTGCATTGGTACTTAATACTTCTTTGAATACGTGCTTAGACCGCATGCTATCAAATTGGTTCACAAGTTATGTTAAGTAGCCAAGCCTATTTAGGTTGCACCATCGCATGCGTTGCATTAGTCACATTGCATAGTTAGGATCACGCATTCTTCCTAACTCTTTCATCTTTTGGCTTGGAGTACTAGGTGAGCTCTTTTGTGCTTTAGCATATTGCACGAATATGATTGTTATCATGTCTACTATGCTTTCCATGAGGCTAATTACTTAATTGATAAATTGCTTGAATGCCTGTGGATAAAGGCTAGTTGCTTGAATTGGAATAATTTGAGTAATGTTCATATGCAATCACTTTTTCAAGTTGTACATATTCGAAACAATTTTGAAAACAAACATGAATCAAATGTTCCAATTTTGGCAAAATAGTCTATACTTGTGTGTGCACATCACATAGTAATGTTATCCTAATAACTAGAAGAAGAGCATATAATGTCAATAAGATTCACATCACAATTAGTAAAGGCCGATCTTTAATCGGGCGAGCGGGGGTGCTCAATTCATGACGTTCCTATTTCATACCTAAATTCCCATGCCAAGACAATCTTGGTGATGACGGACACAGGCACAAGTTATGGATTTCCTAAATTTTTCAAAAAGATTTAGGTGGCGACTTTGTATCTGGCAAAGCAATCCATTTTTTGGCAATTTGATTCAAAATCGATTTTTCAAAAAGATTTACTGAATTTTGACTCTTTGGTGTTTATCTATTTCACATTGCACATGTGAGATCAGATTCAGAACCGCTAAAATCCGATACTGTAGGGCTTATTTGTCTTCTGAAATGGGGCATGAAAAGTCGAGCTACAGTGGAGAGAAAAGTAAAGAAAGGGCTTTGAGAGAAAATATAGCATGAGTGCCGAGTGATGTGCGAGGCATATATTCAAGAAGGGTGGGAAACAATACTTGAAGAAGTAGTGGACTCCCTGCAAATCTGGTGGTCTATCGCCGATGAAAGGCATCTAAGCCCATTAGGGTCTCGACCAGCGCCAAACCAATACAACTCTTATCTTCTTTTAGATATTGGGCCACTTCAATCAACCGAATACTGGTTCTGCCGTAACTAGGGGCAAGAAGGAAATGCGCAAGCAAACATAAACAGAGGGCATGTTGCCGAAAACCTCGCCAAAGAGGGTCACCTCTGTCACCAATGTCAAAAAATCGATGAATCAAGCTAGATATATCTAGCTCTCCGTTATGGGCCAAAGATTGAGCTTCGTGCAAAGTGAGCCCACACATCCGTCGCAAAGCCTGGGCGTGACCAAAACGGGACTGAGGCATGATTTCCTCATCACGCCGGGTTCCCATCAATGCTCGAAATTGTTCAAGAGTCAAGCATATTTCCTGTGTTCGAAAGTGAAATACATGCATAATCAAGTCCCAGCATCAGACCGCGACATGGAGGAATGGAAAGCAAAGTGTAGTATGGCTTAACGGAAAAAGCGTATTTATGCCGAAACCTCAGAAATTTACCTTTTCCGTGTCGTCTAGAGTGGCTATCCAATTCGTGAGCTTCTCGGCAAGAAATATCTCCATTCATGGAAGAAACAGCAGCAAAAATGAGGTTCTGGTAATGAAATCACGAGAAAAGACCTCTTGTAGAAGATAAGGTTGTGAGTGGAAGCCAGTTGTCAATTGTCCGGAGGATTCATCACAAGTGGCTGGCTGTCCACTTTTTCTGGCATACCACCCACTTGTGGGTCTGGCAGTTTTGGCAATCTGGTTTTGTCTTGGTCTTTGTGTTTTGAGGTCTTGTTTTGAGTCTTTTGGTGTGTGTATATCTGTGTTTGAGTTGTTTTTGCTTTGTTTATTAAGTTGTATTTTGTATTTTGGTCGTTGGTCGACTCATTACTCAATTAAGAACATAAATGCCAATACAAGTTTTTATTTTTTGGTTGCAAATTCAACTCCATTTTCATTCTATGCAAATGTGGTGCTCATGATGCAAAAATAACTCTTTTCATAAACTGCAGGGTTTTCCCCCGATCATAGTTTTTTTTTACAAAAGAGAGTATAAGTTTCAAAAACAAAAGTAGAAGCCTATCTGAAGCTATACATGTGTTGAATTACCAAAAGAAAAGAAACTAAGCAAAAAGTACAAAAATAGGCGCCAATCATCTCAATCTCGAGAGGCCCTCTTCGCCCTCTTCCTCAGAGGGGGCTCAGGACCACTATCTCTATCAGCACCACTACTAGAATTAGACTCTAAACCAGAGCCGGTCTCATCATATCCACTCCCTGCCTTAGAGCCAACCTCGGCGTCATCTCCGTTCCCTGACCCCAAGCCAGCATTATCACCCCCGCTCTCAGACGACTCAGAATGTCGGCTCACTGCCTCCTCAAAGTCGTGGGTCTCAGTATCATCCCCGCTCAGCATAGGCTCGGACTTGCTGCTCTTGCTCCGAGCACCCTTGCCTCTACCTCGACCTCGGCGCTCATCTCAGCCGCGTGCTGGGGCCTGTTTACCTCTCCTCTCTGCCGCCAAAGGAGGTGCCGCTGCTGTTTGTGTCCTCGATATAGATAGGATTTGGAAAACAAGTGTCGACATATCAGATACAGTGCATGTATGCGAAGTGAGTGCAAAAGGTACAGTATGGGTACAGTATGAGTACATTGTGTCAGTACAGTGAATCAATGTAGTGTGAGGTAGCAGTGAAATGTTTGTGGAAAATAGAAAAGATACCTGGATACCATGGAAATCAAGCAATGTCTCTCTCCTCTACACCATGCCAATTAAAGAAACAACCAACTGGAGCAGGCCCTCCGTGTACTCAGTCGGTGCTTGCAAGTGCATTTGAATGATCAATATTGGGAAGAATTAATATCTTGGAAGGGAGAGTTCAGTTACAAGCTATAAAGTTTAGCTCATACCTAAGATGCGCCACGGGCTCTGACATACTCATGCCCGACCTCGGGTGGCTCTATCGGAATCTGATAGGCTGACTTGGTCGGCCGCCAACATGTAAGCGTAGTAGGAATCTGCAGACACCCCATTTTTGACCGTCCTCAAGACTTGGACATCACCGTTTGAACACTCGGTGATCATCCTTGTTTGTGTTCGTTTGGAGTTCCCGGAGGTCTCGGCTACGCGCCTTGCCTCAGGACCCCCGGATTCAACTGTTTTGTGTCTGGTTTTGCACCAAACACTTGTGCTTTGCCTTGGAGGGGCAGGGAATACCTTGTGAGGCATCCCTACACATCACCGGCCGTGGCTAGAGGCCACCGGCCAGGGTTTTATGCCATCGGCAATTTATATTGCCAGTCGGCATCCTTTGTTGCCGGTCGGCAGTCCATTTTGTCAACATGACATCTTTGGTCGGCCGACTACTGTGCATCTGCTTTTGCAAATATTTTAGCACAGTTGTCTTGCATTTGCTTCCCCTCCATACACGTGTATGGAGGGATGGCCCTCTTGTTAGCTTACCTTATAAGCTTTACAAGATTGGCTCCTCTATAAGAGGAGGCCCTCTCTCCCTTGTTCTAGGGTTAGAGAAGTTGGAGAAGAGAGTGAGAAGACTTTGGTTTTAGGGTTTAAGTTAGTGTATCTAACCTATATCTATATCTCTCCCTCTCTTGCCATTGTGTGTGTTTTAGGCTTAGTTTTGTGCACAAACACCTACCACCACACCATCCTCTTGGAACTGAGGTTCTTGAGGCTTGTTGGAGCTTTGAAGCTGGTTTGGAGCTCAAGGGGCTGCTGGTCCACCATTTTTTAAGGTAGTCTACAAGGGTAAGAAACTAGTCCTTTTTCCTCCTTTCTTGCATTCCTTTTTTGCCTATCTTAGAACTGTTTTTGTGCTTAGTGTATAACATAAAAAAAGTTCTGTTTTTAGGCCCTCTAAATAGTTGGTTTAGAGTGTTTTGTGGTTTGGAGGTGTTTGACCCCTCTTAAGCCTTGAGGGGCTCCATTTTGTGCTTTTTTTTTTAGTGAGCTTCGGGACTGTGGGTGTTTGGGCCTCCTCACCACTGAAATCTTGAGGGATTTCAGTGGTAAGGATGGTGCCTTGAAGTCCCAAGAAGGAGAGGGCCACCCCCTCTCCTTGTTGTCCTTGAAAAGGGCACTTTTTGGCCTCTTGAGGGAGCATCATGTTTGAGTGTTTGTTGATCATGCCATAGCTGCTTATTATGCCATGATATAATATTTTTGTGTGTTGGTTTTGGTACACCATGTTAGTTTAACATGCATGCCATGTAATGCTACTTTGATGCCTTAACATGTCTTAGGTTGTAAACCCTTATTCTAGCATGTTTTAGGCTTGGTCTTGTGAAGCTTTTGTGCTTATTTCACCATGTTTAAGGTCTGTCCATAGTTGTTTGGGTCGATCTTGGCATGCTTTGTGTGGCCCCTTTGCATTTTTGGTTTGTTGGCCTTAAGTGTGTAAGTGTGTAGCTTGCATTACTTGCTTCGGTTTAAGTGGTTTGGCACCATTTGTAACATCATTTCAGTCCCTAAGATATGCTTGTATGCTTGCTTTGGACACCTCTTTAATGCTTTGAAAGCTTGTGTTGAATGCTCCATGTTTTGGCCATTGTGCATGCTTCGGACTTGAGCCACTTAGATGTCATCTAGGTGCACCCTTGGCTCTGTTTAAGTCTGCCTTTGACTTGTTTTTAAGTCCCCTTAGCCTTGTGAGGCTTGGTGGACTTGACCTTGGATTAAGCCTCCATGGCTTGTCTTAAGTACTTAGGCCATTGTGGCATGTTTTGCTATCTTGTTTAAATTGACTTGGCATCATTTGATAACATGATTTTAGAGCTTAGTTTGCATGCCATTAATCCATGTTTGTCCCTTTTAAATGTGTTTAAAAGTTGCTTCATTATGCTTAAGTCTTGAACCATGCATCTATGCATGTTTGCATGAACATTTGCCTTCATGTTCTTAGCATTTTTGGCCACTGTTTTAGGCCTATTTAGAGCTGCCTAAATCGTGTTTAAATCCACCCCTTCATTGGTTGCATATGCTCCTTGTGTGTTGTAGCATATTGGTAAGTTGTTGCATGTTGGAACTTGTATGATTGAATGAAGTCACATGCTTGTTTGCATGCTTGGACATCCACATTGCATCTTGCATGTTTGTTGGTTAACATTGATGTTTCATGTCTTGTATGCTTGTTAGCTTGTATGCTTATTTGCATTGCCATGGTTGCATACTAGCCAACATGTCTAGGATTGCACTGCATTAGCATGCGTGCTAGACCTCTTGAGATGAATATGATTGAGGTTGGGCCTCCTTGTGTGCTTATTTGGTTTGCATTCATTTGAAATTGAAGTTGCACACTTGATTCTTTGGGCCATCATGCATGGAAATGCGTGATTGGTGGTCCGAGAATCGAAGCACATCCTCCTTTGAATCCTTAACATGATAAGGAGTGTGATTGGTGCATAAATTGCTTGAATTGCATTGCCATACAAGGGCTCTGTCCTCTGCCGCTGTCAAACAGGTTCTGCAGGAATTTATTGCCGATCGACTGCACAGAGTGCCGACCGGCAATCAATTGGTGGCCGATGGACTAATCAACAGCCGATGACCACACCCCACTGTCGGTGGAAATTCTACTCAGCCGGTGGTGTCTTCCAATGTCCAGGAAACCAATTCTGAGACTTTGGCAGTCTTCAGAGGGGCAGAGCAGGGAAAACAGAGGCAGTCTATGCATGGCGGTAATTAAAGCAAGACCGAGCATGCATTGCATTGGACTCGCTTCCCGAGGACTTTACTGCTTTCCTTAGCTTAGTTAATTTGTAAATTAATTAAGTGGTCTGTAATAATTAATTAGCTTGTAGGTTAATTAATTTGTATATTTATTTGGTCCCTCCGGGCGATGGCGAATCTACAATAAGTGTGGGTGCGTATGTGTGCATGTCTTCCAATCCCCACTTCTTTCTTCCCTTTTATTTACCCGCTTATGATGGTAGATTAGGACATGTTTAAATTAGCATACCTTATGCTATGCATGCGTGCATCCATACACTTGTCTTGCATGCACCGGGCTCAGCGCATCATGCTAACTGAATTTGTACTTCAATTCCAAAATTGAATACGTGCATCAATTGATTGCATTTCACATGACATGTTTAGGTTAGCCGAGCCTACTCTAATTGCATCTTGTATGTGTTGCATTAGTCAATTTAACATGAACTAGGACCGTGCATATCTACTAACTAGTTTATTGTTTTGGCACGGAGTACGATGTAAGTATTTTCATGCTTTAGCATACCGCATGCGTGTGAGTGCTATCATGACAGCATGCTTACCATGTGGCTAGATGCTTATGTGAGATAAACTGCCTGAATGCCTGTGGGTGAAGGCTGAATTGTTTGAGTTGGAACAGCTCATTGAGATCCGTCTTTTAGCCTACTTGCGAGTAGCAAATCCCAAAGCATTTTCTAAAACAAACGGATATGCAATATTGTTCCAAATTAGGCGATCTAGTCTATACTTGTTTACTGTGCGCATAACATAGTAATTCTAGGCTAATAACTGGAATAAGAACACATAACGTTTTCAAAATCGGATATCACGGTTAGTAGAGGCCGGTCTTCGGACCGGGCGAGAGGGGGTGCTCATAGCTGACCTTCCCCAATCGTAGCTAAGCTCCCGAGCCGAGGCAAGTTTGGTGATGACGGACACGTGGCCTTTGGCACCGAGTCAGGGTTTCCTAAATTTTCCCATTAAAAATATTTAGGTGGCGACTCTGTATCTGGCAAAGCAGTCCATGTTTGGCACTTCTTTCAAAAATCTGTTTTCTCAAAACGATTTGCCGGATTTGGACTCTTTGGTTCAAGATTAAGAACCGTGACAAATCGAGTCCGAACTGTAGTAAGCCCACATATGAACAGAACGGGGGTTCATCCCCCCGGGGCGTTCGGGGACGTCTACAGAATCACTGGCCAACTGGCAACCTGTGTAATGGGAGGGGTCCCTCCAATATCGGCCTCGGCCTTCTGCGCCTCACCTACCAAGGGAGCACCTGCTGCATCGCCCGCGCGAACGTCCATTAGGAGGGGCATGAGATGAGTCTGGATGAACATCATATAATCGCCCACTGCTCAGAAGTAATTGGCATCTAGCCCCACAATAAACTGAATAATCGCCTTAACTGGTAAGCTATTTGCTATTCTCATGGATTTTGGAGGTGGCATAGGAACAACCGGATCAGGCGAGTCTACGGTCTGGTATACAAACCGCTCACTCAAGAACCAGGCCCAGCAAACTGGGCTCTCTAGAAAAATCTAGAATCGCGATGTGGCCCAAGCCCAAGCATACTGGTCCTTCACTACAGCTGGCATTGTCGCCTAGAGCTGCCACGTGATCTACAAATAGAGAATATACAGATTGTTAGTTGCCGTCAGTTGTCGACGTATGACTCAGAACAGTAATAAAACAAAAATTACTGTGAGTTTTAGATTACCTCGTTGGAAACCACTGTATCAAAATATCAGCGGTAAAAGATGAATGTCATGTCATCGCGACTCCTGCGCCAACATCGGTCATCATATCGCCGCAAGTAAGGCACGACGGGAGGGATCTTGTCCACTGGCTCTGGTGCCAAAGCTAGGAAATAGGCAAAAACCCATAATTAGAAGGAAAGGGCAACATAAACAGGTATAAAACAGAAAGTGAAAAGCAGAAAGCACAATGTGTAAACAGATAGAAAACAGAAAGTGCAAAGCAGAAAGCACAATGTGTCAATAGAAAGTGCAAAAGCAGAAAGGTGTGGTGCATACCTCCCAGGCTCTCTAGTAGCCTCCGACCTACTCTCCCCTCATGCGAGAAGTGGAACTCATATAGCCATAGAGTATGGCAAAGCCAACTCCACTCTATTCGTAAAACTAGACTTAAGGCAAGGTCACGAGAGCACTTAGTAAGTACAAGCTCACGGTGTTCCACCTATTCGCAAACAAGAAGGTACCGAGTAAGAACATCAAGAAGTCCTGGACGTACACTACTACAAAAATAGTTAAAGATCACACTTTGACCACAAAAAAAAAGGATCTCACTTTTATTGGAAGTGTGATAAAAATTTGATTGAGTGTGATAATATTTATTTTTTATGTCACTTTTCAATTAAGTGTGATTATATATATATTTTTTAATCACACCTTCTAATTAAAAGTGTGATTATATATACACTACTACTTTTTAATCAGACTTTTTAAACAAGTGTGATTATATATATATATTTTTAATCACATTCTAATTAAAGTGTGATTGTTTATATATATTTTAATCACACCTTTTAATTAAAGTGTGATTATATATACACTGCTACTTTTTAATCACACTTTTTAAACAAGTGTGATTATATATATATTTTTTAATCACACCTTTTTAATTAAAGTGTGATTGTATATATACTACTACTTTTTAATCACACTTTTTAAGTAAGTGTGATTATATATATATATATATTTTAATCACACATTCTAATTAAAGTGTGATTTATATATTTTTTAATCACACCTTTTAATTAAAATGTGGTTATATATACACTATTACTTTTTAATCACACTTTTTAAACAAGTGTGATTATTTATATATTTTTTAATCACACCTTTTTAATTAAAGTGTGATTGTATATACACTACTACCTTTTAATCACAGTTTTTAAGTAAGTGTGATTATATATATATATATATTTTAATCATACATTCTAATTAAAGTGTGATTATTTCTATATTTTTTAATCGCATCTTTTTAATTAAAGTGTGATTTCATATACACTACTACTTTTTAATCACACTTTTTAAGTAACACTACAAGAAAAGTGGGCTTATGAGACGGAACTTTTTGCGACGGCACATTTGCCGTCGCAAAGAGTCATTTTTTGTAACGGCACAACTTGTCGTCGCAAAAAATGTGACCTTTTGAGACAGCACAATTTGCCGTTGCAAAAAATATGACTTTTTTAGATGGCACAATTTGCCGTCGCAAAAAATGTGCCTTTTTGAGACAGCACAGCTTGCCGTCGCAAAAAAAATGTGACTTTTTGAGACGGCACAACTTGCCGTCGCAAAAAATGTAACCTTTTGAGATGGCATAATTTGCCGTCACAAAAAATATGACTTTTTGAGATGGCACAACTTGCCATCTCGCAAAAAAAAAAAAAAAATGTGACTTTTTGAGACTGTACAACTTCCCGTCGCGAAAAATGTGCCTTTTTTAGACAGTACAACTTGTCGTCGCAAAAAAATGTGACTTTTTGAGACTTCATATATATAGTTACAAAATGGTTTAAATAAATGTAATCTATCATAAAAAAAAAATTTTTAAAAAATGACGTCGTCTTACTCTTTTTATATAACATTTCTCTTTTCATCCATTTTTTCATCTTCCTGTCTCTCTATCTCTATCTCTGTCTCTCTTCTCTTTCTCTCTCTCACTCATCACTCTTCTCTGTCTATCTGTTTATCTCTCTCTTTCTCTCTGTGTCTCTGACTCTCTTTTCTTTCTCTCTCTCACGCATCACTCTTCTCTGTCTATCTATCTGTCTCTTTTTCTTTATGTCTCTATCTCTGTCTCTCTCTCTCTCACTCACTCATCACTCTTCTCTGTCTATCTGTCTCTCTTTCTCTCTGTGTCTTTCACTCTCTCTTCTCTCTCTGTCTCTCTCTCATTTATCACTTTTCGCTATTTTTTTCTCTCTCTCTCTCTCCCTCTCTCTCTCTCTTTGTCTATCTCTTGAACATCTTTTGTTTCTCTTTTTTTTTGTCTCTCTCTCTCTCTCTCTCTCTCTCGTTCATCTCTCTTCTCTCTCTCTCTTTTTTTTCTATGTCTCTCTCTCGTTAATCTCTTTTCATTTTCTTTCTCTCTCTTTTTGTTTATCTCTTGCTCATCTCTTGTTTCTCTCTCTTTTTCTGTCTCACTCTCTCTCTATCTTTTTCTCTCTTTGTCTATCTTTATCTCTTTCTCTCTCTGTCTCTGTCTCTCACTCATCACTCTTCTCTTTCTCTGTCTGCCTGTCTGTTTGTCTATCTGGCTGTCTGTCTGTCTCTCTCTCTCTCTCCTTCACTGTGTTCGACTTGCTCACTCTCTCTCTCTCTCTCATCTCTTCTCTATTTATTGAGCTCCCTCTCAATTTATCGATCCAACCATGTTGGGAACCCCCAGTGGGCGGTGACCCCCAGCACCCCCACCTCCACGTGGGGGGCTGTGAGAGCAAGAGTGAAAAAAAATAAATAAATAAATTTTTTTGAACCAATCAGAAAACAGTGGGGGTGGTAGGGGTCACTCCCACTGGGGGTCTAGGGCATTTTCTATATCGATCCACTACAAGAAAATGCACTTTTAGCGGCCACTTTGTCTCTTTCTCGCTCATCACTTTGTCTCTGTCTCTCTATCTCTCTTCTCTATCTATCTCTCATTCATCTCTCCCTCTCACCACCCATCTCCTCTACCACATTTACCACTACTGCAAATGCCATTCCACTACCACCACTACTACCACTGTTGCCACTCCACCTCTACAATTACCATTACTACCATCATCGCCACCACTCCACTACCACCACTACCACTACTACTACCATTACCTCTCCTCCACCACTGCCACTCCATCTCCTCTGTCTGTCTCTCCCTTTCTCTATGTGTCTCTGTCTCTCTTCTCTCTCTCTCTCTCTCTCTCTCTCTCTCTCTCTCTCACTCGTCACTCTTCTCTGTCTGTCCGTCTCTCTCCTTCTCTCTGTGTCTCTGTCTCTCTTCTCTTTCTCTCTCTCACTCATCACTTTTCTTTGTCTGTCTGTCTCTCTATTTTTCTTGTGTCTCTTGTCCATCTATCTTCTCTCTCTGTCTCTTTTCTATCTCTTCTTTTTTTCTCTGTCGCTCTCTCGCTCATCTCTTTCTATCTCTCTCTCATTTATCTCTTTTCGCTCTTTCTCTCTATATATACATATATATATATATATATATCTTTTCACTTATTTTTCATCTTCCTTTCTTTCTTTTCTTTCTCTCTCTCACTCACTCATCACTCTTCTCTCTCCATGTCTCTCTCTCTCTCTCTCTCTCTCTCTCTCTCTCTCTCTTCCCACTTGTGTTCACATTGCTCACTATTTCCCTTCCGTCTCCTCTATTTAATGAGCTCCCTCTCGATTTGTCGATCCACTACAAGAAAATACACTTTTAGCACCACTTTGTCTCTCTCTCGCTCACCACTCTGCCTCTCTCTCTCTCTCTCTCTTTCTCTCTCCCACTTATCTCTCTCTCTCACCACCCATCTCCTCTACCACCTTCACTACTACTGCAAACGCCATTTCACTACCATGGTCGCCACTTCACCACTACGACTACCATTACAATATTTTTCATTAAAATATTACCCCAACTTCTGCCAAATAAAAAATAATAATAAATTTTTTTTCATTAAAATAAAAATGAAACAAATAAATTTTCAAGCTTAGTAACTAAAACAAAATAAATTTTTTTAAAAAAATTTATTTTAACAAAAAATAAAGTTTTTTGGCAACGGCAACCCCTGTCGCAAAAAATAAATTAATTAAACAGCGTTATTTTATTGTTTAATTTTATTTTTTTTTTAAAAAAAAAAGATTTTGATTTTTTCTTCCCCCCTCCCCCTTTTTCTCCATTCCCGCTTTGTTCCCCGCCGCCCGCCCAAAACCAAAAAACCCTAATCTCTTCTTACCCCTCCCTCTCTATCGATTGATCGAGCGGGGGCAGACGACGGAGAGCGGAGAGAGAGAGAGAGAAGCGGAGAGATGGTATGCGGCAACACATTTGCGAAGACCATATGCTCAATTTGCTACGAAGATCTCAAACCCATCGTCGAAGACCTTCAATCCATCTTCATTTGCAGTCACGTCTTCCACGAGCTCTGGTCAGTCATCACTCATTCATATTTCATATATATATATATATACACACACTCAATCACATTAATCGATTGAAAATTCTATTATTTACCTTTGTAAAAACCCTAGCATTCAACAATGGTTCGAGTACTGTTCAAATGGGAAGAAGAAAAATTTTCCTGTATGCAAGCAGACCTGTTCAGAGGCCAAGCAGACCTGTTCGAAGAATTGAATCTGTCTGCTGACTTGTTGAAGGGTTTATATGTGGAGATGAAGTTTGAGAGGCCGAGTAAGATCCAGACGATCAGTTTGCCTATGATTCTGACCCCTTCTTACAAGCACTGGATCGCTCAGGCACACAATGGTTCTGGCAAGACTACTTGTTTCGTGCTTGGCATGTTGAGCCATGTTGATCCCAAACTCACTGCTCCTCAGGCGCTCTGTATCTGCCCTACCCGAGAATTGGTGATCCAGGTTCGTTAACATATGCAAATTTGTACATAATTTCTATTTGTTGATGTTTACAAGTATCTGAATGTTTGAACTCTGTTTAATATATATATTTTTTTGGCATGTGAATTTGGTTTTAATTAATGGTACTCTTTGGGTTGGGATTTCAGAGTTTTAATCATATTTACTTATTCCTTTATGTATATTTTGTTCTCTTTTGATCCTTGAAGTGTCTTTGTAAATTCAGGGTTCCCCTCAACCTTTAGATAGGGAAATGGATCATGGATTATTTGGATAGGGAATGGGAAAATTTGAGGAAAATGTTAATGAAATATAAGCTCAATTTTTTGGATTTTAGGCTTCATTTGGTGAATGGGTTTGTAACCAAAAAGAGAAATATAAAATCAACTAAAATAGCCAATTGCCAAACGGGGAAAGTGTGGTCGTGTGTGGTTTATTTAGGTTGTTTGTGGGTGTTTAATTTTTGTTGGTTGGGTTTGCTGTGGTGATTTTTTTTATTTATTTGGCTGCTAGTCTATATAGGTATGTATTTGTTATGTTCTGTTCTTCAATGTTTGTGAAACTAAGGATGAATTAATGATATATGGTTCTCTGGTGGGTTTAAAGATCAGTGTTCTTTAACATGTAGTTTAATATTTAATCAATGGTAACAAGTGGATCATGTGTACACATTTTGTTGGGACTTTTCTCTAAAGTGTTTGTGAGTTTAGGATTTAACTAATAGTAGTGGATGACAATGATGCAGAACATGGAAGTTCTTAAGAAGATGGGAAATTATACAAGAATTACTTCCGAATGTGCTATACCAATGGATAGCAGCAATTATGTTCCAATTTCAAAACGAGCACCAGTGACAGCACAAGTAGTGATTGGCACTCTTGGTACAATCAATAAATGGGCGACAGCAAAGAAATTGAGCACGAACTATTTGAAGATTCTTGTTTTTGAAGAAGCTGACCACATGTTGGCAGAGGTACTATCATACCTCTTATTAAGATTATGTATGTTTTATGTGCTTATGATAAAACCCAAAAATTAGTGGCCTACTGTATCTAAATTTTTTGATATTGTTTTCCTTACTTCAATTATTAGTAAATCTTAAACCCCCAAATCTAGTATTTGTATATTCTTTTATTTACTTTTAATTTTAGATATTGATGATGGTTTTGCTTTGATTTGTATTTTCCGATCTTTGTTATGTATGTGTAGATTTAGAAATTTATGTATGATCTACGAGTTTGATCACTAAACTCGTGTTATTTTGAAACAGATTTCCCTAATCCCAAGTTGTTTTGATGATGAGCTTGTAGTACATGTCTCAGATTGTGGTTTGGCTCCTCTAATATCATCTATCTCTGAATGTCACAACTCAATTTTTTCTTCTTTGAATATCAAGTATTGGTTAACTTTGATTTGTGTCTGTGTCACTTACACCCTAAAGAGCATGGATATGAACGTTGGACATTGATATGACATGCTATAACATGCGAACGTGTCAATTATTAAAAAAACTAGGACATGATGCCCAAATAAATATAGATTTTACATGTATGCATGAAAGTAAATTTATTTATTTACATCATAAATGCAATTTATAACTCAAGTTGGTGATTTAACATGGTGTCAGAGCTTAGTTTGTAGGAGAACTTGGGTTTAGGTCTCTCTGCTTATATTTTTTCCCATTTTCTTGGGTGTAGAAGAAAGTTTGAAATTTTATAGCACTCCAATTGTTTGTTCTAAAGCCTAGAAAGAGACTCATTGATGACTTTGGTTTATCAAAATAACTTGTTTGAATTTTGAAACTATACCCTTATTTGGTCTGTGTTGTTCTCAGTTTTCGATTCGTTAATTTGATTGGCTAATGGTGATATTTGTTTGTAACAAGGGAATTTAGTGGTGTTCCAGGAAGAAAACCTAAACCTTGTACTGCTTTTTATTCTTCTTACCAGTGTAGGTAACTCATGTTCATTGAATGATAAATTTTAGTGAAGGAATGCATTTTCAAAATTTTGGCATATTTATGAAGGGCTGCAGGTTAGGGTTGCCTAATTGTTAAGTGTTTTTGTATGGGACACGGACATTCAACACACCACAGATATCTGAAATTCACTCAAAGTATTTGCACAATCAACATTCAATTGCATTTCTTTTGTAGAACATTAAATATTTGAGATGGATAAAGCCTCTTAAATTAAGTTGTTGGTTATGGTAAAATTTCTGTTGAACTTGCAATTTCTATGGGTAAAGTGACATTTTGTTTTTACATGCTTCATGTCATGGTAGAGGTATTTAATGTTAAGACATTTGAAGGGGTGTGATTAGTCGGACTTTATCTTTTGTAAGACTAGAACAATCTCTACAAATAATTAGTTTATTCATATGTTTCTAGTGGTGTCTGAATTAATTTGTGTTTTTATTTTTCAGGTTAGAAATTTCTTGGAGAGATGCAAAATATGGTCAAAGAATTCAAGGACTTAATTTTTCAAGTTTTTTTTTTTTTTTTTAATATATGTAAGCATAGTTTAAAATTTTTTATTTAATTCCTTTGTATATACTTTTGAACATATTTAACTTTCATTTATGAAATATATGACGTTATTCCATTATGTGGTTATGATTTAAAGTATAGTATATAGTGTGTATTATATTCTTGAAATGCGCGTACAAAAATAATATTGATTATTCTTCAAATATGTTAAATCTTTTTAGTAATTAATCGCACCTAAAAGATGCGATCTAAATGTTATTAATCACACTTAAAAGATGTGATCTAAAGTTTATTATCACAGGTTTTATTAGTTTTTAATCACACTTAAAAGATGTGATCTAAATATTTTTAATCACACTTAAAAGGTGTGATCTAAAGTTTATTATCACAGGTTTTATTAGTTTTTAATCACACTTAAAAGGTGTGATCTAAATGTTATTAATTACACTTAAAATGTGTGATCTAAAGTTTATTATCACATGTTTTATTAGTTTTTAATCACACTTAAAAGGTGTGATCTAAATGTTTTTAATCACACTTAAAAGGTGTGATTAAAAATGACCCTTTTTAATCACACTCCCAAAGATCACACTTTAATAAAACTTAAAATGTGTGATTAAATAACAAACATCACACAAAAAAAGTGTGATCTTTATCTATTTTTGTAGTAGTGGTACGGCACTACCTCCTCTAGTGTCTCAGGCTCACTCCCACGAAAGTGCTTGGCGAACCAGCTGTATCTCACCATTGTTGGCGTGTATATAGGTGGGCGCACTCCAAGCACTTAGATCCACGCCTCCTCTCACTCGCCCATATTCGCGTCGAAGGGGATCAGATAACCCCTTACTACTAGGCCTGTGATCATGGAGAAGTCATAGGGAGTCATCGTCATCTCCGCAGTGGAAGAGAAGTGGAAAGAGTTTGTGGTGTCCCACCACCTCTCCACTAACGCTCCGAGTAGAGCCCAGCTCGCCATGTGTCCTGAGAGTCTGGTGCAGAACAAGCCAAAGCCAGCCTCATCGATAAGGTCGCGGACTTGGGATGGGAGCTCATAATACCAGTCTCTCGCTGTCACTACCTCATACCCCCTATAAGAACGGGAGTCTCCCTGTAGCCAAGAAATAGTGAATCAGATGAAAGATAGTGATAAAAGAGCATTCAGGTGAAAGGCAGTGTAAGAAATACAGTCAAATGAAAGGCAAGAAAGTATTAAAATAAATTTTGTACTTTAGAAGTGCCGTACGAAAGATGGGAGTACAGCTTTCTCAGCAAAACGTCCTCTGGCATGCCACCAGCAAAATCGTCAAAACGCATCATGCCTCCAGTCGCCAGCATGTGCATGTGAGGATGATAAGTCACTAGATCAAAGGGTCGTATCCTCAGTGGTAGTGGCTTAGGCTCGAGTCCTAGAGCGAACTCCGCCTCAAAGTCAGCCACAACGCCCTCCGCCGCCTCATCGGCCTCGGCGACTGCTGGCTCCTCAACCTCGACAGGGGTTGATAGTGGGGGTGGAACCTCAGGAGGAGCACCATCATGTGGAACATCATTTGCTATTTGGAAAGGGGGTGAAAAGTGGGTGAAAATTGAAGAAAAATGGAGAAAAGAGGAAAAACTTGGAAAAAGTCAACCTAAGAGAGAGAAAATTGGAGAAAAAGTCAAAACCCAAGAAAATTCACAAAACCCAAGAGAAACTCGATGGAAACAAGCCCGAAGTGGTGAGAAAAAAAAAAATCGGTTCAAAGTGTAGAGAATCAAAGAGGGTTTACGAAAAAGTTTGCGTAGGGCATTGGAAAATGCATATAAAGCACAAATCTAGAGAGAGGAAGCACCTAGAGAGAGAGATGGAAGGATTTTGGACTTGGGTAAGTAAGGAAATGAAGTGTGGTGATGTGTATATAAAAACTCGAGGCAAAAGGACAATTCTGCCCCAATTTTTACATTAGTGGCCAGCAGGCCTCATTGATGGCCGGCAGTCCTCATTTGTGGCCTGGTGCTGTTTTGTGCCTCTTTTGCCCAAGCAGTGTATGGGAGGTTCTCTTTTGGGCCCAAATTGGTTTCAAGGAGCTCGAAATCCTGTTCCGATTGGGTCGTTTCCAATACTCGTTGAATTTTGGCACACAAATGTGCCCTACTTGTCAATATGAATGAGGTGTATCCTTTTTTAGCATGTCGCAAAGTCTCCGAAGTCGGAGGTTGTCACCGAACATCGCTTTTGTTCATTTTGCAAAATTACATATTTGTTCTTTTCTGTTTCTTGTTGCATAGAATGTGCGTTTTCACATACACTTATGTTGCACGCGTGCCTTGCATCGTTCATGATTCATGCATAGAGTATGCGTTCAATTTTGTATAGAATATGCTCTTGTTTCTTGGACAGAACATGCTTTCAATTAACATCATACGTCAGTTGTCTATCTTGCATGGAACATGCGTTGTCCTAGTATTGATTTGTAATCTTGTTCACTTTGTACATCTATCGCACTTGTTCACTTTGTGCATCTATCCCACTTATTCACCCCGTGCATCTATCGCATGTTTTCATGACATTGTGTATTTGTTGTTCAGTCTCGTACCTTTTGTCTTTATCTCAAGACGCATAAAACGCAACCCTGAGCGGTTTTTCTCTATTTCAGGATACATAAAATGCGACCCTGAGCGGTCTTTATCTTAGGACAAGTGAAACGCGACCCTGAGCAGTCTTTATCTCAGGACGCGTGAAACGCAACCTTGAGCGATTTTTCTTTATCTCAGGACGTGTGAAACACAACCCTAAGCAATTTTTATCACAGGACACGTGAAACACGACCTTGAGCAGTGTTTATCTCAGGATGTGTGAAATGAGACCTTGGGTGGTCTTTATCTCGAGACGCGTGAAACGCGACCCTGAACGGTTTCTCTCATCTTCTCATGGTTTCAGCGTGATTAGAGTATCTCAGGATGCGTGAAACGTGACCCTAAGCATTTTTTATCTCAGGACACGTGAAATGCGACCATGTACGATTTTTTTTATCTCGGGACGCGTGAAACATGACCTCGAGCAATTTTATCTCAAGACGCGTGAAACACGACCCTGATTGGTTTTTCTCTCTTCTTTTCATGGCTTTGTCGTGGTTAGAGTGCGCATTTTTAGTTCTTCCCGCGTGGAACCCATTTCGATTTAAGCTTGAGACTCATTCATATGTTGTTAATTTGTTATTGCTTATTGCAATTGATTGCAACTGTTATTGCTTATCGCATTTGTTATTGCTTATTGCATCATCTTACATGCTCATGAGTTTTCAAAATAGTCGGCTTCATGAAGCGTGTGAGTCCAGCTTTCAAAGTTTTTTCTATACATATCATTTGCATTCTGCCCCAAAACTACGCTTTAATTCCCTGCAAAGGGATACGTAGGCAACTTGCGAGCCCAACTGATTTTATTTATGTCTTGATTGTTTGCCCAAGTCTTACGGCCTTGTCAAAATGGGTCGTCTTCGAGCTTTGACATTCACTCACGTCATGTCATGACTTTGAGCTCTATCAAAGGGGGACAACTATAGACATCCCATTTTTGACGGCCCTTAAGACTTGGCCGCCACTGATTGATCACTCAGTGATAAATGTGTACGCTTACCGAATACTTGACTTCCTCAGCAGGAAACTTCAGCGTTTAACCTTCAAACCTTGTGCCTTGTTTTGGACCAAAGCAGTGGTTTTTCAGGCCTGTGCCTCCAGGGACCTGCCGTCCACTAGTGTGGCATGCTGCCCACTAATGTGGCCTGTCGACCACTTTTAGTGGCTGGCCACTCACTATTAGTGACCTGCCAGCCACTAGTGCAAAAAACCAGATATTTTCTACCAGTTGTCCCCCCATGTGCATGCACCATTCCAACTATATGTATATAGATTTTTTCTAGATAAACACATGGTTTTCTATATATAGATGACCACCCATTTTGGTTTCAAGGTTGGAAAAATTTGGGAGTGAGAAAATATCTTTGGAAGAGCAAAATTCTCTCTCTACAAATCTCTCTCTCTCTCTCTCTCTCTCTCTCTCTCTTGCAACTTACATAGCATTTTCTTAAACACTCTAAACCAAACCTAGAGAGTTCCTTACTGAGGTGATTTGTGCTTGAATTTTAGCTCCTAAGGCAATTACGAGTGTGAAATTGGTGGTTTGCAACTAAGGGTTCATTTCTCTTCAAGAGGTATACCTTCTAGTGCTTTTTGTACCATCTTTACACTAGTTGTTTTCTATTTTTTCTTGTTGTTTTTGAGCTGTTTATTATCTACATTTTTGGGCTGAAACTTGTGGTTTAAGGCCATTAAAGGTAGAGGGGTTGGCAACCCTTCTTTGAACCTTGATTCTAAGGTTTTTGCCCTTGTGTTTCCCACCTTCTCATCAACTTTTTTTTGAGCTTTTTACCATTGATTTTCAGAGGCAAAAATCATGTTTTGAAGTCCTAAATGTGGAGGGGTTAGCCTCATTTCCTTGTGCTTGTGTGCTAGTTTTAATTCTTTAATATTTTAGGTAGTTATTGTAGTCATTTTTATCTTAATTCCAGCACTTTTTTGGACTGTTTTAGGACTGCTTTTATGAGTTAGCTTCATTCATGCTTTGTATTGTAAGCATATAGTGTAGTGGTCCTCATAGGGTTAGAGGTTTAGGCCTTATCACCAACCTATTTAGGCTTGTAGTGTAATGGTTTTCATAGGCTTAGAGGTCTAGGCCTTAGGCACCAACCTATTTGAGCTGATAGCATTTATTTATTGTTTTCCATACTTGTTTTCACCGCTAATCATCTCTGCAACCTCCCTCTTTTCTTGGCATTTTATTTGATTTGAGAGTTGTTTCAAACTATTTGCTTGTTTAAGCTTAAGATTGAGGTAGTTGTGCTTAACGGTTTAATCCCTTTAGGGGTTCATTACCAATGACATAACATCTCTCTCATGCCTAAAACAACACTTGATTTGTTACTTTTCTCCATTAATGGACTTAATCTTCATTTTTGGACTAAATGAATTAAAGAATGGAAGGTAATTAAAATGATGTAATAAAACTTGGACTAAAATGGAACAAGATAATAAAAAGTTTTGTGTTCAATCGAACGTTAGTTGAACACATGGAGACTTGAGTCATTTCATACTTGTTAGTGATGAAATGGTTTAAGATTCCAAGGTCAACCACTTCCCTTGATCAATCCATGATAGGGAGGAGGTTTTGTTGGTCTTTTGTTATGCATTTATTGAAATCATGTCCCTTGATTCATAAGTCATCATGCAATGAGATTGTGTCGATTGATGACTTGTGAATCAAACCCCTCCTTTGACCTATTTACTGATAAAGAGAGGGAGGGTGGACAAACATCCCCTGAGAATACTCTGATTTGTGCTCTATTTGTCCTCTGTTGCTGCAGGAAAGAACCAACATTAGTGGTCGGCAGGCCACTTATACTGGACGGCAACCCACTTTTAGTGGGTGGCCGGCCACTACTTTTGGGTTGTCGGCCACTTTTTCCAAGCAGGTAGTGTCCTTTTTCCAGCAAAGCAAAGCAAAGCAAAGGCTGAGATGGAAAGCATGTGCAATTTTCTAACTGAGCAACAAAGGCATTCCAGTAGCAAGAGCATTATTGGGTGGAC
The DNA here is from genome assembly GCA_025200525.1 of Camellia lanceoleosa. Lineage (NCBI taxonomy): Eukaryota > Viridiplantae > Streptophyta > Magnoliopsida > Ericales > Theaceae > Camellia > Camellia lanceoleosa. The sequence continues at coordinate 132,381,119 of CM045766.1, forward strand.
ATCTGCATCCATGCATGAACCATCTCTCGATCCTCGGGATCCATGAAATGATGTTGTAATATTAATATGTTCTACTTAAAGTAGCGAGTTTGTAATTAATTAGTTAGAATAGCTAGTTAGTTTTGTGTTGTAAATATTTAATTAGCTAGAATAGTTAATTAATTTATTGTTGTAATAATTAATTAATTACCTAGTTTAGTTAATTTATTTCATTTGGGGTTGTAATAGTTAGTTAATTAGGTAATTAGTTAGCTAGTTTATTCATTCGGGCCCTCCTGCGCGAGGGCAAATTGTAATAATGTGTATATCTTCTAACCCCACGTCTTTCTCCCTTTTATTTACTTGCTTATGATGGGTAGTTTAGAACATCATGTTTCTTTTAGCATTTCCCATGTTTGCATCCACTTGTCATGCATGAATCGAGGCTCGGTTCATCATTCTAACAAGCATCATCATTCATTACTTCGTTGAATATGTGTTTAAACCGCATGCTATCAAAGTGATTCACATGTCATAATTAGTAGCCGGGCTTATTAATTACATTTTTGCATATATTGCATTAGGCATCTTGCGTTAGTTAGAATCATGCATTTTTCTAACTAGTTTCTCTTCTGGCTCGCTTCGAGAATTGGGGTAAGCCTTTATTCGCTTTAGCATATTTACATGAATGTGATTGTTGCCATGTCTAGCATGCTTGCCGTGAGGCTAATTGCTTAATTGATATATCTGAATGTTTGTGGATGAAGGCTAATTGCTTGAATTGGAATAATTTGAATACATGTACATATGAGATCTCTTTTTCAAATGGTACATATTCAAAACAATTTTCAAACATACATGAATCAAGTGTTCCAATTTTCTCAAATTAGTCTATACTTGTGTGCAACACATGGTAAAGTTAGTCTAATAACCGGAACGAGAGCATATAGAGACCGATCTTTGATCAAGCGTGTGGGGTGCTCAATTCATGACTTTTCCCTCTCATACCCAAGTTCCCGAGCCGAGACAATCTTGGTGATGATGGACACATGGCCTTTGGCACGAGTCATAGGTTTTCTAAATTTCCAAAAAGATTTAGGTGGCGACTATGTATCTGGCAAAGCAGTCCATTTTTGGCATTTTGATTCAAAATAGATTTTCCAAAATATTTGTCGGATTTAGACTCTTTGGTATTTATCTATTTCACATTGCACTTGTGGAATCAGATTCAAAACCACGGGAGTCTAAACTGTAGAGCTATTCATCTCCGAAAGGAGCATGAAAAGTCAAGCTACACCAAGGCACTCTGTAAACTTTGCCACAACCGGGTCGTAAAATGCAGATCTTTATCTGAAACAATTATCATAGGGACCCCATGCAATCTCACTATGTCCCTAATATAAAGGTCAGCAAAAATTCACACTTTCCAAACATAGTATACAGTTTATGGGCTCTAAGCAACTCAAGCACTACTCGCAAGTGTCCCTTGTGCTCCTCCTCAGAGGGTAAGTAAATCAGAATATCATCCACAAAGACGACTACAAAGTGGTCCAGGAACTCAAAGAAAATCCGGTTTATCAAATCCATAAACACAGCTGGTGCATTGGTTAACCCAAAGGGCATTACTAGAAACTCATAATGGCCATATCGTGTACGAAATGCCGTCTTCAAGATATCCTCCTTTCTTACTCTTAAATGGTGATAACCCGATCTCAGGTCTATCTTAGAGAAGCAACAAGACCCCTTCAACTGATAAAATAAATCATCTATACGAGGCATTAGGTACTTGTTCTTAACAGTTACCAAGTTTAACTTTCGGTAATCTATACAAAGTCGCAACGTACCATCTTTCTTTTTGGAAAAAAGAGTCGGTGCTCCCTAAGGCGAAGTACTAGGGCGGATGAAACCCTTATCTTACAATTTCTGGAGTTGAATCTTCAACTTACTTAACTCGGCAGGTGCAAACCTATATGGTGCCATGGAAATCGGTGTCGTGCCAAGCACCAAATCAATAGAGAATTCAATCTCTCGGTGAGGTGGTAAACTGGTGAGATCCTCCGAAAAAACATCCGGGTATTCAAAAACTATCCTTGGCAACTCAACTCGGACTTTACCATACTCACTACTCAAGAAGTTGGCAAGAAGGCAACTAAGTTCACTCTGCCCACGCGGGTCATACACCGATGATAAGACTCTATCCATCCGATCTCCCAAGAAATAAAAGCAATCACCGCTCAAGGTACATATAGTAACCCTTTAACGATAACAGTCTATAACTGCCCAATACGATGACAACCAATCCATGCCCACTATAATGTCAAAACTAGTCATATCAATCAACACAAATGCAAAAGGAAGTCGGCGATCGGCAACCTCTATGTCACAACCTTGACACCCTTGCTTCAAAATAACCTCACCACCAATAGATGACTCTACACAGATAGAAGATGCTAACTGAGCCACCTCTAATCCCAAAACGAATGCAAATGCAGATGAAATAAATGAATGGGATGCACCAGTATCAATCAACACATTAGCAACTGAATTGCAAAACAAGAAGGTACCTCTCACTACTAAAGGCGTTGGTACAAGATCTGGTGCGGTAACAGCATACACATGCCCTGTAGGTCTCTGTTCAAACCTGCTCACCCCTCGGAGCATAAGCTTGATGCACTGACTGAGCCGAAGAGGCTCCCTGATTAGCCCTCGAGACCTATGTTGGCTGGTGGTTCCGTGTCTGCCTCGAACTAGATACACCAAGTGTACCGCCCAACTTAGGGCAAAATCTCTTCAGGTATCCCGTCTACCCACACTGATAACAAGTAAGTGGTTGCCCTCTCCTCTAACTCTGGCTCTAAGAACGAGCCGAGGACGATGCAGACTGTTGCCCTCATCTTCTTTGCGGGCAATGTGGAAACTTGTGACCCAACTGGCCACACTTGTAACAAGTGAAATCTCCCTGACCACCTCTCCCGGAACCGGAACTCGAAACTGGAAAAGTGGACCCTGACTCCCTGCGACAGTTGTGGGTTAGAACCTCTCTACCTCTTACTGTCCCCCTGAACATCCTGACTCCTCCTGGAGCCCCTCATCCTCTCTTCCTCCATCTGCATTACGGTCTCAAAATGAGTCGCTGACTCTACAAGTCACCCGTAATATCTAATCATCGAACCGGCCACCTTGAAAAGAAGCCTGGTCCTTAACCTTTTCTCAAACTCCAAGCAACGACATTTCTCTATCGCCACTAATTCTGGTGCAAACCTAGAGAGGCTAGTAAATGTTGCCATAAACTCGGCCACCGGTATATTTAACTGCTTGAGCTGAGAAAACTGATCCCTCAACTTCTCCCTAACAATGGAAAGCAAAAACTTGTCCTAGAAGGCGTTGACAAAGGCCTCCCAAGTCACTCCAATGCGCCTACGCGCATACTTCCACCACTGACCCGTATCTCCCTTCATCTAGAAGGATGCCAAGGCCACTCTCAGTTTGTCGTCCTCGATGCCAAGCATCTCGAATGTCTTCACTATCTATTCTAGCCACTCGTTTGCCTTTAGTGGCTCCTTGGGATCACCTACAAACTCATCCAGATTCGACTGGAAGAACTCCCATTTTAAGAAAGGCGGCCCTGCCTTAGTTACTTGGGCTTTGACTTGATTCTCAGCCCTGAGAATGTCCATGGATTCCCTCAATGCTCCGACCATTCCATGGGCTAAGGCGTCCATGGCCTATTGACCAACTGGTTCGGCCACATTGGCCTGACCAACCCCTTCTTTTTGTGCCGGAATATCATTCGGTAAAAGCACTTCATGCTTCGGCCTACCACGCCTACCACCACTACGTCTACGTCCACGTCCACGTCCTGACATCCTAATAAAGGTAACAAAAAAGATTAGCACATTTACAAATGTGCCGAAACTAACTCACTCACGTCCTAATGCGGTGGACAACAATAATTTTCCCTACGTAAACACATAGTCACATAAACACACACGAATTTCATTCCTGGATAATGATTGTCCCGCGGTGTTGCCAGAGTTCCAATTAGAAACAGCAGTGATTAGGTGCCTTTCTAATAGGACTCCTAAAAACCCGTGGACTCAACCAACATCCTAGAAATTAAATCTCATGCCCACATAATCACATAAACATGTTATCACATAACATTACAACACATACAAACATCTCTGTCAAGTAAGACAAACCCATTGTGGTACTAACCACTTCCCACGTACCTAAAGTATTCAAACCCGATACGCTCTGATACCAAGTTGTAAGCCCCCAAATTAATTACACAATTCAATTCCCAATATCTAATACAAAGTGATATAAGTGAAATAAGAAGCTTTCATTAATTGGAATTAATATAAAAAAAGGTGACACATGTGTTGTATATTCATAAAAAGTTCATCCTGAATCTACAGCATGTGTTACAAGTAATAATAAATAATGAAAGCTAAACAGGTATTTATATGTCCTAAAGGCTTACATCTTTCCAAGGCTTCGCTTGGTTACAACAAAATGAGTCAAAGCCTCAATACACATAAAGCCTTAGGCTTGAAAAGAAAGTAAATACAAAATAAATAAAAGTGAGCTTCTACTTCATAGTCCTCTCAAGCTAAGTCCTTGGCGGAGGCATATCACCAGCACCTGAAAATGGTTTTTCTCAAATAGGGTGAGCCAAAACCTAATAGAGACAATCTAACACAATACATGAATCTTTACAAAGATATAAACATGAAGTGTATATACAATGCCTATGACAAATTCATTTACAACTCTTTCACAAATCATGCCATGCCAAGTTTTACATCACAATCCATGTTATCTTAATCCCCTTTTTAATTCAATTCATTTTATCTCAATTCATGAGTTATCTTCATTCATTACAAACAACCGAACTGGAGATACAACTCAACAGCTCTCAAATCAATCTAGCCATCACACAACACTCTCATTTGCCATTTTATGGAAATTTTGTCCGCGGGAATCGGCATCCATGTACACTCAATGTTTTCGAGACTTTCACTCTGGATACACAGGCCAACTTAATTCAATGGAGTCCGTCTCCTTTCTTCTCCCAAACATGGAGTCCATCTAATTTCTCCTCTCAAACATCATACATATACAATATATTAAAATACAGTCATATTCAATGACAATCAATGAGAGAATAGTTTCAATTCACCTAATTCTCGTGCAATTTCTACAACAATCATGGCTGTCCTCCACTGATAGCCTAAAACAGATATTCCGAAACAGATATACAATCTCTAAAATAGATAAATTATCCAAATTTCTATGGATAAGAGGTAATACATATCAAGCTCCACCATTTATATAAACATCTATTCAATTTCACATTCTCAATACCAATTTCATTAGTTTATACAAAATAGCAATTTGAACCGCTTTAGGGAAAAACTCCCTTTTATTCTAAAATCCACCCTAGATATCAAAATCACCAAATTTGCCAAAACACAATCTCACATTTACTCCTATAACTATTTTTAACACGTACACTTAAAAACACATCTTTTGATTTTAAACCAAAACCCTAGGTTTATTCAAAATCACTTTAAGTTCCAATGTTTCTTACACATCAACGAATAACCAAGTTGAAAACTATATAAGAGTGTAGAAAAATCCCTACCTCAAGTTTAGAAACTGAGAGAGAAAATTGAGACACTTCAAACACACCAAAATCCAATTCTATTAGGATGAGAATAAAACTCTTGAGATGCTCTATCTTTTTATCAAAGAAAGTAGGGTGTAAAAACCACTAAATCTAGGTGAAAAAGTAGAGAGATGGTGAGCTTTAGAGAGAAGAGCTCTAGATCTAGGGTTTTGAGAGAGAAAGTTGTGAAAAGGGGTGCTGCTACGAACTGATATACACATAATCCGCTCGAGCGCAAGAAGTAATGCTCGAACGTCAGACACAATAAGTTGTTCCGCTCGAGCGTAAGAAGTGATGCTCGAGTGCATAATATATACATCCAGTAGTTTTGCAAACAGAAGAATATCGCTCAAGCGCAAGAATAGCCGCTCGAGCACACACTCGCTCAAGCTCGAGCGTAGAATACACTCTCTCAGTAGTTTTGCAGACCTGTAAAAGTATTGAGAGTTTGCAAAGCCCGCTCCGCTCGAGCGGAGAAGCAAAAATTTGGACGACAAATGTTTGGAAACTAAACAACCAACCTGTCCCAAACGCAACCACAACAACCCAATAACCAAATATAAAGAAAAACAAGGGAAGCAAGATAAGACCAACTACATAGAACCATTAAATCCGAATCCATTATATAACAAGAATCAGGTCAAAATCAAAATCGTTATAAAAAATAACAAGTAAAGCCCAAAAACTTTGCCCATATATCGTTTCTATCACCAAGTTACCGCTGCCGTCAAAGATCATAGAGAGAGAGATGAACTTTGACTTGAGATCAGAAGTCTCATTTTGAGATCATAATGTACATACATAGGTCAAGCTACTATAAATAAGTTTCAAGTCATAACTATAAAAATTATTAAAAATAAAAATAATTTATCAACAGCAATATTTTTCTCTGAATTCTCTCTAATTATTATTAGATAATAATAATAATGAAATTTTTATTTACAAATTTTAAAAATATCTCTATTGAAAATTTTGTTTACAATTTTTGTATATATATATTATATGTATTCTCTAATCTCAAAATGAGACCTCTTACGTAATGATGCATTTTTAAAATTTTATTATAGAAAATTTATATACAAAAAAAATTTGTTAACCCTTGTTCAAAAAAATAAAATCAATTAAAAAAATAATTCTAATAACTATTAAAATAATAAAATCAATTCAATACCTATTCTTTTAATAATAACTATTCGATTTTATATTAATTTGACCATGTCGTTAACCGCTCTCTATAATCAAACAGAAGTTGTTGACGTAATATTGAAATTTTATTTAAAGTTTCATTCTATGCCCCAAACTATTATCAAAATATCAATTAGACTCCTGATTATATTAAATATCTAATAATAATTTTCATGGTTCAATTTCGTTTACCAAATCTAGAAAGAAGATGTTTCTTTTAAATAAGTGTGGTCCAGATTTTTACTGATACAATTTTTAACCTACTAGTAATTATATTGAAATTAATCTAAGAGACAAACTTCCTACAATTGCATCGAGAAAAAGAGAGTAGGATCAGAATTTTGGGCTTAATTAATTTCCCTATAGCCGACTTGAAGCCTAAAGTGGCAATTTTAAATGAGTATATTTTTAAATAGTTTTTTTTGTAAATTTTATTATTTCTCACTTTCTAGATGAAAATTATTAGTAAATATTTGAATTTAATTTTTATATATATATTCAGAAGTTTAATTGATATTTTAATAATAATTTGAAGCGTAAATAAAATTTTGATATGGCGTAGCAATTTTCACTTAATTGTAGCCGAGAATTAATGGTGACATAAAATTTATACAAAAACCAATAATTTAAGTCAGAAGGATTTTTTGTCGGGTGTTGTTGCTGCCGACTGTTCGTCATTTTCCTTAATTTTGCTCAGACCCTCAGATTAATCCTTTTATACTCTCTTTGCATTAGAGCTCGTTTGGAAAGTTGGCCAGTTAGTTTTTTGATTTTTTTTTTTTTTTTTTTGTTATTTTAGTTTGACTAAAAAAGTTATGTTTAGAAAGATAATTATTATTTTTTTTTTTTAGTAATTGATTTAATAATTATAAGAAAAAAAGTGAAACGATTATAATTTTAAATGTGATATTTTACTTAATTAACTATTTTAACCCAATTTTTTCCCAAACAGGACTTTACTTGAACTTGAACCGGGCAAAGATGTAATGCAAGGGCTTTATAAGGAAAATACATAAGGAAAGGAAAGGAGAGGAGATAAGGATTAATATAGTGATATAGGAAAGGACACAAGGAGATAAAGACTGATATGGACTTACAAAATATAGATCTTGTGCTAGTGGTGTGCTTGTTAAATTTATAAAATATAAATTTTAATTTTAAATTAAAATTATATATTTATATCTTGTTTAATTGATAAAAATCATGGTTCAAGTCTCGTCCAACTCATTATATTACGTTCATAAAGCTACAAATTATAAGAATATATATATATATCACTTTCTTTTTTTTTTATCACATATAAACTATAAGTCCTATTAGTCTAACTTATTTATCATATAAGCTATAATACATATATATATATCACTTTTAGTAATATTTATAAGTCAACTCATTTAGTTTATTTAGTTTTTAAAAGCCAATTACTGGGATTTGGTTGTAATTTTAAATTAACTTTTTCATCTTGTTTGGACCAAAAAAGTAAGATTTTATCAAGGCACAATTTGTAACTTTTTTTTTTAATTTTTGAACTCTTAAATATGTATGGACATAAAACTCTATCTCTTTTGTCATAATTACAAAATTTTGAGGGTATTCTAGATATTTGCACAACAAACAAAATATATAATAACTTATTTAATCAAACATGTTTAATATTTTTACAAATTATTAAAAAATTTATCAAATAGATTTATAATTTATTGTAAGTTTTTAAAGCCAATAACCTAAACAATTATATTCATAAAAAAAAATAACTTATAAGTAATACACGATATAAAAAGCAACAAAAATATCATTAGTCGATATTTTTTAAACTAAATAAATTGACTTAAATAGTGGTAGTCATGGGCCCATGACTCACCCAACCGATCTTGACATTTGTAAGACTTGAGAAAAAATTATTTAGCCCATCAAGTTAGATTACGATGAGATTTTGAGCTTAGTTAGTTTTCGGAGTGAGCTTAGTTAGATTATGATGAGATTTTGAGTTAGTTCTCGGAGTGAGTTCGAGATAAATAATTTTATCCCACACCGCTCCGTATGTTTATAAATTTTAAAATATATATTATTTAGTTACAAAATGACCTAAAAATAATAATAAAAGAGAAGAAAAGTGTATATGCCTTCGTTTGGCATAGAAGATTTTTGGATTTTTTTGGTTAAAATAGTCACAAAAAAAATAAAATAGATCTTTTAGCACAATAAGACAAAATGTCATATTTAAATCATAATTATTTTATTTTTTTTCTCAAAAAAGCCAAAAAGTTTATCTCAAACGAGACTTTTTACCCCCAATTTAAACTAGTCAAAAAATCAAAAAGCAAATCCACATCCCAAACGAAACTTATATATGCTTAAATTAGAACATTTATTAAAAATCGTATTTATTTTAGAATTCAATTTTATCATTATTTTAAATTTAAATAATTATTAACATAGTCTAAAAAAATTTGTAGTCTTTCAAGGCAAAAAAATAAAATAAAATAAATAATTCATATCTATTGGATTAAATAGACAAACTTAGAATTTAGAAGCTTGTTTAAGACTAGATTTGATGTTGAATTGAGTTAAATTTAAAATGACACATATAATTTAGGTAGTATTTGGTTCACTAGAATGAAGTGGAATCAAATAATCTTTTCATCAAAATTTTCATTCCTATGTTTAATTAGACTAAAAAAATAATGAAAAATACATTACAAATAAAATTATCTTTTACTATTTTAAGGGAATAATCATGGGAAAAATACAAATTAGTTGTACTTTTAAAAAATAATTACTAATACATGAAAAAGTTTATATACTTAATAATTAAAATCCGTAAAATTTATCATTAATTTGAATTTTTTTAATACCCATTGATATGTATTTCCCCAATAATCATTCTATGAAAAAACTTAAAAAATTACCATCACATCTCACTCCAATAAATCAAATTGAGTATTATTAAGGCAAGTGTATTGGATGTTCCTGAAGTATGGTCTTCATGTAGTATTCCAGAGATATTGTAATTGATACAGAAGATGGAGTGCATGATTTTGTGTTGGTGATTGAGAAAAGAAAAGAAACAAAAACATGATGTATGATAATTTATAAAAAAATTATGAATACATAGTGTTCCAAAATTACCTAATAATTTTTCTGCAAGGCTCAGTGTTTGTCCAATTAGGGTTGTGTAGCTTTGTGATAAATGACAAGGAATCATTTCCAATAGGGTCCGAGACAGGCCTCTTCACGTTGGGTGTTGGATGCAGAGAGAATGAGTTTATTTGTAATTTCGAAATAAAATCTTAGATAGTTAAAAATTAGTTTTTTTTATTTTTTTAATCTTTTTTAAAAAGCATGTAAAATAAGTAAAAAATTGATGTGACTCAAAAATAGGTTAAAAGATAATTTTTAGTTAAGTTTCCAAATTAAGCCTTAATTTGTATTTTATTTATTAAAAGTTCATTCAAAAGTAGCTTGTTTATTCCATTTATTAAAAGTTCATTCAAAAGTAACTTGTTACATACGGGAGTCAAATTTGAATATATTTTTAAATTTATTAAATTTTTAAATCGAGTTTAAATAATATATTAAGCCTTCGTTTAGGATGTGGGTTGGTTTTTTAGCTTTTTAATTTTTTGACTATTTTAGCCTGGGGCTAAAAAGTCTTGTTTATGATAGGTTTTTTGATTTTTTTAAAAGAAAAAATGAAATGATTATGATTTGAATGTGACATTTTGTCTTATTAACTTTTTAACATATTTTTTCTTTTTGTAACTAAAATAGCCTCAAACTAACATCCCAAACATAGTTTGAGTTCGATTCGTGTTTAGTCGGTTAAAAACTCATTTGAGATTGAACATTGAGTTTCAACATGTGTACAATTATGTGTAATATGTAGGTTCGAATGTTGTAAAAGGACATCGAACTAGTCAATGTGAGTAATATCTTTGTAAAGATATTTTTGTATAAATCATTTTGAAATGGCTATGCTATACGATGTTTTATGAAATCTATGTTTTGTTTACGAAATGTCCAACGTGATAAGTATTTTCTAAAATGTTAAGTTATGCTATGGAATTTCGAAGTGATTATGATATTACAGGTTTTCTGAAAACTTCTGTTTGATGAGAATGAATGAGATCCCTTTTGATTATTGAATGTGACATCCATGAACACATGAATTGATTTATGGAAATCTCCATTATGCCTAAGTCAATCCATTGTGATCGTTATGCCTAAGTCGATCAATTATGATCATTTTGCCATTGTGATTGTTATGCCTAAGTTGATCGATTGTGATCTTTTTGCCTATGTCGATCCATTGTGATCGTTATGCCTAAGTTGATCGATTGTGATCATTTTGCCTAAGTCAAACCATTGTGATCGTTATGTCTAAGTCGATCAATTGTGATCATTATGCCTAAATCGATCAATTGTGATCGTTATGCCTAAGTCCTTGGTCTATTGTGGTCGTTTTGCTAATGTTCTGTTCAATACCATTGGGTTATGCCATGAAATGTAATGAACTCTGAAAGGTTTGATAAACCTTATGTATACTAAATATACATCTTCGATGAATGCTTCATTTGTGATGAGAATGTTTTTCCTATATATAGAACTCATTTATTTAACCTCTTTATGATGAGATTATTCACTGAGCTCTAGCTCACTGTATCATTTATGTATGTAGGTGATCAGGCACATGAATAGGCCTAAGCTGCTGCCTAGATCCATTTTGTGTCGGCCAACCACCATGCCTCCCGATGAGGTTCCCGAAACGCTTCCAATAGTCGAGTTTTGTGAACAAAGTTTAAGTCTTTTGTTTTTATTCTGTTTAAGTCTGAACAAGTCTTTTTGTTTATCTGTATATTGGGCTAAGGCCCATTTTAGTTATCTGCATATGAATTGACATCATTATGTAAATTAAGTCTTAAATTTTCTGTTTCATATATGTCTGCACAGCTCTATGGACAATAAATTTTGATAATTGCTTATGCTAGCGCTTTAATTCTGCTTAATTTGTTCAGAGGCATTCGGTAATCCTAGGATTACTGGCCAATTATAGCGCTACACCTATAGGGGCGAGTTTGAGTCGTGATAACTGGGAAGGGCGTGTAGGTTTCTCCAGGCATGATGGAATCCTCCTTCCCAGTTAGCCTAAGATGGACGTCGACTAGAATGTCAAACTCTTGACAAAAATAATCTAACTTACTGGGCAAGTCTACCGTCCACTTAAACATTCCCATGATCTCGGCTAGAATGGGTTATGGTAATAGATTATGTCAGGTTTGGTTCTAATGACCTCGACAAAACCCTAACAAACACTAGGGTAGAGATTCTAGAGATTTTTTTTTTTTTTTTTTTTGAGAGGGGGGAGTTAGAGGCCAAACTTGTTTTAGTTTTCCTAAGTATGGTTTCTAGCCAATCTCAATCCTAAATATGTGCAAGAATGAGGGAAACATGCAAGAATCAAAGGCGAGAATCTAGAAACAAGCAAAAAAAGACAAAGAAAACACGGCTAAAAAACATGACAGATTCAAAGGTTCAAGAACACAGTAATTAAAGTTCAAGAACACAAAAAAACAAAGAGACAAACTCAAAGCATTGAGTGATTCATGATTACATCCAATGTCAGTGTGCAAAGGTCAGAAAAAGAATGCGCAAGAGACATGAAGAACAAAGAATACGTTAGAGCATAGCAGGTTTGAACATAGATATATACACGAATGAAAGTCTAACCATAGTGTGTATGATGTACAACAATCCAAGAAGGAAATAAATTCAAAAATAGTAGAGAATCGAGATTGAAGTGAATGAAATGAAAGACTTACAGTGTAAGACAGAGAAAGTAGACGCTAGAATCAAACTCACCGAAGTTAGACGATGCTCTCAATTAGAAAAAGACAGGTGAATGCTTCACCGGAGGTGATGAACGGAACAATAGCATAGGAACTTTGAAGGTTTGGAAATGGCGATTTAGGAATTTTAGAGAGAGAAAATCTAAGAAGGAAAAGAGATCATGTTTGCAAAAGTGAACAGGCGGAGAGAGAGAGATAGAGAGAGAGAAGTTTTTGTTGAAATGTGAAAAGGCGGCAAAACTTGATCTAACTGCCTAGGACGACGTGCCTGTGCTGACATTAGGCAGCGTAGGTAGAGTTGATGTGACTAACACGTACTTGGTACGGACCAATTGGGTGAAGACACATGGACGAAATGGTTGGGATAATGATATACGACAACTCATACGCTGTGGGGGCTTTCGAAATTTTTGAACTAGCAGAATCATGATCTCGGCTAGTAGTGCAATCTCGGTTGAGATGTTGGATTTGAATGAGACAGGACATGTCTAAGTGGACACAGAGTCTTGGTTACTTGACGCCGACGAGTCATGATCTCGGTCAGAAGAGTAACTCTAAGCATGTTGTTTAGTTGGCGTGTTTGGAAAATTAGACGATGTAAGTTTCATTACCTCAGTTGTCGAGGTAATAGAACCTAGGGGCAATTGTGGGGATGTATTTTGATAATCGTGCCACGTAAGCGAGGAGCTGTCAAGATGTTGGCCGGGGTGCCACGTGGGCGAGCTAGATCGCCAAGGTGGTTGCGGTATTGCCGAGATATGGTGCGATAATACCGAAATCCGAAATGTTTGAATAGAGGATAAGAGTCCTAGATATATAATGCGCTTAGTTTGGATAAGGATAAGGATAAGGATAAGGATAAGGCTTCTAAAGAGTTCATCCATATCTGACTAAGAGTCCGAGATAAGCATTGTATTTGAGTCCTATGAAGTGGGACTTCTAGGGGACAAGGGCACTAATGGCTATAAAAATAAAACACCCTTGTGAGTCTAAAGTATGCTTTAATTTGTGAGTTAAGTACTTGTTTGATATCTTTGAGAGATAAGATTAACTAACTTGATCGTCGGATTACTCTCTGGTGGATGAGCCACCATGGTATTTTCATTTTCTTGTTGACAGGTGCTTGGCTTAATCTATTCTACCACGTGCACTCCAGCTAAGTTTCCTATTTAGTTGTCAGATAAAAAATCAACACCTACAAAATTACTTCGAGAAAGAGAGAGTAGGATCATAATTTTGGGCTTAATTAATTTCCCTAGAGCCGACTCAAGGTAATTTGAAGCCTAAAGTGGCAATTTCAAGTGAGTTGTATTTTTTAAGTAGTTTTTTTGCAAATTTTATTATTTCTCACTTTTTAGATGAAAATTATTAGTAAATATTTGAATTTAAATTTTTTTTATATACTTAGAAGTCTAATTAATGTTTTAATAATAATTTGAAGGGTAAATAAAATTTTAAATAAAATTTTTAATCGCGTCAATAATTTTCATTTAATGGTAGACAACTAATGGGGATATAAAATTTATAAAAATCGAATAATTGAAATCTTAAATAAAATTTTTAATCGCATCGATAATTTTCATTTAATGGCAGACAACAACTAATGGTGACATAAAATTTTTAAAAATCAAATAATTGAAATTTTAAATAAAATTTTTAATCGCATCAATACCTTTCACTTAATGGTAGACAACACTAATGGTTACATAAGATTTATAAAAATCGAATAATTGAAGTAGGTAGGGTTTTTTTTATCGGGAGCTGGTGCTGCCGACTGTTTGTGATTTGTGATAGCTGATGATAATGATGATGTAATTTAAGGTTTTTTTTTTTTTTTTTGGCCAAATTATTGCGTATTATGTGCCATTTTGGGGAGGGCCATAAAAAGTCACATTTTTTTCTTTTTATCATTTTTCAAAAATGCAAGTGGCCAAAAACGTAACAAATTTAGTTTGGAAATGGCCAAAAACGCAAGTATGAAATTATAAATTAGGTCCTATGACAAAAAAAAAAAAATTCTTATGTTGGGTAAAGGTATTTTGGTCATTTTAATTTGATTTGACACCATAAATAAATATTAAACTAAAAAGTAAAAAGTCAACTTTTTATCAACTTCTCAAATCACTTTCTAAAAAATTAAAAAATTTGATAAAAAATAAAAAATTAATTTTTTACCAACTTTTCAAAACACTATGTGAATAACATATAGTCACCCACACAAGAAAATTGAAAGATAATTAAAAAGTCATTTTCCTTAATTTTGCTCAGACCCTCAGATCCTTTTATACTCTCTTTGCATTACAGTTCGTCTGGGCAGTTGGCTAGTTAGTTTTTTGATTTTTTTTTTTTTTTTTTGTTATTTTAGTCTAATTAAAAAAGTTATGTTTAAGAATATAGTTAGATTTTTTTTGTAGTTAATTTGGTAGTTATAAGAGAAAAAATAAAATAGTTATGATTTTAATGTGACATTAATACATCAAAAAAGAAGAAAGTGCAAAAACATTTTACTTGATTGACTATTTTAGTTTATTTTATCTTTATTGACTATTTTAACTCAAAAAATTTAAGTTATTTCACAAAATCTAATAAATTCTTACAAATATACATAAAATTTAAAATTTACATATATTTGTAAAATTTTACACTATTTATATATATTTATAAGAATGTACGCAATTTTATAAAATAATTTACGTATATTTGTTAAATTTACATAAATTTAACAAGAGACTAAAAAAACACTATTCATTACATTGCCGCTTTTTAAGAAAGGAAAATGCTAGGTTTCATGAAGAATTTTTATAAAAATTATCATAAAAATCATCTTCACCGTTGGATCATGAGACACATACCTAATCTAACGATGCAGATGATTTTCATAATAATTTTCATAAAATTTTTTATGAAACCTAACATGACCAAGACACAAGGAAAGGAAAGGAAAGGAAAGGAAAGGAGAAGAGATAAGGATCAGTGATATAGGAAAGCACACAAGGAGACAGACTGACATAGATTTACAAAATAGGGTAAACTACCAATAGGTCCTACTTTGGAGATTTATTACCTAATAGGTCCTACTTTGGAGACTTATTACCCATTAAGTCCTAGGGGTAATTACGGGCCAGTCCTATGTGGAAGGGTTATTACCCAACAGGTCCTGAATAGATACTTTTTTACCTATAAGTCCTGAACATTGTTATTTATCCCGTTTTTGCCCTCAAGTTTTCATTCTCAGATTCAGATCTGGAGATGAAGAAAAAAGAAGCTCTCTCACATCTCTCAACCACACCATGAGTGGTCCGAGAAGAAGAAGATCCGCCACCATCGCTCTCTCTATACATTCCTCCATCAACGACATTGCCATCTCCACCATTGCCAAGCACCGCCGCCTCCACTGTCGTCATTGTCGGTGACCTCAACCGGCATCTTCCTCTACTGTCGTTGCCGACCACTGCTGAAGAAGAAGATCTGCCATCATCGCTGGTGCATTCAAGGAGAATGTTTACTACGAAGTCTAGATCTACAACCGCTGTAGTCCACCATCGCTGAGCTACACAGATGATTTCCAGAAGCTCACCGACAAGACCTTCAAGGTCGCCGATTTCCAGAACCAGTTTCTAATCCATTTCCTTTTCCCTTTCCTTTCATCTCTCTCTCTAAATCGATCTATCTCTATAGATTCACACACACACACATATATATATGTGTGTGTGTGTGTGTGTGTTTTTAAATCGTTGTTTGTTTGTTGCTAATGGAGATTGTTAATTTTGATCATCAAAGTGTTTTTCAGTGATAAATTTGTTTAAATCAGTGATAAATTTGTTTAAACTAGTAATAAATCAGTGATAAATTTGTTTAAACCAGTGATTAATTTGTTTAAACCAGCGATAAATTTGTTTAAATCAATGATAAATTTGTTTAAACTAGTGATAAATTTGTTTCAACTAGTGATGAGTTTGTTTTTGTGAATTCATCACTGTTTAAACCATTAATAAGTTTGTTTTTGTGAATTTATCACTGAAATTTGTCATTGTTTAAACCGGTGATAAGTTTGTTTTTGTGAATTTATCTTTAAACCAATAATAAGTTTGTTTTGTGAATTTATCCGAAATTTGTCATTGTTTAAACCAGTGATAAGTTTGGTTTTGTAAATTTATCACTGAAATTTGTCATTGTTTAAACCAGTGATAAGTTTCTTTTTATGAATTTATCACTGAAATTTTTGAGTTATAGTGTTGAGTGTAGGGGTAAAAGTAGAAAACGCTTTTTGAACCAGTGATAAATTTATCACTGTTGAATATTTTGTAAATTTGTTTTTGTGAATTAGTAAGTGTGAGGATGTGATTTTATGAATTAGTGAGTGAATGTGTATGTTTGTGAGTATGAGAGAATAAAAGGAACAATATATAAGGAATAAAAAGAAGACAACGTATAGGGAATGGCTTGATAAGAATATATCAACTTTAGCTCAAGGAAGTATACTCAAAGGCAAAACAGAGGATAACAGAGGATAATAACTTTCTTATCTCTAACAGAATTAGTTACAGATATATATATAGAGCATCTGTTTCACGCGCACAGGGTAAACAATTGATATGCTGCTTGATTCACGCGTGTGGTGTGACCTTCAGGGGTAAAATTGGAAAGTGAAATAGGCAGGACTTGGTGGGTATTAATTTGTTTATAGGGGACCGGCTGGTAAGTGCCCCTAAGTCCTATTGATAAATTTATTAAGTGATAAAGATAAATTTATCAGTCTTTTATTTTTATGAATAAATTTATAGTAATAAATTTATCAGTCTCTTTGTTTTTATGAATTAATTTTTAGTGATAAATTTATCACTCTCTTATTTTTATAGTGTTAAATTTATTAGTTAGGATTTATAGGTAAATAAGTCTAGTTAATAGGACTAATTGGTAAGTACCCCTACAAAATATATATTTTGTGCTAGTGGTGTGCTTGTTAATTTATAAAATATAAATTTAATTTTAAATTAAAATTATATTTAATTGATAAAAATGTGTCAATTAAAGGTCATGTTCAAGGCTCATCCAACTCATTATATTCCGTTCATAAAGTTACAAATTATAAGAATATATATATATCACTTTTTTTTTCTTTTTATCATATAAACTATAAGTCCTATTTAAGTCTAACTTATTTATCATATAAGCTATAATATATATATATATACCACTTTTAATAATATTTATAAGTCAACTAATTTAGTTTATTTTGTTTTAAAAAGCCAATTAATGACATTTGGTTGTAATTTTAAATTAAAGTAGTTAACTTTTTCACAATTTGTAACTTTTTTTTAAAAAATTTTTCGAACTCTTAAATATGTATGGACATAAAACTCTATTGTTTTTGTCATAATTATAAATTTTGAGGGCATTTTGGATCTTTACACAACAAAAAAAATGTATATAATAGCTTATTTAATCAAACATGTTTAATATTTTTACAAATTATTAAATTTTTTACCAAATAGATTTATAATTTATTGTAAGTTTTTAAAGCCAATAACCTAAATCTCACTCTAATAAATCAAATTGAGCATTATTTAGGGTGTTCTTACAGTATGATCATGTGGCATTTTAGAGATATTATGATTGATCGAAAAGGTAAAATTTATAATTTTATTCTGGTGATTGAAAAACTAAAAAAAAACATTATATATGATAATTAATAAAAAAAAAATTATAAATACATAGTCTTCTAAGATTACCTAATAATTTTTCTACAAGGCTCAGTGTTTATCCAATTAGGGTTGTGTAGCTTTATGATAAAATGACAAAGAATCATTTCCAATAGGGTCCGAGACAGCCCTCTTCACATTGGGTGTTGGATGTAGGGAGAATGAGTTTATTTGTAATTTCCAAATAAAATCTTAGGGTTGTTTTGAGAAGTTAGTTAAAAATTAATTTTTTAATTTTTTTTTAATTTTTTTTAAAAAAATGTGTAAAAAAAAAGTAAAGAAATGATGTAACTCAAAATAAATTAAAAGTTGGTTTTTGACTTTTAATTAAATTCCCAAATTGAGCTTTAATTTGTATTCCATTTATTAAAAGTTCATTCAAAAGTAGCTTGTTACCTACAAAAGTCAAATTTGAATATATTTTAAAATTCGTTAAATTTTTAAATCGAGCTTAAATAATATATTGAACCTTCGTTTAGGATGTGGGTTGGCTTTTTAATTTTTTAGTTTTTTGGCTATTTTACTTTAGGGCTAAAAGTCTCGTTTATGATGGATTTTTTGGCTTTTTTCAGAGAAAAAATGAAATGATTATGATTTTGATGTGACATTTTGTCTTATTGACTTTTTGGCCTATTTTATTTTTTTGTAGCTAAAATAACCTCAAACCAACATCCCAAACATGATTTGAGTTCGATTCGTGTTTATTCGATTAAAAACTCATTTAAGATTGACTCTTTTTTTTATTTTTGATCAGTAAAGAAAAATTTCATTAACAGCATGAAATTAAAGGTACCAGAAAATGACATGCATCGAGAGAGATTCGGAAAGTATAAATTACCCCTACTACTGCTACTCACGTCCATACAACTAACCCCTTAACCTCGTGATTTTTTTTTAAATAAACAATTAAAAAGAACTTAACAAGAAAATAAAATACATAAATTCCTACAAAATCAACCCACACAACCCAAAACCAAAATCAAAAACCAACGCCAAAAACACCCAAGCCTCCTGCATTCCTCACAATATCAACAAACCACGCACTATTATTCAATCCGAATATTGAATATTTTATTTACCCATACTGCTACACACCCAATGCCCACACCACCCAAACTAGAATCTTTTCAACAGCCTAAGGCCCACGCCAGACAACACTTCTACACTCCCGTGCTGCTACACTCATGCTGCTACACTCCCAATGCACAATATTTTATTCACCCACGCGGCTACACTCACAATATTTTATTCACCCACGTTGCTACACTCCCAATGCACAATCTTTTCTCAATGCACGCAAGACCCGCCAAACTCACTTTTTTTAATAGACCTGGGTGGGTCTTGCGTGTATTAGAGGTGTAACAGTTAAAAAGTTCATTCTAAGCCTCCGTTTGGCAAGAATTTTTTTGGACTTTTTTGGTTATTTTAGCTACAAAAGATAAAATAGGCTTTTTAATCACAAAAAACAAAACATCACATCCAACCCATAATCATTACACTCCTCTCTCACAAAAAAACTCAAAAAAGTCAAAAAGCTAAAAAATTCTTCCCAAACCAAACTTTTAAACCCAGGCTAAAAAAACCAAAAAAGCCAAAAAGCCAAAAAGTCAACCCACTTCCCAAACGGAGGCTAAATAAGGTTATTTTTATTCTTAATTAAAATAATTAAAAAGTTAAAAAATTAATCTACATCTCAAACTAAGGAGTTGTTTGGGATATCTTAAATAAGTGTATTTTTTGTCTTTTTGACTAAAAAATTGAGGAAGAAAATATAGATGTTTGGGTTAACTTTTTGACTTTTTATAAAAAAATGTGTAATAAAAAATTGTAAAAATTGGTTTGTAGGAGAAAATTAAGATTGGGAGTTGTGCAGCCGTAATTGTTGACTTTTGGTAAATAGTATTAACTTTTTAACTTTTTGAGTAACTTTTTGACTTTTTGACTTTTCTTGGACATGCCAAACTTGACCTAACTTTACGTATTTTTTCAATAAAATCTTTGTGGCAAATATTACAATCTTCTAGTAGAATTATGACAACTTGTGATTTTTGAAGCAAGAATATAATTATTTGTGATACAGTTACATATTTTTATGGTAATATTATTTTTTTTCTTCAAAATAATTTGAAATATAATATTGCAAAGTAACATTTCAATGAAGAAAGTATAACAATCCACCCAAAAAAAACTAACTGTATCACACATTGTTATAACTTCACTTTAAAAATCAGAAATTATTGTGAAAAATTGCACAGATTCATAACATTCACTAAAAAATATTTATCAAGGTGCATACAATAAGCACCGCTAAGAGCACCTTCAACTTTTCATTTTTTGGTTATTTTTTTTATCAAATTTATTTAACAATTTAGATCAAAAACTTGATTTGATATAATTCACTCTAACGATGAGAATTAGATATTTTTAAACATATATAAATTTCAAAAATCTCCTTTAATCAATTATGGTAGAAAAAATTGATCTTCAATCCTTCAATCTTTTAACAATTTTATCAAATTTAAATCAAAAATATATTGTTGAAAATTTGATGACATATTTAATGAAAGCATGATTTGATACAAATTTAATAAATAAATTAGATATCATCTTGATTTGATACAAATTTAATAAATAAATTAGATATCATTTTTACTAAATTATTGGAGAAGCTCTAAAGTACCTATGGTCTAGTTTCCCTATAAATAATGCAACCTATTTATCTAGTTTCCATCCAAGCTTCTCTCTTACATTTCATAGTTCTGTCAAAGATTGTCAACTTTAATGGAGTTTCATCTCCTTCTCCTCTCCATCTTCACGGTGCTTTCTGTGAGTATTTAAATTTGCAAATTCCTGAAATCAAACAAAGCATCTTCTCAAAATTTTGTATTCATTTCTTATACATAGATGGACGGAATAAAAATACTATGAATTATGAAAATTTATTCTGAATCTTACTCCAAAAATGAATGTTTATTATAAATATATAGTTAGTGCAATGAGAGTGGCACTCATAATAAATGTAGACTATTAATTTGTTTTTCTAGATAATTTTTAGAAAAATTTACTCATAAGTCCTATTTTCTGAAAAGTTGAACTATTTAGTCCTATAAGTTTTTTTATGCTCTATTTAGTTCCATTTGCACATCAATCTAATGTTCAAAACATTAATCTGATATTTGAAATCTAATATTCGAAACATTAATCTGATATTTGAAACATTGTAATAGGATCTTTCAGTCTATAAGAAATTTTTTAGGAATATAAGTTATTAATTTGAGATTTATTGGTGCATCTCCCTAATTTTTAATAATTTTCTAAATATGCAATATTCTATATACAGAAAATTCATTTACATGAGTAGTAGCTAGGTTTGGTGTGTTTTAGTAGAATTTTTATTTTCACACTCTTACTAACCCAAAATTTTTGTCAAGAACAGTGGCAACCATATGTATATCTATGTGTATGTATGAAATTCTAATAAAATATGGATTAGTTTTTTGATTCACAGTGAACTTTAAATTTGGCAAACGTAATGGTTATAATACAATTTATGATACGGCTGATTATAATTTTTTTTATTTAAAAAATTTATGTTAAGAGTGTTTATTACAACTATTATTTACAATTTATAAAATATGGATAAGTTAAATAAATTGAAAAAAATGGACTATTTAAAAGTTGAGAGAATGATATTTTTGCAATTTTCTTTCACAATTCATAATAACATAGCAACTACGAAACTTATAGTTTGTTACGAAAAAAACACAAGAAAATACAAAAAAAAAAAAAAAAAATTATGATGAAAGTACTTACTTATAATTAGAATTTTTATTTTCTCATTTTTTCCTTGTAAATTTTTTATCTTAATCAAATTCATACAATTTTTTTCTTCTTTCACTTCACTTTTCACCATTTTCATTTTCCACCACTTATTTGATTCTCATCAAACAGATTATATGACAGGCTAATAAAAGTTCAGTAAAGCTAAGGACCCAAAAAAAATTGCAACGAAAACTGTCTAGAACACTAGTGTATGGTTGAGATTTGATATTGTCCTGTGAGATTCATGGTTTAGCTGAATCTCAACCACACAATGATATTTCTGAATAAATTTTTAAATTTATAGCATTATTGATAAAGTTTTTATTTTGCTTCAGCTGACACATGTGGCAAGCCATGCAGCTCTGTCTCCGCAAGCTTACTGGTACTCGGTGTTGCCAAACTCTCCCATGCCCCAGGCTGTCAAGAATCTTCTACCACAGGGTTCCTCTCCTTTTCCCTACAATTTTGAGTTAATACTAATCATGATTTTGAGATATAAATCTTATCTTCTATTTATCTTCATGAATTTCAAAATTCAACGAGGGTTTGACAATTAAAAATTTTAGTTAAAAAGTCAAAAAATTAAAAAAAAAAAATTCAATTCAAACAAAAAAAAATTTAAAGAAATGCTTCACCTTACCTTTTACATAATTTTTTTCGTAAAAAGTAAAAAAAAGCCATTTCTCAAACAATCTCAAAATTTTAGTTAAAATCCTTCCCATTCACCTTACCTTTCGCTTCATATTATTTTAGTTAAAAAATTAAAAAATTACTTAAAAAGTCGAAAAATGCTTGAGGGGGAATCCCAAACAAAAAATTTTTTTTTTAATTTTTTTTTTTTTTTTTTTTTTTTTTTTTTTTCTTTTTTATTTTTCTTTTCAGAATTTGAGGAGAGAGGAAGAGAGGAGAGAGAGAGAGAGAGAGGAGAGGGAGAGAGAGAGAGAGAGAGAGAGAGCGAGGCGCGCCCGATCCGTCACGATCGCGATCGGCGTCCGCTCCGATCGCCTCGCCCCTCCCCTTTCTCCCTTTTAGGCCCCCTTTCCCTCCTTCCATCTCCTCCCTCCTCCTCCTCCTCCCCTCCCCTCTCCTCCCCCTCCTTCTCTTCTTCGTCTTCCTCCTCCGTTCTTCTCTCCTTTGAGTTCAGGAAAAAAAAAAAAAGAGCTTGAGCCATTCGAGCTGGAAGTGATTCGGGCACTGTAGCGGTACTGTAAAAAGTCATTTTTCAAACGATCCCAAAATTTTAACTCAAGTGAAAAGATTGTCACACGTTAAGTTACATGTCAATTTTTTTATTTCTTATAAATTTAATTATATAAAAACTCAACTGTTTTACTATATTATTGTGGAAAAATTAAAAATTTTAAATTGAAAGTCTGTTGTAGCAGTTTTAAAAAAACAACAAATGATGAATTCATCAATTTGACTTTTGAGTATATGGATCTTGAATTTATATATATTTTATGTAAAAACTTTTGCAGAAGCCAGCTTGCGCAGAAGTGATAAGGCTGTTGTAGGGCATATTGATTTTGCTGGTGAGGATCATCATATATTATAACTCAAACACTCAAATATCTTTTAGTATTTAGATTCTTTTTTTATAATTATTTTTCCTTTATTATTGTCTCCCATTCATATTTGTAGGCTTAAAAGTTCAATTGGGTTCGTGAAATCCACCATGTGTATTACTCTGATAATTTGATTTGTTTAATTTTGAGTTAATACTAATCATGCTCATTGAGACATGATTTTGAGATATAAATCCTATCTTCCATATATCTTCATGAATTTCAGAATTCAACTGATAATAAGGATTCGTTTGACAATTAAAAAATTTAGTTAAAAAATTTTAAAATTAAAAAAAAATTCAATTCATATAAAAAATAATAAAAAAAACCTCACCTTACTTTTTACACATTTTTTTTTTCTTAAAAGTTAAAAAAAAAAGAAAAAAAGTCATTCCTTAATATATTAGTTTTTTCACCTCATATTTTAGTTAAAATGTCAAAAAATAACTTAAAAAGTCATTTTTCAAATGACTTATTTTGTTAGTGAGGATCATCAACTACATTATCAAACACTCAAATATCTTTTAGTATTTAATTTTTTTTTTAAAAAACACGATTTTCCTTTTATTATTGTTTCAATTCATATTTGTAGGCTTGGCAGTTCAATTGGGTTCATGAAATTCACCACGTGTCTTACTCTAATAATTTGATCTGTTTAATTTAGAGATTTTTATGCGTCATTCATGGGCTCATATTTGTAGTAACTTTTTTTTTTATCATATTTGCCTTCAAAGAAATAGATAATAAGTATAATTTTGCAAATAGATTGTCAATTTTTGTAAGGCAAATATGACGAAATAACATGACTATGACTACCAAAGCAACATATATATTTATTTTTTAAGGGGGAATAACTGAAAAGTCTTAGTGGAACATGCGTTCACTAATAAGCTCTCTCGACTTTTTGATACACTAAAAAGTTCTATTCACTTTAATTATTAAAACAAAGCCTTATTTTTTTTATTTTTTTAGCAACGTTTTGTATAAAAAGTGTCACTAATTGTTAATTTTTAATGACATTTTAAAAAAATTATTGCGAGAATCTCACTAGTTAACATTTTTTAGCGACAGATTTAGAAAAACATCACTAATTATTAGTTTTTAGGATTTTTGGTCTATACAACTACTTATGGAACTTAATTGTGCACAAGTCCTTATAACAGGACTTGTGAGTAATTAATCTTATTTTTTTGATGATCCATATAGAATGACCTTCAAATAAAATGATTGGATCATCTGACCTAATTAGACTATTCACAAATGTGGACTAGGGACAATTTCCTTGCTTTTTAACTAATCATGAAATTTCAAGCCTTGTTGATTTCCCTTAGTAAGGTGTGGACATTGAGTTTTTAAGTTTTGCCATTCTCCCCAAGTGGATTAACAATGTTTCAAAGAAACTAAAGATCCAAGAAGGGTATTATTACTTTTAGAAATCCTCACTCGGTTATAGATCTCAATGATAAACACTATTATTCGAAGATAATTTTTATTTAGTCTAGATGGAAATTTGTTAGTCTAACCATATGGATAGTTTTTATTTAACATAATTCTTATTTGATAGTTAAACTAAAAATAGATCTAAAACATGTAAATACAAGATATAAATCAAGAAATAACAAATCGAAAGTGATAAAACCATTTACTACATGAGAAGACGACAACAATAACAAAAAAAAAAAGGAAAGAAAAAAAAATTAAAGAAAAATAAGACAAAAGAGCCAATATGATAAAAGTCATTAGTCTAATAACATTATAAAAGAAGCAAGTCAAAACCAGCTAA
Organism: Camellia lanceoleosa; assembly: GCA_025200525.1. NCBI lineage: Eukaryota > Viridiplantae > Streptophyta > Magnoliopsida > Ericales > Theaceae > Camellia > Camellia lanceoleosa. Next base: position 132,406,675 of record CM045766.1, read on the forward strand.
AAACGTACTAGTTTCATCGTAGTATGCTACAACATGAAGATAGTATCACATACTATACGAGAAAATTCTAACATATAAGGTTACAGTTTTTATTTTATTTTATTTTATTTTTATTAAAAAAAAAAAAATCTCTCGTACTAATATGGTTAAAAAGGGTGAAAATGATGAACACAAACACTCAAACATCTTTATATAAAATCAAAATTTTAACTCAAATAAATAATAAGATTGTCACATGTCAAGTTACGTGCCAATCTTTGAATTCTTACAAACTTAATTATATAAAACCCAACTTTCTTATGTGTGAAAATTAAAATTTTAAATTGAGTCTCTAGCAATTCAAAGAAAAATACAAATGATGAATTCATCAATTTGACTTTTGAGTATATGGATCTTGAATTTATATGCTTTATTTGTTTTTTTGTTTTTATTGAAATAACTTTTGCAGAAGCCAACTTGCACGGAGGGGATAAGGATGCAAGAGCGATTATTTACAACGTGGGCAAAGGAGATAAGGATGCAAGAGCGATTATTTACAACGTGGGCAAAGGGGATAAGGATGCAAGAGCGATTATTTACAATGTGGGCAGAGAAGATAAGGATGCAAGAGCGATTATTTACAACGCGGGCAAAGGGGATAAAGATGCAAGAGCGATTATTTACAATGTGGGCAGAGAAGATAAGGATGCAAGAGCAATTATTTACAACGCGGGCAAAGGGGATAAGGATGCAAGAGCGATTATTTACAATGTGGGCAAAGAAGATAAGGATGCAAGAGCAATTATTTATTTTGCTGGTGAGGATCATCAACTACATTATAAATAAAACACTCAAATATCTTTTAATTTATTTTTTTACACTTTTATTGTCTAAAATTCATATTTGTGGACTCAATAGTTCAATTGGGTTTATGAAATCCAGCACTTGTCTGATAATTTGATCTGTTTAATTTCTAAATTTTTATGTGTAGGTTGTTCATTGAAAAAAAAAAATATTAGACAAATGTAGTGACTTTATTTAGCTAAAATTTTATCTCAAAAAAACCTTTGAAATATTAATTTTATCATTCAAAATATTGAAACCATACCTTGAAAATGAGTACGTAATATTAAATACATTTAACAAAAAATTAAAAATTAAACATTTATTAATGAACAAAAAATTATATAATTTATTAGTTACTGGTTGGAGTGTCTGAATTCATCACCACCATTATGAAGATTTGTTAATTTTCATGAACAAACATTTATTAATTTTGTTAATTTACATAATTTTGAATAGTTAATTTTGGAAGGACATATTTAGAGAAGAAAATAAAATATTATATATGAAAAAATACTATATATTCAATTTTTGAATAAAAAAATTTATTTTCATCCTCTGGTTGAGAATATTGGGTTGGGGATGCTGGTAGACAACCTATACCTCCTTTTCAATTAATCATGAAATTCCAGGCCTTGTTGAGCTTTCACAAAGTAGATCATCTAAAACATGTAAATACAAGATATAAGTCAAGAAATAACAAATCGAAAGTGATAAAACTATTTACTACATGAGAAGATAACAACAAAAAAAAAAAAAGAAAAAAAAAATGAAAGAAAAATAAGATGAAAGAGCCAATATGATAAAAGTCATTAGTCTAACATGAATATAATTAATTTTCAACATGAAGATAGTATCACATATACTATAAGAGAAAATTCTAACATATAAAGTTTACAATTTAAAAAAAAAAAAAAAAGAAGAAAAGAAAAAAACCCTCTAGTATTAATACGGTTAAAAACGGTGAAAATTATGAACACAGACACTCAAACATCTTTATATAAAACCAAAATTTTAACTCAAGTAATAAGATTGTCACATGTTAAGTTACGTGTCAATTTTTGATTTCTTGCAAACTTAATTATGTAAAACTCAACTTTCTAATGTGTAAAAATTAAAATTTTAAATTGAGAGTCTAGCAATTCAAAGAAAAAAGAACCCTACAAATGATTAATTCATCAATTTTACTTTTGAGTATATGGATCTTGAATTTAGATGTTTTATTTGTTATTTGTTTTTTTTATTATTATTGAAAAAACTTTTGCAGAAGCCAATGTGCGCAGAGAAGATAAAGATGCAAGAGCGATTATTTACAACGTGGGCGGAGGGGATAAGGATGCAAGAGCAATTATTTACAACATGGGCAAAGGGGATAAGGATGCAAGAGCGATTATTTACAACGTAGGCAGAGGGGATGAGGATGCAAAAGCGGTTATTTATTTTGCTGGTAAGAATCATCAACTACATTATAAATAAAACACTCAAATATCTTTTATTTTATTTTTTTACACTATTATTGTCTCAAATTCATATTTGTAGACTCAGCAGTCCAATTGAGTTTATGAAATTCATCACATGTCTCACTCTGATAACTAATGTTTAATTTCTAAGTTTTTATGTGTAGGTCGTTCATTGGGGGGAAAAAAAATGATTAGACAAATGTAGTGACTTTATTTAGTTAAAATTTTATTTCAAAATAACTTTCGAAATATTAAATTTATCGTTCAAAATATTGAAACCATACCTTTAAAATGAGTGTAATATTAAATATATTTAACAAAAAATTAAAAATTAAACATTTATTAATGAACAAAAAATTATATAATTTGTTAGTTACTAGTTGGAGAGTCTGAATTCATCACCACCATTCTGAAGATTTGTTAATTTTAATGAACAAACATTAATTAACTTTGTTAATTTACATAATTTTGAATAGTAAATTTTTGAAGGAAATATTTAGAGAAGAAAATAAAATACTATATATGAAAAAATACTATATATATTCAATTTTTGAATAGTAAAATAATATATATTCAATTTTTGAATAAAAAAGTGGGGATTTATTTTTTAAGATCCCTAGTATTAAGATTTTATAACATAAAGAACACCCAATATTTTCATAATGTCTAAGGCCCCTCAACATCGATCTAGAGAAAATTCGATCCAAAGAACTCTGGATCGAATTTTTTCTAGACTTCATAGAGAAATTCTGGTTTACAGAGAATTTCTCTAGTCGAACTTTCTCTGGATCCTTTCACAGAGAATTTTCACAAAGAAATTCTGATTTGAATTCTCTAGATTCTGGATCCATAGAATTTTCTCCGGTCGAAAAAATTGTTTACTTATGTAGAATCCTTTCTTTGTGAAACTAGAGAAAATTCAAATCCTTTACCAGAGAAAATTCAAGAGTAATCTAGAGAAAATTTAAGGGTAATCTAGAGAAAATTATCAAATTCAGAGAAAATTCAAGGACAACCCAGAGAAAACTGTCAAATCCAGAGAAAAGTGGCCAAATCCAAAAAAATTCTGGGAATCTAGAGAAATTCAACACTGTCAACACAAAATTTCTCTGGTTTGTAGGAAACATTGTATTCAACACTGTCAGCACATTTCTCTGGTTGAGAATATTGGGTTGGGGATGCTGGTAGACAACCTATACCTCCTTTTCAATTAATCATGAAATTCCAAGCCTTGTTGAGCTTTCACAAAGAAGATCCTAATCATACAAATCAACTCAATAAAATCCTTCAGGCTGGCTTAAACACAAGAAAATCATTTTTCTTAATTAATGTAAAAGGCCTTTCTAATTAAATTCAACACACAAACAAATTTATCTTGTATTTTTTTTCCTTTTTTAATTTTTTTTATTGAAAAAACTTTTGCAGAAGCCAACATTAATCGTCAACTACATTATAACCCCAATGAAACAATATATTTCTTGGAGGAGGACATCAAACAAGGCACAGAGATGAACTTGGACCTCTCTAAAGAAGCAAATGGAGTAAAATTCTTACCTCGAACAGTTGCTCAGTCGATGCCCTTTTCATCAAATGAGTTTCCTAAAATTCTGAACCAGTTTTCTGTGAAACCCAATTCAGCAGAAGCCAAGATTATGAAAAAAACAATCGAAGTTTGCACAGAGATGCCTGCCTTTAAAGGAGAGCAGAAATATTGTGCAACTTCATTAGAGTCGATGATTGATTTCTGCACTTCCATACTTGGCAAAAGAGTCAAGGCATTGTCGACAGAGTTGGAAAAAGAGACTCAATTGAGGAAGTTCAATGTTGTGGGATTCAAGAAGATTGGTGGTGGTGAAGTGGCAGTGTGTCATATGCTCAAGTATCCATATGCGGTGTTTTCCTGCCACAACGTGCACTCGACCAAAGTGTACATGGTTTCATTGGAAGATGCAGAGGAGGGCGGAACAAAAGCGAAAGGTGTGGCGGTGTGTCATACAGATACAGCAGCATGGAGTCCCAACTTCGAGGCTTTTCAAATGCTCAACGTCAAACCAGGAACTGTCCCTATTTGCCATATTCTTCCTGAAGATAATATTGTCTGGCTTCGTAACTAAATCTGTCTACATATATTGTGGTTTTAAATAATGTGTCGGCATATATATCGATATCAGTGATACGGTTACATATCGACTAATATCGAACAGTAGTGGCCGATATATTAATGAATAACAGTATCGAAAGTCCCAAATAATATTTAAAACCCATATGTATATAATCGATGCCTATTATATAGTTCCATATGTTTGTTTGTGTAATTGTTTAATGTTTACTATATATTAATTAATAACTTCAACCAACTTTATATGCTCATGAATGAATGTATTCTGCAGCTTGTCGAAATGTTTATCGAATCATATTTCTCGGTAAGAGATATCTGTTTTGTTCCCAACACGTCTTACCAAAAATAAAAAATAAAAACAACAAAGTCTGACAAGAAGTTGCCCTGAAAGTGACTTGGAAAGAAATCCCCAATCAATGTGAAATAACAGCAAAATTCAGTTGAAAGTTGAAAGGGAAAATCCCATGAATCTTGCAGAATTATAGTTGTATTACTCTGGATATGTTTGTTCTAATGCATATGTAGCTGGCTATTACAAACTTCAACAATTACACGTTACCAAATCATGAAATCAGCAAGCCGGAAAAAAAGTCTTCCTAGACAACAGTTTCTCGAGGAAAATGAACGATAAAAGATGAGAAATGAAATTAAAAGTTAATGACAACATGTGAAATACTAAAATCTCTTGCGACACAAAATGGGCAAAGTAACAAGAATAGTGACAATCATATACAATTTAAATATCACCAATAGGAGTGGCAACGGGGCGGGGCCGGAGATTACACTCCCCGTCCTTGATCCCCAATGGTGAACATGGCCCCGTCCCCGGCCCCCGATCCCCGATGGGGAACCTTTCCCTCTCCCCACCCCCGCCCCCGATCGGGGATCGGGTTTCCCCGATCCCGAAAATTCCCCGCCTAAATTTGTTTCAACATCACATACATTTTCAACAACATACAGAAAGATCAACAACATCAAGAGACTAAAGTGAGAGAGAGAGAGAGAGAGATGGACGATCAACAACATCACATACATTTTCAACCAGATCAACAACATACAGAATAAAAAAAAAAAAAATTAAAAAAAAATTTGATAGAAAGATCTGAGAGAGAGAGAGAGAGAAACTAGATCTGGTGGAGTTCACGGAGGAGGACGATAGGTGGCGATGGACCATCTGAGAGCATCATCAGCGTCGCAATGGGTGGCTGTGGCTGACTGCGTCGTGACAGTGGCGATAGACGACGGAAGGACTCCTCCGGCGTCACGAACAGTGATGATCAACGTCGCGAACTCCACCAAATCTAGTTTGGTTACAGTGATGATCGACGATCGATGTGATGATCGACGTCTAGAGAGAGTAGAGAGAGAGAGAGAGAGAGACAGAACTGGAGAGGATGAGATGAGAGTTTGGTTTGGTTAGGTCACAGTGTGTGTATATATATATCTAGGGGTAAATTGGTAATTTTATTTTGGGGACAAACCGGGCCGGGAAACGGGGACGGGCCGGGTACGGGGCTGGGACACTTATCCCCGTTCCCGGCCAGAATTTGTTCGGGAATTGAATTTTAAATACCATCCTCGTCCCGTCGGGAGTATTTTTGGGAAAAAACCAGCACAATTCGGGGTCGGGGGGTCAAGTCCCCGTCGGGCCGGTTTCAAATTGCCATCCCTAATCACCAATGATTGCAAAAGTTGTTCATGTTATCATGGCTTCACAAATGAGCAAATGAACAAATGTCTCTCTCTCTCTCTCTCTCTCTCTCATTGTGCACATTTTGGATAAGAGGTAGAAGCATCTAAACAAAATGATAATTGTTTAACTACGGATGCTAAGCAATGCTAGAGTTTCACATATAAAGAATGAAAAAATTGCAAACAGCGTGGGGAGGAAAAGGCGGGAGAAAACAAACTTCTTATAATAATTACGTGTATTAAATCTCCTCAGCATCCAGCAGCTTTGAGGAATTTGTCATAGGGACTTGAAGGCGGAAGTCTGAGAGACTGTTGCTGTCCATACTCGAGTGAACAAGCAAGAACCTTCTCTCCTCTTTGAACTGGCTCAATGTTTATCAACTTGAGATCCTCTTCTGAAAGCTCCATTGTCTGAAAGAGAAGCCCACAAAGAAAACTTCAAAAATACTTCTCATGTGAGAAAATGCAAAAAAATCTAGCCTCATGTTGCACTTTTAAATTCCAATAATAGACAACGGCAGACAGATGTGGCATTCCTAGTCTGAGAACTGAGGTTTGGGCAGAAATTTATTTTATTCCATAAAAGAGAGTTCAGTTTCTGGTTTTTTTTTTTTTTTTTTAAAAAAATAGTTGGGAACCTTTGAAGTGGGCAACAACTCCATAATAGCTCTGACAACAATGAAAGGGGGGCAAAAGAAAAAGGGTTTGAATATAGTCAACGATACCATAAGCAATCCTTGTTTTTAATGTCCACTAGAAGGTGCACACCCACAAGGGTGTTCTTGAAATCGGCAGTTGAAGGATCCATGGGTGTGCTTGAAATTGGCAGTTGCAGTTACAAAAGGGTAGTTTAGGAATAACAAAAGTTGTGACAAAATTATTCATACCAAATTCAATGTACACTTTATATAATAGTATAGAAAAGTAATACAGAAACCTACTTTTTGACAAAACAAGACGAGACTAATGTCCACATATGATCCCATGGCCAATCAAAAAGATTTAAATGTCATAATGAAGGTTAATGGCATTGTCCAAGACCTTCTAATGAATGAGTTCACAATTCTCCTAAGCTTTGATAGTTTTTAAAAAGTAAGGAGGGGCTTAGGTATAAAATTCAGAAACTATTTTACCAGCAATGACGAAGAATCAATTTCTTTTCTTCATAAGAAAATAACTAGAAGGTGGGGAAATAAAGAACAAAACAAATTCTCACCACATTTGGCATTTTATTTTCATGCTCATTGGCGAGAACTATAGCCTTTGCATCCTGTTGTAGCTTGAAACTCTGAAGAACTGACATCTTCTGCTGTTTACCCATTACAAGAGACTCGCACTGATTCTTCACTTGGTCGTAAGGAATGGGTGTAGAGGACACTGGTAAGCTTGCAACTTGCCGGGCTGTTTCCAGAACCTGTTGGTGATTTAAACCCATATTATATTTCATGGATATGAGACTGATACAAACCTTTTCCATAAAAAGAATGAAAGTTGAAATCATAGAAAATGAATACATGACCTACAGAGGCTATGAAGTTCAAATTGTCAATCAGAAGCGAGATATTAATGTCTTCTTACATTGTTTAATCTGACGGTGAGAATCAATTTCAATTGCTCCACTCATGCAGCACTTTTATAGTTTCAAGTTTGCATCCAACATGATTGAGTAAACATGAACATATATGTCATAAAACCATGTTCATTTCTATTGATATTAATTTTAGTGACCCTTGGTTTTATTATCTTATGCAGTCGAGTGATTTAAGTTGTTTAACTACCTTACTAGCTTGTTATTGGTCCTCCCCATGAGCTTCTATTTATGCCAGGTTTCATGAGCATATAAACACATCAACCATTCTACCCAATATTCAAAATAAGAGTCTCATAATATATTCAAGCAAATGAAAACCCATAAGCAACGATTGAAGATATGGCTTTTTTGGCCATCAGCACCTTTGGAGCTGATTAATATGCATTTTTAATTAAAAGCTTCAGGTAGTTGGAACAAATTTCAAATTATCATTTTCTTAACCAGAAAAATACAGATCAGGTTGATAGACACCAAAGGTTACAAGAGCATAAACTGTAGTAACTAGCAGAAATGGGACACCAGAAAGACTCCACATTGCTTTCATTTCTACAAAGTACACATCTTAGATTCAACTATGTAAGACAGATCACAACAAATAATTAAAAAAAGAAATGAAAAAACTTACAGATTCCAAGAGCTGGTTAACACTTAGAATGTCAAGTGAATTGCTGGAAAGTGATGTTTTGCGACCTGATTGGCTTCCATTTGGTTCAGGGAAGGATTCATCATTTGTCAAGGCATCTAGAGGCATGACCTGAACGAAACCAAATCATGGAAGTCAAAGTCTGTCACATATAATGTATGCCATACCCAACAAAGCTGGAAATATAACATGGCCAAACATTACCTCATCAAATGCCTGAGCCTCCATCTGGGCAAGTGGAGAAGGAGGCCGAGGTGTCTCCAAGAATAATGGAGCTCCCATTGGATATGCATCATCAGGTGAAAATCCCTCCAAAAGTTGCTTCCTTATGCCCGATAATTCATCCTAGAGAACAAATATAACATATAACTTCAAACAAAAATTGTTACAGAAACCCTCACACGAACAAAATCTTGGAAGGTTAAAAAATGGAGTGATCACCAACCTACTTCAGTGGTGTGGTGGAGTGTGTGGGAGCAGCGTACCTTTAATCAAACAAAAATTTTATTCATTTTTAGTCGCTGCCCTAGGCTATTTAAAAAGCTTAAAACATGAGGTGATCAATGACACCACCTACTTCAGCAGTGTGGTGTAGTGTGTTGAAAACAGGAAGCCTTGAGCTTGGTTTAGTAATGATCATTCACTTAGCTAATGAACTGAGCTTGGGCTTGAATTTCAAACTCATTTCTCAAATAAGTAGAGCCTAAACATACCCGAGATTGGCTTGCCAGGCTTGTGAATAGTTACATTTGAATGTAACACAATATAATGATATACAATTAGTCTACGATATACATGCCAAGGCTTAAGGCTAGTATCTATGGTCCTTCTTCCTCCATGCTTACATATTCTTAGCAATTAGATGATGCTCAATCCAACAATCATCCAATCAAAAAAAGGGTTCTGAGAAAATAGAACAGCCCTACATGGAGAAAGATGCAGTTTCTTTATATATGAGATGTAATTATTTTTCTTCAACTTTTTTTTATTTTCTAATTTGAAGAAAGATACATACAAGACAAGGTTTTCTAGTAATATTTCGTGGTTCAAGCCTTCAATTTCAGGTCTGGTCCTATTAAATTCAGTTCGGCTTGCCCTCGTTGTAACCAAGCTAAACCAAGTTGAGCTTGAACTTGCTTAAAACCAGCTGAGCCAAGTTGGAATCTCCTGCAAGTTCAAGCCCAGCTTGAATGAACTCCTTGATTGACTAAGCAAAGCCCGAGCCCGACAGGCAAGTACAAGGTTTTGGGCTCATCTTAATTAGTTTGCAGCCCTACCAGGAATATATGCTCTAAAAAAACTTTATGCATCTTTTTCCAGAATCAGTACCCGGTGACTGAAAATATAGAAGATCAAGAAAACAAGGATTGGTAAATTACCTCTGACAGTTTCGCCAACTTTGTCATGAGGTGCGATAGAACAGCCTCTCTCAATTGTTTGTCACCTAATTCTATTGTTGAAAGGGACTTTAAAGCAGTAACTTCATCTTCCTGTGATCCATAGCCTTTGGCTTCATCAAACGAAACAGCATGCAGTCTGATATCTTCCATCAACTTAAGGTAAGGATCAACCTGCCAAAAGGGAGAACTATTTGCATAAATAAAAACATAGAATTAACAGAGAGATATCAAAAGAAAATAGCACAAATTATTATTTCACTTTAAAATAAATAGGAAATTGATTTCAATCTCCCCCATTTTCTGTGTGCCTGCTAGGATCATCTGTGGATTGCTGATCTGATATGGCTGCTAAATCTGATCTGTCAGGGGTCTTCTTGAGAGAGTTAGCAGATTGGTTTTATCAGTCTTACGGGTCTTTTGGTTCATCAGTCATTGGGGGAGATTGAAAGTAGGAAGAGCCAATGTCTTGATCTGTGGATGCTAAACTGATATGTTGGTCTGCCATGGAGTTATGTTAGGCTGCTATGTTGGGCTGATAGACTCCCCTCAATAAGTGAGAATTGCAATATGGTTCATAGCATCATGCACAGATTTGTGGATGGCTGGTCTGCAGTTCTGCTGCTGATATGTGGATGGCTGATGTTTCTGCAGATGGTGGACTTGTTTTTGTGTTCTGCTTGGTGGGTCTTGCTGCTGGTTTTTGCTATTGATTTGCGGCTGCTCACTCATGGTTAATTTGGCTGATATACTGTTGGGATCTGCTCTGGGCTGCCTACCCTATTGTTGCAGGATCACTAAGTAATGTTCCAAAGAGCTATAGGAGTGTGGCTGAGTATTGGAGTGTGGTTGGTGCTGCTTGATAATTCTGGTTTGCTGTTCGGCTGTGTTTGCTGTGGCTGTGTTTCTGATTTGTGACAATAATTCTGGGAAGTGTGGTATTGCTGTGGATGTGTCAGGGGATTGATTCTTTTTTTTCAGTTAGTTTTGTTGTTTTTGCGGTTGGATTCTTTCCAACTTTTGATGGTGTGCTAGCAAATGATAGGGCGGACTTATCAGTGCCAACCTAGTTGGGATTGGTTTGTTTCTTTTTGATGCTCTTTGCACTCATCGCTCTCTTTATTGATGTAATACTCTTTTGGTTCATCAATAAATTTTGTCTTTTGCTGATAAAAAAAATAATAAAAAAATAAATAGGAAATAGTTAAATGAGCCTATATCTGAAGATAAGGAGTTGAAGTTACTGTTTCATCTGTCAAAGACGATTTAATAAGAGGAATTAACTCGGGAAGATTGCCCGCCCTGGCTGAAAATATAAGCATGCATGATGCCATAGTGAAGAGAGACCTTCTGCGAGATGGTTGCAAACCTCCTTCAATACGCATGCAAGAAATTTAGATAAGAGAAATAATTCACCAGATTAATAATGTGTGTAAATTCCAATAAAAAGGTTACACTTCCTAAAAAAAAAAAAAAACTTGATGAAAGCATTCTCTCCCTTAATTTCTAAATTAGTGTTTGGCTGTTAAAATTATTAATTTTTTTAAGGATAATTACCAATAGGTCCTATTGAGTGGACTTATTTACTCACAAGTCTGTTTTTATTTTTTTATATACTTATTTTCCCCTTGTTTTGATAGTTAGAAATTTTTGAGACTATTTAGATGTGTTTTGTGTTTGTTGAATGATTATTTGGTACTAGTAAACATATTGATAAATTTATCAAAGTGATAAATGATTGGGATAATTTGGCTTTTGTTTATGAGTTTTGATTTATTTTTAATTTATTTGTGTTAGTTTATATTGAAATATGATGTGGAAAATGTAAGTGGTTGAAATATTAAAAAAAAAAATTAATAAAAAAATTATAGTGATAAATTTATCACTGAAAATTGGGGTAGGACTTTTTAGTAAATAAGTCCGACCCACAAGGCCTGCTCTTAATTGCCTCAATTTTTTTTTCTGTCTTCTTTTTGTATTTGTAATTATTATAGGAAAACTTGTCTTCTTTCAATTGTGCTAGTAGCATACCCACAATTTCTGCTATTGATGAAGACCAACAACTCTGATATAATGGTTTATGATTAATGAAATTGTATTTTTTTTATATTGAATAAATTTTAAATTATAGATTGAGTGATTTTTTCGTGATGATTTATTATTAGTTTTTCATTATGTTTAATTGTTTGTGGATGCAATTAATATTGTAACAAATAAAAATATATAAAATCATATTTTCTTATTGTATCCCTGCAGTGTCCATATCCTGAGTTTTGGGAAATTGCCATGTCCCATGTCTATAATTTTTTCATGATCAATTAGTGTTAGTTTTTCATTATGTTTAGCTATTCATGGATATAATATTCATATACATAACAAATAAAAATATTTTCTTTTATTGTATCCCTGCCATGTCCGTATCTTGAGTCTTAGGAAATCGCTGTGTCTATGAGTTCATATCCGTGCTTCTTAGTTTTCATCATTTCTGATAAACCAAATATAAAATGGAAGGAATTCATCCAGAAACATGTTTGACAGGGAGAACCATTTCAACCATCTCGACTATCCAACTCATTTTCTTTTGAATTGAAGACAACATTCTAATACAGAGTCCTAAGTCCGGCAAAGCATATAAAGGAAGATGTGTCAACAACACTCTCTCTCTCTCTCTCTCTCTCTGTGTGTGCCAATTGAAATTTTTAAAAAGTTCCTGTCTTGTTACAATTACTCCTTAAGGCAAGTGAGTGAATTGTCCTTGACATCAACTCAATGAGTACCTGAGTTTTTCCATTTAAATTCAAGAAAAGATTAACTTCTTCTAATTAGTACCTTTTTTCTCTATAAATAATACATTTTTGGGTGTGTGTGTGCGCACGTCTCATGAGGTTAACTGCCGCAAGTACAGTTACTGACTTTATGTCATGGACTGCCCTATTTATCAGGTCAACATTTAAGTTTATTTGTTTAAACTTATGTAAGAAGTTTACAGCATTTTATAGTTACATTCAGCTCACCTTCTTGATCCAGAGAGATACTCCTTAGAGAGAATGCCAACTGGAAACACCGAACTAGAGCCATGTGACTGGAGTTCTGTTAGGAGCAAGATGAATCATCATGCAAGTTGAGAAAACATCATAACAGCAAGATAAAAATGAAAGTTCAAATACTAATAATCATGGATCACAAAAGCACAGGAAAAGACTAGTTAAATAGTGACAATTTTTTAGAGTAACATCTTCAAGGGAATAATTGGCAACAATGGAACGTAAATCAAATCACTATAAACATAATTATTACTAATTGAAGCAAAGGAGTACAATAGAGATGACAACTCCAGGAAAATTCTAAGGACCACCAAAATAAATATAGAGGCATTGCGGTACCCACTAAAATTGCCCACCTATGTTACATGGACTCGGGTATGGGTGTCGGGTGTGGGTATATATCCAGAGGTTGGACTCATCAAACTATAAATTTAAGGGTACGCGGACTTGGCAAAAAAATGTCATATTTTTATAAATTAATGAAGTATGTGAGATAAAATGGTATAATTATGCAACAATATGTACATATAATAATATATACAATGATATAAGTTGCCCACATAGGGCATATCAGCTTCCACATTAGCCTACTTAAGAATCCAAAAGAAAAAGATACTTCTTATTATCAAGATTAAAAAAATTATTCTCACTGCTGATAGGATTCAAAACCTTGAATTACGTAACAAAGTTGCCACAGGTGAGAAGCTCATTAGAACTCTAGTTTTAAGAGTGTTAGAAGAATCATTTTTGACAATCAAATAACTCAAATCTCTGAAAGCAGGCTTTCACCACTTTTAAAGTAAAGCTAGTACTAGTAGTGAAGTAAATACAGTATTCTATTTCCATGAAACTTCTTTCCAGATTCACTGAATGTATATTGTAGATACAATTTTATCTTAATTGCTTTCCCAAGCAACTGGAATCTTTTCAATACAGAATTCTTAATCCAGAAAAAAGAAGAAAAAAAAGTACATATAGAGAAATTCCAAGGGATAAGTATCAAAATGGTAGAAACAATAAATATAAGTAAACAGCACCATGAGGATACCTCATTCCGGGCAAATAGTATGTGTGGGCCATTGCTTCAAAATTTGCAGGGGTATTTTCTGTGGATGTCGCCTGCACCCAGATTGCTGAAAGCAGGAGACTCACTTGGTGACTACACAATCGGAGGGCAGTCAGATCCTGAAGATGATTAGATAGATAAATCACCCAAAAAAGATCAATAGAAAAATGCCAATAATCACAGTAAGGCAAAACCAAATGATAGATTGTGTTGCAACTTTCAAAGACTTGTGACATACTGCTTTTCCATTGACCATAGCATTCTTGAAACTAAATGATCGACCACGAGATGGACATTTTATAGATTGAGTCATGCCATTATCCAAAACTTGACTGACTTCCTCCTCGGGTTTGTCATTGCTTTCATCCTGAATCGAGAAACTTCCATTCTTTGTCCTCTGTGAAGCAATTGGTGAAAACCCCAGAAGAACTTGTGCAGGTCCTCCATTACGAACTAACCAAGGACAAATAAGAGATGGCATAAGCACAATGGAGAAAACATGGTGTGCCCCTACTCTTGTTTCGTGGTCCGGGTGGGCCATTGCTAAAAGTAACTGGTGAAATAGAGCATCAGGAAAGGCCTGAAGCAAGAAATTATGCCCCAGGGTTAGATGATTTTTATAAACTGAAAACATAGTAACATATTGCTATATGAGGAAATCGAATCTTGCCTTCTTGTTATATGAAACATTAGGAATGGAAGAAACAATTTGTGCAGTCCAATAAACAGCGAATATTGTTGCTTAGATACAACAGCATTACTAGGGATGTTCTCTAGTGCCACAGCCATCATATCAACAATGGGCCCAGCATCGCCAACCTGTTAACAACACAATTGACATTAAGTTAAAATCATGCACCAGATATGGTAGTTATATTACACCAGCTGGTATCATATATTTTAACTGTTGTGGATCGGGGGCACACCAGGGAACACACACAAGCAACAATATAAGAAATTTAACGTGGTTCGGCAAGTCGCCTACGTCCACGGGCAGCGGATTCACCATATTGAACAAATTGAAGAATTATACAAGCTCTCTGATAATTCTCTCTCTATATCACTCTCTCTTGAGCTCACCTCACTCTGCTGTATTTTCCTCTGTACTCACCCTCTCTATGTATACATAAGAATAGAGAATGGAGAGGCCTTCAATGTGAGCTGGCTGCCAGCTCACATTTCTCCTTTTGGTGGCTTTCCAGTTGAAAGCTTCACATGGCCAACTCTAATGCTGTCCCACCATGTGAATGGCCAGAAGAGATCCTTCCCTACCATGTGAATTTGAGCTGCCATCTTCCCCACCATGTGGTTGGCTAGAATCTACAGCCAATTTACAACAAATCTCCACCTTGGCGAGGATTCTCTTATCCAACATAGTGATCGATCAACACTGCCTTGCACCCGAAGGTGCTCAATTCCGAGAGATGTTGACCAAGTCCAAACAATGTTGGAACTTGATCCCAGAAGCCACTTTTGTGAGCATATCGGCCGGATTATCTGCAGTACCAATCTTTTGAAGCAGAATATCCCCTTTATTCACAATTTCTCGGATGAAATGGAAACGGACATCAATGTGCTTGATGCGGGCATGATGAACCTGGTTCTTTGCCAAACAAATGGCACTCTGATTGTCACAATACACCTCAACGTGCTTCTGAACAATTCCCAAGTCCTCAATCAACCCGTGTAGCCAAATAGCTTCCTTAAAGGCTTCCGTCACTGCCATGTACTCTGCCTCTGTAGCAGACAAAGCCACCGTTGACTGAAGCGTTGACCTCCAACTTACCGGCCATTTAGCAAGCGTAAATAAATACCCTGTTGTTGACTGGCGTTTGTCTAAGTCACCAAAGATAACTGAGTCCACATATCCTTCCAAATTACGCCGAGTCGGTTATCTTTCTCGAACTTCAATCCCATTGATCGTGCCATGTATGTACCTTAGAATCCATTTCACTTTGCCGCGTTGATCTTTTCTGGATCATGCATATACCGCTTACCATACTCACGATGCACGAGATGCGTGCCTTGTACAAACCATAACATACATTAATGCACAAACTGCATTTGCATATGGAACTTGTGCCATATGCTTCCGTTCTTCTTCAGTGCGTGGAGCCATCGAAGCATTGAGTTTGAAATGAGGGGCCAATGGTGTACTTACAGCTTTGGTTTTCCCATTTATGCCAAATCTATCTAACACCTTTTTCAGATACTGGGTTTGTGTCAGACAAACCGTGCCCTTCTTCCTGTCTCTCTTGATCTCCATGCCAAGAATTTTCTTTGCTTCTCCCAAATCCTTCATTTCAAACTCTCTCGCTAACTGTGTCTTGAGTTTGTCAATCTCCACCTTGCTCGTAGATGCAATCAGCATATCATCTACATATAAGAGCAAATAGATGAAGGAACCGTCAGAAAGCTTACGGAAATATACACAATGATCAAATTGACTTCTTGTGTATTCTTTCTCCATCATGAACCGATCAAATCGCTTGTACCACTGTCTCGGGGATTGCTTCAATCCGTACAACGATTTGTTAAATTTCTGAGCCCACTTCTCTTTTCCAGCAACTTTGAAACCATCTGGCTGGGACATGTATATCTCCTCTTCAAGATCTCCATGTAAGAAAACAGTTTTGACGTCTAGTTGGGCGAGCTCGAGATCAAACTGTGCAACCAAAGTTAACAAGATGCGAATAGACATGTGCTTCACAATAGATGAGAATACCTCATTGTAGTCTATTCCTTCCTTCTGAGCATAGCCTTTAGCTACCAATCTAGCTTTGAATCTGATGTTGTCTCTACCTGGAATGCCTTCCTTCTTGGTGTAAACCCACTTACACCCAATTGCTTTCTTTCCCTTTGGAAGTTGCACCAACTCCCAAGTCTGGTTCTTGTGAAGTGACCCGATCTCTTCATCCATAGCCTCCTTCCATTTGACACTTTCTACATTCTGCACGGCTTCTATGAAAGTGCACGAAACATTGTCTTCAATGATTGGAAGTGCATAGGCTACCATATCGGTCATCCAACCAGGTTGCCTAGTAACCTTTTGTCCTTTCCTGATTGCAATGGGTTCTGATTGTTGCGGAGCCTCTGGATCTTCATTTTCATCTGAACTCTCTTCAGAGCTATCCTCTGAGACTTCTTCAGGATGGTTAATTGGTTGACTAGTCTTTGCTGGAGTCTCAAACTCCACCTGCACTGACTTCTTCAATGCTTCCTCATTCTGTTAAGGATCTGGTTGCTTCAGCATTGCAGACTCATCAAAGGTAACGTCTCTTCTGATGAGAACTTTCTTTGATTCAGGGCACCACAATCTGTATCCCTTGACACCTTCACCGAAGCCCAAGAAGATGGCTTTCTTGGCTCTTGGATCCAACTTAGATTCTGTAACATGAAAATAAGCTGGGCATCCAAAGATACGTAACTGATCTTAACACTACAAAAAATGACACTTTTGGCTACCAAATTATTGGTAGCCAAAAGTCAAAAATTTAGTCGCCAAAGGATTTAGTGACCAAAATTTTTTGTCGCTAAGCTCGTCATTGATTACTGCTCGGCGATAGTATTGGCGACCAAAATTTGTTTAGTCGCCGAAAGTGTACACATTTAGCTACTAATTTTGGTTTAGTCGGCAAAAGGTATGTTTCCGCCACTAAATCATTAAATCGTTTAATGAGGGTTTTGGCTACTAACTTGTTTTGGTCGCAAAAGGTATCACTTTTAGCTACTAAATAATTGGTAGTGAAAGTACACATTTGGCTACTAATTTTGGTTTAGTCGTGAAAGGTATGCTTCCGCCACTAAATCATTAGTCGCCGAATGAGGGTTTTGGCTACTAACTTGTTTTGGTCGGCAAAAGGTATCACTTTTAGCTACTAAATAATTGGTAGCCGAAAGTACACATTTGGCTACTGATTTTGGTTTAGTCGGCAAAAGGTATGCTTCGCCACTAAATCATTAGTCACTAAAAGTGCTACCCATAATTTTAATTTTACTTTTGCCCACTAAAAGTTTCGTAGCCAAAAGCCTCCTCACCAAAACATTTGCTCATGTATTTAGCTACCAAAATATTTGGTGGCCAAATACTTTAACATTTTTTTTAAAAATAAAACTTCTAAACCACAGATCCATTATTAATACAACCTGTACCCTGTATAAACAATATAATCCATCAACAACGATTACACACATTTCAGTTCCAACCACCCAAAAAATTAATATTGAACGTCCACTTACATATATATTACAAATTTCATAAGAACCAAGTCTAATCCCACGTCAATAATTTATTGGACATACATAATACTGGAATACCACAATTTATTGTACTCCTACAACTTCTGTACCACAACAAAAATTATTTTGTACAACAAAAATTATTTTGTACAACAAAAATTTGCTGTTTAAGTCTCGCAATGCTCTCCAACTCATCTATTTGCTGTTTCTTCCGTTGTCTCTCCAACTTTAATTCAGCAACTTCCCTAGCCTTCTCATCGAGCTCAAGTTCACTAGCCTCCAGTGCTTGGTGTGCTTTCTTGAACATCCTCATCTTCTCATCAGCCACCATTTTCATTTTCTTCAATGCCTCCTGCACCACCTCAGCAATTTGGTTGCATGCCTCCTGTGGAGCTATCACACGTCTATCTTCTCCAGATTCTGGATTTCTTGATGAGTCCATATCAAGTTCTGTACATAATTATTACATTATAAGAGGAGAAGAAAAAAAATGAGAAGGGGAAAAATAAGAAGCAGAGTTGAGAGAGAGGGAAACTTCAAATGCAGCAACTAAGTCCCAAATGAATTCAAAAGAATGTTTAAACAACTAATCATCCAATAGGGGTTATCATCTAAACCTAATTCTAAATGCACATTTAATATTGAAACCAACACAAAGATTTCCGACAATCTAATACTTGATTGAGAACCTATAGAACTTTAATTGAGATACATCAACTCAATCTGATATGAGATGAATGAGACTTGAAAAAAGTAAGGTCAAATAGATCAAAGCACGTAATCTTAAACATTATCCCGACATGAAAATTAAAGGCTATGCCAATCTGTACAAACTTATAAGTAATTTGTTAATATTTAATCCACAATTTATGGAAACAAGATCCCCTTTTTTCATGTTTAGACATAGAGATGAAATTTCCCTGTTCAAAATAAGAGTCAAATTATTAGAAAAAACATAAAGAAATTCATGTAGAATAGAAGCCAGTCAGGTAAAATAAATTAAATTCAGATAAAACTTAGGCTATGTTTGGCAATAGCGCAATCTTGCATGAAGAGCATAGGTACCATCAACTATTACCTACCAAGCATAAAACAAAGAGATCACAAGCTTTTATGGTTGATCAAGCAGAACATTATACGCATACTTACCACCCCCGATGACGAACTCTCTATTGCTTTAGAAGCAACATGTTTTTTTTCTAGCAGTCTATCAAATACTGCAGTCACTATAGCTTTACCACTTATCAAATCCTATATCAACACAAAAGCCAGTTTAAAATAAGTGAACACAAAAAAATTATTATATCTAAATAATGTAATCAACATTCTAGCTCACATGAGCAAATCAGAAAACTCTACAAACCCAAAATGAAACCAACATTTACAAACACAACCCACCCCTACTTCAAATAAAAACAGAATGAAGAAAGCAAAATCATTCAATCCACAATGAGCAACTCCCAAGATTTGATAAGTACTAGGCCAAGAATCATTCAATCCACAACCCACCCCTACTATGAGATGTTCTTATATTTCTAAGAACTAGGCCAAGAGCTTTAGTATGATCCATCCCAACCAAGTAAATATCAGTTCAGCCCCAAGAAAAAGAAATAAGAACAAGCTACATAAAAGTAGGCACTAAAATAAGAAAGAAAAAAAATGTACCATATGAAACTTATTGGCCAGGATTTAAGCAATAGAAAAGCTATATCACCTTATCTTTCGGAGCCTTCCCAATGGCATTGCCGAGGATGAGCCGTGCACCCTTCAGATTCAACTGTCGTATTTCAAACTGGGCAGCCAATGACGGTTGTCCTAATATTCTGTCCACGTAGCTCCAAAGCACTCTTGCACCTTCTCTGCATTGTAAAGGACAAATTTTAATGAGTATATCATTGACTATGGACACGGGGAAATAAAAATCATCTTAGCACCACCACCATCATTATCATTGATATCATTTTAATAATAACACAATGATTGTTATGTTCAGGACAAAGACACGTATACTTCTAGTAGCAGGACATTGCATTTGAGTTGATGAAAAATAATACATTTAAATAATATTAACTGGAATTAATACCGAATGTACATGAGATACTTCACTTCCTCAAGTGGATTCAGCCAGGAAAAAAAAATGTAAAACATTCTTTTTGCTTATAGACTCCAATACCTTGTTGTGTAGATCCCTGCTGCAAGAGCTGTCACTCCACTGACAGCCACAACCAGCTTATTTTGATCAGTTAATATGGCATGCAAACCACCTGCAAAACACAAATAAATCCCCATCAAGCAAAGCTCTTTTAAACACAAATTTACATCAATAGCCAAATGAAGCAATCCTGTGAGTAGAATTTTTGGGCATTTCAATAGAGAATTTATTTATTTTGATCAAATTATCAACCAAAAGAATCTTCCCAAGTCTGCTTCATGTAACTAAACCAAATATGTCAACAACTACATCAATTTCAAATAATTCTTTTGGTGCTTCATTCATAGCACTCAACAAAGTTAAATTAGATCCAATAATTTAACCATACCTGCAAAGGACAGCATGTGGTATGGTTAGGCGACACCTTTCCTTAGCAATACACATATGTGAAATGAAATTCATCAAATTTACAAAATTGTTCAAATGAAATTCATGGAATTCATATTATAGTTCAAGAATTAAAGAAATTCACAAGTACATAAAAGAGAGCCATAATTCAAACAGTTAAAGTTTTTTTTTTAAATTATTTTTTTAAATCACAGAGACAAAAAGAGACCCATAGTTCAAAGAATTAAAGAAATTAACGAAAAAAAAATGAGAGAGACTCACATCAGTTCCTACAACTAGATCATCACGAAGATAGTCATTATCCATCGAAGCATGCAGATTCAAGGTCTCGAACGTTAAAATAAAAAAAAAAAACAAACCCGAAACAAAAGATAACAATAATGTCTCTCTACACAATTTCGTGACAAAATTGCCAATCAAACAAGCAAAATCAGCATTTAATTGAGGGCTCGGAGTCTTAAAAGTAATGAAAAGATCTAAAGAAAATACGAGAGAGCAATTGATAAAACAGAAACATGCGTATTAAACAAAATCTCACATGTCTCTAGAATGAATCACATGTGTATATATATATATATTTCAAAAGAAACTTTAACCAATCAAATAGGCCATATAGCTTCAGACCATGAAGCATTATAACAGCTCCTATAACATGATTTGGGGATTTCATCAATTTTTATACAATCACACGTTTTAGATTCAACAAACACACTAAAATTTTAGATTCAACAAAATAATTTCTTTTATACAATAAGAACCTAAAACTAATTTTTTAGGTCCTCAATCAAAACATTATTTTTTCAATTGAAATCTCCAAATCAAAAACAATTTTTTTTTTTTTTCAAATCTCCAAATCTTAACCCTATAACAAATAGGTTCCAAACCTGGTTGAAGGGAGAGATTTTTCTTCATCGAGTCCCTCCGCCAAGATTTCGTTTCTCTCGTCTCTCCGTCGTTCCCCTTCCGGCCGGATTCTTTCCTCTCTGTCGTTTCTTTTATTTGCTTCACTAGTGTCAAGAACAGGCGCTATCGAGAAGAGAGAGAGTGGAGGCGAGGCGTGATGGCGGTGATGCTCCGTGCAGCGACGCGGAAACAAAGGCGAGAGAGATGGAGGAGGCGTGAGAGAATGAGAAAGAGGAGAGAGTCGAGAGTGAGAGACATAAAAATGAAACTTACACAATTTCCCTCCCAAGTTTCCCTCCGAAGTCTGGAGCACAATGTTTAAAAATATTAATTATAATCGGTGACTAATATTTAGTCGGTAAGAGTAAAAATAATAAAAAAATACACATATAAATAGGCACTAAAATAAGAAAGAAAAAAAATATATATGTAACAAATCTAAGGTATAAAAGTAATAAATATATTAAAATTATATTTATTTAAAAAAATTTTAAAAAATTAGGCGACTCAATCGAGTCTTTTTTTAGTCGCCAATTACTTTTATAAATCCCTCAAATTTAAATTAGAAATGTCTCCCTCCAAATTTAAATTAACAATAGTGTTTGATTATTGTTAACCGTTGTAACAAGCCCGCGAGGGACCTCGCTACTGTTCGGACTCGATTTTGTCGCGGTTCCAAATCTTGAACCAAAGAGTCCAAATCCGGCAAATCGTTTTTGAGAAAAACAGATTTTTTGAAAGAAGTGCCAAACATGGACTACTTTGCCAGATAACAGAGTCGCCACCTAAATATTTTAAAATGGGAAATTTAGGAAACCCTGACTCGGTGCCAAAAGGCCACGTATCCATCATCACCAAAGTTGGCTCGGGAACTTGGGTACGATTAGGGAAGGTCACATCGTGAGCACCCCCTCTCGCCCGGTCAAAGACCGGCCTCTACTAACCATGATATCTGTTTTTGAAAACTTTGTGAGTTCTTACTCCGGTTATTAGCCTAGGTTACTATGTGATGCGCACAGCATACAAGTATAGACTGAATCGCCTGAGTTGGAACAAAACATCTCATGTTTGTTTGTTTGAAAATGGTTTGATGGTGCTACCCGCAAGTAGGCTAAGACGCGGATTTGCCACCCTCGGGTGGGCTTAGAAAACATGATTTTGCCACTATCTAGTGGGCTTAAAACAAACAGTCGATGAATTGTCCCAATTCAGATAACTCAACCTCCACCCACAGCCATTCAAGGCAGTTATATCACATAAGCAGTTAGCCTCATGGTAAGCATGCTATTCATGGCAACACTCACACGCATGCAAGGATGCTAAAGCATAAAAACTCACCGAGTACTCCAAGCCAAAACAGAAACTACATTAGAAATCATGCATGATCCTAAGTATACAGAAATGCCTAATGCAACACATGGAAAGATGCAAATATAGCAGGCTCGCCTATTCTAAATATGGCATATGAAATGCTACAACTAACACGTATTCAATTTTGGAATTGTAATATGATCACGGATTTGTATGATCTTGCCGAGGCAGTGCGTGCAAAATAGATGAATGATGCAAACATGCTGTCATACTGTATGCTAATTGAAACATGCCCTATATCTAACCATCGTAAGCGGGTAAATAAAAGGGAAGAAAGACGTGGGGTTGGAAGACATACATCACACTCACACACCCTTATTACAATTATGCCCTCGCATGAGGTCGAATAAATAATACTGATCGAATAAAAGAATATTACGGTCAAAGCAGTTCCTAATTAATTAACAAATTAATCTAAGAAAGCTAAAGCGGCATGCAAGCCGGTGCCTTCGACTTCTTGATATTGATATGATGCATGTTGGACTGCCTTGGCGCGGAAATCCACTGGGATGCCCCAATTAGCCTCTGTTTGTAATTTTCTCGAAATACGTGTCAGACTCTGAAAAGTTGCTGATCCTTGATTTTCTTTAGAGAGAAGCGGAAAAGGGCATAGCAATATATTTCACAAATATATGCATGCCTCGATCCTCGTGCCATCAATCACGCATATCGATGCATGATGGCCGAGGAGTCGGATTGCACAACTCAATATAGGATGAATGCATATGAATGCTACAATAAAACCTAACTCCATCATGGGTAATCCGGAGTGTCGGTGACTTGAGAATTGAGACCCGTTCCGTCACTCGGAGTACGAAACGCGCCTCGTTTCCCGTGCCCGGGCTAACTCTTATCCCGAACACTATGCAATATGCATGATGTGCATGAATGCAACTAAAATGCAACCTAGTACACAATGCGGATAAAAATGAGATGCCTCGACATGCATGCACTTGATGCAAATAGGCACGAATGCGATCTAATATATAATTTAGCATGCACAATGCTATGAAAATGAGATGCCTCGAAATGCGTGCACGCGGGCACGCAAACCGAGGCAATGGCCCTAAGGCATAAAGTGGCATACACAATGCAATTGGACTTACACTAACATGAGGGGGCCTCAGCCACACTCACATAATAGGCCGTCAGATAAAAAGAAGTGTCTCGAAATGCGTGCACACGGGCACGCAAACCGAGACAATGGCATAAATGCATGAAACGGCTTAAATATGACATACAATGAGACTAAAATGAGATGTCTCAAAATCGTGCCGCAGACACATAAGCGAAAAATAGCACCTGAGAATGTAATAGGACTAAAAATGACATACAGGACGCAAATGGACTTATACTAACATGAGTGAGCCTCAGCCACACTCACATAAGAGGCCGATGGATGAAAATGAAGTGCCTCGAAATGCATGTACACGGGCACGCAAACCGAGACAATGGCATACGGAATGCAATGAGACTAAAATGGCATACAGGATGCAAATTGGACTTACACTAACATGAGGGGGGGGCCTCAGCCACGCTCACATAAAAAGCCGATGAATGAAAATGAAGTGCCTCGAAATGCGTGCACACGGGCACGGAAACCGAGGCAATGGCCCTAAGGCATGAAACAGCATACGCAATGCAAATTGGGCTTACACTAACATGAGAGGGCCTCAGCCACACTCACATAAGATGCCATCGGATACGGATAAAAGGCGAGAGGTGCCTCGAACGCATAAACCGAGGCATGGCGAAATGAAATGCGAAATGGCATATGCAAGCATGCAAATTTCAGCACCTAAATGAAGGAAAAACAGCCCCGAATGATGACGAAATGACAACCAATGCGTGAAATCATCCCGAGATGTGATTTTAAGTACCCGAAACGGCTTACAGCCCTACTAAACATGCACAATATGGACATAACATGTATAACAGTAGCAAGGAAGCCCCTAAACTAACATTTTTTTAGTATAAAGCAAGACCGAACAATGATCACAAGTATGGTAAAAATAGCTTGCAAAAATAGGGGAAAAAAGGAGAATTACAAAGCAAGTGGTATCTACAATGCTCAAAATGAAAAACACAGTTCTACAACATTAAAGAGGGGCCAAAAATATGCACATTTACAAGAGATGACATCCCCCAATTCAGTATGTAGATAGGCTAAATATAGCATGCAAAATGATGAGCCAACAAATGCTATAACATGAGGTACCAAAAGCATGCATCAAACAACCTTGGACCCTTAACAAAACATGAAGAATGGGTCATTTTAAGACACTTTATAAGCCTGATGAAGGCTGAAAATAGAATCCAAGCAAGCCTAACAAAGCATGCAAATTAATGAACCAAATAGGGAGTACAACATGAAGTACTAAAAGCATGCACCAAATGGCCTAAGACCCTTAACAAAACATGATGAGAAGGCCAAAACAAGGCTCTTTCTAAGCCTGATGAAGGCTCAAAACAGAAGCCAAATAAGCTCAAAGGGGCATGTCAAATAGGAGTAGAACATGAATTCAAAGCAAGTGGCATGTAGAGCATGAACACCAGGTTGAGCCCTTCTTCAATGTTGAAGAGGGGCTCAAAATAAGCATAATATTAGTTCATGAGATGCTCCAAATCAGATCACAAATAGGCCAAATAAATCATGCAATTTTACGGAAAATATGGAGGATTACAAAGAAAGTACATGATAGAGAGGCCAAACATGGATGAGCCCTTCTTCAATGTTGAAGAGGGGCTCAAACTAGGCCCACTCACAGTTTATGACAGGCTCGAAATCAGATCACTCATAAATCAAATAAAGCATGCAAAATAATGACATAAAGGGTGATATTGAAAGAGGTGTGTCATGGAGACACCAAACAGAGTTGAGCCCTTATACAAAGTTGTAGAGGGGCTCAAAATAAGCCTAAAATCAGTAGGGGTCGGAGCCCAAAACAGAGAGTAAATAGGGTAAAGAATTGATTCAAAATTATGCTAGAAAAAGGGAATCAGTGGCTTACCTTTGAAGACAAGTCTTTTGTTGCTTCTTGGCTTGAATTTGTTGGTCCTTAGCCTTTGAAAATCACTTCTTTGCTGCTGGAATGGAGGTGGTGATGGTGAGGCTTAGGGTTGATGAAGGAATTAGCTAGGGACTTGAAGCTTTTTAGGGTTTTTGGCTATGGAAATGGAAGTTTTGGGAGAGAAGCTCTTGAGATCAAATGTTGTAACCCTAGGGAAGGAGGTCAACCCTTAAATAGGCAAGAAAGGGTGTAAAAGGGAGGAAATGCATCCAAGCTTTCCTCCCAAAATATCCAGGAGAGGGGATATTTTCAAAAATTTGGGACATTTGTAAAGGGTTAAGCGAAGTGGCCAGGTAACTTTCTTGAAGGTGGCCGGCCGGCCACCCCAACTGGTTGGCCAGCCACTCCTTCTGGTCGGCCGGCCATGGCCAAAAAATGGAACAAAAAATTTCTGGCCGACCACCACTGTTTAGGGTCCTCCCAGGTATGTTGAACAGGGCCCCAAGGTTGGAATTTGACAACTCTGAAACAGGAGTCACAACATAGAACTTGAAGGAGAGGCTCAAAAATGAAAATCACAAATACTGGCCGACCACCACTTTTTAGGGTCCTCCCATGTCCCCTTATCACAGATATGTAGTTTGGCTCGAAGAAAATACCCTAGGGTGTTCAACATTAGCGGGAGCGAGAAAAAGCAGGCTGGGAGGAAGCTGGTTTCTGGAGATAATTCTGGCCTCCACCCTCCGATGATCTTCCTAGTGTTGAAGCAGAGTACACTTAAAATTGAACAAAAACTAATGCAAAATGAATGCTCGGGGCCCAAATCGCGATTCGGGGTCGAAAAATGAAAGCACGAAAGTGGCGTTGACCCGCGAAGTGGGCATCGAAGGCCCAGTTTCCTCGGAACGACAAAGCAGAGCACTTGCAAAAACCGGAGAAATCGGAGATGGTTGGGCGGTCGAACCGAGGCACCTGACGGCTCGGCAACCGGGCTCGAAATGGGCAAAATGGCCTCTGACCACGAAATGTAGCCCTCGGCCACCGAGAGATAGCCTCTGAGGACCACTCCTTCCCTCGGGAAGAAAGCAGAGAAAACGAGTGCGGTTATGGCAAGAGACAAGGCCTGAAGAGAGTTCGGAAGTCAGGAGGCAGGCGCCGACGCGACTCTGAGACTTGAACGAGCACAACATGCAACATCACCGAGCGCTCATTCAGTGTCGTCTGGGTCTTAAGGTCGGGCAAATAAGGGGTGTCTCTGATTGCCCTCTTTGTGAACTTCGAAAGTCAAGAAGTGGCGGAGTGAATGTCAAAGCCTAGAGGCGACCCATTTTGACAAGGTAGAAGACTTAGACAATCATACAAGATGAGCAGATTTGTGCCCTGAGCGTGCCTTGAGCAAAAGGGGCAAAATGCAAAGGATATGCACAGAGCCAGGTGATCATGCAAGTGCAGCAAGCTGTAACGAAGCAAGTATTGACAAATAGATGCAACAGTTTTAAGCAAGAATGCAAAGCAACAACTACATTTCATGCAGTTTTGGAATGCGGAGAATCATTCAATTCTCGTCGCATCACACACGGAGAAGATACGATACCTGCGCGATTAAATGCAGTGCGCTTGACCTCAAATGTACCGTACATACAATATCGTGCCTGCAAAATAGAGAAATTCAACAAGAACAATATGCCAACAACATATATTCAATGTGATTCTTGTGATTCTGAAAGTTTGACACACGCAGTGTCGACGAGTAGATACATCACAATGCGAGAAAAGATAATGCGTGACAACGCATGCTCAAGCATAGAAGTATTGTACACCAAGAAATCACGCATGACAATGCAAAACATTCATGAGAATGCAAATTATGAGCCAAATAATGTAAAACGAGCAGAAATCAGGGTGCCCGTTTGTTGCGCAACAATTTGGGAAAGCAGCGCATTCCGGCGACGGCAACTCGATCGCGGCCTCTGATTTACCTCCCGGAGAGGTCACAACATGTTTAAAAAGGATACACTCTGATTTTGATGAATAATGATGAGACACATGTCAGAAATTGCAATTGAAGTTCCGGTGGAGCAATTCGGCGCCAGAAAGTACACTTTTCTTAAACTTTTTCAGGTCCCGGGAACTCCGATTTTCCTCAAAATTTGCAGAGAGGTAGGGGAGGGGGTGGGGACCATGGTCGGCCAGCTCATTGCCCTAGGAGAGGCCATCGGCCAGGGGGAAAAAAGTAGATGGCGGCCCGGCCGGAAAGGTGGCGATCGACCCACTTTAGCAGGGGCATTTTGGTCTTTTTCAGCTATTTCTATATATAGGCACCTCCATTCCATCCGAAATCACTCCCCCAAGTGTGAAATTCTCTCCTCTTGCTTCCTAAGCCATTTGCTCTTTCAAATCTGCATTTTATACGCACCCCTCGGCCTTCCATAAGTTGTTTTTGAAATCTTGATTTAAGCACTTTGAGGCGACTAAATTTTGATTCGGGGCTTCTCTTCTCATTTTCACCACTTGAGGTAATTTTGTCTCAATATTTGGAAAATTTTTCGGGGAGTTGACTTTTGTTGACTTTTTCATTTCTCGAGAGTTGACTTTTGTTGACTTTTTCAATTTTGGCTCATTTGGCTCATTTTTGCTTCTCTTTTGATTTCTTGACATGGCGGGTCATTTCCCTCACGGCGGAGGTTTTCCGTGGGAGATGATTTGATATTATGACATTGCCCGAGGTTCGCCCTTTTGTTCGTCGATCGCCCGGTGATACATAGGCTTCATGGCCGTTTTCGTCATTTCACCGATTTCAACGATCGGGTGCAGGGGATCTTCTTCTGCGAGGCGGGCATCACCTCTCCCACGATCTTGAGGTATTTTACTTTATTTCTGTATCTTTTGTGCATTTTGTGCCTTTGCCATGCTTAGACACAGTTTAGCTTATGACATAGTACTTGCATCTGAGCATGTGACTTAGCCACTTGAATTTCATGAACACACAATTCATTGAATGATTGTGAGCATAGTACGCATTAGTTAGAAATTGAACACACGGCTCAAACATTGATTCACCGAACACACAGCCCGAAGTTGAAAATGAGCACACAGCACATACTGACTAAAAGTAGAACACACAGTCCCAAAACTTCGATTTTTGAACACCGGTCCAAATTTGAAGTGAACACCTGACCTTGATTAAGAGTAGAACACCTGACCCTAAACTTCGATTCTTGAACACTGACCCAGTTGAAGTGAACACAGCATTGATTGATTAAGAGTAGAACACCTGACCCTAAACTCGATTTCTTGAACATGACCCAGTTTGAAGTGAACACATGACCTTGATTAAGAGTAGAACACCTGACCCCAAACTTCAGTTCTTGAACACATGACCCAGTTGAAGTGAACACACAGCCTTGATTAAGAGTAGAACACCTGACCCTAAACTACGATTTCTTGAACACGCGGCCCAAATTTGAAGTGAACATGACATTGATTAAGAGTAGAACACAGATCCCAAACTTCAGTTCTTGAACACATGACCCAGATTTGAAGTGAACACCACGGCTTGATTAAGAGTAGAACACCACAGTCCCAAACTACGATTTCTTGAACCATGACCCAGTTGAAGTGAACACATGACCCTTGATTAAGAGTAGAACACCTGACCCTAAACTCGATTCTTGAACCATGACCCATTTGAAGTGAACATGACATTTGATTAAGAGTAGAACACCTGACCCAAACTTCAGTTCTTGAACATGACCCAGATTTGAAGTGAACACCCTTGATTAAGAGTAGAACACCTGACCCAAACTCGATTCTTGAACCATGACCCAAATTTGAAGTGAACGCACATCCCACTAATTTTCTGAAATTTGAACACGCAGCCCAAATACCAAATTTGCAGCTCATTTTCACTTCATTAGCACACAGCTCATTTTCACTTCATTTGCACACAGCTCATTTTCACTTCATTTGCTGATACATGCATTCATTCTAAATCTTGGTGGCTCTCGCCTGATCTTGAGGATATGGCTCCTTCTTGGTGAGGTGGTATCTTTGGCTTCAGGAAGTTGTCAGGGACTTGGTTGACTTTGCGATTCGGACCATTCTGCGGGGTTATCTCCTTGTCTTATCGATGGGACATTGTTTCTTTGCTCTGGCGGAGAGATGGTGGGACACCACCAATTCTTTCCATTTCTTTGCCACCGGGGATATGACCATGACCCCATTGGACTTTGCTGTACTCATCGGCCTAGACATAGGCGGTGGACCTATTCCCTATGACGAGGATATGGGTCAGTGGGAGGCTGCTTGGATGCATCTATTGGGGGCACTCCCTTTGTGAAACCAGAGCTTAGGAGGTTCGGTATACTTGGTTCTCTTCCCATTTCGTGACCACAGATGGAGCTGAGTCTCCAGGAGGTCGGCGATATACCCGTGGTTTCCTCATGTTCCTCTTTGGCACCACTCTGTTTGCTGATAGAGGGAACATGGTCGGGCTGTATCTCTTGAGTGCCCTAGTAGACCTATCACAGGTCAATCAGTATGATTGGGGCGGCGCTGGCCTAGCTACCCTTTATTGTTACATGGCCTTGATCTCTACTTGCAGAGGACTTACTCGTGACTCTTGGAGAGCTTGGGAGGTACATTCTGTCCTCTTGATTTACATTTTTGCTCCTCATTACTTATTCACTGCACACTGGCGCACTTTGCATTACGTATTACGCCTTTTAGCACTTTGTATTCACATTCACTTTGCTTTTCTCGGCTATGGGTATATGCATATTTCCCGCATTAGCTCAGGAGATGGAGGTGGCGGGACCTCCTATGACTCCATTTTCATTGATGTTTGAGGCGAGCACTTATCGAGGCCTCGAGACTCTCTTCTCTGCGTGATGCCGACCTTTGTGAGGCGGCAGTATTTGAACTCTCGGTTCCTTTCATTTTCATCTTTGATCCGCTTTGTATATCTTGATTTACGATTGATTTGTACCTTTGGTTATCCATGAGATCACCTAGCAACCTGAGGCGATCTTTGGCGATGATCTCGAGAATCAGTACCGGAATCGACTAGTTCCCAGTATAGGTTCCTGCTCGAGGGACCAGTCGGTAGGGCTTGGTTCCTGGGGGAACGCTTTCAGCGTCAGGTGTGGGGGTATGATTCTCAGGACCCTCCTGCTGTGCCTCCACCCACTATGCGGACTGCCGACAGGCTATCTGCTGAGGAGGTCATTAGGGACATGCAGGGCAGCGATGCTTTATTACATCTCATCGAAGGGAACTACGCCACCTATCGCCGCATGTATCTAATGCCCCCTTGGCGAATCTGGGCTCCTGAGGCCTTGGCGCACCATCTTGAGTCGTGCCGTCTTTGCAAACATCCCCTCTTCTAGCAGGGCTGGTGCATCTAGAGGTAGAGGCAGTTCGATTCCTCCGATCCCTCCGACTCTCGATCATCCTGGATGGCCAGATATGCCGACTGAGTTGACGAGTTGGCAGTATGGGACTACTTCTCTGATTCTGATCCCTATGGAGCCTCCGATGCAGTCACGAGATATGTCGATGATCTGACTCACCACCGGTATGTTCTACCATTTTCATTTATCACCAGACATTTTGGCGATTGCTTATTTATTGATGAGTTGAGCTTGTGTGCGGCCACCTCGGGAGTACATAGATCGGATGCTCGGGGTGGTGGCCTCACTTGAGGATGGTCTGCGTGAGAGGCACAGATGTCCATCATGGGCTTCGGTACCCTTCATCTCTCTTGCATTTATCATATTTACATTAACATCTTTGGTTTTAAACATTCTGCTGTATTGATAGTATGTAGAACACATCGGCACACCCCACTCATCTTGTACTTACTGCTTTTTATGTTTGAGCGATGTATTGCACTTTTCATTTTGAGATGCCTCCGTATATGCTTCGACACGGGTGGGCCACCGGCCTTCTCGGAGAGGTCGAGGTGTTAGACCTACTCAGTCTTGGGCCTCGAGGAGGCTGGGCCATCGGGCCTTCTGAGGAGCTCGAGGAGGGGTCGTCTCATGAGCCTTGAGGCACCCATTGTCGAGGATGAGGAGGAGGAGGTCATGAGACCGTGTGTCGAGACATCTCTGGGGAGGAGGCTCGGTCTTGGTTAGGGAGGCGGAGGCGAGTGAGGATCCGGGAGGATGGCAGCTCGATCCGGATGGTGATGATGGTGCGAGAGGTTATCCATGAAGAGGATGAGAGGGCCTCCTCATTCCGTTCGAGGATCTTGATGCTATTTCTGCTTTATTTTACTTTTTGGCTAGTAGTTTGTAGCACTTTGCACATTGTTAAGCGGTTTATTTTACGTAAAACTTGTACCTTTATTTTGTTGTAAAACATGATGGAATAAACGACTTTTGAAAAGATGTTTGTATTTGAAATTCTTAGCATCGCATCGCATCATTTTGCACAAAATGGAATTGAATGAAAATGTGCCTCATGTATTCACAAGATTCGGGTAATGAACAAGCGCAACAAATTAAAACAAACCGACTCACTAAGAAATAACAGAATCTTAGCAAGTTTACAACTCGATAAACAAAGTACAACAATGTTAACGACTCAATAGACAAGACTTAACAAAATTGTGTAACCAAAAAAGCAACAATTCAGAGCATAAAATGCGACAGCTCGACAGAACTTACAACTCGATAAACAAAACAACAACTCGATAAGCAAAAACACAACAAAATGTATTTGGACGGACAATGCGGATGATGGAGCGTATCAAAGCTGATAGAAATGGAGGCCTTGACATTCTTGATGCATAAAAGTGCCTCAAACTTCCTTCGGTGGGCAAAAGCAGGACCAGCAGCGAAAACATTTTGCATTTGAAGACTAGAAGGTGGCGGCCTACTAGGATAGATGGCCGTAGGCCACCTCTCCCATAACCTCGAGAAATTTGACCGTGTCCTTTGAATAGTGTTTTGCCCCTCTATAAAAGCCCCACCCTTGGAACTCATTCATTTCATCACCTTTCCTCACAAAAATGGGCATTTCTCACGAGAAAATCTCACATCTTGGATTTCTTCTTTAGATGGCTCGGAGAAGTTGAACTTAGGGGTTTTGGCTTGAATGCACTATTCACGCTAGGCGGACTCCTTGCATCTTCCTTTCCTCTATCTTGCGGCAAGGTTTTGGAACCGGTGGCCGCGTCTTTAGCTTTGGCGGGCAAGAGGTATGTCCTACTTTTGAAGATTTTCAAGCCTTGATGGAGTCGGCGGGCGAAAGTCTCTTGACTCAATTTTAGCTATGCCCAAGCCTTAGAGGCGGATGTGCGGTCTCAGCGCATGATGCTCGATCTCGATTAGTGATGGCATGTTGGATATCGAGCACGATTCACCGATTCTCGATCTTGGTGACGCGGCAACCACTATTGGCAAGGCTTCGGCATGCCCTCTGCTTGTGCCTACTATCTCATTTTCTGTTTGTCTCGGGCTCAGGAGAATAGCATCCGTTGATTGAAGTCGCTCAAGGCTTGAGGATGGGAAGAGTTGCATTGCCATGACTCTGGCGAGACAGCGATGGGCTTGGATGCTTTCTACGTAGGGAGACAACGGGTTTTGCGAGGAGTCCACCTCTTGCGGTAATGTTTCCACCCAAGCTCACATGTATATTTGCTCACATCACTCGGCCCTCGGGCTCGGTTTTCTCTAAAACCCTTATCTTACTTTTCCCTCATCGCACATCTCTCTATTCTTTATTCTCTCATTTTTCATCCCTCCCCAGATATGGTTGATGGATAAATTGCAAGTTGTGGACTCTTGCCTGCCTACTCAGCCCGTGGCTACTTCTTTCGACAACGCCTAGTCAATGCCCCTGATGAGAGCTGGTGGTTCGAATGGATGTGCAATTTGTCGGCGGATCGCATTGCTTGGCGCTGCCCTTGGCTCAATCTCCCGGCGATGAGCTACAGCATGTCCCGGCAGGTCGGGATTCGACTGATCGGCTTGACTCACTGTGTGTTCTATTTCCCATTCCGTATTCTGCGCCAGTTTGGCCGCGATCAGACTTGCCCACCGGAGGGGATAGAGTATCCGGCTACATTTCGATTCGGCGCCTGGCTGGTGACTCGGCATGACATGGAGAGTTAGAAAGCTATCGGCCCTACTTTTAGTTGCACTTTATCGATGAGTCTTTGGGATTGGCTCAATGAAGAAGCCTGAGTTGGGCCTAAGTTGGCATCAGAAGCTTCAACTAGCTCTGGAAGGGAGCGCAGGGACATCTGACTTGACTATGCCCCAGATTTATTGCTTTATTAGTACTTTCAAGTTTTCTTTATGAATGTAATAAAAAGCAACTTCAATTGTATGCAAGAGCAAAAGAACTCTGTTTTGAAGTCAATGAGATTGAAGGTTGTGGTACTGAAAATTCTCCACTTTTGGTCCAAAAATGGTCTTAGTTGTGAAAAGATTAATTTGAACAAAGTCAACTTTTATTAAAACTTTTCAAAACTATTTTCGATATGAATCGAGCTGGACACACTGAGATACATCCTTTGAGATGCACAACCCGAATCCTAGCTGGAAAGTTGCCCTAGTTTGAAAAGTGCCTCGGCAATTCATAGCAGCGGAAAGTTGCCCCTAGTCTGAATAACCTTTGTCTGGGAGATCACGATAAATCTTGATGAATAGAGATGGTGAGATGATCGGAATGGACAAAGTTGATCGGGAAAAGATTGTGGTGAACTTCAAGATGAAGGCGCCTCGTATCCCAAAGATGGGAATCAAGTCTTCGTAGTTCGGGCTTAGGTTAAGCTCGGGTATTTTTACTCTCCTTTTGCGCTCTAACTTTTGCCAAGGCCGCCCTTTGCGGGTTTTCAACCTTCGAGCTCGGTTTTTATAATTTCAAATTTTCTATGCTCTGAATTTTGCCTAGGTAAGCCCTTTCGGGTTTTCGGCCTAACGAGCCTCTCAGGTAGTATTTCTTCAACTTGTCCATGTTGATCGGTTGGGAAAACTCTAAGCCATCTAGATCCATCAGAACCACAGCTCCACCTGACCAGATTGACTTGATAATGTAAGGACCCGGTCAATTGGAGTGCGAACTTGCCCTTGGAGTGCGTGGATGGGAGCTCGGTTGTCCTTGAGTACCAAATCTCCTTCTTTCAAGTTCTGGACTTAACCTTCTTGTTAAAGCCGGGCGATTCTGCGTTGATAACCTTGGGCGTGATGCAGTGCTTTCAACCTTCTTTCATCGAAAAGCATGAGTTCCTCAAATCTGTTTCTTTGCCAATCCGCTTGACTATCGGCACTTTCGGCCAATACTCGTAATAGCGGGACCTCAATCTCAATAAGCGAGCGGCCTCCATCCCATAGACCAATAGTGCGAGTCGCCCGATGAAAGTTCTAATCGAAGTCCTGTAGCCTTGAGCAAATGGCGGCTTATCGGCCAATCGATAGGTTTCCACCATCTTACGTAGTATCGCTTGATGTTCTTGTTGGCGGCCTCAAGCTGCTCCGTTGGTTTGCGGCGGTAAGTAGGCGACTTATGAAAAGCCACATTGTATTTCTCCAACAAATCAATCACCTCCTTCTTGAAGTGGGAACCATTATGCGAAACTATTTCATTTGGGACTCGTGGCGACGAGATGATGTTGTTTACGATGAATTTTGCAGCGTGTGAAGCTTTCAACCTTTGCATAAGATTGGGCCTCAACCCACTTTGTGAAATAATCTATCGCTACCGGGATGAACTCATGCCCATTCGACCCTTTGGTATGACTCAATTACATCAATTCCCCAGACGAAAATGGCCATGGCGAAGTCATGTTATCTGACTTTGGCGGCGGGATGTTCATGCGATTTGCATGAATTTGACATTATATGGCATCATGGGGCCGAATGAAACCAATACAATCCTCCTCCATGGTGGACCAATAATAACCTTGTCTAAGGATCTTCGTGCCAACATTACCCCATTCATGTGTGCACCACATTCACCCCGTGGATGGCTTCCATCGAGCGTTTGGACTCTTGACATCAACACACGGTTTATGCATTCCCGGATGACCTCGTTTATATAGTTTACCTCCATGAGATGATGGCTGAGCGCCATTCTTGATTGCCCTCTTGTCTTTGGCATTTACCTGGCGGGTATGTTTCTTTCTCCAAAGTTCGGATGTCGTAATACCAAGGGTGTTAAGTCACGAACTTCATCTATGGTACTGTCGACTCATAAGCGGTACAAATTTACAGTCGATGATATTTGGGCGCATCCGGACTCCACGGGATGTCTATCATAGATGATAGAGTTGCTAAGCGTCTGCGAACTTGTTGTTCTCTCTTAGTAGATGAGTAAAACTTAACTTTTCAAGCGAGGAATTAGCAAATCCAAGGTTTGGTGATACATCATCATATTTTCCTCTTTAACTTTCCGGTCTCCTTTAGCTTGAGACACAACAAGGTTCGAATCCCCAATGACATCGGTAGTCTTGCCCTAGTTCGAGTGCTTCCAAACCGACAATGCAACCGTGATACCTTCATTATTTGAGACTTTGAGCAGGAGTTTGAAGGCTAGAGGATCTGAGGAATTGTCGGGTGCTATCGGCAACACTCCTATCCCATACCCATGTTGATTTGGCGCTCGAGTCAAAGTACATTATCCAAGTTTCCTCGTCGATATCTGAGAATTGATTCATCAGGAATAGGTACTCAGCTGCTTCATCCCCTCAGCGGGTGGTCGGCAAGGAACTCTGCCTTTGCTCTTCCTTTCAGCGACTTGCGCGTCACATATGTGAGATCAAATTAGGAAACATTGACAACCAACGAGCTAGCCTACCGTAAGGCTGGTTTCTCGAAAAGATATTTGATGGGATCAAGTCGTGAAACCAACATTCTGAGTGAGCTAACGGTAGTGCTTGACTTCTGGTAGCCCATACGAGCTAAGCAAGCCTTTTCGGCGGTGTATATCGGGTCTCATATTCGGCATCTTCTTGCTCAAATAATAGATGGCTTTCTCCACCTTATCTTACGATTCTTGTGCAAGCATGCGACCCATCGTGGTCTCGATTCTTGTGAGATACAAAATCAGCGGTTTCCACGGTTACGGTGGTGATAAAGCGGGTGGGTTACGTAGATATTCTTTAATCTGTTCAAATGCTTGACTTGACATCGGCCGTCCCATTGGAACTTCTTTCCTTTCTTGAGGAGGCCAAAAAGTGGTTCACAAGTCAAGGTTAGTTTTGAAATAAACCGTCTTATGAATTGCACTTTACCGAAAGCCTCGCACCTCCTTTTAGGTCCTTGGTGGTGGCATTTCTAAGATGGCCTTGATTTTGGAAGAATTCGACCTCGATGCCCTTTGCGTGTCGAAACCCGACATTTTTCATTTGTAACACCAAATGTACATTTACGAGGTTTAGCATGGCAGGAATTCCACGATCCTTTGGAAAAACTTGTGCAAGGCGGTGTAGTGGCCCTCTCTTTCCTTGGACTTGACAATCATGTAGATCACGTACACCTCAACCTCTTTGTGGATCATATCATGTAGTATTGTGGTGTGACCCGTTGATAAGTAGCCCGGCGTTCTTCAACTAAGCGGCATTACGGTAGCGATATGTTCCCCCAGGGGTGGTGAATCTGATCTTTTCTCTATCTTCTGGCGCCATCACTATTTGGTTGTACCACGAAGCCATCCATGAATGAGAGCAATGCATGCCTGTTTGTGAAGTCCACTAACTCATCGATGTGTGGCAAGGAAAGTCGTCGCCGGACTAGCTCTGTTCAAATCCTGAAGTCTACACACACCGAATCTGCCATCTTTCTTTGTACCGGAACAATGTTAGCCAACCAAGTCGGATATTGAGATACGGCGAGGAAGCTGCGTCAATTTGTAGTGACCTCTTCCTTAATCTTGAGAGCCCAATCAGGCGGATCCTTGAGCTTACGCTTGGCGAGTCGGGCCTCGGGGTCAAGGGGATCGATCTTTGTACAATCTCAGGATCGATTCCAGGCATGTCTTCGTAGGACCACGCGAAAACATCTTTGAAATCTTTTAATAAAGCGACTAAGCGCTCGCGTTCCTCCGAAGACAACGTGGACCCGATCTGGACTAGCCGCGGGTCCTCCTCAGTACCAATGTTCATAGAAATGATTTCATCCATTAATGGCTTAACAAATCTCTCTTGCTCTTGCTCAATTAGACGTTGTAAAACCGGAGGAACTTCGTCCTCGTCGTTTTGATCAAAATTTTGAAAGTCTGAATTAATGCAATAAATTAGGGGCACAGAAAAGTACTCGGAAACCACAGGCAGTTCATTCTCATTAGGCACATCCAAATCATCCAATTCATCGGTTACAACAGACTCAAATGAAAAGGAAAAAACTGACACAGGCGGAACTGTGGCATCGGGTTAACATCCCGAGTGCAGGACTTCGAGACTTCGGTCGGTGGAATCGATTCGACTCACAGGACTCGGTGGAATCAGATTCCGGCTCACTACCTGACCCGGTGCTGCTGGACAAAAATCCCTCCTCGTACTGCCAAGTGAGAGAGGGTGCGATTGATGCATCCAAGATAGCTGCTGGTCGGCTCGCAGCCGTTTCATCCCCAATCATGGAAACCATGAAGTTATTCCCCAAGCAATCTTGGTCGATCGGAGGATCAGAGAGGAGACATGCCAGTGCTACCCCCATTTCCAATTCCGTGCCCTCAGAATCCTCTGCCTTATTCTGCTCAGCCTCAGTTGTTGGGTCTGTCTGCTCTGTGGCAACGTCATCCCCGGATAGTTGCAGGTCGAAGAAGATTTCGAAACCTGGTACGCGCTTCCTCTCCGCGTTGAACCATGGCTCTGGGAAGCCGCAAAATGGAAAGTCTTCCCCCTCCCGGACAAAGCGTCCGTTCAGGGTACCCTGGATGGGCCTATGCATTAGATCAAAAGGCTTCGGCTGCCCGCTCTGGCTCTGCCGCCATTTCCTTTCCTTTCCTTGCCCAATCTTCTTTGGTGGGCGGATAACTTGATCAAGGTATGTGGATTGTGTGGCACTTGACCCAGCTGCGACTCCTTTCTGCCGCTTCTTCCCAATCCCATCCCAGGGATATGTTGTAGCTTGTTCATGAGGTAGACGGCTTGAGCACTGATATACACACCCTCATTCACAGCCATAATGTTTTGCACCACCCGGGCCTCAGCCAAAGTAAATCCTGATATGAACATGTCTTCCATGCCGTGTTCGATCTCCAGGACTGGCGTAGATACCTCCGGAGGAGGATGGATTGATGAATTCCCAAAAACAATGGCTACTCCCTTTCCATAGGGGTATTTCACCATTTGATGTAGAGTAGATGAGACAGCCTTCACCTGATGCAACCAGCCCCAAAAGCATGTTAAAAGATGCAGGGACCTCCAAGACATGAAAATCTACCTCGTGTTGTCCAGGCCCAATCTTGGTTTGGATTTTTACTGTCCCCAGGACATCCCTACTTGTATTGTCGTAGGCTCTGATCACTTGAGTAGTCGGTGTGAAGTCATGAGCTTTAACCCAATTGCATCGCCCGTTCTGGCGGGCGGAACATTAATAGCGGACCGGTATCAACAAGTACTACGGAATCCATTTGTCCTGCATTCTCTGAGAGATGTAGAAGTGCATTATGATCCACGCCCTCGGTGGCGGTTCATATCCGAAAAGGTCAATCTTGGGGAACCTCCTCCGGAAAGACTAGCCCAACTAGTTGTTACGGCGTAGTTTCGATAGAAGTTTGGCTTTGTCCATAGCGAAGAATGACTGTCTATGCACCCTTGAAGCCATAGCGGTCCCAGAGATGGAGATGTACGCCTTGTATTTTCTTTACTTGTTTGATCTGACCTCTTCTTCAACTTGCTTCTCCTCTGCTTCTCCGCTTCTTTATCTTTCCACGATGCCTCGGGTTGATCAAGGTGTGGGGGCTTGAAATACCGCCCACTTCTAGTCATATGGTCCACCTCTTGAGGTACAGTCTTTGTCTGGTTGGCCACCGCCCAATCTTAAATGCGTGTGGGCGAGATACAAGTCGTCATCTTCCCACCACATTCCATTAGCATCTAGCGAGCACTGTCAGTTCGGCTTGTTTGCGCTCTCGGCATTTTCCTCCCACATGCTCACGGCATGTTCGGTTTTAATGCTCACGGCATTCTCAACCTCCTCATGGTTCTTTGCTTTTCGGATCCTCTCGAATCCCATTTCTTTTCTTGTTCCTCCGGTGTCAATTGTTCGGTTTTCAAAATGTCTTGCTCTGGCGAAATTCTTACGTCTGCGGCGCTCTCCGGCAATTCAATCGACCCTCGGCCCTTAGGCCACAAATGGTACAATATCTGGTGATCATCCAACCACCGGCGACCTGGCGACTCCTCGTATTCGAACCAGTTGATTGATGCATTCCCTGATTCTTGGTCGTTGAAAAACTGGAGGTTGGCGAAGTCCTCTTCCATCGTTGTCAGATCATCCCCCACTGATTCAAGTTTGTCCCCCCGGATCATACACAATTGACCTCTTCCGTGACCCACACTCGGCTTAAGTGGCTCATTGACAAGATATATCCACTTTCGGATCATAAGCTCTGCCGGCTAAATTCTCGGTGCTCCACCCAGACTCAATAGTTTTGCTCTCCTCGGAAGCCTGCCCCGTTCCATTTTCGGTGGTCACCACCTTTGGCTCAGGTTGGGTTGTGGAGGTGTCCATCATGCACAAGTCAGTGCTATCAGGAAGGATCACCTCCGGCTTGGGTAAGTGGGAGGGAGTAATGTAGATACTAGGGTCGTAAGACACGTCCCCAGTTTGGATGAGATTGATTCTTTTGGGTGGATCTTGGTTATGTGCTGGGAGTGGGTTGGTTGTAACGTTG
Source organism: Camellia lanceoleosa (assembly GCA_025200525.1). Classification (NCBI taxonomy): domain Eukaryota; kingdom Viridiplantae; phylum Streptophyta; class Magnoliopsida; order Ericales; family Theaceae; genus Camellia; species Camellia lanceoleosa. The sequence goes on from CM045766.1 coordinate 132,447,440, forward strand.
GGTCGCTCGGGAGGTAGAATGATGTTTTTGTCAATGAGATCTTGAATCTCATGACGCAGCCTGTAACATTGGTCGGTATCATGACCATGCTGCTGGTGGTATTTGCAATATTTGGCTGGGTTGTGGGAAGGGGGGAGTGGATTTGGAGGGGGCCTCGGTTCCAAGGGTTTCAGGTGCCCTTTCGACTAGAACCAGAGGACTTTGGACAAAGGCATATGTAGTGGGGAGAAGGTTCGTTGACCCTGGGTTGGTATCTTGAAGCTTGGCTACTGCTCCCAGATGCATCAGAAAAAGGTGTGGCCGCTGCGGGCCTTGGTTGGGGAGGGGGAGTAGTGGTGACCATTCCGACCTCTGAAGTTCTTGCATTGGTAGAGCCGCTCGGGCCCGCATTGTTATTATGGTTGAATGTTCTTGAGTGATCCGATCTGGTCAATCAACCCTTGTTTCATGGCAGCCTCAATTTGCACCCCCATATCGTGTAAGTCTGCGAAGGTGGGGAAGGGAACGACAATCATCTTCCGCATAAGCCTTGGTTGGAGATGCGCACAATCATCGGATTTGATCTTTATCGGTTGGCCTTAAGGTCATCATCGATGCCTTTGCTCTCCACCGAGTGACAAAATCGAGAGAAAGTCTCTTTACATTCTGCCTTGTTGTCTCGAGATCACGTGTTGTAATCTCGTCTGAGTATTATATGAATATTGTGCCTTGAAGGCCTCGGCCATCTCATCGATTCCTCTTGACATCATTATCCAACTTTGCATACCGGTTGGCGGCCACTCTGACGAGGTTCGGCCAAGCGGTGAGAGTTTACGTAGTGCGGTTAGGCCCATTGGCATAAGATGTCACAACAGTCGTAGATGAACCATGGGGTCCCCGGATCCATCAATGCGATCGATCTGGGGCATCTTAAATCTGTCCGGCAATGTTACGGCCACATCAGTGTAGCCGTCTTCAATATCTGGGATGGCCTTCACCCCCTGTGATTTCTTGAAGAGCTTTTCCAACTTGCTCAATTTAATTTGTCTGGTCTACCTCGAACTTCGAATGGAAGTCGGGTGATTGGGTGTAATATTTTTGGACGATTCTTGGCGAAGCGGCCCGGCCGATTGGAAGACCGTGTCCTCTTGGGTGTTTTGGAAGTTTGGCGAGGCGTTACGTGGATTTGGGAGGGTAATGCAGGTGTTACGGGTATTACAGGGGATTTGGAGGAGCATTACGGCGATGAATATGCTTTCGAGTAATGGGGCCGGGTGGAGGAGGAACTGATCGCCCCTAGTGGAGGAGGGACTGGTGTGAAGCGGATCTGGCATTCTATTTGTTATGTCTGGTGATCGGCTCAATTTGGGCCATAATGACTTTCTTTGTTTAGAAAATTCCGCCTGGCGGATAGCATCATCTTGCATTTGTTTCATGCTCTCATTCATCTGGCGCATCATCACGTCCATTGTTGGATTCTGTTGTTCCATCTGAATAACCGGCAAGTGTATCTCTATAGCAGAAACAGGAATCTCCACCCGACTGTCTGACACTAGAGTAGGCTATTTGTTCGGTGATCCGTGCTCGACACCTTGTGCCTTCTCGGCCTTCTTACGGTATTTGGGGGTAAAGAGTGGAACCTTTGGATGTCCGTCAACTAGATCCTCGGATCGGTTGGTCGGCGACCTCGTGTCCAAATTGCTTGGGAGTATCGGTGGCTCGGAAGCAATCGTGCTACAAAGCGCCCTAGCAAAAAGATAATAAAGCAAAAAGGAAATAAATGACGAGAAAAAGCAGGCGGCATAACGACTTAATTTAAATACACACAACACACGATCAGACGCATACAACCGCAGTTTGATAAAATTTGGAAATACATGTCCTCAACCAGCGATCCTTTGTTCTGTATCCTTTGTTCCCTAAAAGCTGAATCGATATCCATGAGACAAGCGATTCTCGAATCTTGAATGATGCCCTTGAACTGATGCCCAAACTCAAGTGATACATGCATTCCTGTGAGGCGCACTCTAACAAGCACATAGCGAGATAAGTGAGAGCCAAAACACCCCTATGTTGGGGTAGGGTTTCCCTGTCCTATTTTGTCGAGAACTAGGGTTTCACTACATACGCGGCTTCAAACAACCTATAAGCGGGTAAGCAACATGTCCTAGTTTGGAATAGTCACTATGGATCGAATATGCACTAGGTCGAATGGTCAAAAAGGGTGCCGGTAAGCGGGGTTTGTGTTCCCATCTTTGTCGAGCCCGAGCCGTCGGCCTTATGGACATGACTTGACAAGACAAGCCTCCGGCAAACCGTCGTTAGAATGGCATATGGCAAACCACGGTGTCCTAAGCGCACCAATGCAAATGCAATGCAAAAGAAACACACAAGTGTAGTCAAAACCGGATATCATGAGTTGAGTCAAGTTCTCTAACTCCCAGTAGTCGCGAAGCGTAACAAGCCCTTGAGGACCTCGCTCTGATTCGGACTCGATTTTGTCGCGGTTCCAAATCTTGAACCAAAGAGTCCAAATCCGGAAAATCGTTTTTGAGAAAAACAGATTTTTTGAAAGAAGTGCCAAACATGGACTGCTTTGCGGATATGAGTCGCCACCTAAATATTTTAAAATGGGAAATTTAGGAAACCCTAACTTCGGTGCCAAAAGGCCACGTGTCGTCATCACCAAAGTTGGCTCGGGAACTTGGAGTACGATTAGGAAGGTCACATCGTGAGCACCCCTTCGCCGATCAAAGCAACGGCCTCTACTAACTCATGATATCTGTTTTTGAAAACTTTGTGAGTTCTTATTAGGTTATTAGCCTAGGTTACTATGTGATGCGCCTGACATACAAGTATAAATGAATCGCTGAATTGGAACAAAACATCTCATGTTTGTTTGTTTGAAAATGGTTTGATGGTGCTACCATAAGTAGGCTAAGGCGGATTTGCCACCCTCGGGTGGGCTTAGAAAACATGATTTTGCCACTATCTAGTGGGCTTAAAACAAACAGTCGATGAATTGTCCCAATTCAGATAACTCAACCTCCACCCACAGCCATTCAAGGCAGTTATATCACATAAGCAGTTAGCCACATGGTAAGCATGCTATTCATGACAACACTCACACGCATGCAAGGATGCTAAAGCATAAAACTGACCGCGTGCTGCAAGCCAAAAGCAAAAACATTAGAAATCATGCATGATCCTAAGTATCTGAAATGCCTAATGCAACACATGCAAAGATGCAAATATAGCGACGGCTCGGCTATTCTAAACATGGCATATGAAATGCTACAACTAACACGTATTCAATTTGGAATTGAAATACAAATCACGTTTGTATGATCTTGTAGGAGGCAGTGCGTGCAAAAGCAGATGAATGATGCAAACATCTTTGTCATCTTTGTATGCTAATTGAAATATGCCCTATATCTAACCATAATGGCGGGTAAATAAAAGGGAAGAAAGATGTGGGGTTGGAAGACATACATCACACTCACACACCCTTATTACAATTATGCCCTCGCTGAGAGGTCGAATAAATAATATCTGATCCGAATAAAAGAATATTACAGAATAAATATATTCCTAATTAATTAACAAATTAATCTAAGAAAGCTATAAGCGGCATGCAAGCCGAGGCCTTGACTTCGATGGATGATATGATGCATGTTGGGCTTGGCGCGAAATCCTTTGGGATGCCCCAATTAGCCTCTGTTTGTAATTTTCTCGAAATCGTGCCAGACTCGAAAAAGTTCTTGATCCTTGATTTTCTTTAGCGAGAAGCGAGAAAAGGGCATAGCAATGTATTTCACAAATATATGCATGCCTCGATCCTCGTGCCATCAATCACGCATATCGATGCATGATGGTAGAGAGTCAGATTGCACAACTCAATATAGGATGAATGCATATGAATGCTACAATAAAACCTAACTCCATCATGGGTAATCCGAAGTGTCGGTGACTTGAGAATTGAGACCCGTTCCGTCACTCGGAGTACGAAACGCGCCTCGTTTCCCGTGCCCGGACTAACTCTTATCCCGAACACTATGCAATATGCATGATGTGGATGAATGCAACTAAAATGCAACCTAGTACACAATGCGGATGAAAATGAGATGCCTCGAAATGCATGCTGCAGACGCATAATCGAGAAAATGTATGAATGCGATGCAAATAGCGCGAATGCGATCTAATATAATTTAGCATGCACAATGCTATGAAAATGAGATGCCTCGAAATCGTGCACGAGCACGCATAAGCTGAACAATGGCCCTAAGGCATAAAGTGGCATACACAATGCAATTGGACTTACACTAACATGAGGGGGCCTCAGCCACACTCACATAATAGGCCGTCAGATAAAAAGAAGTGTCTCGAAATGCGTGCACACAATGGCATAAATGCATGAAGCGGCTTACGCTTAAATATGACATACAATGAGACTAAAATGAGATGTCTCAAAATCGTGCCCAGACGCATAAATGTAATAGGACTAAAATGACATACGGAGATGCAAATGGACTTATACTAACATGAGTGAGCCTCGGCCACACTCACATAAGAGGCCGATGGATAAAATGAAGTGCCTCGAAATGCGTGTACTGCAGACGCATAAGCGAGGCAATGGCATACGGAATGCAATGAGACTAAAATGGCATCTGAGGATGCAAATTGGACTTACACTAACATGAGGGGGCCTCGGCCGCTCACATAAAAAGCGATGAATGAAAATGAAGTGCCTCGAAATCGTGCACTGCGCAATGCAAATTGGGCTTACACTAACATGAGAGGGCCTCAGCCACACTCACATAAGATGCCATCGGATAAAACAGAGGTGCCTCGAAGTGCGTACCCACGGGCACGCAAACCGAGGCATGGCCCGAAGGCACGAAATGGCACGGGAAATGATATGCAAGCATGCAAACCAAATTTCAGCACCTAAATGAAGGGGAAAACAGCCCCGAAATGATACGAAATGACAACCAATGCGTGAAATCATCCCGAGATGTGATTTTAAGTACCCGAAACGGCTTACAGCCCTACTAAACATGCACAATATGGACATAACATGTATAAAAGTAGCAAGGCAGCCCCTAAACTAACATTTTTTTAGTATAAAGCAAGACCGAACAATGATCACAAGTATGGTAAAAATAGCTTGCAAAAATAGGGGAAAAGAGGAGAATTACAAAGCAAGTGGTATCTACAATGCTCAAAATGAAAAACACAGTTCTACAACATTAAAGAGGGGCCAAAAATATGCACATTTACAAGAGATGACATCCCCCAATTCAGTATGTAGATAGGCTAAATATAGCATGCAAAATGATGAGCCAACAAATGCTATAACATGAGGTACCAAAAGCATGCATCAAAAAACCTTGGACCCTTAACAAAACATGAATAATGGGTCATTTTAAGACACTTTCTAAGCCTGATGAAGGCTGAAAATAGAAGCCAAGCAAGCCTAACAAAGCATGCAAATTAATGAACCAAATAGGGAGTACAACATGAAGTACTAAAAGCATTGACCAAATGGCCTAAGACCCTTAACAAAACATGATGAGAAGGCCAAAACAAGGCTCTTTCTAAGCCTGATGAAGGCTCAAAACAGAATCCAAATAAGCTCAAAGGGGCATGTCAAATAGGAGTAGAACATGAATTCAAAGAAAGTGGCATGTAGAGCATGAATACCAGGTTGAGCCCTTCTTCAATGTTGAAGAGGGGCTCAAAATAAGCATAATATTAGTTCATGAGAAGCTCCAAATCAGATCAAAAATAGGCCAAATAAATCATGCAATTTTACGGAAAATATGGAGGATTACAAAGAAAGTGCATGATAGAGAGGCCAAACATGGTTGAGCCCTTCTTCAATGTTGAAGAGGGGCTCAAAATAGGCCCACTCAGAGTTTATGACAGGCTCGAAATCAGATCACTCATAAATCAAATAAAGCATGCAAAATAATGACATAAAGGGTGATATTGAAAGAGGTGTGTCATGGAGACACCAAACAGAGTTGAGCCCTTCTACAAAGTTGTAGAGGGGCTCAAAATAAGCCTAAAACCAGTAGGGGTCGGAGCCCAAAACAGAGAGTAAATAGGGTAAAGAATTGATTCAAAATTATGCTAGAAAAAGGGAATCAGTGGCTTACCTTTGAAGACAAGTCTTTTGTTGCTTCTTGGCTTGAATTTGTTGGTCCTTAGCCTTTGAAAATCACTTCTTTGCTGCTGGAATGGAGGTGGTGATGGTGAGGCTTAGGGTTGATGAAGGAATTAGCTAGGGACTTGAAGCTTTTTAGGGTTTTTGGCTATGGAAATGGAGGTTTTGGGAGAGAAGCTCTTGAGATCAAATGTTGTAACCCTAGGGAAGGAGCTGTCCAGCCCCTTAAATAGGCAAGAAAGGGTGTAAAAGGGGAGGGAAATGCATCCAAGCTTTCCCTCCCAAAATATCCCCCGGAGGGGTGAGATATTTCAAAAAGCAGCTGGACAGCTGTAAAGAGGTGAAAAGCAGAAAGCTGGCCGGCCAGGTAACTTTCTTGAAGGTGGCCGGCCGGCCACCCCAACTGGTCGGCCAGCCACTCCCCCTGGTCGGCCGGCCATGGCCAAAAAATGGAACAAAAAATTTCTGGCCGACCACCACTGTTTAGGGTCCTCCCAGGTGTGTAGAACAAGGCCCCAAGGTTGGAATTTGACAACTCTGAAACAGGAGTCACAACATAGAACTTGAAGGAGAGGCTCAAAAATGAAAATCACAAATACTGGCCGACCACCACTTTTTAGGGTCCTCCCATGTCCCCTTATCACAGATATGTAGTGCCGGCTCGAAGAAAATACCCCTAGGGTGTTCAACATTAGCTCGGAAGCGAGCAAAAAGCAAATTGGTTTTGGAGATAATTCTGGCCTCCACCCTCGATGATCTTCCTAGTGTTGAAACAGAGGTACCTGCCAAAATTGAACAAAAACTAATGCAAAATGAATGCTCGGGGCCCAAACCGCGCAGTTCGGGGCCCCGAAAATGGGCTGCAGGCACCGAAAGTGGCGTTCGGCCACGAAGTGGGCATCGAAGGCCCCAGTGTCCCTCGGAACGACAAAACAGAGGTACCTGCCAAAAACCGGAGAAATCGGAGATGGTTGGGCGGTCCCGAACCGAGGCACACTTGACGGCTCAGGAGGCAAGGCTCCGAAATGGGCAAAATGGCCTCTGACCCACGAAATGTAGCCCTGACCCACCGAGAGATAGCCTCTGGGACCACTCCTTCCCTCGGGAAAGAAAGCGAGAAAACCGAGTGCGGTTATGGCAAGAGACAAGGCACAGAAGAGAGTTCGGAAGTCCGGAGGCAAGGCGCACGGCCACGACTCTGAGACTTCTGAATGAGCACAACATGCAACATCACCGAGCGCTCAATCAGTGACGTCTGAGTCTTAAGGTCGGTCAAAAATGGGGTGTCTACAACCGTGTATAACGTAAAAATAATTTTAAAAAGTTGAAAAAATTAATTATTAAAAAATTAAGAAAAATTTAAAATCTGAAATAATATCAATAAGTCTTACAAATAATTGGGATATTTTGTCTTTTATTAGTACTGGTAATAATATTGAAAAATTTATTGAAATGACAAATAATTGGGATATTTTGTCTTTTATTTGTGAATTTTGATTTATTCTTAATTTATTAGTGTTATTGAAATATGATGATGTAAAAAGTATAAATAGTTTAATTGTACTTTTCATCTTAAAATAATAGTCTATTTTCAAAATTTAATTTCTTTTTATAATACAATTATTACATTTTAAAAATATTAATTTATCAAAATTACCTTTTCATAGTATATTTTTTTAGAAATATCAATTGTCATAATTGTAAATTTTTTATTATTAATGGATTTAAAAAAAGGACAAAATAAGAAATTCATATTATTTTAATAATTAATTTTTTTTAAAAATTAATATTTTTGGATGGTGGGTGTACAACCTCTTTATAAAAAAAATAAAAATAAAAATAATTAATTTTTTTTTTATTTTCAATCGGCTACCAAACATTTAGTAGCCGAAAGTAGATCTATAGCGACTAAAATAAATTTGGTCGCCGAAACTTGACATTTGGCGACCAAAAGTTTGGTCGGGAAAGATTAAAAATTAATTTTTTTTATTTTCATTCGGCTACCAAACATTTAGTAGCCGAAAATAGGTCTATAGCGACTAAAATAAATTTGGTCGCCGAAACTTCACTTTTGGCGACCAAAAGTTTGGTCGGGAAAGATATAAAATTAATTTTTTTTATTTTCATTCGGCTACCAAACATTTAGTAGCTAAAGGTACCTCTACGGGTACTAAATTTTTTTTAGTCGCCAATTGTGATATGTTTAGCTACTAAAAATTTTTTTAGTCGCCAATTGTAATATCTTTAGCTACTAAATTTTTTTTAGTAGCCAATAACCAACATTCCCCTACTAAAAAAAATTAGTAGCTAAAAAGTTGACTTTTGCCGACTAAAATTATTTTTGGTAGCCAATTCCCTGACTTTTGGCGACTAAATTGGTTTTGGTAGCTAAAAGTGGTCGGCAAAAATGCTTTTTCTTGTAGTGTAATCAATAACTGGGACTCCTGACCATACCTTCATGGGAGTCTTCCCATCTAGTGCTGCAGTAGGTAGTCTGTTGACAAGATGACGAGCATAGTTCAATGCCTCGCCCCAAAATGCCTTGCTCAATCCAGTTGTGACGATACAGGACTTTCTCCACCAAAGTGCGGTTCATGCGTTCTGCAACTCCATTTTGCTGCGGTGTTCCAGGAACTGTGAAATGTCTCACTATCCCTGCATTCTGGCAAACCTCAAAGAAGGGATTTGATGTGTATTCTCCACCATTGTCAGATCTGAGCTTCTTGATCTTTCTGCCTGTCTGGGTCTCAATCATCTTTTTCCACATAAGAAAGATGTCTAAGACTTCATCTTTGTACTTCATTGTGTAAATCCAAACTCTTCTAGAGAAATCATCAATGAACGACACAAAGCAGTGTTTACCTCCCAACGAAGCATTCTTGGAAGGACCCCATACGTCGGTGTGAACGTAGTCTAGAATCCCTTTGGTACGATGAATAGCAGTACCAAACTTGATTCTTGTTTGCTTTCCCAGTACACAATGCTCGCAGAACTCAAGCTTCCCCGTCTTGGCGCCTTTCAACAGGCCTTGCTTTACCAACCCTTGTAAAGCCTTCTCACCGACATGCCCTAGGCGCATGTGCCAAAGTCTGGAAGTGTCTGATGCATCATCTTCGAATTTGGTGGAGATGACCACTCTCCTGTGGATTGTTGAGCCATCTAGGAAATATAAATTTCCCTGTCGAGTACCCTTCATTGCTACAAATGCTCCTCGAACAACTTTAAGGACTCCACCTTCCATGGTTACTCTGTAACCTTTGGAGTCTAAAACTCCCACTGAGATGAGATTCTTTGTCAGATCCGGTACTTACCGTACATCTTCAAGAATTCTGATTGTTCCATCATGTATCTTCAGTCGAATTGTTCCAATCCCCTTTGTCTGGCAAGCTTGGTCGTTGCCCATCAGTACAACTCCTCCATCGAACTCTCGTAAGCTCGAGAACCACTGCTTGTTAGGACACATGTGGTAGGAACATCTAGAATCTATTATCCAGTCATCAGACTGGCCATATAATGAAACTGTGAAGGCTGCTCTTTCATCATTATCCCCACTTCGTGCAACGTTCACCTTTTCTTCTGTCTTGTCTTTATTTGGACAATCTTTTGCCCAATGCCCTTACGGCGACAAAGCGGCACATTAAATCTTTGCAAGACGTCTTCTGTCTGATGATTTCCCTCTGGATTTGGAGCGAGACTTTCCTTGCCCTGTATATCTTCTGTTATTTGTTCTGCCTCTGACTGTCAATGCCTTGGATGTTGAGTCCCTGTTTGCAAACTTATCTTTCCTTCTGAACTCATTGTTCACTAAGGCGTTTGCAACATCAACATACTTGATCTTCTCTTTACCGTACAATAAAGTAGTAGTGAGATGATCATACAAGTTAGGCAAGGAATTTAACAATAACAGTGTTTTATCTTCATCACCAATGTGATCATCCAAATTCTTCAAATCCGTAAGAATTTTATTGAAGTTGTTTAGGTGTTCGTTCATCGAAATAACTTTATTGTAGTCGAAACGAAACAACCTCTTCTTTAAGTAGAGCCGGTTCTCAATGCTCTTTGTCATGAACTTATCTTCCTGCGCCTTCCAAAGCTTTTTCGCTATATCATATTCTGTGAAGGCATACTTCTCCTCTTTTGCAAGGCAAAGTCGGATGGAACTGCAGGCCAGGAGATTTACCTTCTCCCATTCTATCTCATCCAGGTCATCTGGTTTGTCTCCCAGAGTGAAGTGCAGGTTCATCTGGACAAGCATATCCTTAACTTCGCATCTCCACATGCCGAAGTTGCTGCTTCCATCAAACTTCTCTACCTCGAACTTAGCATGGGACACCGGGGTCCAATGCCTAGAGTTGCTTGTACTCGCTGAATTACTTACGGACTCGGTTGATCTGGCCTTTCTAGATTCTGCCATTTTTTAGAAACTTCAATTCAAAAAAACTGACCGTACGGATGTGTTCGGAATATCCTAAATAGTTGGAAAACACTATTGGATCGTCAAAAATGGACTCCGAATGGCTCAGATCCGGCCAAAACAGTTTCGACGGTTTAGATCTACAGAATCTGGTGCGTCTGAGATGCACCGGATAATTTCTCCGGTCAACGACTTGGTCAACAGCGGTTCGGCGTGGCGCTGAGGTGGAGATGACGCGTCTTGAAAAAATGATTTTCAAGTTGTTGTTACCAGGACTCGAACACTAGCAGAGTAGAGTGTAGAAAGGAGCCTTGGCCACTTGGACACACCTAGTGTTGCTGTTTATACTTCCTTGAAATATATATGTAAAGTATATATTTTGGCTGCACAGAGCCTTCTTCTTCTTCTGGTGCGCGTGGGTCTTCTAGTTAACAGTTAACTTCACGCGCCAAACGTTGACCGGAGCGTGTGGGCCACCCCGATCTCCGTTTTGCCTGTTCTTTACTGTTCAGGACTCCTCTTCTCAAGGGCTTCCTTCTGGTATTCTCAAAAGTGGATTTCGAGCACTTCGAAATCTGGGCACTTTCGGGAAAAATTTGATTTTTCACAACCCAAGCTCTGATACCAATTGTTGTGGATCGGGGGCACACCAGGGAACACACACAAGTAACAACACAAGAAATTTAACGTGGTTCGGCAAGTCGCCTACGTCCACGGGCAGCGGATTCACTATATTGAACAAATTGAAGAATTATACAAGCTCTCTGATAATTCTCTCTCTCTGTATCACTCTCTCTTGAGCTCACCTCACTCTGCTGTATTTTCCTCTGTACTCACCCTCTCTATATATACACAAGAATAGAGAATGGAGAGGCCTTCAATGTGAGCTGGCTGCCAGCCCACATTTCTCCTTTCGGTGGCTTTCCAGTTGAAAGCTTCACATGGCCAACTCCAATGCTGTCCTACCATGTGAATGGCCAGAAGAGATCCTTCCCTACTATGTGAATTTGAGCTGCCATCTTCCCCACCATGTGGTTGGCTAGAATCTACAGCCAATTTACAACATTAACCTGATCCCTTCTCAAGTTTACTTATTTCAGTAATGTTAGACAGAAACCACCACAGGGAGTTTTGTGTTTATATTTGAATATTAGGGATGTTATGCGCACACGAGCCAAACCACCAGAGGGTAAAGTCAAAATTTCCCTTCTTCTTTCCTTGTGTTTCCAAAATATTTCTGTTTCAAAGTTGACTGAAACAGCACACCAAAACTAAATTTGATCCTTGCTCACGGGTTTACTTCTTAATAGTGGATTGTTGAGATTTTATGTGTTGTCTAAGTATGTTCAGAAAATTAAAAACGAAGGATAAATCTGATACAACTTAATCCTAAGGGGTGAAACTTCCCCACTTCTACATGGAAAAAACCACACTAGGGCTAAAACTTTCCCCCACTACAACCAGACCCAGTTTCCACAGTTTTTTGTTACAACCTATTAATTCCATAACTTACCTATTTCACTACCATAACTGATGAAAATTACATAGAGATATGCATACAAGAATAGTCACGACAATTACCTAATTTCCTAGCACCTCTCTATTACTCAGTTTCAAAAGGTATTACTTGACAAAATAAACAGGGCTTTTGGAATTTGACCATCAACAGAGTTCTTGCTAGTTAAATGAGTTGGAAAAACTCATAACGATTTTTCATGTACTAGGCATGCACAATGAATGAGCAAAGTTGACCTATATAAGCATGGCTTGAAATTCCATAGGCTCCCAAAAATCAACTGTAGTTCAGAAGTAACAGAATTTGGAAATAGCATACACATAACGACCTTTAGGGTCTAATATTTCATAATCTTCCAAAGTTAGATTCCACTCTTCAAATTTTTTGAAGTAGTCATTCGAGATGAAGCTTGAAACACATCTAAAAGCCATTTACAAACCTTATTTGCGAGTTGCAAGATGCATTTTTCTAATGCTAACTGAAGATCAGCGTTCTACTTGTCCGAGCTATCACTAGGGCTTGATGCTTCAGCTGAACATTGCATGCATTTGCGTAACTGTTTCATCAGTTCAGTTATTGCACCAATGATTGCAACTGAGGCCTCTAGCTTTGCATTCTGTCCAAGTTGTGTCATGACATTAACAATACGTATCTGTTTAATGGGCTGTTTGACAATATTCTTATGATCCAAGTGCTTGACCAAAATAGATAACAAAAGATGAGAATTTATCCCTGGTGTTAACAAAAAAATAAAATAAAAGGGAAGCAATTAGAATCACATACATACTCGTTTACAGAATATTTAAGGAAAAGAAGGACTGAAGTTCCAAATGTAACCTGATTCCTCCAACAGCAACTGTATATATGTCAAAATAGAACAGGCAAGTCCTTTCTCTGAGGACCAATGATTTTCAGCATCAAAACTATGAAAAAGAGGTTCAAGTATGTTAGCTTTTGATAAAACTCTCTTTAGAATGAACTATATTTTGTATTGAATTTTTCTCACTTATTGATTCATATATCTTGCCAAAGGCTTACATCCTTTTATATAAAGAAGGTTATACATAAGTTTAATGAATAAGATCCATGAACCTAAACAACCTTGCAATTAATTAGGTACATGAATATAATCTAGACAATGTACTTAATAAATATAAAATACATGAATATAAAAATACATGAATACAAAGAATGTATGACCTTAATGTATCCAATGCATGCAATGTATCCAATGTATTTAATGTAAATATGGCATTAATTTTAACACTCCCCCTTAATGCCATATTTTGTGACACCCAACATTTCTCTAAAAAATTCAAATTTGTCCCTTGGTAGAGCTTTGGTGAAAATGTCCGCAACTTGATCTTCAGTCTTGCAATACTTGATTTCAATCTCATCATCTTCCACAGCTTCTCTAATGAAATGATGTTTGATAGCAATGTGTTTGGTACGAGAATGGTAGACGGGATTCTTTGCCATAGCAATAGCAGACTTATTATCACACATAATTGGAGTAGCTTCACCTTGCTTCTCACCAAAATCATCCAAAATTCTTCTTAGCCAAATTGCTTGTGTAGTTGCCAATGATGCTGAAATATATTCGGCTTCAGCAGATGATTGTGCCACAGTTTGTTGTTTCTTGGATGACCATGAAATTACGCCCGATCCAAGAGAAAATGCATACCCAGAAGTGCTTCTCATATCATCAACACATCCGGCCCAATCACTATCACAAAATCCAATTAACTTTGCATTAAGAAATTTCTCATAAAAAATTCCATAATCAAGTGTACCTTAAATGTATCTCAACACTCTTTTTGCAACCCCAAAATGAATTTGGCTTGAACTGTGCATGAACCGAGACAATAAACTTGTAGCATACATGATGTCAGGTCTTGTAGCAGTTAAGTACAACAAACTTCCAACCAAACTTCTATAACAAGATGCTTCAGCTTCTTTGCTTTCATCTTCTTTTGACAACTTTTCATTCACAATCAAGGGAGTAGCAACTGCTTTGCAATTCTTCATTTTAAATTTCTCAAGAAGTGTTTGAGCATACTTCTTTTGGCAAATAAAAACACCACCATTGTTTTGGTAAATTTCAATGCCTAAAAAATGATGCAATAGCCCCAAATCACTTATTTCATATTTCTTCATCATCTCCCTTTTAAAATCTTCAATCAATTTTTCATCACTACCGGTAAAAACCAAACCATCAACATAAAGTGAAACAATGAGAATACCGGTTGTACCTTGCCTCTTGATGTACAAAGTTGGCTCACTTTTGCTTCTTTGAAAACCCTTTTCATTGAAGTAAGCATCAATTTCACTATACCATGCCCGGGGTGCTTGCTTTAGACCATATAAAGCCTTCTTCAACTTGTACACTTTATCTTCTTTGCCTTTGACAACAAAGCCTTGAGGTTGATCAACATACACTTCTTCTTCTAATTTTCCATTCAAAAATGCTGATTTTACATCAAGTTGGTGCAAGAACCAACCCTTTTGAGCCGCCAAAGCAATGATAGCTCTAATTGTATCAAGTCGAGCCACAGGAGCAAAAGTTTCTTGGAAATCAATTCCAGGTTGTTGTGAATACCCTTTTGCCACAAGTCTTGCTTTGTTCTTTTGAATAGAGCCATCCGGATTGAACTTTGTTTTGAAAATCCACTTCACACCAATTATTTGTTTTTCTTTCGGCTTCTCCACTAACTCCCAAGTCTTGTTCTTCTCAATCACATGAATTTCATCTTCCATTGCTTTCTTCCATGCTTCATCTTTAATTGCCTCTTCAAAATTTTCAGGTTCAATAATGCATAAATTGCATCTTGCATACACATCACTAAGACTCCTTATATTTCTTGGAGTTGAACTTGGAGATGAAGAACTTGAACTTGAACTTGAATTTGAAAAAAATTGTGAACTAGCAATTGGTGACAGTCTTTGTGGAGATTCAAGAGTTGCGACATCTTCAACTTGTGGACATTCCGATTCTTCATTGAAAGCAATGCTTTAATCTTGGACTTTCTTTTCCTTCCAATCAAAAGACGCCTTCTCATCAAAGAGAACATTTCTACAAATAATCACCTTCTTTTGATCCAAACAGAAGAGTCTATAGCCTTTGGATTTCGAGCTATAACCCACAAAGATGCATTTCTTACTATTTTCATCAAGCTTGTGCCTCACTTCTTTTGGAACATGAGCATAACAAATGGAACCAAACACCTTCAAGTGATTCACCGATTGTTTCCTTCCACTCCAAGCTTCAAATGGAGTTTTGTCCTTAAGAGCTTTTGTAGGACATCTATTCATCGAGTAAACTGCTGTATACACGGCCTCACCCCAAAAAGTTTTGGGTAGCCCCTTCTCATGTAGCATAGACTTGGACATCTCCTCTATGGTTCTATTCTTTCTTTCCGCCACACCATTTTGTTGTGGAGCGTACCCAACAGTCAATTGCCTTTCCATTCCAATATCTTCACAAAATTTCATAAACTCATTTGAGTTTTATTCTCCGCCTCTATCACTTCTCAATACTTTCATCAAACAACCACTTTGTCTTTCAACAAGATTTTGAAATTTCTTGAAGATAGAGAAAACTTCACTCTTTTGTCTCATAAAATACACCCAAGTCATTCTAGTAAAATCATCAACAAAGATAATAAAGTATTTGTTACCTCCATGAGTTGGTGTATCCATAGGTCCGCACACATCGGTATGGACAAGCTCCAATGGTGCTTTAGCTCTCCATGCTTTCTCCTTTGGAAATGACTCCCGGTGATGCTTTCCAAGTGCACAACCTTCACAAATATGTTGCACTTCATGAATTGTTGGCAACCCAAAAACCATATTCTTTTGTTGTAGATTCTTCAAGCTTTGAAAATTCAAGTGCCCAAATCTTCTATGCCAAAGCCATGAATTATCAATCACATCCATCTTCAAAGCTGCATTTTTGCTATACCGGAAAATGAGAGGAAAACTTCTATTCTTCTCCATCTTGATTTTTGCTACAACTTGGCTTTTCGCCCCATTTGTCAAAAATTTTGCAAAAATCGTCTTCAAAGTGAACAAGGTATCCATGCTCCATAAGTTGTCCAACACTTAGCAAATTTTGCTCCAAGTCTGGAACTAAGAGAACATCATAAATGAATCTTGTACCCATCTTGGTTTCTATAGCAATAGTACCTTTTCCTTTTGTTTGGACTAAGGCACCATTCCCCATTTTTACTTGAGGACTGGAAGAAGCATTCATTTTCACAAAAATGCTTTCATCTCCTGTCATGTGATTGCTACATCCGCTATCGACAAACCATATATCCTTGGTTTGATCCGATGCCTTGTGACAAGCATAGAACATGTGCCCTTCACTTTCTTGCTCCTCAGAAAAATTAGCTTGTTGAGTGCTCTTGACTAGGCAATCCTTCTTGACATGCCCAAATTTGTTGCAATTGTAACATTTTGGCTTTCCTCGAAACCAACAGTCTTTATCAACATGATTGCTTCGGTTGCAAATTCCACACTTTTGTTGAGTGGACTCTTCATTTCCTTTCTTTGAAAATTAGATCTTCCTCTTCCTCTTTCTCTTGCATTTCTTGCTCTTCCGGTTGCATTTCTTCCTCCTCCTCTTCCCTTTCCTTGGGAATTAGAGGGACTAACATTGAGCTTGGATTGAAAGGCACTTTCAATTGACTTTTCAGATTGCCTACTCAACCTTTGCTCAAATGCTTTAATTGAACCCATCAATTCTTCAATACTCAAATAAACAAGATCTTTAGTATAGCGATCCCGGGTTTACCCCTTGTTGTACAGTGATCCGGACGTGTGTTCGTGGGTGTTGGTAGTTGAGTATTATATTGTTTACATCCTTTCCTATCTTGTATTTGAGTTATAGGATGTGTTGGGCCAGTTGGAGGCAGGTTGGTTGAACTTAGAACCAAAGATAAGCGCCTGTGTTTTAGCCTTCGCTCGGCGTAGATTAGGCGCTCGGCGGAGATGTTTTGGATCGAGCGCCGGCGGAGAAATCACCCACCCAGTAGTTTCGTCGTCTGCAGATTTTGTGGAAGGTTGCATCGGCCTTCGGCGGTATTCGGCGCCGGCGGGGACTTTGGTGGTGCGCTCGAGTGGAGGTTTTAGCGCTCGGCGGGTACTTTTTGCTCGGCCGAGAGGAGAGCGCCGAGCGGAGGACTGGGTTTAAGTTCCGGGTTTTGACATTTTAAAATCACTTTTCACTTTTCTTTCTCTCTCCTACTTTTCAAAAACACCATTCTTGAGCCTCTCACTCTAGAACTCTACCTTCTCTCTTGGTATTGATCTAGTAGGAGTGATTTGCTCACCTTTGGCCTTTACAATAGTTGCGTGGATCGTCGAGAGCTTCGTTTTAATCGGAGAAATTGTGGATTTGGAGCACTTTGGTTTGGTCATCATCTCTATTTGAGTTCTTCTTTGAGGTAGGATTCACCTTGTTCTCTTTTCAATACTTCTACTATAGATAGACATGTGGTTACTTTTGTATTGCATGAAAACTACATCATGTTGGAATTTTATATAAATTCATGAGGTTGAACATTGGGTTGGTTGTTGGTTTTAGATCTTTGATTATTAGATGTGCCTTGGACTAATTGGGTGTTAATTAGTAAGTGTTGTTGAAAGGAGAGGAAACCCTAATATTTATTGATTTAATAATTTAATAGAGGGGTTTGATCTTAGGGTAAATACTTGGGTATTTTGGGTTTTAAAGGAAACCTTTGTTGGCTATTGTAGATGATTGAGGCTTATGTTCAATAATGAGAAAGAGGGAGGAAAACCCTAATATAGTGATTATGATTTAATTTGTATAATTAAATTGGAATGGCTTTGAAAGGAATGTAGTTGATTAAAATGAGTTAGGGCTTATTGTCCTTGAACTTGATTTTGTGAAAAATAAAAGGAAGCGGGATTGGTTTTGCGGAATGGAAATGGTACTTTGAAATAAGTATGAATGTTGGACTGTTGTATCTTATACTACTATGATGGTATTAATGTTAAGCAGATAATTTCATGATAATTGAGTAAGTTTATAGATGTATAATATACTTGCATCTAGAGGTTTGTCCTTGGTCATCGGTGGAGGATGATACGGTTGTATTGAATTGTTGTGTACGCTTTACACGTATGTGTTCATCTATTTTAACACATTGCTGTTATCTTGGTAGTTTATGTATATGCATTATACATGTTGGATATGCCTTGTGTGCATGGTGGTTGTTGGCGTTATATGCCGCGCTTATAATCAGAGGTACCGTGACCTTCAGGGCGTAGCGCTTATAATCGAGGTGCCACACCCTTCCAGCTAGCGCCTGGTAAAATGGTATGTTGCTGTGAAAAGTGCAGTGTGGCTTACTATGCATATAGCTAGTAGAGCGAAGTTGATAGTAGTTATTGCAGTATATCCTTGGCTTACTAAGCGCATAACTAGTAGAGCAAGGTGGAATCATTGTAGTTTTGTTGTAACTAAAAGTAATCACGGATTTGATTGGTTAAAGTTCAGAGAACCGAGTTACTCCGTTGATTGATTATATACATGTTGGTGGATTGTAAATTTATATTTATATTTTTACCCAGGTTGTGCATGTATAGGTATGATAGTAGTGGAAATGAACCAAAATGTCTTTTGTCTTTTGGAAAGTGTGAACGAGAATGAATGTTTTAAAAATAAACATGTTGAAAGGATAATACGTAAATGCATTATAGGAAATGGATGAGTGTATCGGGCTTAGTAATTGTTTTCCTAAGTAGTTGTTGATACTATGAAAGAATGGGAATGGGGATTAATGAGAGGAATATGGAAAGATGAATCGCTTGTTGCGTTGAATGAAATGGTTGTTTTCAAAAGAAAGGTTCATACATATATATTTTTGTATAAACCGTCACATTACTATTCTAGTACGAGAATGAGTGTGCATGATCATAGCTATCTGTATTGTTGTTATTGTTGAGGATCATGTTGAGATCCCTACTGGACTATATGTTCATCCCACGTTGTTGAAATCTTTTTCAGGTATTTAGCAGGATGTGCTACAAGATTTGGATCTTTTAATTGCTGGCCACGGGGCCTCTTTGTTGTTGGCGGAATACCATATCTGAAAAAGGGTTACACCCTTCATTTGATTATTCAATGTTGTAAGCCCAAGGGCAATTTCTTGAGTATGTTCATGTAATATTTACTTTGCATACGAATGAGAGTATTGTTAATCACTCCTACGGATTGAATGTATGAGTTTATTTCCGCATGTTATCTCTGAAAGTGAATTAAGTTAATGAATTTGGTAATGACATCGAGTAATAAAAATTGGGGCGTGACATTTAGTTTCTTCAATGACAGCAACAATGGGATTGTATTTCTCCGGCAAACTTATCAAAATTTTCTCAACAACTCTTTGATTAGTAATATTATCCCCATAAATTTTCATTTGGTTTACAAGTTCTGTAACCCTAGAAAAATAATCCTTCAACAATTTCACATCCTTCATCTTTAAATTTTCAAAATCTCTTTTCAATGATTGAAGTTTGATGCTTCTTACCTTCAAGTTGCCTCTATACTCTTTCTGAAGAATATCCCATGCCTCCTTCGCTTTTGTTGCATTGATAATTCTTGGAAAGATTGCTTCCGAAACTCCTTGTTGAATAAAAGAGAGAGCCTTTGAATTCTTCTTTCTTTGTTCTTTTAATTGGTTCTTTTGGGGATTTGTCAAAGCTTCTTCATCTTCAGGTTCCTCGAACCCATTCTCAACAAGATCCCAAAGCTCCGTATAGACAAAAATAGCCAAAAATCAAAATTTTCACCATTAAAGATAGGAGTGGATACATTTTGGTTGTTGAGATTCGCCATGGACGTCGGTTTGTTCTTCTTCGGGGCTTGTTTTCCCGTATTCGATCTCTACGCCTAGCTTGCTCTTGACCCAACCAAAGCTCTGATACCACTTATGTTAGCTTTTGATAAAACTCTCTTTAGAATGAACTATATTTTGTATTGAATTTTTCTCACTTATTGATTCATATATCTTGCCAAAGGCTTACATCCTTTTATATAAAGAATGTTATACATAAGTTTAATGAATAAGATCCATGAACCTAAACAACCTTGCAATTAATTAGGTACATGAATATAATCTAGACAATGTACTTAATAAATATAAAATACATGAATACAAAGAATGTATGACCTTAATGTATCCAATGCATGCAATGTATCCAATGTATCTAATGTAAATATGGCATTAATTGTAACAAAGTAAACGCCGCACAGTTGTAGCTTCCTTTGCCAATCTGGCCATATTATACAAGCAAACCCTAGACCAGTAAGAGGGACTTTGAGATGCATCCCTGTTCAAGTGACAAGAATCGAAGGATGTCAACAACAACAAATTATTTCCTAAAATGCAAAGAAACTTACATGGACACCCCCTCAATTAAAACACCTTACATTTGGATCCTTTAACCATAAAATTTAATTGCTTTCACCCCCACCAAAGGGGGGTTTATTTGTACAATTTTTATGATTGAGGGGGTCCAAAGTATGGTTTCTTAGTTGAGGGCCTTACATCTTGACCCTCCCCATCATCTGCATCATTATCCTCGACATCATTCCCATTTTCTGTTCCATCTTGGCCAACCTTCTCCTCAGAAGTATCTTGTTCATCATCAGATTCTATGATTAATTGTTCTCTTGCAACTGCTTTTGAACAGCGAGGTCGCAATCCTTCTCGCCGAGGCAATGATCTAGTCTCGAGGACTTTTTTACGCTTGTGAGATGAAAAATCATCTTGACTTGCACTATTATCAATCCAGTTCCTGGAACGTCAATATGTATGAAAAATCTAGAAAACACCTAGATGTTGATTTGTGATTATGTACCAATTTTAAGCAAAATATAACAATCCCAATCAAACAATCAAAAGAAAGAGACACAAAGATTTTACGTGGAAAAATCACAATTGGACACCTTCCAATTGTGATTAAAAAAATCACGGGCAACAGCCACAAGAACAATCCACTAAGAAGATATAAAGGAATTACACAGGTATCACTCTCAATTATCTAGCGAATTCACAACGCCTAATTGAACCAACCTCTATGTGCCTCTTCCAATCCCATCTTCAGCACGGAATTGTCTTTCTGATGAGCCACTCCGGATTCCCTCCAAAGCTTCAGGCTCGAATTCTTCAGAATTCACAACTGAAGAACAACTCTCTCTTTTGTGTATAACAAACGAACCTTTGATGTACTCTCTTTAAACCATGAGTTGAATACTCAATAAAACATCAAAGAAAAAAATAACAAAATATCCCCAGATATAAACCTTTAAGAACCCAAAAGAAGATCTGGAGAGATTCAATGAATGAATAGCCTAGATTTGGGACAAACCCAACTATTTATAGAAAACCAAAGCAATCCTAGTTGGGAAAGAAAACCAACTTCTTGTAAAAAACCAACTTCTTGCAGAACTCCAAAGTAATCTTGTTTTTTAAGGAAACCAACTTCTTAAAGAACTCTTGTTACAACTTTGGTTTTGATCCATGGAATTTGACAACAAAAGGTCCTAACAATCTCCCCCTTTGTCAAATCCTTGATAAAACCAATCTAAAACAAATTTCCTAACAAAATCTCTCAAGCAGCACCACCAACTATGAACCAACACTCAAATCCATACTCTTGAACAATTATCCTGAAATAAAATAACCACACACAAGCCAACCAAATATGTGGAACTAGATTAAATAACAAAATATAAATCAATCCATAAACAAAATACTAACAATCCAACTGTACCAAAGAAGGATATAAGCAAAAGTAAAAACACTGTACCATCAACCAAACTACTGTACCATCAATATACATCAAACACTGGTAATGATGAACCAAACTCTCCCTCATTAAAAAACAACCACAAACACTGAAAACAGTGAACAAGAAGAAAAACGACAAAAAATAATATGGTGGAGCAAGCAAGGAATTTCAAATTGGTACCTTAAAACACACAAGACTATCCAAGAAGCACAATTACTTGAAAACACAATGTGCACAATCTATAGAAGATTCCTCATGAAGCAAAGTGATGCATTATGTGAAAAGCATAGATCCCATGATAAAGGTATGTGTGTGACTCTTGGAGTTTGACAAACACAAGATTCAAATCCTAGTAGTGATATAAAAGTTGGACCTCCGACAAGAGAATCTGAGCACAACTAAGGAAAGTCAAACCACTAGGAATCAAGGGGTATTTGGTGAGTAAAAGCGGAGGCTCCCCCTCAATCAATGAATCTTTTATTTTTTCTTTTTTTTCACATTTTTTTCTCTTTTCTTTCTTTTGCCTTTTTCTTTCTTTTCTTTCTTGTGCACATTTTTTTTTTTTCCTCTTTTCTTTTGCATTTCTCTTTTCTTTTACACACTCATCGGCGGCTGACACGCTCAAGAGTATGGAAACCGAACCAGAGAAGCATGGTCATATTAAGGATGGCCTGGTTGATGACTCTGAGGTAGCCTTTTCCTCATGCATGGACTACAAAGAATAGAGGGGAAAGCTATGGAGATGCAAAAAGATGGAAGGTGGTTAAGAGACTCAACATCACCCATGATATGCTAGTATAGGTCAATTCCTCTAGAAAAGCAAAAGATATCATGCCAGAAGTCCATAGAAAAAATAACCACTAAGGCAAAAGACTCCAATATTTGCTAATCCAAGAGTGTGTACAGAATGAGACATACTAATCAAAGAACACACACTCCAAAATGAGTAATTACCACAGAAAGCACACACATATTAACATGTAATGGATATTCTCATCAATTCCAATATGCACCAAGGACTTCTCAAAAATTCAAACTTACAAAACCATACTAAGAAAATCTTTTTGGTTTTTTTTTTTTTTTTTTTCAACAATAAAGCAAGACAAAAAAAAACAAAACATGCATACTTTTTTTTTTTTCCAACAATAAAGCAAGACAAAAAAAAAACAAAACAAGCACACTTTTTTTTTTTATTAAAAAGAACAGAGACCCAAAAAACTAAAAAGAGAAAACACATTAACACAAGTCAAGTTTTCTTACCCAAATCTTTTTGGTTTTAACAAAATCAGGTCTAGCGGTCTTGGTAAATGTCATGGTGTTGTGAACACCGTCATGAATCTTGGTATTCTGCCTAGTCAAGTAAGGTTGTCTCCTAACCCAAAAAGTATTCGAATTTCTACCCTTTTGAGACATTCTCCCATGTAATTTATAACAAAAAGGGCGAATATGGCCATGCATACCACAATGATGACAAATAAAAACAGGATGTACCTTCTTTTCTTTTACCTTACCAACTCTAGGGAGTTTGAGAAGTCTTTTTTCTTGTTGAATCTTTTGTCCTCCCTTTCCTTGAGTTCTTGTATCACAAGATGTGGAAGCACTCTGTTTTTGCTCTCTCTTATCTCCAAGGCCAATGCCACTCTTGTCTGAACAGATTTGTTGAGACCCAATGATATCCTCCAAAGTCTTTGATCCTTTGTTCCAAAGACCAATGGTAACCATGGCACACTTGAGCTCTTCCTCTTTCTTGATCATTAGTTCTTCCAAGGCAACTTGTGATATCTCGAGAGATTCAATCTTTTCTTCATACATGGTATGAGTTTCCTGTAGCTCATTCCTCTCTGTCTCACAAGTCAACAGTTTAGCACAAAGAACTTGTTGATCATCAGCTATCTTGATGGCATTGATCCTAGCCTCGGAAATCTCCTCCTTAAGTTTGACATTCTCACATTCACATGCTTTGAGTTTCTTTGTGAGTTTGTCATTCAATTTGAATAACTTAAGAGACTCGTTATACAACTTTTCATAAGCTTGTTCAAGCTCTTCATTATCACTCTCAGAGGATTCATTATTTGTGGTATTCTCAACCGACCTCTTTAAATCCATTATCACAAATCAAATAAGATCTCGTTCTAAAAAAAATATTTTTGTTTTAAACAAAATAGAACGACCCGCTCTGATACCAATTGAAAAATCTAGAAAACACCTAGATATTGATTTGTGATTATGTACCAATTTTAAGGAAAATATAACAATCCCAATCAAACAATCAAAAGAAAGAGACACAAAGATTTTACGTGGAAAAACCACAATTGGACACCTTCCAATTGTGATAAAAACCAAATGACCACAAGAACAATCCACTAAGAAGATATAAAGGAATTACAGTATCACTCTCAATTATCTAGCGAATTCACGCCTAATTGAACCAACCTCTATGTGCCTCTTCCAATCCCATCTTCAAGACGAATTGTCTTTCGATGAGCCACTGGATTCCTCCAAAGCTGCTCGAATTCTTCAGAATTCACAACTGAAGAACAACTCTCTCTTTTGTGTATAACAAACAAACCTTTGATGTACTCTCTTTAAACCATGAGTTAAATACTCAATAAAACATCAAAGAAAAAAATAACAAAATATCCCCAGATATAAACCTTTAAGAACCAAAAAGAAGATCTGGAGAGATTCAATGAATGAATAGCCTAGATTTGGAACAAACCCAACTATTTATAGAAAACCAAAGCAATCCTAGTTGGGAAAGAAAACCAACTTCTTGTAAAAAACTAACTTCTTGCAGAACTCCAAAGTAATCTTGTTTTTTAAGGAAACCAACTTCTTAAAGAACTCTTGTTACAACTTTGATTTTGATCCATGGAATTTGACAACAAAAGGTCCTAACAATGTAGGTCTCTGAAACAAGATCACACAGAACTTCCGCTCCCAGATAATGAATTATCTTAGACAGTACTGTGAAAGCAGGAAGCTCTGAAACACTCAAGCCAAGCTAAAAACTAGCCTATACAAATAATGCATGCTTAGGAGAGGATAAAACCTTACCATCAGGTCATTGTCCTCCATTCCAGAACTGTCTGTGTAATCTTCCAGATTTACAGAAATCCTCCTCTTCCTTGTAGAACACCGAAGGTTGGTCACAACTGACTGACGTATGAGAACAAATTATCAAGTAATTGCAAAAAGGTTAAGTTCTCACTACACAAAGAAGGCATAAATCTAGCAGGTTTATAAGGATGAAATGCCAAACAGTCAAAGGCTCATAGCATGGCAATCTGTATGTACACAACAAGAAGGTAATACAAATGCCACCAAATAAGCACACACATAAAAATAAAAAATAAAAAATAAAAAATAAAAAATAAAAAACCACCAAAATGCATCATTCCAGACCAGTGAAGACAGTCTACAACTGCAATGAACTCCCGAGTTTCCCTCTTTCCACGGATGTGGAGACCGTCAAACCAAGCAAATATGTACTAAGGATTAGCATGGTGCTCAACTCCACGTCAAGTAAATACACCAAATGCATAGGGAAAAGAAACTATGGAAATGCTAGACGCATACTCTTCAATGGCTTGTTCGAGCTTTTACATGCTAGCAGAATGTAAAAATATTTCAATTCATTATCAATCAATAAATGAAATTTATAACTATTAGAACAACAAGAATGTAAATTAATGTGCATCTTCACCGAGATAAATGAAGACTTGCAAATTCATCACACAAAAAGGACTCCCTTTACCTTAAACTGCTCTAGACATTACAAGCAGTACAGGAGAAGAATAAATAAATAAATACTTTACATAAGCACGTACATCATTGGTTGGGGCTCGCACTGGCCGATTACCAGGGCGCAACATCTTGGCAATCTGAGAAGCTGCTGTTCTTGTCTTAGTCTTGCTTCTCTTGAGCGAATAATGGCTGGAGCATAATACAGGTATGGGCGGCCATATATCTTTGGCCTTCTCCTGAGCCTATCACTCGTCCGTACTGGCTTAGAAACAGGTCCAACACCTTCACCAGATCGCTTAGAATACATTGGCAATCGCTAGCTTTGCACCTTAAACGACCAACCTGAGTACACATTTAAACATCAGTGAAGAGAAAACTCAACATTCAGCATTACATCAAAAGGGAAACAATTATTTTTAAAATTTAATAAATAAATCTTTAACACAAAGAAACAATAAAAGCAAAAAAGGAAAAATGGGCTAACTTCAAAAACTATAACAAACAATTGGAATAATCATAGCAAACAAAAAGTTCAGTCGAAAAACAATAAGAAATTTTTTGAATACGGGAACCTTGGCAATGACCTAACTACTCACAGTTTTTCAAACAACTATGAAAACCTAAACTATGGGAATCCCATTGCTAGAAAAAAGATTCTTAAATTCATACAATTCAATTGTTTGGACAACTCAAGAATTCGATATAGGAAAATTATAAAATTTTAAATAATGTGCAACATTTTCTTTAACACTTAAGCTTGAATGCTCCGAGAATGCGACATTCACATAGCGGGATGTGGGAATGAAATTCCCATCCCACATTGGGAAGGTAACCTCGAGCTACATTCCACTGATAGAAAACGTGATTACTAATCACGCTACATTCCACTGATAGAAAAGTGGTTACTAATCACGCTTTTATAATCGTATCCTACTCGAACACTGTTAATTATTATTATTCAATTCACATTTTATAATTCATTCAATCATTTTATAATTTTTTATATATAAATTATTCATATAAAATATCATATTGATAAATAATTTTAACTATCAAATTTTATTATTTTAATATTTAAAATTAAATTATGTAATTTTGAAATTATGTTTCGTATCTATTATTTTTTTTAAAAAATAATAAAATTATATGTACGATTATCAGATCAATTTGATATTTATATAAATAATTTATACATAAATTTTTTAAAAATTAAACAACATGCATTGTCTAAAGAGTAGTGAATTGTGTAAAAAATGTAAATTAAATATTTGCGTAATTTATCTGATATTTTTTAAATTGTTATTTAAATATAAATTTTTATTTTGTTATATAATTCAAATATAATTTAAAAAAGATCGATGATAGACAAAACTAAAAACAATAAATAAAAAATTAAAAAAGAAGAAGAAAATAATGGCCTCGAGACATGCACTCTCCCAAAAAACATTTTGTGCAGTTTCGAAGAGATTTTGTCAGGGTTTTTCCCAAACTAAGTCTATATACTAATTTATTTCCCAAACTAAGCTTACTTTTACAGAATTTTCGAAACTAAATATTTATTGTTCCCTTAAATTTTTGTTGCCAATAAATATTTAAATAAAACTTCACACAGTATATACAAAGTATCTAATTTGCTAATTACTACTACGAACAGAAAAACAAAATAAAGGTATGACTATAACACTTTAGAACACCGTAACTAGTTCAAACATAAGTATCCCACAAAAATAATTTGTGAAAATATTCAACATAACACAGAACATAAAATAAAGCGACGAATACAATACTTAACAGTTACATAAAAAAATATTAGACAAACATTTCACAAACTCATTGTCAAAAGAGTTATTTTAACACACATAACACATAATTATGGATAACTTAATATAATTTAGTAGACAGATAGATGCCTAATCCTCGCTCAAATCGGCAATCTCAGAGTCCAAACAATCAAAGAGCTCAGGGTCAGAGAGAAGTGCAAGATCGTCCTTGATAGCCTTGATAGCTGCAGCATTTGGTGTTGTTCCATTCTTCTTGGCATCCGACTTAAGTATAGATAGTTTCATATCGCGGGCTGACCTATGGTGCATTTGAGAAATCTTACGTCGAAGTCTTTCACATAGTCGATCAACATTATCTGGATCTTCCTTTTGGATCTGAACTAAACGTGCTTTCGGCACCTTCAGTCGATTTTCCCGACATAATCTTTCCAGTTGCACTCGTTCTATAAATAGTGTGGGCCACTTTAGAAGTCTAGCGTCTACCAAACCATATCCTGTTTGATTATTAGATGGATCCTCCACAAAACCACATGGATCTCGATAGTACTTGTGTATGACAAAATGTCGCTTCCCAAACCTATCATGATAAGCGCAAGAGGCATCTAACAAAGTAAATGGTGTTTCATCTTCAGCATCGCCACTTCCCCTTCCCGTTCTTCTTCCTCGGCATGAACTCTCACCTCTTTCGAAGTTCCTACCCCCTGCGAGTCTCCTTCCCATTCCTCTTCCTCGTCGTGAACTCTCACCTCTGCGATTCCTACCCCTTGCCTTGAATCTATACTCCATTTGATTTTTTCTCAATAGATGAACGATAGTTTCCTAGGGCGAACTGAGTGAAAAGGTTGTGTGTTTACCATCACTCCTTCAGTCCTTTATATAGTTGTTTGTCAATACTATTGCCATGTGGTCGTATTAATGTGACTTACATGAATTCTGAAATGTGAGGAAAAAACAAAGCAACTAAGTCACGCTGCACAGAATCACATGTATCACTGCATGTGTGGAAAAAAGTCATAAAGTATATAATTTACAAAGTCAGAAAGTTACATGCATCACTGCATCACTGCATAAAGTCACATGCATCACTGCATCGCTGCACAAAGTCACATGCATCACTGCATCTAAGGAAAAATATCACATGCATCACTGCATCATTACACAAAGTCACATAGCATCTGAGGAAAAAACAAAGCATACAATTTATTACGTCTATTAAAGTCATTGCATCACTGAGAAATGTTGGACGTATCACTGCGCTGAGCTACAATTTATTGTCGTATCATAGCTACTGTGCCCATGTGAATATCTGCAATTCATAATGGGATGAGAGGGTGTCAGAACAAAACAACAAAACAATTAGATCCTTTGTGTTTAAAAAGCCACCATATGCAGCTCCAAATAGATTCATAAACCTTGAAGAGAAAATATTATAGAGTTAGAATGTATTGAAGATTAATTTGTAGTAACGTTAGAATGAATGGGTTTTTCGATGTATAGAACTTGAAAGTGTTACAGATAGAAGCTAGCCTAGTATGCAGACAAGAACAACACCGACTTAAATCAACACATAGTTAACTTGAAATTAAATTGGTCAAATTTCTTCAATTAAATTAAATTAAATATGTAAGGTGAAAAGTGAAATTAAATATATTGTCAAGGCAAAATAAATTGAATTATATTTATAAGCGGAAAAGTAAAATTAAATTTCTAAGCGAATTTGAACTTTGCTTAAAACCTTCATATATGCACTGAGTAATAAATAAAACTCGAAGTGACAACTCCTATAAAGTTCATGCATAGTTGTTCAGGTCATAAAAATTGACATGACAACTCTGATGCATAGTTGTTTACAATAATTTCAAACATACAGCTACCATGTGAACTTCCTGAAGTATCAGTACTTCACTGTCGGCATGTGAGTTTAGAGTTTATAAGATATGAATACTTGCGTCCATCTCCATTTTGAATTTGTGCATGTTACAACAACTGTGTATATGTGGTATAAATATAATAGCATACCACAACAAAAGTTTTATAGCTATTTCGAGCGATATCATCATGAGATATACGGTGGTTGATCTATATTCAGCAATGGGTCGCTATTGGGTTGCAGATGGAGATGAATTTCAATACACATTAAATCCAAATTTGCGTTACTCACATGCCGCCGTCAATACCATGAGAACTGAGTGGGAATTTTGCATGACTTGAGCAAATGTTCTCGTTGAGCTATGTCGTGAAGTTAATATTAAATTTCCTCACCGGTTAGCCATACGTATGCTAACTAACACTCCACAGTTGTTGCAAAGGAAATTGTATCGTATCCGCAATGAAGTTAATCGCATGACCCAACGTTTGCAAAGGTCCAAACTAATGAAAACTGCAAATGAGCGTACCGAAGATGGGTTAATGAATGATGCGCACCAGTACTTCACCTAGAGCATGGATGCTATGTATGAATCTGATATTGAGATGTCAAATGATGATGATAATAAATGAAATTGTTTGGATGAATGACCAAACCATTTATCTTGTAATGGATTTGTAATGCTTATCCACGACTTATCAATGAAAAGAGAAATTTCAATAGTTTTTGAATAGTTCTTGTAATTCTACAAATAATAAATACATTTGCTTTCTCTCCGTTATTGTTTTTTGAAGAACACTAATTGAACTAGACTTTCATGATTTCATGCATTATTGATGTGGAATATAATGATGATATTGAATGAACTTGGTTGCACGTATGACCAAACGTTTTCATTCATTGTAATGGCTTTGCAATGCTTATACATGAGTTAGCAAAAGGAAGAGAAATTTGTAACGAATCTTGACATGTGTGCTTATAAATGTAGTGATTTCATAAACTTCAGGTTCATATAACAAATAGTTGAAATACATCCGTAAGCTAGATGAACAACAACATTGTCTTACACTCCAGTAACGAAGATACGACACAACACAACATACAAATATCTATGAAAGATAAAGGTGTTTGATTTCTCATTCCTCATCTGACATGTAGTAGTTAGAGAGATATTTTTCATTGTTTAAGACATTATTTCGCTCAATCACTATCAATTCTCTGTTGCTTGCTTCTGTCATTTCGGTGGCTAGTTGAAGCATGAAATGTCGACTTCTCCGCATTAACATTATGTTGTTCTCCTTCTTAATTCTGGTAACTGCTTTTTCATAGTCACTCACATTTCGTCTAGCCATAGTCAATGAACGACGATGAGGTACCGGTGCCCCAAAGTTATGTAGATCATTAAACAATCATTTTTGCTCCATTACCCTGAATGCCTATTCTGCTCAGATACCAGCATAATAATCCTTCAGACTCGAGTACTTTTCACTCTTATAGTCATAAGTAAATTGAGGTAGTAGCCACACTTTCAGATTTCTTTGACGGCGTGAACTTCCGGCACCTCTTGAAGACATTGTTCATAAAATAAAAAAATTAATAATAATAGTAATTGTAGATATATTACTATTGTTTTGACTTGAACAAACATCATACTGGGGGTAGCACTATTTATAGACATGCCAAAGAGATGACCTAGTGATGATAATTACAATATATATTATTCCATACATGATCTATTACAAATAAAAAATGATATAGTTTAACATGGGGTCATTTGCAAATATATAAAGAATTACAATATATAAAACAATTACAATATATAAAGAATTAAAAATTAAAAATGATCTATTACAAATAAAAAATGATATATTTAAAGAATTAAAAATTAACAATTACAATATAGTTTAACATGGGGTCATTTGCATTACAAGCTAAAAATTCACATGGGCTGTCCAATTACAATCTCACAAATAAAAAGCGCAACCATTTTACAATTTCATAATTCATGAAACTCATGTAAGCATTACATAGTCTTCATCGACCAAGCCGCACCGGATATGTTCGCATGTCATGACCTGTCTGCTGGCACTCACTGCAACGAGCGGTCGAACGCCTATATGATATATCTATCTCATTCAGAATACGGGACATAGATTTATGACCCCGTTTTACTTCTTGCAAATGAAGTACATTAGGCATTAAGGTCCACTACGGATCATCCCAATAATCTTGATGCGGTATTTGATTGAATTTAGTTTCCCAAACCCTCATATATACAGAAAGCCTATATACTAGATCAACGTACTCGAATGGATTGTCACCGCATTCAGACATAACAGCGAGCGTATGGAAACATGGATAGTGTCTTATCTCGTATTTACCACAATTGCACATGGGTTGATTCATGCGCACAATCTGTGTATTGTGACCTCGTCCATAACGAAAAGATGTTTGCACCTTAAATACGCGGCGGGGCCTATCAGACAATAATCAAGTTCATGTTTTTAGGTGTAATTAACTTCACAACATAATAATAACAATTTAGTTTACATTACAAACTAATTTGTCGTACGATATCAACTGGAAAGTATTTCTCCTTGTAATGCCCTCATCGATAGTTTTTTGCATCTCTCTAGGGTATTGGAACTCCTTTCGTACATCTATTTCTACTTGGGCTCCCATATCATCAAAATATTTTACGAGCCATCGAAATGTAAACTCAACCATAGCTGAGATAGGTAAGTTCCTTACACATTTCAAGACACTGTTGAATCACTCTGCGTCATTGCTGATCAATACCCCCCACCGATATCCATCATCATACGTAAGGGCCCACTCCACAGGATTCATCTTGTGGACCCAATCGATGGCATCTTGGTTAATAGCTTGTATCTGTTTTAAGTAAGCATTACACTTTCGTCGTTGATGAGCACTCACAGCTTTCCATAGAAGTTGTTAAAGTTACTACAAACATGTCGAAGGCAGTGCTGATGATATCCAACAAATTGAAGCGAGGGATTCAGCCAATGCCACCTCACAGCAGCTAAAATACTCTCAGCTCGATCAGATATCAAAATCACTTCCTGTTGGTCCATGACAATATGTTCCTTGATATTCCAAACTCTCCTTGTCGACAATAGCGAATGCAAGCGGTAATACTTTGCTATTGGCAGTGACGATCGTTGCTACAAGTAACGCACCAGTGTATTTGTCATATAAGAATGTACCATCTATGGTTATAACAGGCCTACAATATCTAAATCCATCGATGACGGGTTTGAAAGACCAGAAAACAAAGTGGAAGACGGGCATAATAGTTATAGCTCCGGTATATCTATGCTTCCATTGAACGATGGTGCCAGGATTAGATGTCCGTAATGTATGCATGAATTTAGGCAACTGCCTATATGATTCATCCCAATCTCCGAATACCATTCTAATGGCCTTTGCCTTTGCATGTCACGCCTTCTTGTATGATATGCTGTAGTTCATGGTCTTTTTGATATCTTCGATGGCATTCTTATTGGCATATCAGGTTTATTCTGCATACGACAATCAAATATGAGTTTGATTATTTGGGTGTGAACACTATAAACAAACCCTCATGTATATATATATATATAAATTTATTTTTTATACTCACCGCAACTTGTCCCAAAAGATGAGAAACAATGTAACTGAAGCTAATATTAGTGTGGTCCCGGTTCATTCGTGGGTATAAACAATGGTGAGGACCAACGTACTGCTTTATTTCAAAAAGACCATGTTTCCTACTAAGAGATGCACGCAACCACCAACTGTAATCGTGTTTGCAAGCAAACACCCAAAGGTCTCGCTTGGAGGTTATGACCTTATACTATCGATTATTTGTTGCATGGTACAATTTCACAGGATGTTCAAGTTGTTTCTTATCAACGAAAACCATTCCTTTGTCCAACTCTGGATTTTTAGCATTCCAGATCCGATTACGGGGAACGACATCACGGCTACTCATGTCAAAATTACCACCCATGTGAACGTTGTCATAGAAAGGGATTTCAAGTCTAGGTGGAATGGGGACATTTTTAGGGTCAACGGGGGCATTGGCATCATCTTCTTCATCATCATCTTCATCATCATCATCTAATTCGGCCAATAAATTTTCTTCATCACACATTTCATTCTTATCATCATCTAGGGCGACATCAGGACCGTACATGTCATTGTCAGCAATATAGTTAGCAAATTGCACATAGTTCACCGTTTCCACCATATTACCAGCAACTTCAACTGGAGTGGTATGATGGTTGCAAGTCCTCTTTTATTTTTTTTTTTTTTTTTTTTTTTTTTTTGATGTTGTTGTTGTAGTGTAATTTTGAGAACTTTGGGCCTTTGTGTAATTTTTTTAAAAAAGATTTTTTTTTATTTTTAATGAAGAGAGAGCATGTTTTAAATAAAAAAAAGAGATTAATGTTGAAACATTGATGAAAATGGAACCTTAAGGGTTGTAATGTCAATTATGGAAAAATGCCTAATTACATTGATTAATTAATTGATATGATTAATAAATGTTGATTTAATCATTTTGTGCATTTATTTTTTATTTTTAGAATATCTGCTTTTGGGCTATCGGTGGAGGATAGTCTTGATTTGTTGTAGACATGCATGATGATTTAGGTAAACTAAAACTAATCATTGAAATAAGAATACATTACCTTTATGTATTTGATTGTGATGTTATAATTATTGTTTATATGTATTGTGTTGTGTTGGAGAAGATAGGAGCCATATTATGAATGGAGATTAAATTGAACATAGGCTTGAAAGTCTAATCTTGTCATTATTCATAAATCGCTTAGTATATTTTTCTCTTGGTCAGGCTCACCTATATGGGGAACATCATGTCATTTTCTATATATATTACATGTATTCAAGCCAAGGGCTTAATGTGTAATGAGTTAGCACTCTATCTTTTTGTAACTAAGTTGTTAACAATATGTATTTTTTTTTAAAAACTTTGCTATAAAAAAAACGTGGATCTTTTATATATTAATGCATGTCTATATTGTTGGGTTTTATGTTATTTTTTTGAGGGCGTTACAGCAAGTGGGCACATCTTTTGTGTTATTGTGAAATTCATAATCATATCCACCACGTGAACTTGATTCCACACCATGACCCTCAAATGTCTATTGTGTGTAGCTCACTGAATAACATTGATTTGGTGCATACATAGGAGACCAAAATGCTGTCGTGTCAATCCCCTATGTAAGCAATGTAGTAAAGGGACGAGAATCCATCTGTGTCATATTCGGGATATTGTGTACAACCTTTTTATCAATGTACACTTCCAAACAATTTGGTGGTTGGAAACTTGCACCGATACTTAATACGGTGTTCAACGTCTCATCGTCATTGATCGGTAATATCTTGTATTTGCTGATTGCTTGTCACTGGCAATAAGGATATCTATATTTGAAGTTCAATCGGACACTTTCGCCGTAACATGCCACCTTGCACATGAACATCTCCTCCAAATTGCTAAGCGTGGTGCCAAGTTGCACCCCATATATCGCTTTGAGCTTAGCATCATATGACACACCTTCATCGGGATCCCGAATTATGTTTCCCCCCTAGTAGAAGATAATTGGAACAATCTCCACATACTTGCTTCAATGAAACAAAAAACATTAAAATATCAACAATATACTTATATCGGATTTTACTTCTGAAAGAATTATATGAATTTTAACTCATGCAATTACAATTACTTGTGAGGCAAGAACTTTATTTAAGTAATCAGCAATTGTAATCCAACAATCATTATTGATTTTTTAATTAAAATATGAGTTAAAATAATTATTATGTTTTGAATTTTTTAGCTTTTTAAGGAAAAAGCTTACAACACATAAAGAATGTTGGTTTGTTTTGACATAACTGTCTATGGAACTCATGTGTTCTGCTTTTTTCATTATTTATTACCATTAACATCATGCTCTTGTGCACGGTAAGTGTAAATTTTTCTTTTTCCATGTTTCTTCTTCTTTGTTTTAGTAATATTTCAGTGTTGATTTATTTTTTTAAATTAACCTACTTTTATTTTTGTGTTGGTTTTTTGAATTTGTTTAGGTGGACACTTGGTGGAAAGAAGTTGTGAGAGTCAAAAGACAATTTATGTTTTCCTATAAGTGACATTTATATCATAAGTGACATTTTCCTATAAAAATCAGCCCTTTCATTTTTGTCAATTTATATTTTTCAGGGTAGAAGGAACTCTAGAGGTGAAACATTACTTCAACACTACTAAACATTACTTCAATTTATATTTTCTCCCATTTTTATTTTTCTCTCTATTTGTTTATTATTGTTTATTTTCTCATTTTTGTTCACTTATTTTTATTCATATAAAACAACGGCTGAGGTGAGTTATTGTTACTTCCTATGTGGAGACTCGTATATTTTCTGCGTGAAGGTTCTTTTTGTCCATTTAGGATTTATTTTATATTTTGTACTCAGATTTATTTTATTAGATGAGTTATTATTAGATGTATAATATATTAAATCTTGTGTTTTCTCATGAAAAAAATAAATATAAAAATAAACAATTAAGACTTGTACTAAAATTTAAATTTCATATTGTAATTTTGACACAAATAGACATGCAATGTATTCTATTATATAAATGAAGGATGTCACATTTAAAAATAAAAGCAAAAAGAAAAAAAAAGAACACTCTCTGCATACAATCACTATCACATTTAATATTTGTTTAAAGATTTATCAAAAACTATCTACAAATTTAAATATAAAATTATAAATTCATAACATTTGCACCTATTTCTGAGTTACATGAATTAGGTATATTTTACATTTGTTAGAAAACTGGTATACTACCAAAAAAAAAAAAAAAACTCTCTTTTTGTCCACTTCAAGAACTTTTATGATAAAAGCTCATCATAGGTCCACGTAGAAGAAAAATCTCAATCCAACCCATACGAACAAACCACACTATTCAAATATAATAACTTAATTGAGTTTTGAATAGAGATGATAATTTTCCCTAATATCACTTCAATGAGAAAATAGGGTGGGGATGGGGAAATTATATTTTCACACACTTAACTAATTCAGTACACATCTTTTTTTTTTTTTAAAAAAAATTCATTACATTTCTATCCTTCAATCAAATTACCAACACACCCCTCATTTTCTCCCTCCCTCCCTCCCTCCCTTCCTTCCAACTCAACCCAGTCCTTTGCCATTTCTTACCACCGGCAGTCACCTCCCTCCCTTCCAATCATCACCACCTTCATAGCATTCCTCTCCTCTTGCCTAACATCCATTACATAGACCATCTCCATTATATTAATCAAAGTTTTAATTTGTGTATGGTGTAAAATGATGTGTATTGAGACAAAATTAAAAGTTTTAATTTGTGTATGGTGTAAAATGAATAAATGGTATATACTAACATAAGTAAGGATGTTTAAATAGAATTACCTGTGGGGATGCATTTTCATGTTCTTACCCCCTTCTCCATTATACTAATCAAATATAGTTTTATATAATATATATAATTTCGTTTTTTTTTAAATACAATAAGACTAAAACGCTTAAATTTTTTACATTTTATTTTTAAAATAAGACTAAAACATTTAAAACACTTAAACATTTTTTTTAAACACTCAAAATTAAAATATTCTTAATAAGCCTCACTCAAATGGAGTCCAACTCCAAAAGGTCCAAAATTATTATTTTTAATTCAGCTAGCAACAAACCCAAAAAAATAAAATAAAAAAGAGTAATGTTTAATTAGTAATTTTGCAATTTATTATATTATCCATTGAAAAGGATATAATAGAAGAGTAATTTTGAAATTAAAAATTAAAAAGAGTAATGTTTAATTAGTAATTTTGCAAGTTTAATTTGTAACTTTGCAATTAAAAATATATATAGATGGGGATGGAGATGGGTGTATAATATTGTAAAGTGTCATTGTAATTGTTTTCATTTGGTGAGAGGGTGTTCCATTTAAAATTGTCATTTAATGTAATTTTACCTCAGCATATAATTGTAAAAAAATAAATGAGTGAGAATTGAAGGATCCAAAGAAATTAGGTAGATGCTAATAACAACACTCATTTTTAAATTTTGTAAATTATTTTGTATATTTATTAAGTAATATTGTGTACTAAGAGTATTAATAATGTATAAATAAAATCACCAAATTTAAAATTCTAATAATTTTCTAGTATCTTTTCTGTTACCCTAACTTTTTCATTTAGTTTAGTTGAGATATCTTGCCACAAGTAGGTGTTTTGTTATGGCCAAAGCGGTTGTGGTTGGATAGTATAGTTTAACACACATGTCGACATGGCTGCGAAATATTTTCTAATCTTGATGAGGTAGACATGTATATTAATATATATTTTTTTTTTAATAATGAACTACAATATTATTTTCTACTAACATAAGAAGTAAAAAAATAATATAAAAAATATATAAAGAGTTTTTTGAAATCTTATGAGTAGGACAATTGCCCCTCCTACTCCACTGTAGGTCCATTATTGCTTCCTTGATCATTATTGATATATGCTTCATGTAACATGTACAATTTTAAGATCACATCAATAAGGAAATATTAAAGATTGTGTAACATGTTCAAGTTATGTCATTTGTAAATTTCATCATTATAAATGACATAATTTTTTGTGGGAGTCCTAATTAAAAATAAAATTTGAATTATAACTGAATATCAAATCAAGCATAACTAAACAACTCTTAGATCACAATCAAATAACGTCATAATTGACATCACAATATGTTATAACTAATCACAATATGTCATAATTCAGCTGACTTTTTGTTCTGAAAATCTTTTATTAATTTTGGATAAATTTTACAAGAGAATTATAATTTTTTATGATAAAGATTATAATTATTAAAAGTGTATTATGCTATTCTGTGATAAAAATACAATGACGAATCTATGGTGTGTGATAAAACAAACATAATTTATTTGAAACCCACTGGCCACATCATACTAAAATAGTCTAAAACTTTATTGCAAGTGATGAGGAGGACGATTAAGGAATCAAGCAAAAGATAACAGGTTATCGAGTCAAAAATTTATTAAAAGCGGCAACTTACATAAATATTAATTCTATGATATAAATCTAGAATTTGTTAAAAATACCCACACAAAATAATAATAATAATAATAATAATAATAATAATAATAATAATAATAATGAGAATGAATGTGAATTGGAAATACATTTATTTTTTTAGGAGCTTCAAACCATGTCAATTTCCGAATCTTTTAAATTATTAAATCAAAGCTCTAATCTCTTTGACCACACAGACACAATTCATCCAAAAAAACAACTATCTATTGCAACTTACCGGTTGAAATCAACCTATCTCTTAAAACTCACCAAACTAACTATGTGTTAAAATGTGATAAATGCCACTCATTTAACACCATATTTGTTGAATATAATACATTTCTCTACCTCACCATCACCACTTGCCACCGCAGGCCACCGCCAACTTTTCCAGCAACTTTTTCAACATCGTCAACAATTTTCACCTTGTCCTTATTACCAAACAAGATTTTACCTTTGATCTAATACTTTATACCCCTTTGAAATAAACTTTTCGCCAATTGTCTCTACTGTTTAAGGATGAAATTAGACAGCTGATAATGAATTACTATCCTGTCAAGACCAAAATTTTATTTTAAAAAAGGTATACCATTTAGCATGAAATTATTTAGTTCTTAAAAATATATTTATTAGTGACATTTTCAAAATTTAGTCAATAATGTTATATTTGGTTGAGGAATTTGGAAAGGAACTTGGAAAGAAAAAGAAAAAGAGTAATGCTAGAGACCCCAAAAATTCTATCTTTTCTCTTTTCCTTTCCAAATCTCTTCTCCAATCTCCCAACCAAATATAGCTTAAGAACTTTTTTATATTTCCTTTTACATTTCGTGCCCACTCACATGATGAGTGAAATTGGACTCTAATTGTATTTTGCAAAAAAACGTTTACTTTTGATAGTGAAAAAATTTAGTTCCTTAGTGATCAGTTGTATTTTTGTTTTTCAATTTTTATTTTTTTGACATTTTTTGGTTGATGTTATTATAATATAATGAAGAACAAATGGGGACCACTGCGAAAGTTTACAATGCCAAAGGCAACTATTATATAGTTTTTATTTATTTTTTATGCCATAGCATTATGTAAAGTCTCGTATGATTATGGATTTTATATGTTAATGGGTGCATGCATTTGTACACTGAACATGTGTTTGTTGGTCCCTCTTTACGCATCAATTGTTTTATCTTTATTACCCATTATGGATATGGATATAAATATGAATGGAAAGTGTTAAAAATTGTTTCTCCAAATATTTTTTTAATATTTAATGTAGTAGTGGCTTTTTGATCACAATCTAATAAAAAGTAAACCACAATGGACTATGATGCAAATTAACAACTATACTTTGTATAATAATTACAAAAATCATTTGTGCGTTAAGAATTTCAACGTGATTTATGATACAATAACATGATCATTTTTGTTCGTATTTTTTTCTAAAAAATTTGTGAAATGTTACCTTTGTATTATTAAGAAATAAGTCAAAAAAAAAAAAAAAAACTTA
Source organism: Camellia lanceoleosa (assembly GCA_025200525.1). Lineage (NCBI taxonomy): Eukaryota > Viridiplantae > Streptophyta > Magnoliopsida > Ericales > Theaceae > Camellia > Camellia lanceoleosa. Next base: position 132,487,385 of record CM045766.1, read on the forward strand.
TTTTTTTTTTCATATCATCATTTTTATCACATCACCTCTCTAACACATCACATCAAACCCAACCCAAACCCAAAAATAAGTCAAAAAGTACACTTTTTTAGTACATGCCAAACCAACCCTAAGTGACATATAATCACGTTGTGTTTTCAGAATACTATATAATTTCTCGTATACTATAGCAAGAGCATCTCAATAAGATTAATTAAACTTTTAGTTATATTTTTAGCTTCAAAGTTTTGTTTTTTAGTATTTATTTTAGCTAGTCATTTTAGGAAACAATAAAAAGTTCTTTCCTAATTTTAAAAATTATTTTTGCACTAAAATGGAAATTCTATGAGCGTGTCAACCTTTCTTTAATTTTGAATAATAATAATAATAATAATACCAAACAAATCAAATATACATATACATACGGATATGAAACCCTAACCCTAATTTCAAACAAAAACTTTGGGTTAGAACATTTTCACAATTCAAAACCCTAATTTCTGATTTCACAATTCAAAACCCTAACCCTAATTTCTGATTTCACATTCAATTGAAAACCCTAGAACATTTTCACAATTCAAAACCACAAGATTTTACCAATTCAAAACCATAATTTCAATTCACAAAGCCTATTCTACCCACATTGATATCAATTTCAATTCACAACATTTTCACACTCACAAACCCTATTCTACCAACATTTTGATCAATTCACAACATTTTCACATTCACAAACCCTATTCTACCCACATTGTACCCACATTCACATTTTCACAGACACAATAAACACATATAAAATTCAAACTGAGAGAGAGAGAGAGAGACAGATAGTCATACCAGCGAGATAGAGAGCAAAGAGCGACCGATAGAGAGCAAAGAGCGACCCATAGTGAGAGAGAGAGAGAGAGAGAGAGAGAGAACAGAGAACCCACGGACGAAGAGAGAGAGTGAGAGCAGAGAGAGAGTGTGAGAGCAGATAGAGCGAGAGCAAAGAGAGAGCGAGAGCGAGAGCAGAAAGAGCGAGAGCAGAGAGTGAGAGAGAGCAGATCAGAATAAGTATAAAAAACGTGGTTGCAAATGAGGGGGTGGGGTTTTTTATATCAGTTATAAAAGCGTGATTACGAACCACACTTTCCTTTAAAACCGGAGTTTGGTTAAAAGCATGGATGACAACCACGCTTTCTTTAGTCAACAGTAAAAGCGTAGTTGTAAACCACGTTTTCTAAAAAAATCAAATTTTATTTAAAAGCCCATTCCTAACCATGCTTTCTGTATAAATCAAATTTCCTGAAACGCATGGTTTGTAACACGCTTTCTTAATTAAAAATGTGGTTTGTAACCACACTTTTACGATTTTACCAATTTTCCGCGAATGGGCCACAAAAATGGTGAAAGCGTGGTTTGTAATAGCGTTTTAGCTTACTTTGGGAATTCCGTCCAAACTATGCCTAGTTTGGGAAATAGATTGCTATTTTAGCTTATTTTGGGAAAAGCCCCGGCTTTTTGTTTGTTCTTTTGTGGTAACTCTTCTGTTTTTTATTTTGGGTATTTATTACATAATTATCAAAATATTCGTATGAGTGATTTGAGATGTTTTAAGTAAGGGTATTTTTTGATTTTTTATATAAAAAAAAAGTGTAGAAAAGTAAAGAAAGTAATTAGAAAAATAGAGAGAAAATGTTGATTAATGTGACTCAAATAAGTGTATGTATGTATGTAAAAAAAAGTATACCTTTTTAGTATATGTCAAACATCTACTTAATAATAATACTTACATAGATCGTGTGAATGTTTTGTGGAAATTGTTTTAAAAGTTCTTAATATTTAAATTTTATCAGATAAAAGATATTGTTGACTTATTTTTCTTACAAAATAAAATATCATAAATGCGAGCGTACCAATAAGGATTAAAAAATCCTTACAGATTAAATTCAAACTAATTATCAAGCGATTGTATTCACGGTTCTTTTGCCTCAATGAAGAGGATTTCAAAATTGCCAATGATAGAGAAAAGAAAAATTAAAAAAAGAATAAGAGAGATGAAGAAAGATGATTGAGTGAACAATCAAACTAACCATTAATTTACCTCTACTCATATGCTTCAAAGTGAAGAGCATAAAATAAAGTGCAGAAAATTTACCTCTACTCCTATGTTTCAAAAATGAAGTATAGAAAATAAAGTGCAGAAATTTAAGTATAGAAAATATAAATGACAAGAAAAATGTAAATCAATTATTTTTTAATTTGAGTTATGGACCCCTACAATGTAGCCATAAATGGTTATTTATAGGCAAACATTTGTAGGAAAAAATTACATAATAACTATCACATTCTTCCATTTTTCACACTTCACACTTCATAATCTTCCACTTCATCTTTATGTTTCCATAACTTCCTTTAACCTCCAATTCATGCTCCATGATCCTCACATTCTCCATCATCTTTTCATATGTGTTTAATGATTCATAACTTCTCATAACTTCCAAATGAGTAGGAGGGTGTCATGAGTCCTGCAATTTATCAATAATAAATTATTTATTTATGGTGTCAACATTACCCCGCAACTCTTTCGGAATGAGAAACCTCGAATTCATGGAGAGTTGTACATCAATTTAGACCACATTTGACAATTAATTAATGTATTTGAAGGGAGACACGCATTCGAAGTTTTTTTTATCATACAATATGATTCAATTTTTGTTTAAAAAAAAAGAATCAAGACCTTGCTCTGAAGGTGCTCATGGCATATTTTAGAAGCTTTAAAATTTTTCGAATGCATAATAGCTACCTGCTTTGAGAGTTTATAAAGCTTCAAAACGTAATTAAAATAATTTCACATGCTTCGAATTTTAATGTGTGTTTCGAAATTAGATTACTTTGCATGTGTTTGAAATGGTGAATTCGTGGGAAAATATCACCAATTTGATTTAGTCACAATGCATGCCAATGTTATTTTTATTGATCCATTAGTAACAGTTGGCCCTTCTATGCTTTACTTCGAGACTATGCATCATGAAACTATGAAAATTTCAAGACCTTCGAAGCATGATTCTTTAGACCTTAACAATATATTTTCACTTCTAATTGCACGACTTTGAATTGCTTTGAAGTGACATACACACTCTTCAAACTACACTAATTTAAAGTATTTTGTAGAGTTTTGAATTACCTTTTAACCAAATATATGGAACTTCGAATGCTTTTGAGGAAGCTTTGAGCCACCTTCGAACTAAATATATAGAACTTTTAAGTGTTTTCAAACCAAATATATCGACCTTCAAAGTGATTTGAGGGAGCTTTGACCCACCTTCGAGCCAAATCTGTGGCCCTTCGAAATGCTTTAACATAACTTCGAAGCAAACATGATAAATCTTGTAGATAGGATGATTGTTAATAAAATCATGATATATAGAACAATGCTTAAAGATGATTGTTTTATTAGCCATTTCATCGAAATTAAATTTTGATGCGGCCCACAAATCCAAAATAGATTTTGAACATCAAAAGTCAAGGCATAATATAGCTTTGGAAATTCAAATGCTTTGACATTTTCAACAATGTTAAATATTTTAAATCCGTCAATAGTGGGTTGATCATTATCTTTAATCACATTTGATTTAAGAACATGTCTTTTGGCCAAATAACTTTCATCATTCATTGACAAATGAGATTTTTTTTATTTTAGCCATTAACGGCTTATGAAAATCCTCCATATGAGTTTCATCATTTATTGGCCTAATTGGTTGTTCCATTTTAGCCATTAATGGCTGATGAAAATCATTCATAAACATGTTATTTTCATGGTTTGAATTTCTAAGAATGAGTTTTTTAACCCCCGAGCCTTATATGGAACATCGTTTTTAACCATGTTTAGCTCAACAACATACTATTTAGCCATGTTATTTTCATAAGTTGGCTTTTTAAAAATGGATTTTTCAACCTCCCGAGTCATTGATGAAATCAACTCTTTCCTTTTGCCATTTTCAACACTGAAAAAATTCTGAAAAAATTCACTGATTCAGCCATTAAAGCCTCGGTTAAAGACTTGATAGTGAGAGTTGACAACTCATCATTCTATTGGCGAACTTTCATATCAAGTTCATGAATTTCTCCAATTAAATCATGTCTTTTGTCTTCTACCAAATAATATTGTAATTGATGGAAGTTTGTTTCATCAGAAAAATTGATCTCTTCTTGAAGATCTAAATTTTTTTATTCACGCCAAAAGTCTAGGTTATTTAGAATGGACAAATCCAATTCATTTTTCATTTTTTACACTTGACGTCCCACCGGGCGTGCCAAAAATTGTTGGCTTGTTTTTCCTACGAAGGAAAATACCATAAATGTGAGCATGCCAGTAAGGATTGAAAAATCCTTACAGATTAAATTCAAGTCAATTATCAAACGATTGTATTGACTGTTATTTTGTCTCAATGAAAAGGACTTCAAAATTGTAAAGTATAGAGAAAAGAAAAATTAAAAGAAGAATAAAGAAGACAGAAAAAGATGATTGAGTGAACAATCGGAGTGATTGAGTGAACAATCAAACTAACCATTAATTTACCTCTACTCCTATGTTTCGAAAATGAAGTACATAAAATAAATTGCAGAAAATTTACCTCTACTCTTATGCTTCGAAAATGAAGTGCAAAAAATATAAATAACAAGAAAAATATAAATTAATTGTTTTTTATTTGAGTTCTGGATCTCCCCTCTACAATTTAGCCATGAATAGCTATTTATAGGTAAACACTTGTAAGAAAAAACTACCTAATAACTATCACATTCTTTAATTTCCCACACTTCACACTCCATAATCTTCCACTTCATCTTTATGTCTCCATAACTTCCTTTAACCTCCAATTCATTCCACATGATCATCTTTTTCACATGTGTTTAATGATTTATAACTTTTTATGACCTCCAAATGAGTCGGAAAGTGCCATGTGTCCTGCAATTTATCAATAATAATAATAATAATAATAAAATTATTTATTTATAGTGCCAATAGATATACAATATTTTCATTATAGTTAAGGTCCCTCAATATTTTTACAGAGAAAATTCGACTTAGAGAAATTTTACCTGACTTAGAGAAATTTTGTCTCGATTCAGAGAAATTTCAATTTTCACAAAGAAAATTCTCTAAGTTGGGGGCCGAAATTTGTTTAAGTCGGGTGAAATTTTTCTGAGTCGAATTTTCTCTGTGAAAATGTTGAAAATTAAAAAAAAAAAATCTTGGATCTCTCCTACTACACAAAGTTGCGAAATGATGTTTCACTACTTTTTCCTTGTGAATATTCACATTGTTAATGTGAACGTTCGCACTACAAAATATAAATGTTCGCATCATCAAATTGCTAAGCGTTTAAAAAATATTTATAAGGATAAAATTATCCATAAAATAACTTAAATATAAGAATTAAAATTTAATGGACCAAATGTCTATTGGTAATAGGATTTATTTGAATATAATAATATATCGTAGACTAATTAGGATACAATAATTTGAAAAATGATTTCTTAATAAATTCCTCCTTTATTTTCTGTTTTTATGATTTTTTTTTTTTTGAAAATTAGAACAAGAATTTTTATATATATTATTTTTATTTTTAAAAAAAATAGAATTTATTCTTTTTTTTTTCCTTAATGAAACAAATTTTTAATTTTTATTATTTTCTCCATCTCCTGTAACCACTCACCACTATTTATCGACCATCTTCCAAGCCTAACGAGTTTCAATCACTTTTCAACTGGCAACGGATCAGTTACCATTCCTCGTAACTTCCACCCAATATGTTTATTTATTTATTTTTTATAAATATTTTTATACATTAAAAAAATTGTAAAACAACACCTTACTTAGGCCTCGTTTGGGAACAGACTAATTTAGTAACTTTTTGGTTATTTAGCTAAAATATGAGCTAAAAAAAACTAGTATGTTTGGGATGATTTTTTGACTTTTTACGAAAAGATGTACAAAAAGTAAAGAGAAAATAGAATCTTTGACTTTTTGGTATGGGTTGTTGGCTTTTTGGCTAATTTAATAACTTTTTGACTTCTTGGCTAAAAATGAGAGTTCCCAAATATTTTATTGGAGATGTGGACTCAAAATTACCACTTGAAAGTAGTAGAGTTGGCTCAAATATCTATAAAACATCTTTACCACTTGAATAGTACACAATATATATTTTTTAAATCAAAATTAAAATTATAGATATTTTACAGATTTAACAGTATGCACCCACTAGTTTTAACTATACTTTTAGGGCATGTTTGATTGAATGGATTATAGCATGTGATTGAGATTATTAATCCGTGGGCCCAATTATCCTATATTTGTTTTAATATTTTAGTTTAGGATTATTAATCCAATAGATAATTAATCCAATAAATTTGTAGGATTATTAGTTATGGGGTAGGGGTGAGATTATTAATTCAATAGATGATTTATCTAATTAGATAGTGAATACCACACTAATTTGATAGGATTATTAATACCTCACTATTAGTTATGTGAATCAAACATAACCTTACTTCTTTAAACTCTCATCACAACCACCACTTCCTCCGACATCCCCCTTTCCAACAACTCTTACACTCCTTACCTTCGGAAACCCCTTTCCTAGCCACCCCTATCTCTCTCCGTCACACCCCACCTTCGATAGCCCTTTCACCACCATTGAAAATTTGTTTTTCTTGCTTTATTAGATATTTAAGTTTAATTTTGTTATTCACAACTGTAATTCATATTCTAGGAACAATTTGGAGATAAAATGAAGTTTCAATGCTACATCAACAACTTTCATTAGATTATAAACGACAACTTATTCAAAATTAAATAATTTAGATACAAAATCAATATGTATTTACAAGAATAATGACTAAATTAATTTTTGAGATTTTTTTTTTTTTTCGCAAGATGTGGTGAAGTTTGGTAACCAGTGTTTTAGCCTAAAGTTGAAGCCCATTCTTTTCATGCTTAATACACATTTCATGCTCTAAACATTCTCCTTTTTCCGATCAATCTCTAGAGAGGATCTAATCCTTTTCGATCTCGGAGTTGTGTGTAAACTGACTTTAAACTGTGTTATATCATTTAGGCCGTATTTGATTCATAAATTTAGATAAAGATTTAAAAATGAAAGGAAAAAAAAAAAAGAATGAAATGTGAATAAAATATAATTATATTTTCTATATTTTTTTTCTTTTACTTTCCAAATTTATACCTAAATTCATTATTCAAAAACACAATCTTAAGAAGTTGATGAACTCGAATTTGACATATTCTTGCCAATCGTAGCAACTTTCAGAGATTCGATCCCCTAGTGCCAAGGCAACAAAGAGAGGGGTTGGTTGATTATTCAAAAAATATTTTTAGATGAGTTTTTATTTATTTCTAGCAAATTATTTTTATATTTTAGTTTTTATTTTTTAATGTAATCAATTTGGATATTTTTATAAAAATATGAAAAAAATTGTGAAAAGCATAAAAAAAATCTGATTTTTTTGATATGTTTTTAGATGGATTTTCTTTCGTTTTTAATTTTTTTTTGGGTAATATTTTAGTCAATTTTTTCTTGCTTTTTTGAAGCATCTAAATTAGATATATCTAATAAAAATATATGCAAACTATAAAAAAGGTTCACTACAAATAAATAAAAACCGATCTAAAAATAATTTTTAAAAAATCAAATTAGAGCTAAATCCTCTCATGGGTGAGAGGGCCAATGAGGGCCAAATGTGTAGCAATGGGACAAAATTTGACAAACCTAGGTAAAGTTTTTTTTATATTTTATTTTGTTAACTGAAATAAAATGGATTAGAATAAAACGATGGATTGTTCATTAGGTTTTCAATAAAATGATCATTCTTTTATAAACAATAATTCTACTGGCAATTTGTTTTTCATTATTTTTTAAGTCAACTAAACATGAAAATAAATATTTTGATAGAATAACCGTTTTATTTAACTTTATTCTAATAAATCAAATACTACATTAATTATTTATTCACAGAGAGTATGAAGAGGTAAGTAAGAAAAGGCTAATTATTTTGATTTTTTACAACTCAAGTGGGCTTTTAAGAGCATCTCCAATGGCTAGTTATTACTATAATTTAGCAATGAATAGTGTTAAAATATTTAATTTTAACAATTTTGCTCCAAAGAGACACAAAGGTTTTAGCTATATGTAAAACTTGTGCTATATTTGACATATCTATAGGTAATTGTAAGGGGGTTCAAGAGGTGATTAGAGAGGCAAAACTATATTAATGGTCCACTGATACTGAAAGTGCCTTGAGAATGAACAGCAGCAACTATCTGGGAATTGGAGTGTCACGACCCAAACCCGCCCCTATAGGTTTAGTGTTGTAACCGACTAGTAATCTGCGATTACCGAAGGCCTGACTGAACCAAGCAAGTAAACGGGGCTAGCAGAAGCTATTATATGAGAAACTGATACGTCTAATGAACCGTGAATACACATGAGGCAAAAGACATTGCTATAGTTATATATACATCCATGCATAAGTACATCATGTTGTCATAGGTTTGTCAAAGGCAACAAAAAGAGAAAAGTCACTCCCATCGAAAACAAAAATAATGCTAGGGATAACTGATTAAAATACATAAGCGAGTTACAAAAGGGTGCACACTGGCTACCCCAAAACTCGGATAGATGGGAACCTTGCAGTGAGGCACAGAAGTTAGCTTGACAAAATCAAAGTAAGGTCGACATCACTATGTCCTTTCCTGAGCTGGGTCACCTACATAACATATCAAAATATGAGCTAGAGCCCAATGAATAACAACTGAATAAAAATATTCTGAACGATAATTATAATGTAAAATAAAACACATACTGAGCGGATTCGTATGACATTTGAGAAACATAACATATCACGTAGTATATCTAAAAACAAGAAATACAGGCAGTCATGAAAACTGAACAGGCGGTCATGAAGACCGAAGATCAGATATGATAGCCAACACCACATTAAACAGGAGTTCCAAGAAGTGGAACTGACAGATCTGCAATCATTCAAATGGTGCCAGGGTTGCCACAGTAAGCAATGAACATAGAGATAAAAGTATCATTCATTAACATAAGAAACCTCCAGAGTAATACGTAAAATTGAAGCAGAGAAGAGGTAATTGAAATCAATGTATTTGTGCAACAGTGTTACTCACAGTTTATACCGAGATGCCGATGACTGGCACTTGGCATTTGACCTACACAGGCAAATACAAACGTACCATGCTTAATTGTCATCCAACCAACCAAATGGGTTCCATTATGTAGGAATCGATTAGTCTAAATGTCGTTAACTCTTGTTAAATGTTCATGCAATGCAAATGGATATTAATTACGAGTGTAAAACATGTTAACGGAGGCCTGAGAGTGGGGTAAACGAAGCAGAAAAGTGAAGCCGGAGTTGCCAAACGGCCGCACGTACGGAGCTTCTTGGCCACACGTGCGGGACCCTTTTCGCACGTGCACCACCAAGTGCTTTTTAAGTAGAATGCTCCCCAACATTCCACTGTTATCCGCACGTGCGGGCTTATCCCCCGCACGTGCGCCAGTGCTCTCCCACACGTACGGGCTCCCCAACTGCACGTGCGATTCTGGGTGTTCCAGAACCGAATATCTTCTCTGCTTTCAAAGCTTCAATCCACCAAAAATCACACTCAAATTTGATCAATTACGGGCCAAAAATTAACAAACATAGTATATAAATAACTTCCAAGTTTAAATCAAGGATAGAATTTAAATTTAAGCTTGAGTTCCGCAATTTCATCAACAACAAAGAGAAAACAAAAATCTATGCATATGGTAGTTCTATGATTCAATAAAACCATGGAAATTTAACTAAATCATGCAACACCAAATAGAGGAGCTTGAGTAATGCCAAGATTGGAGAATTTCTCATGTTAAGGTTTGAAACACAACCTACACTGCCCAATTCCCCATTCTCTTCTTAAATTCCATGAGTTCAAGAGGAAGTGTATTCTTATGCAAGAAATTAGAGGGAATTCTTACCTCAAAGAGTCCCTTTTAGTGATGTCTCCTCTTCTCCCTTTCCTTCTCTTCTTCTCTCTTGTTCTCTCTAAAACTCTCTCCTAGATTATATTTCTCTCTCCTCTCTTTGAGTTCACACAAACATATATAGATATAAAGATATATTTATATGTATCTATATCTAATTCACTTAATTGCTTCAATTAATTTAGAATCACATCCCTTAAATGTTAGCTAGACCCTTCCTTTTCTAATTAAGGTGAATTAGGTTCTAACCACTTAGTCCACTAGTTAGTTATAACTTTATGATTTAATGAGTCAGACGGGTCTTTTTCATAAAGGAACATATCTATTAACAAACATAATGCACATAGATAAGCATATAAGGCACAGATAAATGCATAATTAAGATTAATCGTAAAATTAACGGCTAACTAAGAGGCGGGTGTTACATAGAGAGTGTATAGCTGGGTGAGGGTGAAAAAAGTGGCTCAAGAAAAAGTGTATGACAGTACCAAATTGGGCAGCATCTCCCCAAAATCCCCAAAATTCTTTTTTTTGAACCTTGGGAAATGGGTCCTATTTATAAGCTTTTCCTTGGTGCCAAAAGGACACCAAGTGGCCAAATAAAGAGAAGACATGTGTCCCAGAGAATCATATGGAATATTCTGCCTTAAGCCACCAGGCTGAAAGTGCCACATGTCCTTCTGCATGTACTGTGTACTATCTGTTTGCCTCCGCAACTACCTCTTTAAGTCTCAGCAAGTGTAGTTGCGATGGGAGTGTTTGGCGCTACAACTCATTTTTTGAGCCTTAGCAAGTGCGGTTGCGGCGGGGAATGTTTGCCTCTGCACTTGCCTTCTCAGCTTGAACCTCAGCAAGTGCACTCACAGTGGTGAACCTTGCCGCTGCACTTTCTTTCTCAGTTCTACTTGGCCAGTACATGCATTCTTAGGACTCCATTAGTCTGCTATCGACTATGTTCATGCTCACCTCAGCGAAGCCTCCACCCTTAGCCACCTAACCACAAACTCCCCAACTTCCTAGGCGAAGGCCACAGCCAGGCCTGCTATCAGCTATGTTGTGCCTCATTACCAAGCCCAAAGGGGCTTCCTTAGTGCTGTCTGTGTGACTATGGTAGGTCCATGACCTGGGTAATCAAAAGGTAGTCCCTTACACTTGGGCTACCCTGCTTCCATTTTCGCGGGGTTGCCACGGTAAACTGGTATCTCTAGGCCTGCTATCAGCTCCAACCAGTAAGTCTTAGGGCCTGCTATCAATGCCAAGTTGAATAAACTGTGGGGCCTACTATCAGTCCCTAGGCCAGTAATGCCTTGGGGCCTGCTGTCAGCGCCAGGCATTAGCCTTTACTTGCAGAGGGCAGCCTCTCTTAAAGGCTGCTATCACCTTGGCAGGATATTCCCTCTACAACTTAGTTGCTACGGTGGTAGTTATGGGCTCGCTTTTTTCTGAGCCCCACCTTTTGGAAAGGGTTTGAAAAGAAGACCTCACAGTTGGGACTCCCGCAGTTCTGAATCTAGTCTCATAAGTGCAATGTGAAACTGATAAACACCAAAGAGTCCAATCCGGCAAATCTTTTTGGAAAATCAATTTTTAATCAAATAATGCCAAAATTAGACTGCTTTGCCAGACTACAGAGTCACCACCTAAATATTTTATTTTGGAAAAATTTAGGAAACCCTGACTCGTGCCAAAGGCCACGTGTCCGTCATCACCAAAGCTGCCTCGGCTCGGGAACTTGGATACGAGGGGGGAAGGTCATGAGTCTAGCACCCCCGCTCGCCTTATCAAAGATCGGCCTCTACTAATCATGATATGTTCTTTTATAAACATTATGTGTTCTTGTTCTGATTATTAGCTAACATTACTACGTGACGCACACAAGTAAGTATAGACTAGTCGCAAGACTTGGAACAATTCAACTCCTGTTTGTTCTCGAAAATGGTTTGAATTTGCCACCCTCAAGTGGGCTTAAAACGCAGATTTGCCACCAAACATTAAAACATGATTTTGCCACAACAAAGTAGGCTTAAAACTCACACTCATTGAATCGTTCCGATTCAAACAACCAAGCCTTCATCTACAGGCATTCATACAATTTAGCATTTAAGCACATAACCTCATGGCAAGCATGTGAATCATGACAATATGACAATCACACTCATGCAAGTATGCTAAAGCGTAAACACTTACCGAGTACTCCAAGCCAAAAACAAAAACTAGTTAGAAAGATACATGATCCTAACTATGTTAAATGACTAATGCAACGCATGCAAGATGCAATTAATAAGCTCGACTACTAATATGGCATATGATTTGCAACATTTTGATAGCATGCTTTGAAACACGTATTCAAAGAAGTATTGAAATTGCGATGCAGCTTGAATGATACGCCGAGCCTCGGTGTATGCAAGACAAATGAATGGATACAAACATGGGAGCATAAGGTATGCTAATTGAAAATGTCCATAATCTAACCATCGAAAGTGGTTAAATAAAAGGGAGAAAGATGCGAGGTTGGAAGACACGCACACACGCACACATACTTATTACAACATTACGTCCTCGCAAAGAAGGGTCCGAATGAATAAGAGCTAAGTTAATCTAAGCTAAGCTAATTATTACAAAACTCTAAACTAATTAACTATTCTAGTTAACTAATTATTACAAACCGAATTAAGCTAATTAATTACAAAACGAATTAATTAACTAAATAATTACAACACCTGTATGAATGAATTAGCTACAACTAACTAATTAAACAAAGCAAGTAAATGGCCTCGAGGGCGAGGGACGCATGCATGCTTGGTTGGTTTCCTCCCGAAAATCCATCACCTTGCCATCGGACACCTCTGTTTGCACTTGTTTGAACACCAATTGTGCTGCCAACTTCCAGAATGCCTATACTCCAACTCAGGAGCACATTTGTGCAATTTTTATCATTAGTGGCCAGTCGGTTACCAATGGTGGCTGTCGGCTACCATTGGTGGCCGGTCGGCTACTACTGGTGGCTGTCGGCCAACCGGCCACCCCTTCCTTGGACTTCTTCTTTATGCTACAACAGAGATCAAACAGAGGCAAAGCAGTGTGTAGACGTCCCCGAACGCATCCCGGGGAAAGGGGTGCGAATCCCCCCCGTTCTGGTTCGATATTGGGTCACTACAGTTCGAAGGACTCAAATGTCACGGTTCTTAATCTTGAACCAAAGAGTCCAAATCCGGCAAATCGTTTTGAAAACAGATTTTTTGAAAGAAGTGCCAAAAATGGATCGCCGCTAGATCTGAGTCGCCACCTAAATATTTTTTAATGGGAAATTTAGGAAACCCTGACTCGGTGCTAAAGGCCACGTGTCCGTCATCACCAAAGTTGTCTCGGCTCGGGAACTTGGGTACGATTGGGGAAGGTCACTTCGTGAGCACCCCCACTCGCCTGGTCAAAGACCGGCCTCTACTAACCATGATATCTTATTTTGAAAACATTGTATGTTCTTATTCCGGTTATTAGCCTAGTTTACTATGTGATGCGCACAGCATACAAGTATAGACTGGGCCGCCTGAATTGGAACAAAACATTTCATGTTTGTTTGTTTGAAAATGGTTTGCTACCCGCAAGTAGGCTTAAAATGCAGATTTTGCCACCCTCGGGTGGGCTTAGAAGAACAATAGTTTTGCCACTATCTAGTGGGCTTAAAAAACAAACATTTGATGAAGCTAATTATACACATAAGCTAATTAACCATGATATCACATAAGCACATAGCCTCATGGCAAGCATGCTATTCATGGCAACACTCACACGCATGCAAGGATGCTAAAGCATAAAAACTTACCGGGTACTCCAAGCCAAAACAGAAGCTAATTAGAAATCATGCATGATCCTAACTATACAGAAATGCCTAATGCAACACATGCAATAATGCAAACTATAGCAGGCTCGGCTATTCTAAACATGGCATATGGAATGCTACGACTATCACGTATTCAATTTAGAATTGAAATACAAATGCTGTTTGTATGATGCGCCGAGCCCGGTGCATGCAAAACAGATGAATGATGCAAACATGCTGTCATACTGTATGCTAATTGAAATATGCCCTATATCTAACCATCATAAGCGGGTAAATAAAAGGGAAGAAAGACGTGGGGTTGGAAGACATACATCACACTCACTCACACTTATTACAATTATGCCCTCGCGCAGAGGGTCTGAATAAATAATAATACAGTCCCGAATAAAAGAATAATACAGTCCGAATAATATACAAATTCCTAATTAATTAACAAATTAAAGAAGAAAAACTGTAAAACTGGCATGCAAGCCAGGGACTGCCTTGACTCTGCTCCGGATAATGAAGTGATGCATGTTTGGGCTGCTTTGCGCGAAAATCCACTGGGATGTCCAAATTAGCCTCTGTTTGCAATGTTTCTCGAAATGTGTGCCGAACTTCGAAAAGTTGTTGATTCTTCATTTTGCTGCAACAGAGAGCAGGAAAGGGGCATAGCAATGTATTTCACAAAATATATGCATGCCTCGATCCTCGTGCCACCAATCACGCATATCGATGCATGATGGCCGAGGAGCCGAATTGCACAGCTCAATATAGGATGAATGCATATGAATGCTACAACAAAATCTAACTCCATCATGGATGATCCGGAGTGTCGGTGACTTGGGAATTGAGACCCATTCCGTTACTCGGAGTACGAAACGTACCTCGTTTCCCGTGCCCGGGCTAACTCTTATCCCGAACATGATGCAATATGCATGATATGCATGAAATGCAGCTAATATGCAACCGTAACATACACAATGTCATGGAATGGCATACACGCTATACGAGGTAATATACAACCGGGCATACACAACGCTACGGATGAAATGGCATACGCAATGCAGTAATGGTCTTACACCAACATGAGAGAGCCTCAGCCACACTCACATAGGAGGCCATCAGATGAAAACAAGATACCTCGAAGTGCGTGCCCGCCGAGAACGGACCCTCAGGCACCGAAATGCCACTCTAATGAGACATGGCAAAGACATGGAATATGATATGCAAACATGCAAAAATCAGTGGCAAAACGAGGGGCAAAACAGCCCCGAAATGAGGCGAAATAATATTCGATGTATGAAATGATCCCGAAACACGGATTTCAATGCATAAAATGACCTACAGCTATACCATACATGCATAATTGGTACATGACATGAAAATAAAGAAGCAAGGCAGCCCCAAAAATCACATTTTCTCAGTACAAACCATGGCTAAACAGAAATCACAAGTAGGGCTAAGATGGCATACAAAAATGACTCCTCAAGGGAGGCTATGAAGCAAGTGATAGATTCAAAGCCCAAATGGAAAAATACCCTTCTACAACACTGAAGAGGGACTAAAAATATGAACATTTACAGTATATGACAAGCCTCAAATCAGTATGAAAACATGCTCAAGATGCAATGCAAGATTAAAGATAACAAGAGGCTATAACATGAGGTACCCCAAACATTCATCAAAAAAGCAAGGACCCTTAATGAGACATGCCAAGAAGGTCAAAATATGGTCATTTTTAGTTCTGATCAAGGCCGGAAACAGAAGCTAGATAAGCCTAAAAAAGCATGCAAAAATGAGGGGCAAAGAGGGGTATAATGGTAAGCACAACATGGAGGCCCCCAACAGTGGTGATCCCTTCTAAAATGTTGTAGAGGGACTCAAAATAAGCCTACTCACAGTTCATGACACACTCCAAAACAATTTACATATAGGCCAAACAAATCATGCAAATTTACGGTAAATAGGAGGGATTATGAAGTAAGTGCAAGATATGGGGCCCAAAAAGGGTTGAGCCATTCTTCAATGTTGAAGAGGGGCTCAAAATAGGCCCACTTAAAGTTTACATTATTCTCAAAAACAGATCACACATAGGATAGAAATTTCATGCAAAAATGTGACATACCAAGGGGTATTGAAGCAAGTACCAAATGGAGGGCTCAAACAGGGTTGAGCCCTTGAACAAACATGAAGAATGGCTCAAAAAAGGCCTAGTTTCAGTTAGTGTTGGAGCCCAAAACAGTAAGCAAATAGGCTAGAAAAATGGTGCAAAAATGAGCTAAAATAGGGGAAATGTGAACTTACCCTTAAAGACTATTCTTTGCTGCCTTTAGGACCAAGGGATGTTGCTTATAAGCCTCTGAAAAACCTCTCCTTGCTTCTGGAATGGAGTGGTGGTGGTGGTGCTTGGTAATGATGAAGAAAAGGGGTAGAAACTTAGGGATTTTGAGAGAAAATGATAGAGAAATAGAGAGAGATGTATGCAAGGCCCTTGGGGAAATTTTTGTAACCCTAAAACCAGTCTTAGAGGCTGGTTATAAAGGCAAGAGGAGAGGAGAAAAGGTGGAGGGAAATGACACCAAGTTTCCCTCCTAAAGCTCTCCCCCGGATAGAGATATTTTTGAGGGAAAACAGCTATACAGCTGTAAAGTGCACATTGAGGGGATCATGACCGGCCACCTACCTTTGTTGCAAGTGGCCGGCCGGCCACCCTCCATGGCCAGCCGGCAAAGGGGCAAAAATAAAAAGCTGATTTTCTGGCTGGCCACTATATATTGGTGGCCTCCCATGTGTCCTCAACAAGACCTTGTGGTTGGAAATTGGCAACTATAAAACAGGAGAGACAACAAGCCACTTTTCAAAGAGGTTCAAAAGTGGAAAAAGGAATTACTGGCCGGCCATGTAATATTAGGGTCCTCCCATGTGTGTACAACACAAATATGTGGTTTGGGCTTGAAGAAAATGCTCCTAGGGTGTTCAACATTGGCCCGGAAGTGAGAAAAACGGGCATCGGAGGGCGCCGGAGGAGCATAACTGGTTGCTGAGACAATTGCTGGCCTCCTACCCTTCAGTGACCTTCCTAGTGATAAAACAGAGGTACCTACCAAAAATAAACAAAAACCGATGCAAAACGAATGCTCGGGGGCTAAAACACGCAGTTCGGGGCCCCGAAAATAGGCCGTTAATCGAAGTGGCATTCGCCACGAGTGGGTCTCTCGGGCCCCAAAGTGTCCTCAAAAGGAGTAAATAAGATGTATGCCAAAAATCGGAGGAATCGAGACGGTTAGGGCGGTCCCAACCGAGGCACACGGCCTAACGGCTCAAAAATCGGAACTGCTCGAATGGGCAAAATGGCCTACGGCCACGAAATGTAGCCCACGGCCACCGAGAGATGGTCTGGGACCTCTCCTCCCTTCAGAAAAGAAACAAAAAATCGAGTCTGTTCGCAAACCGAGACAAAGTCTGAAGAGGTTTGAAGTCCGGCAGGCTCACTACGCGACTCTGAGACTTCTGAACGAGCACAATATGCAACATCACCGAGCGCTCAATCGGTGACGTCTGAGTCTTGAGGTCGGTCAAAAATGGGGTGTCTACACAGTGTATTTTCAAGGAGTGTATGTACTGTTACTCTCTTTATCATCGCACAAGCTCAAATGAGTGTAGCTCTTGGCCCTCAAACCATCAACCAAGCATTTTTCATGCATGATGGTCAAAGAACCAAGTTTGTACAAGCTTAATGAGTGCAAAACAAGACTCAACAAAACCACTACCCTATGATGCATGATCAAGGGTGATGGTGACCAAGGAAAGTGGCACGTTTCATCACTTTGAGTATGAAATGTCCTATTTTCTCGTGTTCGAATTAACGTTCGATCCGAACACATGCAATGCAACACGAAGATGCTTTATCTTGTTTCTTTTACTTGTTCATTTTTGTTTACTCATTTTAGATTACAAATCCATTCTTTAATTGATTAAGTCCAAGGTGAATGTCCATTAATGGAAGAAGTGTTAACCAAGGGATGATTTAAGGCAAGAGAGAGGTCATGCCTTTGATTAGTAGAAACCCTCAAAAGAGGATTGAAACCATTAAGCACGAATCTCGATCTCAAGCTTAAACACAACCCGAAGGTTAACCAACCCTTAAAGCAAATGAAAAAGTGAAGAAGTGAGGGAGGTTACAGATATTGTATGTGCTGAAAATGTGTGCAAAACAACACTAAAACATGCAACCAACTCACACCAATGCTAGTAAAAGCATGAAAACACTAAGCTAATGAAATGACTTAGACTACAACTATACAAAGCAAAGCTCAAATGACCCAAAAAGCTCAAATAACCCAAAAAGCTCAAAACAGAGCTAAATTAGGTCAAAACAGAGGCCAAAACATGCTAGACTAAAGCTAAGTTAGGCTAGAAAATATGGTAACATGTGAGGCTAACTAGGCATGCAAACAAGACACAAGGAGGGGAGGCTATCCTCTCCAATTTTGAACTTCAAAACATGTTTTCCACCACTGAAAGACTTTTGAAATTCAGTGGTTAAAAACCAAAAAAATTTCTTTTGAATGTGATGCAAAGATGGCACAAAAGCTTAACAAGCAAAGAGACAAGAAGGGTGGACCACCCCCTAACTCAAAATAGGCTCAAACCACCATATTTAGGTCATAAAAATAGAGGTTTTTACAGTTGAAAACCAGCTCAAAAACAATGTTAAAAGATGGCAAAACAAGTATGGAAATTAAGCTAGCAAAGAGGAGTTTCTACCTCTTGAAGGGAAGACACAATTTAGGCAACAATTCAAGCCAAATTCAAGCTAAAATCACCTTCTAGAGGTCAAAGAGGGACTCCTAGAATCTCAGTTCAAAGATAACCAACTTTGATCAAGGATGTTTAGGCAAAGGAGAACTATATCTCTACTTGTATGCACAAAAGGGCAAGAGAGAAAGAAATCTGGAGAGAGAGAGAGAGAGAGAGAGAATCATAGAGAGAGAGAGAGAGGCTCCTAAAATTTTCTAACCTTGCAATATGAGCAATATGGCCTCTATATATAGAAAAAAGAGAGCCTTGGTCGAAAATATTTGAATTAGAGACAGCTGGCACAGTGTAGAGCAGCTGGAGGAAAAATATCTGCAAAATCTGAGCTTTGTTGACACCTGTGGCTAACCGGCCATCATTGGTGGCTGACCAACCACCATTGGTGGCCGACAAGGGTCACTCTTGGCCGACATATGGCTGTCAAACTCCATTTGTGGTGGACACATGGCCGACAAGCAAAAACTGGTTTCTGGCCCTGACTTCAAACAAGCATATCTCCTTCATCTGGAGTCCTTTGCAGGTCATTCTTGAGTCTAAATTGAAGCCCCAGAAGTCTTCTTTCCAATGGTGGAAGCCTCACATCAAAATTCCAAGTTTGAAAGAAGATATACCTCTTTTAATGAAGACTGCTCAGTTTTGGCTCAATCGGATTGATATCTAACTTCAACCAGCCATATCTCCCTCATCCGGACTCGGCTTGAGAAGATTCTTGAGTGTAAAATGTAGCCCCGGAAGTCCAATTTCCAATGGTGGTGGCCTCATAGCTGAAATCTAAGTGTACAAAAGGATATGCCTGATTTAGCGAGAGCTACTTGACTCTCTCTTAATAGTTCATGCCCAACTTCTTTCAAAACTAGGTTTCTTCCCTCTCCTCCAATTTTCTTCAACTCCAAACCCCTAAATAATATTTTTTGAAAGATTTTCAAAGAGTTTCCCTCTCTTTCATTCATTTCCACTTTGTCCTTGCTCAATTTACCGAAAAGCGCAACATTTAATGAAATGCGAGCCTCGGAACATCATAAAAACTTTTTTTTTTTAAATATTTTGAAAGAGAGGGTTTTAAGGTCTAAAAATTATTTTGTTCAAAAGGCTTTGATCCAAAATAAGGGGGTGTGCGGTTGGGACTTGACACTCTCCTTGCCAAAGAAATCGAACCTTTGCACTACACAACTTTCACTACCAAGTAAGCAATTAGAGGCACCCAAGTCTTAAGGGCGGTCAAAAATGGGGTGTGTACAGTTGCCCCTCTTTGACAGATTTCTGAGTCATGAAATGACGTGAGTGAATGTCAAAGCCCAGAGACGACCCATTTTGACAAGGCCGTAAAACTTGGGCAAACAAACAAAATGCAGATACAGTTGGTTGACCCCGAAGGTTGCCTACGTATCCCTTTGCAAGGAATCAAACCAGCATAGTTCAGGGGCAGAATGCAAAATGGTACACAATATAACAAAACAATGTACATAATATGCAATGTAATTGAATCATCAAACCACAAGTAGTACAAAACCATACAAATACCATAAAGGGATGGAGATGCAACATCAAACTACGTTTAACACAGAAAAGGTGCTGGAACCCTCAAATCACAATTCTCTTAGTGGAGTAGGCGTATGCACATGTAGAACTATGTGTTTCATAGAAAGAATACAAGTAATTTGGTGGGATGATATAAGTGAGGAATGATCTGCTGTGGAAAGATTGTGATCTTAAATGCTGAATGCAACAAAACAAAGTACAATGCAATGGATGCAGTGAATAAGGCGTAATCCGAACCACATTTTACTTAGAAAAGGTATGGACACAAAACGGACCACGTCTAACACAGAAAAGGTACCGAAACCCTCAGACCACAATTCTCTTAGTGGAATAGGCACGTACACATTATCACAGAACCATGCTTCAACGAAGCAAATGCATGAGCACATGCCAAACTAAGCTTGACATGGAAAGAATGCAGGCGATAAAATGGTATGATGTAATGGACGTAACAGATAGTGCAGTAAATACAAAAGGGTGACATACTCCAACCATGTTGGAATCATGAGAGGAGGAAGAATAAATTCCAAACACGCCGAAATCGTGTGAAGAAAGGAACACTCAAACCACGTTGAAATCGTGAGAAAAGGTCCAAAAACAACTACTCAGTGGCGCGTTCCACGCAACCTGAGATAAATTCCAAACACGCTGATATCGTGTGAGGAAAGGAACACTTAAATCACGTTGGAATCGTGAGAAGAGGTCCTAAGACAATTACTCAGGGGCGCGTTCCACGCAACCTGAGAAAAACTCCAAACACGTTGAAATCGTGTGAGGAAAGGAATGCTTAAACCACGCTGGAGTAGTAAAAAGAGATCCTAAGACAACTACTTAGGGGCGCGTTCCACGCAACTTGAGAAAAACTCCAAACACACTAAAATCATGTGAGGAAAGGAACGCTCAAATCACGTTGGAGTCGTGAGAAGAGGTCCTAAGACAACTACTCAGGGGCGCATTCCACAACCTGAGAAAAACTCCAAACACGCTGAAATCGTGTGAAGAAAGGAATGCTTAAACCACACTGGAGTCGTAAGAAGAGATCCTAAGACAACTACTTAGGGGCGCGTTCCACGCAACTTGAGAAAAACTCCAAACAAGCTAAAATTGTGTGAGGAAAGGAACACTCAAATCACGTTGGAGTCGTGAGAAGAGGTCCTAAGACAACTACTCAAGGGTGCGTTCCACACAACCTAAGAAAAACTCCAAACACGCTGAAATCGTGTGAGGAAAAGAACACTCTAACCACGCTGAAATCGTGAGAAAAGGTTCAAAGAAAACCATTCAGGGGCGCATTCCACGCATCCTGAAATAAATTCCAAACACGCTAAAATCGTGTGAGGAAATGAACACTCTAACCACGCTAAAATCGTGAGAAGAGGTCCGAAGAAAACCACTCAGGGGCGCGTTCCACGCGTCCTAAAATAAATTCCAAACACGCTGAAATCGTGTGAGGAAAGGAACACTCTAACCACACTGAAATCGTGAGAAGAGGTCCGAAGAAAACCACTTAGGGATGTGTTCCAGGCGTCCTGAGATAAATTCTAAACACGCTGAAATCATGTGAGGAAAGGAACACTCTAACCACGCTGAAATCGTGAAAAGATGTCCAAAGAAAAGTTGTTAGGAGCGTGTTCCACGCATCCTAAGAAAAATTCCAAACACGCTGAAATCGTGTGCGGAAAGGAATACTCTAACCACGCTGAAATTATGAGAAGAGGTTCGAAGAAAAGAAAACAGGAGCGCGTTCCACGTATCCTGAGAAAGCCCCAAGGGACAATGATCCTAAACGCTACTAAACATAAAAGGATAAATGATACAAGATAACACAAGATGCAAATAAATGCAATAAGTGCAATGATGTGATACATGTTATAAGCAATGTAGTGCATGATGTTTAGGGAATGCAATAAACAAGCAAAGCGGCACTTTAGAAAGCACGTCATGGGGCGAGTGACGATGAACCACTCTACTCTAACGGGGATCTCTCCCTTGTGTTCTTCGAACTCTTACTTTCAACTCACAGTTCAAAGGCCCTCAAATGCTGACACGGGGTAACCTCTACATGTAGAAGCCACGGATGCCGTTTGTCTTCCTAATCATGTTCAAAACTTTCCCTATTCTCCAACGGGGTGACAGACTAAGTTGGTTCAGTATCCAGAATTAAGGCGCACACGTGCTATCTCAATCTATGGGGCTACGATACAGATTTCAAGCCAAGGATACACCCCTGGGTATTCAAACCAAACTTTAGTCTTGGAAATTCCGAACCTTTGTGTTCTAGGCATTGCCATTCGAACTCTAGTTTCCACCGTCGCAGTTGGTCTCCTAGGAAGTCATTGCAAACACAGCCAAGACGCCTCTGGCAGGGAATGGTATTCGACGATAGCACTTTGATTGCCATTCTGGCTTGAAGCAGGCTTGATCTTGAGCTTGAGGTAGAGGTACACTCATACTTTAGAGCATTGACAAGGCATGAGGAGATACATCCGGATTGCAATCTCGGAATTTTCTGAAGGTGAAACACACTAAGATGCTCCAAATTTTCCCTTTTTTCTTTTACTTTGCAGTCTAGAACCCATGTAGCTTCAGATAGGTTCTTGTTCTATTATTCTCACATGACTTGGGTTGAACCCTACAGTTTATGAAAGAACAAATCTTGTTTTGCACATATGTAGAGAACGACACAGCACTCTGAGCACAAAAGCGATTTATTTTTGAAATTAAAACTAACAATGAGTTCTCAACTGGGTATTGAGCCTACGACTGACCACAGTCAAAATGAATCAACAAAGAGAAAACAAAGTAAAACAACATAAACACATCTATTAACACTCGAAACGACTAAAAACAAGAATCAAGACAAACAAAAACAACAAACACAACACTCGAAAGTATTTTTAGACACCCCATTTTTTACCGTCCTCAAGACTTGGACGTCATCGTTTGAACACTCGATGATCATCCATACTCGTGTTCGTTTTGAGCTCCTGAAGGTCTCGGCTGCGTGCCTTGCCTTAGAACCTCTCAACTTGTCTGTTTTGTGCTTGGTTGTGGACCAAGAGCTTGTGGTTTTGTTTTTGAGGGAAAAGGATGGCCTTTTGGCTAGCCCTCCAACTCATCAGCCAGGCCCTGTGCCCATCGGCCATGTTTTCTCTCCATCGGCCATCAGTGGTGGCCGGTCGGCACCCTTTTTGGCCGGTCGGCCATGTTTGTTAGCCGAGGCCTTTCTATTTGCTTTTGTAGATATTTTTGTGCCAGATGTGACAGCTGGTGAGCACAGATTTCATCCTCTATACACGTGTATGGAGGGATTGAACCAAGCCCTTAGCTTGTCCAACAAGCCTACGACTTGATTTTCTATAAGAAGAGAGGTCCTTCTCCCTTTCTAGAGGTTCTGAAAATTGGAGATACAAAACATATATATCTCTCTATATTTCCCTCTCTCTCTCTATATATATATATATATATATTGCTTAAAAATGTGTTTTGTCTTCACTTTTGCACTACAACACCTAGTAAAGCACCATTGCTTGGTCACTAAGGTACTAGAGGACCTTGTTTGGACTCTCAAAGTTTGTTTTCTTTGGCTCAGAAGTGCTGGTTTGCTGTGGTTCTTCAAGGGTGAGTTGTTACCCCTTTTAAGCCTTGTTTTGCTTAAGTGTTTGGCCCCCTTTGCATACTGTTTTAGGCCTTGCTTTCAACTAAAAAAGGTTCTTATTTTAAGTGCTTAACATGTTTGTTTAAGGCTTCCTTGGTGTTGGGGGTGGTCTACCCCCTCTTGTGCCTTGTTTGGCTTTGTTTTGTACCATCATGTTAAGCCATTGGGACCACCTCTTTTTGACCTTCTCACCACTGAAACTCAGTGGAATTTCAGTGGTGGAAAGTTTATTTTGAGGTCCCAAATAAGAGGGGGTCATCCCCTCTCCTTATATCTTGGTTGCTTGCCTTATTGGCATCATGTTTGAGCATGTTTATCTAGCATATGTTGGCTCCATCTCAGCCTATTTTTGACCTTATTTCTATATGGCATGCCTTTGTTTTGGCTTAGTTTAGGTCACCCTTGCATGTTATATACACTTGTAGTGTAATCCTTGTAGTGTAATCCTTGTGTTATGTGCATGATTTGGCATCATTCCTTACATGAATTCAGAGCATATTTCATTACCACACTCTTACATTTTCCACTTCTTCAGTGTGTTTGAGAGTTATGTCTTCATGCCTTGCTTGTGAACCAATGTGTATGCATGCTTTTACTTGCTTTCAGACTTCATTTTCAGCATGTTTTGGCCATTGTCTTGGCATGCATGAGGCTTGTTTGAGTTTGGTTTGGTCCATTGAGTGTTGCATTACATGGCCCTTGCGTTATGTCCTTCACTAGTCTCAATACTTAAGGGCTCTAACTTGCCATACTCATTGTGTTTGCATGTTATGCATTGCATTGTGTTAGCATGTTGTGTGTTGCATTGTGTTTGGGTCGGATGTCAATCCAAACACGAGGAAAGTCTCATGTTTCATACTCAAAGTGATAAAACGTGCCTCATTTCTTAGTCACCTATACCTTTGATCATGTATGATAAGGTTATGTGGTATTTGTGTGCATTCATTGACATTGATTTGTGCAACTCGGCCTCTTTGGCCATCATGCATTGAGATGCGTGATTGATGGCTCGAGAGCCGAGCACTACACTCCTTTGAGCTTTAGACATGATAAGGAGTGTGGTTGCACACACATTTTCTTGCAAATACACTACCATACCTCTGTTAGTACTCTGTTGCAGCAAAGGGAGAATTTGCAGGAAGCAGTCGCCGACCGACCACAAAGTCTGCCGATCGACTATCAAAATTGGTCGATAGCCATAAACTCTGGCCGATGGCTATTCCTCTTGGCCGATCATCCATCAGAGTGTTCATAAGGTGGGTTATAAGTACCTTGGAAGTTGGCACAATTTTCAAAAGTCCAGAAGTGTGCAAACAGAGGCATCACGAGGCACGGTAATGGATTTCCGAGCGGAGCCGACCGAGCATGCATCTCTTCCTTGCCCGCGAGACCATTTCACTGCTTATGATTAGTTTGCGTAATTAGTTATTCAATTTGTTGTGTAATATCTCAACTAGCTTAGTATAGCTATTTGTTTCAATTCGGGTGTGTAATAATTAATTAGTTAAGTTAGTTAATTAGTTTGGTTTGTAATAATTAGTTAATTAGCTTAACTTAGCTAACTTAGCTTATTCATTCGGGCCCTCCGTCCAGAGGGCACAACTGTTGTAATAACTGTGCGTGTGTGTGATGCATGTCTTCCAACCCCCATTTCTTTCTCCCTTTAACATAACCGCTTTCGATGCTTAGATTAAGGCATGTTTCAATTAGCATACTTATGCCTTGCATGCGTGCATCCATTCATCTGCCTTGCATGCACCGGGCTCAGCGCATCATTCAAACTGCATTGTATTTCAATACCTATTTGAATACATGTATCAAGTGTTGTAAATCATCTGCCATCTTAGAATAGCCGAGCCTAATTAGTTGCATTTTTGCATGTGTTGCATTAGACATCTTAACATAGCTAGGATCATGCATGATTTCTAACTAGCTTCTTTTTTGGCTCGGAGTACACTGTGAGTGTTTACGCTTTAACATCCTTGCATGTGTGTAAGTGACTGCCATAATAGCATGCTTACCATGAGGCTATGTGCTTAAGTGATTAACTGCTTGAATGCCTGTGGGTAGAGGCTTGATTGCCTGGATTGGAACAACTCGATGATTGTAAGTTTTAAGCCCACTTGAAGTGGCAAAATCATATTTTCCTAAGCCCACTTGAGGGTGGCAAATCCGCGTCTTAGCCTACTTGCGAGTAGCAACTTCAAACCACTTTCAAAAACAAACATGAGTTGTTTTGTTCCAATCCGCGTGATTGAGTCTATACTTGTATGTTGTGCGCATCACATAGTAAGGTTAGCTAATAAACCGAAATAAGAACACATGTGTTTTCAAAAACAACATATCTTGTTAGTAGAGGCCGATCTTTGATCGGGCGAGAGGGGGTGCTCATTTCATGACCTTCCCCCCTTCGTACCCAAATTCCCGAGCCGAGGCAACTTTAGTGATGACGGACACGTGGCTTTAGGCATGAGTCAGGGTTTCCTAAATTTCCCAAAAACAAAACATTTAGGTGGCGACTTTGAAATCTGGCAAAGCAATCCATGTTTGGCGCTTTTTGATTAAAATCAATTTTCCAAAACGATTTGCTGAATTTGGACTCTTTGGTGATTTATCAGTCTTACATTGCACTTTGTGAGATTAGATTCAGAACCGTAACAGGAGTCCGAACTGTAGTAGCTAGAACAACGATTCGCACCCTTGTGCGTGGAGCGGAGTTTGGGGCAGTCTACAGTGTTCCAACAGTGGAAGACCTCTCAGTTCATGAGGAGCCTGTTTCTCCAAGTATTGTTTTCCACCCTTTCTTATTTGTGATTCTCACATCACTTTGGCACTCAATCTTTTTTTCTCTGAAAAGCCATTTCCTCACTTTTCCTCTCAACGCACATCTCTCTATTTTTTAATCTCTCTTATTTTTTATCCCTCCTCTGGGTGGTTGATGGATAAGAAGAAAGTCGTGGGTTCTATCCCCTGGTATTCTGCTAAATTCTCTTTATTTCGCTCACAACTAGTGAGCTATCCCACAGAAGGGTTGTGGTGCGACTGGATATGCAGCAGATCTGCAGCTGACATCGGTTGATGATGCCCTTGGCTTAGCTTAACCAAGATGAGCTACAACATGTCCCACCGGCCAAGTATACAATTGATTGGTCTCACACATTGCGTTTTCTATGTCCTCATTCTGGGTCAGATGCCAATTTGGGTGTGATCATCCGGATGAAGGAACCGAATATCCCGTTCCATTTCCAGTTCGTGTTTCGCACTTGGCTTGATACCTCGCTACTTGGAGGATGTGAGAGCTTTTGGCCTTCTGCTGTTAGCTTCAGCTGTGCCCTTGCTGGCGAGCACATTGATAACGGGAAAAAGACAGAAAACCTGACTCAACAGTGCCACTAGTTCATCATTTTGACCATTTTTGTTTTTGTTTTCTGTTAAAACAATTTTGACCAACATGAGGGTCAGATTAACATACTTGTTCGACTTTCTGCTTTGAAATCATGTAAGTCAGGCTATGAGCACTAAAAATTTTCTTTTTTTGGGTCCAAGAAATTGTCCAGTTTTGGAAAAATGGAATAATTTTCGAGAGAATTAGTTAACCTCATTAAAAATCCTCAAAATTTGTTTTTGCAAACGGCCATTGCTCGACAAACATGGAATTAACTCTTGAGATGCACAACCTCAGATCTAAACTTGAATTGTTTTACAGCTGAATTTTTTTAATGGAATAGAACAACTGATTTTGAACGAAGACAAGCCAATTTGCACATGGATAAGATAGCCGAGTTGAACAAGGATAAACCAATCAATATGGATGAGACCAGCAGGTTGAAAATGATTGGGGTCGAATTTCAGGATGAAGTTGCCTACGCATCCCAAAGATGGGAATCAGGTTGTACGTAGTTCCGGGTTGAGGTTCACTCGGGTGTTGACAATCTCTTTTTGTGCTCTAACTTTTGCCAATGTCGCCCTTTCGGGTTTTCAACCTTGCGAGCTATTTTTCTTTTGTTTTCATTTCTTTTTTTTTTTTCTTCTTTCTTTTTTTGCTTCGTTTCATTTTTTCATTTTTGTTCTTTTCTTTTTTTTCTCTGCTCTAACTTTTACCAGGGTCGCCCTTCCTGGTTTTCAGCCCAACGAGCCTCTCAAGGATAGAAAAGTTTAACTTGTCCATGTTGATCAGTTTTGAGATCTTGAAGCCATCTGAATCCAGTAGAATAACTGATGTTCGCTGATGATGTAGAAGTTTATCCAATCGGATCTAAATTTGCCCCTAGTGTTGTGGATAGGAACTCGATTGTCCTTCAGCGAAAATTTTCTTCTTTCAGATTCTGAAATTTGGCTTTCTTGCCGATCTATATTGATTTGAGAAGTGACCCATTTTTGAATCTTTGATCTTGACATTTTTTTCTCCTAGTTCAAGGGTTTCTTCCAATCCAGCTACTTAAGCTTCCTTTGATGACATATGACCTTCTTGCCCCTAGTTCAAGAGCTGTTTCCAATCCGGCCATGCAAACCTTACATTATGATTGATCGTTGAACATTCTAAATCAAGGTTCAAGGTTTGAAAGCAAAAGGGTCGAGTCTTGAGACCGAGAGTGATCCTATGCTGTACAATCTCGAGAGCGATTTCATGCATGTCTTCGTAGGACCACGCAAAACATTTTTTGAAATCTTTTAAGAAAGCGGCTAGTCCCACTCGTCGAAGACAATGGAGAACCAATCTAGATCAAGCCAGGATCCTTCTTAGTACTCACATTAACAAACATGATCTCATTCATTAAGGGCTTAGCATGCCTCTCTTCCTCTCAGTTGATCAAATTTTTGCAAATCCCGAAGAATTCCTTTCTCTTTGTTTTCATTACAGTGTTAGAAAAGTTTTGAAAAACTTAGGTCAATGTAATGATTTAAAGGCACATAAAAAGTAGGTGAAAATGTACTACCGTTTCATTCAGACGCAAAACAAAGAGTGTAAAAGACAAACACAAAACAAGATAAGGATGTCCGAGGTAACACCCCCAAAATCACCTGACTCTAACACAACAGGACTGACTTGATACAACAAGACAGACTCAATACAACACAACAAGACTGACCCAATACCCAAGTTAGAAAGTACAATAAACAACATTTGCACATTGCTTAAAACAGTGCGTGCCATCCACCACATCTAGAGTAAAATGAGCGGCATTAGCAGGTGGTTCATCCCCCGATCACATAATCATATTATCCCCCGAGTTCATCGATCCAGTACCGATAGACTTTGTATGACCTGGTGCGACGATGACCTTTTTATCAATCAGATCTTGTATTTCATGGCGAAGACGAAAACAACTGTTAGTGTCATGGCCAGTTTGTTGATGGAAGGCACAGTACTTGGCCGGATTATGCTTAGCTGGAAGGGATCCAGGAGAGGCCGAGGCTCAAAGGGTTTGAGATGGCCTTGTCCTTTAAGGATTTGAAGAGCTTTGGACAAGGTCATGTAAAGCAGGGTGAAGACCCTCTGGCCTCAGGGTTGGTGCTTCGAGGTTTGTGGAGTTATGTTGGATGTACCAGCAAAGGGGTTGGCAGGTGTTGACTAGGTTTGATGATCTTTTCCGAGTGTAGGATTAGAGTTGAAAGGGGTGTTTCTGGTATGAAAGCCCTTTTACCGGCTTGCCCTTTATTCAAAATGCTTTCATCCTAAGTGGCACACTTGCTGTTTGTTCAGTCCTTCATCCTTTAAAGCCTCAACAGCCCACTAAAGATGTTCATAGGGACCAATGCCTGCCCCTAGCTTGTTCTTGCCATTTGCCTCCACTTTACCAACGGATTGGCCTTCTTCAACTGCAGCCTGTCCCAAGATTGGGGAGCCTTTTGGTGCGAAATTTCTGGCCCGTGATATGGTTGATGATGGAACCAAAATTTCAAAGGCTAAATTTGCCACAGTTCTTTGCAAATCTTCAATCATGCTCACTAGTTCAAAAGTAGTGGGTTCATGAGTTTGAGATGATTGGGGTTCAAATGCATCTATCATACATAAGTCCGTATTTTCTGGAATGAACACCTCAAGCTTGGGTAAATGGGTTGGGGTGATATATATGCTGGGGTTGTAAGTAGATGGCACTGTATGGATTAAATTGAGGTGTGGAGGTGATAGGTTATGGGTGGCCTGAGGTCCTTTTGGTGGAGCTATGATCTCTTCGTCAATGAGATCTTGAATCTTATGACGGAGACGGATGCAACGGTTTGTATCATGACCGTGTTGTTGATGATAGGCACAGTATTTAGCTGGGTCATATCTTGGTGGAAGAGGATTTGGAAGGGGTTAAGGTTCTAGGAGTTCTAGGTACCCTTTTTCTTGCAGCATTCTCAAAGCTTTAGAGAGACTCATGTAAAAAGGATGGAAATTTCGAGCTTGAGGTCGAGTTAAAGTGGTTAGTTTTTGGACATTGAGGGGAGTGGTGACCGTCTTTACTTCTGAGCATTTCGCAGCTGTGCTACCATCAGTAGTAGCATTGGAACTGCGAACAACATTCTTCTTCAAAAGCTTATTTTCTTCCACAAAGATCCCTTGTCTGATGGCATCCTCAATTTGAACCCCAATTTCATGAAGCTCTAGAAAGGTAAACAGAGGTAGAATGATCATCTTCTGCAGTAACTCGCCATGCAGATTCCGAATAATCATCCTGATCTGATCTTTTTCAGAAGGCCTTATAGTCATCATCGAGGCCTTCACTCTCCACCTCGTCACGAACTCTAAGAAACCCTCATTTAGCTCTTAGCGGGTGACTTCGAGATCACAAGTTGTGACCTCGATCTGTGTGTTATAGGAGTATTGAGCAATAAAGGCCTCAGCCATCTCTTCCCAATTCAGTTTTACAGAGTCCTCTAATTTAGCATATCAGGTTACGGCTATCCCAGACATGGTTCAGCCGAATAGTGACAACTTCTGGGCTGGGGTCAAACCCACTGGCCTCAGGATATCAGAAAACAGGCAGAGATGCACCATTGGGTCTCTAGAGCCATCGAAGCGGTCGATATGCGGCATTTTAAACTACTCCGATAAAGTAATTGCAGATTCAATATACCCGTCCTCTAAATCTGGGATAGAGTTCACTCATTGTGCTCATTTGAATAACTTCTCTAGTTTATTGACCTTAAGTGCAATTGGGTCAACCTTAAATTCAAATGGGGCTTCGGTTTGATAAACAGGAGCTTTAGAGACCTGTTCTGGGATTGGCTCCGCCGGATTGCCCTGAGTCTCTTGGACATTAGTAGTATGGGCAGTGGCTCCGGGTGTCGGGTTACCCATGAGAGGTGCATGAGATGTAAAAGTCGCGGCCGGCTGTGGCTGTTATTGTTGTAGCTGGGTTATCACTTCGGCCTGATGAGTCGTGACTTCAGCCTGATGAACTACGTCCTGCTGCAGTGCCTCAATTGTCTATTGCAGGTGCTGTATCAGTTCTTCGACACTGGCTGGGGGATACTGAGCCATGGGAATGGGTGATTGATCTCGTGTTGAGTTGAATGTAGACAACTGTTCCCGGACCTGACTGGACACTAGTGAACCGAAGGGTGACTGCTGTAGACACTGCACTGGTAAGTCCTGCCTAACTCTCCTCCATCTTATAACTGGTGAGAGTGAGGTAAACACAGGTTGCTTCTGAACAATTTCTGACCTGACAAAGTCTATTGACACAAGTCCAGAGTACCTGGAGGATATTGGAGCCTTCTGAAGCAATGGTTTCAGGCCTACCTTGCAAAAGAGAAAACAGACAGCATCTCAGCCCAATTTCACTAGAACAGATATGATCACAGCTGAACAACTATGCTCTCTACTGAATTCTGCCCCAAAACAGATACCACCTTGGCAACTGATATGCACATCCCTGTACAATTTCACTGTAAAGCACATACCAGTTAAGTAAGAGCCAAAACACCCCTCTGAGAGGGTAGGGTTACCCTGTCCTAGTTTCGTCAGGAGCAAGGGTTTCACTATGCACAACAAGTGGCTTCACACAATCCCTGCATTCGGTTAAGCAACCTGTCCTAGTTTGGAACAGTCTCTATGGCTTCTGATATGCAACTAGGTCGATTGGTCAAAAAAAGATACCTCAGCAAGACTACCTAATATACCTCTCACACCTAACACCGAGAAGTGAAAGGAGGATCAAAAGTACAGCGGTAGTCCAGATCCAAGGGTTGTGTTCCCATCGTAGCAGAGCCCGCAATCGGTCAGCCTTTTGGAAAGCTTTTCCAAGCAAGCCTCCCGCAAATCACTCAGGAATAGCAGATGGCAAACACTGTGACTTAGGCGCACCGATGCAAATGCAAATGCAAATACAAAAAAACACATAAGTGTAGATAACATAACATATCACGAGTTCGAGTCAAGTTCTCTAAATCCCCAGCAGAGTCACCAGAAACTATGGACTCGCCTTTTTTTGCGCCCCCGCCTTTAGGAAAGGGTTTGAAAAGAAGCCCTCATAATTGGGACTCCCGCGATTCTGAATCTAGTCTCACAAGTGCAATGTGAAACTGATAAACACCAAAGAGTCCAATCTTGAAAATCTTTTTGGAAAATGGATTTTTAATCAAATAATGCCATAATTGGACTGCTTTGCCAGATTACATAGTCGTCACCTAAATATTTTATTTTGGAAAAATTTAGGAAACCATGACTTGTGCCAAAAGCCATGTGTCCATCATCACCAAAGTTGCCTCGGCTCGGGAACTTGGGTACAAGGGGAGAAGGTCATGAATTGAGCACCCCCGCTCAGCCGATCAAAGATCGGCCTCTACTAATCATGATATGTTCTTTTATAAACATTATGTATTCTTGTTCTGATTATTAGCTAACATTACTATGTGACGCACACAAGTAAGTATAAACTAGTCGCATGACTTGGAACAATTCAACTCGTGTTTGTTCTCGAAAATGGTTTGAATTTGCCACCCTCAAGTGGGCTTAAAACAGATATTTGCCACCAAACATAGTGGGCTTAAAACATGAATTTTCTACAAGCATGTAAATCATGGCAATATAGCAATCACACTCATGCAAGTATGCTAAAGCGTAAACACTTACCAAGTACTCCAAGCCAAAAACAAAAACTAGTTAGAAAGATGCATGATCCTAACTATGTTAAAGGATTAATGCAACGCATGCAAGATGCAATTAATAGGCTCTGCTACTAATATGGCATATGATTTGCAACACTTTCATAGCATGCTTTGAAACATGTATTCAAAGAAGTATTAAAATTGCGATGCAGTTTGAATGATGCGCCAAGCCTCGGTGCATGCAAGACAAATGAATGGACGCAAACATGAGAGCATAAGGTATGCTAATAGAAAATGTCCCTAATCTAACCATCGAAAGCGGTTAAATAAAAGGGAGAAAAATGCGAGGTTGGGAGACATGCACACACGCACGCACACTTATTACAACATTACGCCCTCGCGAAGAAGGGTCTGAATGAATAAGAGCTAAGCTAATCTAAGCTAATTATTACAAAACTCTAAACTAATTAACTATTCTAGTTAACTAATTATTACAAACCGAATTAAGCTAATTAATTACAATACGAATTAATTAACTAAATAATTACAACACTTGTATGAATGAATCAGCTACAACTAACTAATTAAACAAAGCAAGTAAATGGCCTCGAGGGCGAGGGATGCATGCATGCTTGGTTGGTTTCCTCCCAAAAATCCACCGCCTTGCCATCAAACACCTCTGTTTGCACTTGTTTGAACACCAACAGTGCTGCCAACTTCAAGAAGGCCTCTGTTCCAACTCAGGAGCACACTTGTGTAATTTTTCTCATTGGTGGCCGGTCGGCCACCAATGGTGGCTGCCGGCTACCATTGGTGGCCGGTCGGCCACTACTGGTGGTTATCAGCCACCCCTTCCTTGGACTTCTTCTTTTTGCTACAACAGAGATCAAACAAAGGCAAAACAGTGTATTCTCAACAAGTGTATGTACTGTTACTCTCCTTATCATCGCACAAGCTCAAAGGAGTGTAACTCTTGGACCTCAAACCATCAACTAAGAATTTTCCATGCATGATGGTCAAAAAACCAAGTTTGTACAAGCTTAATGAGTGCAAAACAAGACTCAACAAAAACCACTACCCTATCATGCATGATCAAGGGTGATGGTGACCAAGAAAAGTGGCACGTTTCATCACTTTAAGTATGAAACGTCCCATTTTTCTCGTGTTCGAATTAACATCCGATCCGAACACATGCAATGCAACATGAAGATGCTTTATCTTGCCTCTTTTACTTGTTCATTTTTGTTTACTCATTTTAGATTACCAATCCATTCTTTAATTGATTAAGTCCAAGGTGAATGTCCACTAATGGAAGAAATGTCAACCAAGGGATGATTTAAGGCAAAAGAGAGGTCATGCCTTTGATTAGTAGAAACCCTTAAAAGAGGATTGAAACCATTAAGCACAAATCTCGATCTCAAGCTTAGACATAACCCAAAGGTTAACCAAAAAAATTCAGTGGTTAAAAGGCCAAAAAAATTTATTTTGAAAGTGATGAAAAGATGGCACAAAAGCTTAACAAGCAAACAGACAAGAAGGGTGGACCACCCCCTAACTCAAAATAGGCTCAAACCACCATTTTTAGGTCATAAAAATAGAGGTTTTTACAATTGAAAACCAGCTCAAAAATAGTGTCAAAAGATGGCAAAACAAGTATGGAAATTAAGCTAGCAACGAGGAGTTTCTACCTCTTGAAGGAAAGACACAATTTTGGCAACAATTCAAGCCAAATTCAAGCTAAAATCACTTTCTAGAGCTCAAAGAGGGCCTCCTAGAATCTCAGCTCAAAGATAACCAACTTTGATCAAGAATGTCTAGGCAAAGGAGAACTGTATCTCTACTTGTATGCACAAAAGGGCAAGAGAGAGAGAAATCTAGAGAGAGAGAATTGTAGAGAGAGACAGAGAGGAATTTTAGAGAGAGAGGCTCCCAAAATTTTCTAACCTTGCAATATGAGAGATATGGCCTCTATATATAGAAAAAAGAGAGCCTTGGTTGAAAATATCTGAATTAGAGACAACTAGCACAGTGTAGAACAGTTAGAGGAGAAATATCTACAAAATTTGAGCTTTGTTGACACCTGTGGCCGACCGGCCATCAAACTCCATTTGTGGCCGAAACATGGTCGACAAGCTTCACTAGTGGCCGACAAGCAAAAATGGTTTCTGGCCCCGACTTCAAACATGCATATCTCCTTAATCCGAACTCTTTTGTAAGTCATTCTTCAGTCTAAATTGAAACCCCAGAAGTCTTCTTTCCAATGGTGGAATCCTCATATCAAAATTCCAAGTGTGCAAAAAGATATGCCTCTTTTAGTGGAGACTGCTCAGTTTCGGCTCAATCGAATTGATGCTTAACTTCAACCAGCCATATCTCCCTCATCCAGACTCGGCTTGAGGATATTCTTGAGTGTAAAATGTAGCCCCGGAAGTCCAATTTCCAATGGTGGTGGCTGAAATCCAAGTTTACAAAAGGATAGGCTTGATTTAGTGAGAGTTACTCGACTCTCTCTTAACGGTTCATGCCCAACTTCATTCAAAACTAGGTTTCTTCCCTCACCTCCAATTTTCTTCAACTCCAAACCCCTAAATAAGATATTTTGAAAGATTTTTCAAAGAGTTTCCCTCTCTTTAATTCATTTCCACTTTGTCCTTGCTTGGTTTACCGAAAAGCGCAACATTTAACGAAATACGAGCCTCGGAACATCATAGAAACTTTTTTTCAAAAATATTTTGAAAGATAGGCTTTTAAGGTCTAAAAATCATTTTGGTCAAAAGGCTTTGATCCAAAAAAAGGGGGTGTGAGGTTGGGAATTAACGCTCTCCTTGCCAAAGAAATCGAACCATTGCACTACACAACTTTCATCACCAAGTAAACAATCAGTGGCGCCCAAGTCTTAAAGGTGGTCAAAAATGGGGTGTCTACAGTAGTTACTGCGGTAGTCATTTCCCGCGAGAAGTTCAGACGGCATGACCGAAGATATTAGAGATGGGGACACTGACAGAATGTCTTCGTAACCTGGGCGCTGCAAGTATTGGCTCAACAACTTATTTGTCTTGGTCTTCTCTTTCCCTCGGAAACTCCAGATGATCATGACACCGACATTACTTGGAATGATGGTGGCACTAAAGATACCTAGAATGGTGGCGTTGAGACAAAGTGCCTCAGCAACTCTGCCGCTGTACATGTTCCCTTCGCAACTTCACCGCTACAAGCGTTGCCTCTGCAACTTGACTTGGGCATTTCTCCTCGCTGAGTCCATCTGGAGCCCTGGTGGGTCGGACCTGCCTCGGCCCACTTGTTGGCCCACTTCCCTTGGTCTTTGGCCCATGCTCGTTTTTTTTTCCTGGTCGCCTTCTTAAGGTGATCTTAGTGCTTGGGTCCATACTTAATTTTGGGGCTTAATTTCTGACCCTCTATATTTTGCCCCTGCGCACTTGGGAGACACACTCTGTGTTTCCCGCGCGTGCATGACGTCAGCGAGCAACCCAAAGGTTGCGTCGGTTGGGTCAGAAGTTGCATCGGCTCTGAAAAAGTACCCTTTTGACTGCCAGGTCATAATGACCTAGGGTAGCGTGCCAGCGCCCATTGCTAATTTTCTTTATAAATAATGCCCTTGAGTCCACTGGTTCCCCACTTCTTTCCAACACACCTATCTGTCTCCTTTGTCTTCTTCTCTCCCTTGTCCTCACTTTCCAAAGCCTTCCTACTTTTTCTTTATTCCTTTTCATGGCCAGCACGAGGTTTCTGCCCGACAGGGTTGCCCCACCCCCCACTAAGTGGAGGCGGGCCCCTTACTTCGAAGGGCTGGCTGACCCTTTCTGGAAGGCAGTTGACTCCTTCATTCCTGACGCCCCTCCTCTAGAGGAACCCCTGCTTCCTTTTGGAGAGGCCACTTTGGAAGATGCGGACATGGTTAACAAGGTTTCTGTGTTGCGGTTTCATGTGGAGCGTGGTGACTTTCCAAATTCTTACATCTACTATCGCACTCATTCGGGCCCTCCAGTAGATTGGTCCATTTGGGTCGATGACGTCATTGTGGATGGCGGCTTTGAGCAGTGTCTGCATGATGTCTGCCTTTTCAATGCCATTTTAATCTCGAGGGAGTTATCGGTGCGTAAGGTGCAAACCAACACTAATATGATTGTCTCCCGTTGGAGTCGTGACACCTACACTTTTGCCTTGGCATGGGGGGAGATAACCCCGACCCTGGAAGATGTTGCCGTCCTTTTATGCCTTAGCACCCATGGAGATCACCCCTTTGACCCAGCGTCTCTAACCCCAGCAGAGCAAGTCGCCGTCACTGTTCTTCAAACCGCCTTTCGAGAGGCACAGAAGTTTGATTCCTGGAATGATCTTAGAGCCGGGGAACTACTCCAAGAGAGGCCTAAAAGAGATAAGACTACCTATCTTTCTTGGTTGAAGAATTTCTTTAAGGACTTGCAGCCAGTTGTAGAGGACATCACTGAGGAGAGTCGTGGCATCGTAGTTGGTCCAGGCTACCGAGAAGACTTGTACTTGGCGGCGTTCGTCAGTTACTTCATCCCATTCTTTGTCCTACCTAGTAACCCTGCCGAAAGCATCAATCCCTTGGTATTTCCCTTAGCTGTAAAGCTTTGCAACGGTAATCAAATTCCTCTGGCTCCCCTCTTCCTGGGTAACTTATATTTTCGCCTTGACCTCATCCATTCGGAGATGGAGCGATCCATGGGTCGCTATGATGTGTGGAGTTTTGTGCATACCCAGTTCCTAACTGCCTTTTTCTATGAGAGATTTCTTGTCATGGGACCCATCCCTAAGAAACACGAGCCCTTCTTTACTGATGAAGTCTTTGATGCAAAGGGCCACTCTATCCTAGATGCAGAGGGTCGGCCTGTCATGAGGCAAGTGTGTCAACCCCTCCCTTACATCTCTCGGTGGCCTGGCCTTGGCACTAACAGGCCCTTTTCAGACTATGTTGACCATATGGAAGAGTGCGTGTTCCGCCCTTTCACTCAATCTCTCCCAGGCATTTCTGTTGTCCCTTTTTATTTTTCAGAGGCCCGTCACATTGATTTTTCTCTCGACAGTGTCCAAGCTAATTCTCTCCTTATTGCTGCCATGATTCACCTCGGATTTCTACCCGTGTAGAATGAAGAAGGCATGTCTAGTGTCGTCTACCGACTGGACAGGGTCCTTATGTAATTCGGGATGGATCAAGGCATCCCATATGCTCCCCCGCCTCAGACTGATTTCCACCGAAGTTTTCAACGATTTACCCATGACTACACTACTTTACTTGTGGAGGGCTTAGGAGTCATAGAGCTTCCCTTGCTTGGGAGAGAGGGTGCATGTGCTCCTAACAATAGGCTATTCTGACACCGCAATCTCAATTCCTTCTTTAATTTTTGCAATGATGCCCCGGTCGTCCCTGCAAGGAAACAATCTAGCATATTTTGTCGCTTTAAGCTTCTATCCCTGCTCGTTGTGGAGGAGCCTCACCCGTCTGGGGTAATGTCTGTTCAACCCTTGTAGATTGCTCCCCCCGAAGTGGGTACACCAGTACGCATGACCCGTTCCAAGCTGAGGGCAGCCCAAATAGCAGCGGCATCAGTTCCTAAGGCACATGCCTCGCCCAGTAGAAAGAGGCTCCGAAAGGTATCCATACTTAGACAAATATTTTGTATTATTTCCTTGTACTTATTATGTTTACTGTAATAACCGCATGATCTTCTTCTTATTTTTTTAAGGACCACGGACTATACTGCCCTCTGGTCTAGGGGGTTCTTCTACTGCCATTGGCATTTCTTCAGACTCAGACGATGATGACAACCTCCCTATTGCTACTAGGGTGACAAGATTCAAGACTCGTAAGACAATTCTTCCAGACGTTGAAGAGGAACCAAGTATGAGAGGCGAACCGACCGCTGAGGCCGAGCCAGTTGTCGAGGCTAAGCCAGTCGTGGAGGCCATAGGCAATGTGCAAGTTCCCCCTGCTGTGGAAGCTGCAGCAGATGATATAGCTGCTGAGGGTTTAGAGTCTCCACATCCTTCTGACTCTGTGCACTCCGACCGTTCTTCTGTTGGCGGAGATGATTTCGTACCTGAGGCCCCTAGAGAATATCGCGGCATGAGAGAGTCGCTGGAAGTTGCACCACCTCCCATTGGAACTGCATCTGGCGGTTCTTCCCAATCTACTAAGTCTCTGTTAATTCAGCAAGCTCCACTTCCAGACGTTCAAGTGGCTAAAGGGAGTGCAAGTGTAGCGGCTGCTACCACTGTTCCTACTGTGACCCCCCTAAATTTGGACCGACTTGCAGAGGTAGCTATCACTTTAGCCGCCCACACTGTTACTACTGCTGCTGGGACCTCTGATTCAGCTACTTTAGCAACCTTTGAACAGCTAGCAGACTTGTACCCCACTCATTTTTTAGAGGTGCCAGCTGACCTTGGGATGTCTCGAGAATTTTATAATGTAATGGACACCACTGCTGTCCTAGATTTGTACGTTAGAGATTACCAGATGGATGACCTCTTTTCAGAGCGACATAATGGTGCAAGTAGTTTTGGTCTTTCTCACGAATCCAGTTCACTCGGTCGCCAGCCAGCGTCTACCCACTCCATTGCCGCTGGGCAGTCATCTTCAGGGGAAGTGTGCCACCCTCAGACCTTTGGTCGTCCCATCAGTCTCCCTCCAGTGATTGAAGCTAGCAGTGGTGTGAGAGAGTCCCCCCAGCCCTCAGAGAAAGTTTCCTTCCTAAGTTACTGGGTTTCCTCCAAAGCTGCTTCGACCCTTACTCATATCCAAGCGCTGCATTTGAACACCTTTACTGCCTTTAATGTCCCTGGATCTATAGTATAAACGACACTACTAGAGTCACTTGCTGGCTTTATTCATGACCTTGCTACCAAGCAGATCCTGACAACTCCTAGTAAGTTCGTAGAAAGTGCCGAGGCTAATCTGAGCGGCTTTGAGAGGAATGGTTTGAACCTATCATGGATGAGGGCCAGGCTTCAGACGGTTGACGGTTTCCTCGAGCACGCCGACAATGTGGCGATGATTGTGTCCCTAGAGGAGACTATTAAGGAGTGTGAGGGTGTCCTAGAACAGCACTGACAGAACCTGGCTCGGTTCAAAGAGAAGGACTTTGCATTAGTTGCCCAGTTGCCTCAAGATGTGACTCTGATGGACTCCCTCTTGAAGGGTTTGATTTGATGTAACTTTGTGACTTTGTTATGATTTATTCCATTTTTCCTTACTTTATTTTGTTGTTGCATCGCGCCTGGTGCGCCTTTTCTTTTCTTTTCTTTTTCTCTATCATGACTTTTTTTCAAACATTGTAATCTGTTCTGAAAGTTTGACTTTAATGGAAAGCATGGACGTTTGGTAGTACTTTTGGGTTTCATTTCATCGCTTTTCTTTACATTTCTTCTTACATAACTTCTAAAGATAAGGAAAGCTCTTGAAGTGAACAAAACTTCATCATGACTAAGCTTTTACAAGTGTAAAATTTTACTAAGTATGGAAAACTTTACTCAAACTAAGTGAATATGAGAGCAAAAGGCTTACTAAGTGTATGACACCTTCTTTACACTTTGCTTTGGAAACATTAACCAAGAAACTTTACAACTCTTTTTCCTGAACAAAAGGAACTAAGGAAAATATTCTTTAACATACTTGGCGTTAACAGGACCAGTTCTGAATCCATCATCTACTCTTGTCAACTTGTAGTACTCGCTGCTGCTTGCCTCAGCAACTTTGTAGGGGCCTTCCCATCTGGGTGAGAACTTGGGAATTGGCTACCCCCACATGATTGCATCCACTGTTTTCTATACTAAGTCCCCTTCCTTGAACTTTCTGTGTTGAACAGATTGATTGTAAGCACGGGCTATGGATTGATGATACTTTTCCATTGCCCACGAGGCCCGATCTCTTCTTTCTTTAGCTTCCTCTATGTCATTCTTCCTGCTATCTGGAACTAAGTGTGCTGACATAGCCATTCTTGCTAAGGGTACTGCCAATTCAACTGGTAACACAACTTCGGACCCATACACTAGGGAAAATGGGGTTGCATGAGTTGGATTTCTCTTTGACGTTCTATAAGCCTAGAGTGCTACGAGGAGTTGTTTAGACCATGTGCCCCCTACTTCATCCACTATTTTACTCAGTATTCGGATGAGGGTTTTGTTGGTCGCCTCAGCTTGTCCATTCCCTTGGGGGTAGTATGGACTAGACTTGTGGTGCTTGATTTGGTAGGCATCCAGCAGTCTTCCAACATGACGATTTACAAAAGGAGTTCCGTTGTCAGACAACATCACTTTGGGTATGCCAAACCTGCATATTATGTTCTCTCTGATAAAGTTGGCTACTCCTACCACATCTGCCTTCCTCATTGATATAGCCTCTACCCACTTAGTGCTAACTTCGGTTGCTGCAAGTATCCATCTGTAGCCTTTGGACTGTGGCGCTATAGAGCCTACCAAGTCAAATGCCCAAGTATGGAATGGATAAGGAGTCTTGATGTTGTGCAGTTCAACTACCAGTGCATGTATTAAATTCCCAAACTTCTGGTAGGATTGGCATTTCCTCACAAAATTTTTAGCATCTTCTTCCATTGTTGGCCAGTAGTAGCCGAGGTGAATGAGATGTCCATAAATTGCTGCCCTTCTTGATGCTCTGTCTTGTGGGTTTCCCTCAGTACCTCATTTGCATCATCTTTTGATAAGCACGCTAAAGGTTCCCCTTCAAAGCTCTTTCGGTACAGCTTGCCTTGGTCAAGGAAGAAGCGGAGGGCTCGCCTCTTAACCCTGATTGCATCGGCTTTGTTCTCAGGCAGTGTGTCATTTCCAAGGTAGTCGATATATGGCTACCTTCATTCTTCATTGCTTAAGAAATGGGCTTCCTCTTCCTTAGAATGGGACTGACACTTTACACATTGCCTCTGCAACTCGGTACTTTCCTTCTCCATCTCTGGCCAATAATACCCTTGCCTCTGTATTTGTCGGCATAGACTGATACTTTCATCTCCACAGGACTTAGCATAGATATGCCTAAGTTTGTAAGTTGCTTCTTGTTTACTGACGCATCTTGCCAGCAAGTTGTTGGGACCGCAAAAATACAACTCTTCTCTGAGGAGGAGAAATGATGCAAGTTCTACTGGTCTGATTGTTCCCTGGCCTGTTTTCAACTACTGGATTATATTCGCTTCCACCCTCAAAGATCTTGCTCGCATGTTCTTGATTAGCAATCACCGGTGTTGTTTTTTCTCGATGACAATGGCTATACTATCATCTGGTATCTCTACCTTTGCCCCTAGTGTAGCCAAGGCATCGAGGAAACGGTTATGTGTTCAACGGGTATGGTAGATTTGGACATCATCAAACTGAGTGAGTAACCTTTGGACTATAGTGCAATATGGGGCCAACAAGGGCTCTTTCAAGGCGAAATCACCCATCGTTTGCTTAACAACTGGCTTGGAGTCAGCCCAGA
Organism: Camellia lanceoleosa; assembly: GCA_025200525.1. Classification (NCBI taxonomy): domain Eukaryota; kingdom Viridiplantae; phylum Streptophyta; class Magnoliopsida; order Ericales; family Theaceae; genus Camellia; species Camellia lanceoleosa. The sequence continues at coordinate 132,529,768 of CM045766.1, forward strand.
TTTTCAACTTGTGGAGGCCCTTCTTTTGGGTGGCTATCAGGCCCAGTATCAACGCTTCATATTCGGCCTCGTTGTTTGAACACTCAAAGTCAAGCTTATATGATAGATGGAACTTCTTTCCTTCTTGACTGGTTAGTGTTACACCAGTTCCACCTTTCCCAGCTCTGGAAGCTCCATCAAACTTTAAGTCCCAACAAGTCTCAATTGCGACTACTGAGACATGGACCTCACCTGGTAGAAGTACCTCTGCAGGTTCATGTTCACCAGATGGGAACTGGGCCAATAAGTCTGCAAGTGATTGGCTCTTAATAGCCTTAGGAGTGACACAAGTAACATCATATTCCGCTAGAGCCAAGAGCCATCTTGCCATTCTCCCAGTCAGAGCAGGTTTGCTCAGCAAGTAGCGAATTGGATCACTCCAGGTCACAACCTGGATCGGATGTACCAAAAAGTAGTGGTGCAACTTCTGCGTTGTAAAGATTAAGGCTAAACAATGCCTCTCAATTGGAGTATGTCGCAACTCGGCATTATTGACTATGCGACTGATGTAATAGACTGGCTTCTCAATTCCATCTATGCCTTGGACAAGTAGGGCTCCAATAAACTGATAAGTAGAGGTCAAGTACAGTAGCAGAGGCTTTTCAGACTGTGGGGCAATCATTGTAAATGGGGAGGTAAGTGCTTGCTTCACCATATCAAATGCCTGTTGGTGTTCTTGCAACCATTCAACTTGTGGTTCCCTTTCAGCAGTGTCCCAAAGGGAAAGGTTATCTCAGCAAGGGTTGGAATAAACCTTCTGAGGTATGACACTTTGCCTAGGAATTTCTTCAAAACCTTTTGAGAGTGTGGCGGTGGCATCTCCAAGATTGACTTGATCTTATCCCCATCTACTTCAATCCCCCGCTAGTGTACAAGGAAGCCAAGGAACTTGCCAGCGGTAACTTCAAAGGCACACTTGAGAGGGTTCATCTTGAGACAGAATTTGCAGCAACGTTGAAAAACCTTTTCTAAGTCACAGAGTTGGCAACTTGCCTTAGTAGACTTGACCACTAGATCATCCACATATACTTCCACTTCGTGATGCAACATGTCATGGAACACTGTAATCATAGCCCGTTGGTAGGTTACCCCTGTGTTTTTTAAACCAAAGTGCATCACCGTATAGAAAAAATTTCCCAAGGGTGTTCTGAAAGCTATCTTTTCTGCATCTTCTGGTGCCATTCTGATCTGGTTATAACCACTGAACCCATCCATTAAAGAGAACATCTGATGGCCCGCAGTTGAATCAACAAGTGTGTCAACATGGGGTAATGGAAACTCATCTTTCGGGCAAGCCTTATTCAGGTCGCGAAAGTCTACGCAGACCCTGATCTAACCATTCTTCTTCTGCACAAGAACAATATTTTCTAGCCAAGTTGGGTATTGTATAGGCTCAATGAGCTTAGCCCTCGGCAACTTTTCTACCTCTGCTTTAATCTTTGCCTCAAGATTAGGGTGATACTTTCGAGCGTCCTGCTTGATCGGTTTAGAGTTGGGAAAAGTGTCTAGATGATGAGTGACGAGGGATGGGTCAAGACCAAGCATCTCATCATATGTCCAACCAAAGACATCACTGTATTGCTTTAGTAGTGTTATCAATTATGCCTTAGCTGCTGGAGCCATTGTATCACTGACAAACACTGGCTTGCTCTGCCTAGGTAAGTCATTGAGGTTAACCTCAGCAAGTACCTCCTACTAGGGTTTAGGCCTATCTTGCATGCATTTAGGGACGGGCTCAGACGTTTCCACCAACCCTTTTTGGGACTCATCACTGTCATATTTATTCGTCCCAGGGCCATCCTCCCAAGGTATGAAGTCTAGCCCCCAAAATCATCATAAGTAGTAAACTGTCTTACCACCCTCACACACCTTGACAAGCTTGGGCGGAGGAGTTGTGGATTTGCTGCTCCTTTTCTGTCCACTGCTTTCTGGAGCAGTCTCTGCATCTTGAATGTCTTCCCACTTTGGCAATTTTACCCCTGTAATTTTACCAGTTCTTAGAGTTTCATCCGTTGACAATTCAATAAAGAAAATTGCATCCAAATACTGTGCCTCTTCCACTCCGAATGGCTTTTTAGACGTATTTATGGTAACTGTGCGCTTTCCCAACTCTGCCTTCACACATTGGTGATAACTGGACGGGATAGCCCCATATCGGTGCATCCAAGCTCTACCAAGTATCATGTGGTAATTTGTACCTACTTCAATTACATGGAACTTAGTTGCGGAATGAATCTCACCAACTGCTAAGTCCACTACAACATGGCCCTTAGTGACTTTCTTCTCACCACCAAAACCCGTTACTGTAATGGGTTGGAGAACCATTCTAGACTCTGGGATACCAGCCTTTGCAAAGGTGTTAGCAGTAATGATGTTTATGGACGCCCCACCATCTAGGAAAACACGCTTGAACTCTACATCATTGATGTAAGCTGTGACGAAAAGAGGGCGATTATGAGGAAATGGGTATGCTCTGTCTACTTCTGAAAAAGTAATGGCCCCATAATCTTCCTGAACTCGCCGAGGCACATACTCCTTAGCCTCAGTAACTTCAGCATGGTGCACTTCAGAGATGTTGACAAAGGCCTTTGTTGCTTCCATCCTGGAGGCTTGGCTCAGCCCCAGTTGGTCAAAGAATGTGCGAAAGTTAACAGAATTTTGCAAGGCTTGAGCATGAGAATCCTCTGTAAATTTTGCCTCTGCAGATACTGTTTCAGGGAGCTGGCCAATTGCGATTTCTTCTAACTCATCATAGTAGGACGCCATGTGCACTTGATCGCGCACAGGCCCAAGATAGCCAATCATGTGTACATTCTTCCCCTTCTCCTTGTGGTTAGGATAAGGGTCCTTCCGTACGTCACGATTACCGGCATCTTTGAACTTCAACTCGTTCGCATCAACTTTCTTCTTGAAGATATTTTTCAACGTCCAACAGTCCCTAGTGGGGTGTCTGGTGGTTCTGTGATAGATACAATAATCTGAGCTTTCTTTGTCCTTCTTAGTTGGAGTAACATCAACCGGAGGCAAAGTAAGTTCACCATCGGCGACCCATTCTTTAACCAAGGCCTTAACATTCTCAAGGCTAGAAGGATATGGATTCCTGTCCTTATAACTCTTCCTCTTTCGAGAGGACGAGGTCTCTGCTTGCGAGCGGCTCCCTCCTGTAGAGGTTACCGCGCAACTCTGCTACTGCAGGAGTAGCGGTGGCTGTCACGAGATCTGTGTAAAGGACCAGTGGTACTGAGGTTTCTAGCTGCCTCAATCAAAGCTGAAAAGGTAGGTAGATTATGGTTCACCAAGAAAATTTTGTAGTCACGTATGGCACCCTCCACACATATGCTGACTAAGTGAGCTTCATCCACTGGTTCATGACAATCAATAGCCTTGTCTTGGAACCGCATAACATAGTCTGATATATCTTCGCCTTCTTTTTGGACATCTCGCCCAAGTGTGAGGGTTGTGACTTTCTCTTGGACTTGGAAGAAATTCGTGTGGAACTTCTTCACCATCTCCTCCCAACTCTTGATCGAGTTAGGAGCCAAGTTCACATACCAACTGTAAACCCTTTCAGTGAGTGATTTTGAGAACTCCCGAAGGCACAGAGAGTGGTCACTGCCATGGACACCAAGAGTTTCAATGAACCTTACCATATGTTCCCTGGCATTGCTTTGTTTTCCATCAAACTTAATAAACTTGGGCACCGTATACCCAATTGGGTATGGCATAGTCAATATCTCCTGAGAGTATAGGGGCTTCACATCTGGGTCTGAGAGAGATGGCAGTTGCTTCTTACTGTGCTCTTGCTCGAGCATAGCTTGTACATCGGTTAGAGTAACGAAGTGAGTGGGCTGGAATGGTCCAGTCTGCTCCTGGGTAACTGAACCAGCGAACGTACTGTTCACCTGAGGTACTGCCAGAGGCACCTGGATCAGAGCCCGAACCTCATGAACCAAGTTGGGCACTGGGTTTGGGACTGCTACAGGCGAAGGTGCTTGCACTGTAGCTGGTCTAGAAGCCATGGCCATAATAGCCTCAGTGAGAGTTTGCAAAGCTGCCAGAATCTCCCTTTGCGTATCCTGGAGTGACTAAACTGCCTCAATCATAACACTGTGGTCACGGTCCTCCACATGTGCTGCTCCGTCGCCAATGGAAAAGCCTTGCTGCCGCGGGGATTGTTGAACTTCATCTTCTGCCATCTTTTCCAGTGAAGTGTGTAAACCACTGCGGGTATGAACCATCAACAAAGCAGCCTCCCCAGTGGAGTCGCCAGAAATGTAGGGGGGTTCAAGGTTAGAGAGGTGATTAGAGAGGCAAAACTATGCTAATGGTACACTGATGGTGGAAGTGGCTTGAGAATGAATAGTAGCAACTATCTGGGAATTTAAGAGTGTGTAGTTGGGTGAGGGTGAAACAAGTGGTTCAAGAAGAACTGTATGGCAGTACCAAATTAGGCAGCATCTCCCCCAAATTCCCAAAATTCTTTTTTTTGAACCTTAGGAAATGGCTCCTATTTATAGGCTTTTCCTTGGTGCCAAGAGGACACCAAGTGGCTAAATAGAGAGAAGACATGTGTCCCAGAGGATCACATAGAATATTCTGCCTTGAGCCACTAGGCTGAAGGTGCCACGTATCTCTCTACATGTACTGTATACTATCTGTTTGCCTCTGCAACTACCTCTTTCAGCCTTAGCAAGTGTAGTTGCAACGGGAGTGTTTGGCGCTACAACTCCTTTTTTGAGCCTTAGCAAGTGCGGTTGCGGCGGGAATACTTGCCTCTGCACTTGCTTTCTCAACTTGAACCTCAACAAGTGCACTCGCAGCGGTGAACCTTGCCACTACACTTGCCTTCTCAGTTCTACTTGACCAGTACATGCATTCTCAGGACTCCATTAGTCTGCTATCAACTATGTTCGTGTATGTAGGGGGGTTCAAGGTTAGAGAGGTGATTAGAGAGGCAAAACTATGCTAATGGTCCACTAATGGTGGAAGTGGCTTGAGAATGAACAGCAGCAACTATCTGGGAATTGGAGAGTGTGTAGCTGGGTGAGGGTGAAGCAAGTGGCTCAAGAAGAAGTGTATGGCAGTACCAAATTGGGCAGCATCTCCCCCAAATCCCCAAAATTCTTTTTTTTTTGAACCTTGGGAAATGGGTCCTATTTATAGGATTTTCTTTGGTGCCAAGAGGACACCAAGTGGCCAAATAGAGAGACGACATGTGTCCCAGAGGATCACATGGAATATTCTGCCTTGAGCCACCAGGCTGAAGGTGCCACGTGTCCCTCTGCATGTACTGTGTACTATCTGTTTGACTCCACAACTACCTCTTTGAGCCTCAGCAAGTGTAGTTGCAATGGGAGTGTTTGGCGCTACAACTCCTTTTTTGAGCCTCAACAAGTGCGGTTGCGGCAGGAATGTTTGCCTCTACACTTGCAAGCTTGAACCTCAGTAAGTGCACTCGTAGCAGTGAACCTTGCCGTTGCACTTGCCTTCTCAGTTCCACTTGGCCAGTACATGCATTCTCAGGACTCTATTAGTCTGCTATCAACTGTGTTCGTGCTCACCTCAGCGAAGCCTCTACCCTTAGCCACCTAATCACAAACTCCCCAGTTTCCCAGTGCAAAGGCCACAGCCAGGCCTGTTATCAGCCATGTTGTGCCTTAGTACCAAGCCCAAGGGGGCTTTCTTAGTCCTGTATGTGCAACTAAGGCAGGTCCATGACCTAGGTAATGGAAAAAGAGTCCCTTACACTCAGGCTACCCTACTCCCATCTTTGCGGGGTTGCCACAGTAAACCGGTATCTTTGGGCCTGCTATCAGCTCCAACCAGTAAGTCCTAGGGCCTGCTATCAGTGCCAAGTTGAATGAACTATAGGGCCTGCTATCAGCCCCTAGGCCAGTAATGCCTTAGGGCCTGCTGTCAGCGCTAGGCATTAGCCTCTACTTATAAAGACAAGCCTTTCTCAAAGGCTGCTATCATCTTGGCAGGATATTCCCTCTACAACTTAGTTGCTGCGATAGTAATTGATGCGGTAGTCATTTCCCGCAGCAAGTTCAAATGGCATGACCGAAGATATTAGAGATGGCGGTGCCGACAGAATGCCTTCGCAACTTGGGTGCTGCAAGTATTGCCTCAGCAACTTAGTTGCCTCGGTCTTCTCTTTCCCTCGGCAACTCCAGATGATCGTGACACTGACATTACTTGGAATGGCGGCGGCACCGAAGACACTTAGAATGGCGGCGCTGGGACAAAATGCCTCAGTAACTCTGCCGCTGCACATGTTCCCTTGACAACTTCAAATGGTGGCGGAACCGAAGTTAATAGGAATGGTGGTGCTGAGACAAAGTGCCTCAGCAACTCTGCCGCTACACATGTTCCCTCCACAACTTCACTACTACAAGCGTTGCCTCTGCAACTTGACTTGGGCATTTCTCCTCGTTGAGTCCATCTGGAGCCCTAGTGGGTCAGACCTGCCTCAGCCCCCTTGTTGGCCCACTTCCCTTGGGCTTTGGCCCATGCTTCTTTTTTTTTTATCTCTGGTCGCCTTCTTAGGGCGATCTTAGTGCTTGGGTCCATACTTAGTTTTGGGGCTTAATTTCTGAACCTCTACAGTAATATATATAGCAAATCATATACCTTACCATTGGTGTGAAAATTTAGAGGTTTCAAGACAAAATATATCAATAGGAAGCCATATAGCTTACTATTGGACATGCTCTTAAATGATAAGTTAGGGTTTGTATGGAAAAACTTTTTTAGCCTGCTTTTTTGGTTAATTTAGCCTGGCTAAATTAGCACAGTTTGGGAAGAATTTTTAATTTTTTTAAGAAATCAAATAAAATAGTTATGGTTTAGATGTAATATTTTATCTTTCTTGCTTAATCTATTTTATCTTTTTGTACTTTTTTAACCCCAACTAATATCTAACCAACTTTTCAAACGATGAGTTAATTTAATTCTCGATTTTTTTACTCTATACATAGAAGGCTCTTTAAACTCCAATGAACACTCTATTTTTTTGGATAATATTAGAGGTATCAAATTTTCTATTAAATAAATGACTAAATGTCACACATGAGTGTGGGGTCCATAATTTTGTAGACCCCACACCCATATAAAACATTTGATCATTTATTAATAAAAAAATTAGGACATAAAATATTTTCCATTCTTTCCTTTCATCTTTAATAATGATATGGTATTCCATAAAACACTACCGATCTAATTTGAATAGAGTTACTACCGATCTAATTTGAACAGAGAGTTAAATAGAGAATCATATTATAAGAAAAAATGACTAGCTAAAATAACAACAGAATAACTACTTTAGTTAGTTACTGTAACACTCCTTTAAGCTCTGAGCTTTCTTCTACATAGGATTCATTTGGGATATGAGTTAATTTTTGACTTTTTAATTTTTTGGTTATTTTAGCATGTGACTAAAAAGTCTCCTTTGGAATAGATTTTTTGATTTTTTTTTATTTTTGTGAGAGAAAAAATGAAATGATTATGGTTTGAATGTAACATTTTGTCTTATTAAGTTAAAAAACCTAGGTTGCGTTTGGTAGAATTTTCTAAATATGATTTGAGAATAGAGTTGTATTTTGAGTTTCTGAGTTTTGGAATTATGATTTGAGTGTAAAAAATTTGTTTGGTGAATGAGTTTTGAAAAGAGTTTTGAATTAAGTGGGGAATTTTTTTAATCTGACATATGATATTTGATACAAACACTTGCAACTCATAACCAAACACACAATTCAAAATTCTATTAAAACTCAAAAAAAAATTCAAAAATTCAAAAAATATTTTTTATTGAATATATAAAAATTAGCATGTGTCAATTGCAAAAAAATAAAAATAAATAAATAAAAATAAACAAAATAAAATAATTTGCACTGTTTCGGTCAACTAGCTGGACGACCGGTGGGACGTCTGATGGAACGACCGGTTAGTCCAAATTTTCTCGCCTTCGACCGCATTTTCAAAAATGAGTACGGCATTAATTTTTAAAAACTATAAACAAACACTATGTTACGTTCCAGAGCTCCACCAAAAAAAATCCTATTTCATATTTTTGTGTCTATTTTAACTAAAAAAATCTTATATCAACTTATGCCAAACGAAGGCATGATTGACAGTTGGCAGCGTGCCACATGCCCCTATTTGTAAATAGTGCTCATTACATAAGTCATTTCAATGTATACTTGTAAAAGATAAAAATGAAAGACAATCAGAAAAAATGTGAGGTGTTGTTGGCTACATATTTTGTAAAAGCCAAATCACAGTTTGACACGTGGCAGAATAAAAGTATTATGGGAAGATAATTCAAGTCTTCGATCCTGATCGAACACGTGGCAATGAACATTGGTTCTCACATGATCTGAGTAACACTAGATCAGTAAAGAGATACAAGGTGACGTGGCTTCAACGGTTACTCATATTCAAATTCAAATACATGAGGGAAGCTCAACTGCAAGAGATGGCGTAGTGGGACTACTTCTAAGGCAAAGATGATCACGATCATGGAGGAGTAGTTCACGGTTTGAAGTGCGATTCAAGGTCATCTTTGACAAGTATAAATAGCGAAGCCCTCAAAAAGACCCCAGACTCAGATCATACAAACCATCTTTACTTCATATTTTCTTTTCCGCTTTTACATTTCAGTACTTTTAAATTTCGCACTTTAAATACTGTTCTTTAAATACCGTGACTTTAAATACCCGTGACTTCGATTCATAGGAGTAGTTTCAAGTAGATTCAAGTAGATCGTTATGTAAACCTCTTCGAGGCTGAGTTTGGACTATTGTAAGTGTTCATTTTAATGAAATACTTCGATTGTTCTTCATATTAACTGTTATTTCTCTTAATTTCTCCTAAGTCAAGCCACCAGTAAAAGTCCTCTTCATTGAGGCTGAAAAAACTAAAACACAATCGTCTGATAATTGGTTGGCAATTATAATTTCTGTAAGGACTGACTGATCCTTGCTGGCACGCTCGCATTTACAAAAATACCCTTCGAAAAGCCAACAGGTGTGCATTACATATGTAATTTTATATAAAATTATATAATTTTTTTTATGAATTTATACAAGTAATTTTATAAAAATGTGTAAATTTAATAGAAATTTATAAATTATACAAATTTTATAAATTTACGTAAATTTGTGTTCAACTTATGTATTTTTGTGTGATCACTTATGTAAATTCGTGAAAATTACATAATTTTATATAGAGTTACATATGATATACATTGCATACTGGATCATTTCCTAATCAAATGTATGTTTGTTTCAGTTTTTCAAAAATTATTTTTAGATGAATTTTTATTTATTTTTAATAAATTTTCTTTTTATATTTTAGTCAGTTTTTATACTCTTAAGATATACCTAATCAAAATACATTTAAAAAATAAAAAAATGACTTAAATATTAAAAAAATTAGTAAAAAAAATAAATAATCAAACAAAAAACTTTGTGCATTTTTATTCATATTTTCATTTGTTTATAGTATTTTTTTTTTTTCATAGTTTGATTAAATTTTTTTTTTTAAAACTTTGTAGATGCATACAATCTTGATGGGTAGAGAGGGATGGTGGGTTGAGAGATGGTGTGCCCTTATATATTGAGGATTTTTTCATTGTGGGTCAAGTGAAGGAAGACCTAAATTGTTTGTTGCATTGGAGGATTTTCTCATTGTTATTACTCTTTGGTTTCATTTGGTTGAATCTATGTGAGTGGTCCTAACAGGTTATGCTGAAACTTGGAAGTATAAAGTTATGGGGAATGCAAACTTGAACCAGGCTGCAATCTGCGCCAGTTCAATGAATGAAGTATGCTTGACGGTTGTCTTTTTATTTTATTTTGTTGGTGCTACACAATTGGATAAGAAGTATGGAGCTGAATTCCAACTGGTTTTATGTTCATGTTCTAAGGCTTCTACCTATTTCCTTACGGGTTGTGCTTGGGGTCTTATTTTATTTTCTCAAACTTTTGGTTTCTTGTATATTGATGTATGTGGCTGCTATGGAAAAACATAACATTGATTGGCTTGTTTTGTGTGTGCTTCTGAACTTGGTTATGGAGGCAGCCAGTCTGCTAGCTAGATTTTTGCTTCTAAACATAACAGATATGTGGTTGCTTTAATAGGCTTGTTTTGTTTGTGCTAGCAAGATATATTTTAGCATATATGTTTTAGTTGGTATATTTTGTATAGCTTTGGTAAGGCCTAGGGTATTCCCCTTGTATTCTTGTAATTTTTTTTTTGTTTTATTTTATGACTTATTCACCTAAAAAAAAAATCTTGATGCATCTAAAAAGTAAAGAAAAAAATTCAATAAAATATGAAAAAAAATTCAATAAAGACAAACGAAAACTCATTTACAAATAATTTTTAAAAATTAAAACCAAGATACATTCTAATTGTGTTTTGAGAAAATCTCATTTTTTCAAAAGAAGTTTTTCTCATGACTCATCCACTAATACTATCTTTAACATCTTCAAAACATGAGAAATCCATAACATGCAAAGTCGATCACACTTGCGTTCTATCTGCATAATGAAAGCAGAAGTTTAGTGGTAAACAACTAAACATACCTAATGTCCTTGTTCCATGTGAGTTTGAGTTCCAATCTTTGAGAGTTTCCCTCCTCAAATCACAAGAATCATGCAAGAAGATAAATATATAAAAAGATTTCCACGAAAATATGCATGCATGTAAAATAATTGAGCTTAATCCTTTCAATTCTTCACTTTTATAATCTTATTTGTTCATATGAATTCTCAACTCTAAATCTTCCTACCAAAGCCCTTAATTCTTCATGAATTCATCATGTTTTAACTTAATTTTCATGAGTTCTTGTGTATATTAACTCCATTTCAAGAAATTAGAAAGAAATTCTTATCTTGAGTTTATGAATTGTGAAGATCAAAGCCTATCTCTCAAGCTTTCCCTAAGCTCTTTTTCTTTCTCCTTTGTTTCTCTCTTTTCTCTAGAATTTTCTTGACTCTTGTTTCTCAACAAAGCCCACTAAGCCTATTTGTAACAACCCCGAACTGTGATTAGCTATTAAACCATGATTACGAATGCTTAATGAGTAATTAAGATGGAATCTTGAGTTAATTGCATGAATTATATGTTATTTGCATTTGTATCTATCTGTCATAAAAATATCTATTTGTGTTTCCGTTTTGTTCTACGAATTGAAGGCCTTATCGGCATCTGATTATGAAATTGACTTGATTTATGTGTTATTTGGGATTTTCAGAATTTTGTAGTAGGTTTAATTGAAATTCGATTCAGAACGAAATAATTAAAATAATTAATGCCCATTTGATTAGTTTAAGCCAAGTTTAATTAAGCCTCCTTAATTAAGCCTATATAAGGCCACTTCCATTGCACTTTACATATTTTTCCTCACTCATTAAGCTCAACATAACATGAGAGAGAATAGGAGAGCTAGAGATTGAGATCAAAGGAGGAAGAGTAAGGAATTAGCTTAGACTTGGCTAGAATTTGAAGAAATAGACTTGGAAACTCAAAGACATAGCAATCTAGAACTCAATTGAAGACCATAGGTGAGTAATTGATTCCTAATCTTTGTATTTAAGATGTTAATGAAGAGAATTTAAGAATTTCTTATGACTAAGTATGAGAATTGAGCTAGAATTAAGGAAATATAAGTCATACCATGCATGCACGCATATTTTTTACATTTTTGAGTTTAATTGTTAAGAATTCTCACATGCATGTACCAATTCTACCTTAGTTTTGGGAATTTATCATGTTTTCCATCAATTTACGTTATTTGATCCTAATTTGGAAGCTTTGAACTCAATCCATTACATACACGCTATGCTTTCAAAGTTTTAAGTTTGATTTTGCACAATTGGCATGCTTTTGGGCTTTGATTTCGCAAAATGATTTTGAATCCCCAATGTTTTACAAGTTTATATATGTTTTCTCAAGTTTTGGGGCCCAAAGGTTGCATTTTAAGACTTTGATTTCGCGTTTTGAGCTTGGAAGCAAATCTGGAAATTCTAGAATTCTACTTCTTCGCTTGAGCGACCACTCTTGATTTTGCACTTCTGCTCGAGCAACCAAAAGTTGGCTCGAGTGTAAAATTCATGCTTCCAGAAGTTTCCAAGTTTTGCAGACCGCTCGAGCAACTAGAGTTTCACTCGAGCAAAGACCGAAGTCTCACGCTCAAGCGACCATCGAGCGAAAAATTCACACAACCAATACTTTTGCAGAGTTTACAAACCACTCGAGTGACCACCCTTATTTTGAACCTCCGCTCGAGAGAAGAAAGTTGCGCTCAAGCGACGACCTTATTTTCAACAAATTTGCCTAAGTGTTGAACAGTATGTTTTGGCATCCTCATTGTATCCTAGGCATTCCTAGGCCATAGTTAAGACATAATAATGAAGATAAAGACTTAGAAACACACCAAGAGCAAAACACAATAAGTTAAGTACTACCCGAGTGTGTTTCAATATGTGTATTTATTATGTTTGTGTAGGTCACGCGCCGTAAGCCATCTGATTTGTCTGCTCTGTCTGTCTGCTTTCAAAGCCATCTGTGAGTAATAACTTAGTAAAGTTATGTTCAACTTTATTTATTTTCTATATGATGAAATAAGATCTATTTTCTGAAATGTTATGTTATGTACAATGAATGATTATTCCAATTCTAAAATGTATTCATGGCATCCTTAGCGTATCTTTTATCTGTTTTCTGGTATCGGAGGTTCCATTATGGAACTTAATATATCTGCAATCTATTACTCGTACTGGAGGCTCCATCATGGAGCTCAATATATCTATTATCTGTTACCAAGATCTGGAGGTTCCTTTATGGAACTGGTTACTTATAACCATTATCTATTCTGTATCTGTTCTATGAGCGCTAATTGATGTACCATTTATAATTAAGAATGAACTCTGATTTATGTATATGAATAAGAATTTGTTTCTGATATGAAATATGTTTTCCAAATCTGATATGGGACATCATTCAATTAAAACACTTTAATCTGTCATTATTCACTAGGCTCCCACTCACTCTATTACTTATGTATGTACGTGATCAGGCGTGTGACCAGGCTCAAAGTTGATTGCCTGGAGTTCTGTTTTGTCGGCCAACCTTTGTGCCTCCCAAGGAGGTTCTAGAAAAGTCTAGTGGTCATGTTTTGTGAACTATGTTTTAAATCTTGTTTTCTTTTATGAATTTCAAACAAGCTTCTGTTTATCTGTGTATCGGGTTATGTCCCATTTTGGCTTTATCTGTATCCGTGGATGACATAAGACTACTATAATTATGACGTCACATATATGTATTTCAGTTTTAAATTTCTGTCTCATGTATGTCTACACAGCTCAATGGACTTGTAACGACCCAGAAATTCTTTCCTCCGCTCGAGCGGAAGAGTGGCCGCTCGAGCGGACTTTTGGGGTTCCCAGCAATCTTGCAGACGACCTGATATTCTGGCAGTTGTGATTTTCCGCTCGAGCGGGGGAGTTGACGCTCGAGCGGATGACTTTGTTGGTCTGCGCGCTCGAGCGCAAGGTTGGGCGCTCGAGCGGGTCGCCTGGTTAAGTTTGATTCTGAAGCATGTGGGCTCATTTTTGACGTTCTTCTTAGTGTATTTGAAATGTTCTTACCTTATTTTGGGATATTGATTGAGATGATAAGATGATGGTAAAGCAAGATTGGACCAAAAACCTTAATTTGGATAATTCGTTTACGACCAACCGTCACTCATTTGCCCTTTTCTTTTTCCACACTTTGAATATGGATGTGAGGTTAGAACCATTGGAAAGCTTAGTTCCGGGGCTTCAATTTGAACACAAGAATGACCTAAAACGGAGTCCGGATGAGGGAGTTATACCTGTTCAAAGTTTCGAAATCTGTGCTGAAAACAGGTACGCTCGAGCGGGAATTCCTCCGCTTGAACGGGAATTACGGGACAGTAGCTTAAAAAACGGGATTTTGAGATCTTTTTTCACATTTTCTTTCCCCTCTCTTCTTTCCTCTTCTCCTAAGTTCGAAACCCTCCGAAACCCTAGCCTCAAAACCTCGAGTTCCTCTAATTTGAGCAACAATCCACCATGGGTTTTGTATCAAGGATGGAGACTAAGAAAAGATCAATGTTTTAAACCGATTGGAACTTGGATTTACGAAGGTTTCTCTTCAAGCTTGCTCTTTTGTTGATTCAAGGAGGTAAGGGTTCTAATACTCTTCAATACTTGCATTTAGAGATAGATTTGTGGTATTTCCATTATATTGATATACAAATTTGTATTTTTGGGCATATAGAGTAAATTATGAGATTTGGGAATTTCAGGTTTGAAGCATTGAGGGTCCAATTTATGGGTTAAAGTGATGGAGTATAATCCTTAGATGTATAATCAAGGAGGAAATTGGGATGTAAGGTCATGGTATGAGAAGTATGAATTTTTATGGAAAACTTTATGTTCTTGAAAACCCTAGGCTAATTTGTGATGGTAAATAATGATTTTGCTCAAATTAAAAATAGAATCATGGAATTGGTGGGTTGAATTACACGTAAACAAGTTTAATTGAATTTTTAAGATGTTTTGAAATAATGTTAAAAATTTACGAATGAACCTTGTTATGGGCATTGTAATCATGTTAAAATGAGAAAGGAAAATTAGGGGAAATGATTTAAAGAATTAATGTGTGACTTCATATGTGTGTAGGACACGCTTCGGGAGGGATAAATGCTTCACCAATGCACTGTGAGTAGTAGTACACTTTACACTGCTACCGATTGCCATTAGCATTCTGTTAATTCCGTTACCTATGTATGTAAATGATTCAAGGAAGATAAATGTTATATATTTAAGTAAATGTTTCAAGGAAGATAAAATGTTTAAGTAAATATTTTAAGGAAGATAAATGTTATATGCTTATGTAGATGATTCAAGGAAGGTAAATAAGTAAGATAAAGAGTGAAACAACCTTCCTAAGATCCTGGAATTCTATAAGACTCTAAAATAAGTTTACATATGTAATAAGTCAAGTATGTTAAGAATGTTACAAGTCTATATATATGTGGCAAGTTCAAGTATGCACAAGATTAAGTAAATGTACAAGTTAAAGTATATACAAGTTAAAGTATGTTGCAAGTTTACAAGTTTTCGTAAGTTACCAGTTCAAGTATGGTACAAGTTTATATATGTTACAAGTGCAAGTAAAGACAAGTTTACGTATGTTACGTATGTTACAAGTTTACAAGTTTATGTTATAAATTTACGTATGTTACAAGTTTACGCATATTATAAGTTCAAGCGGGTTCCCAGTTCAAGAATGTTACAAGATCAAGTATGTTACATGTATGACTTATAATTTCTGTTATGGTTCAAGTATAAGGAATATTCATAAAGAACATGTATGATATACTTCCATTATGATATGACAAGATATGCTATTTACAAGGGCTTATTGCCAATTACAAGGGCTTATTGCCATTTACAAGGGCCTCGTGCCATTTCAAGGGCTTTTATGCCAACCTTTTCAAGGGCTTCATGCCACTTTCAAGGGCCTTAGTGCCAATATGTTACAAGGGCTTTATGCCACAAGTTACAAGGGCTTTATGCCACAAGTTTCAAGGGCCTCGTGCCATATGTTTCAAGGGCCTCGTGCCACAAGTTTCAAGGGCTTTTATGCCACAAGTTTCAAGGGCTTTATGCCAACACGTTTGAAAGTTTAATGCTATAATATTCAAGGGCTTAAAGCTTTATTATGCTTCAAGTTATTATGTTTCAAGACTGGGCCTAAGGCCGTTATGAAATTAGTACAGAAGCAGACTAATTATGTTAACTTTGCAATTTCGCACGTATTGATGTATTATGTTTCAAATGAAGCGCCGTTTTGTTTATGTACTATTATTCACTGAGCCTGGCTTACTTTGTGTTATGTCTGTTCTGTAGGTGACCACCTTGGAGGTCAGTCTTAACCTTGATGCTCGCCTTTCATTTGTCAACCTCAAGGTGTCAGCACCTGCACCAAGCCCATGCATGTCTGTAAAGTTTTGTTAAATTTTTGGTTAATTGCCTATCCAAGTGAAAATGTATGCATATAACCCATTTCCTTTAATAATGTTTAGTTATACGCTCAGTAAAGGAGCTGAGTACGTGTATGTGATCCTGGCATGTTAGTAATAGCTCAATGGATGTTATTCTATGTATTTTATATTATTAAATGCTTCCGTTCAGGCCCCGTGTGTTATGTATAACAGGTTTAGCGTCCATTTTCGAATAGGTCATGCCCAAACTTTTAGGGGCGAGTTTGGGGTGTGACAGGACTATGTATGTTTTATATAATTGCTTCTGCAACCCGTTTTTATGCTAATCTGTTCAAAGACCTTCGATAATCCAAGGATTACTGGCCAGTTATGATGCTAAACCTATAGGGACGAGTTTAGGTCGTGACAGAGTGGTATCAGAGCACGAGTTATAAAGCACACACGAGTCCATATGAGCTATAGGATGTCCTAGAAAAAAATTAGGGACATTTCATCTACATGTGTGAGTGTGTATTAATTTCTGTAAATGTGAAAACTGAATCTAAACACGATCATATGGAATTGAAAAGAATGAACTGGGACTGAATATTCCGAACATTGTGAAAATAATTATTTGCCTATGTTTACAAGTGCTCTGCTTACCTATAGCAAATGGAAAATATAAGAAGTGACGGTACAGCTAAATCTTCAGAGGCTCGCATGAGCCGAATCGAACAAATGCTCGAAGCCCTAACTAAATCAATGAGACAGCAACAAAGACAACAACCTCTGCCTCCTCCAGTCCAAGTTGAACCGGAAAATAATGAAATCATAAATCTAACTTAGAAGTTCATGAAGATGAAGCCGCCAACTTTCTTGAGTGGTATTGAACCATTAAAGGCAGAGACATGGTTACTTGAAATGGAGAAATTATTTGAAGTATTTCCTTACTCCGAGACTCAGAAGGTTCTTTTGGCCACCTACACCTTAAAAGATGAAGCTCGAAGATGATGGTTGCTAATCCAAAATAGTAATGGGAACATGACATGGGCTCAATTCAACAAGATCTTCTATGACAAGTATTTCTCTCATTGCTTTCGGGATCGAAAATTTTTTAAATTCTAAGAACTCAAGCAAGGCAACATGTCTGTAGCCAAGTATGAGGCTAAATTCACTAATTTGGCTTGATTTACTCCTCATATGGTGGATACGAACTACAAAAAAGCCTGAAAATTTGAAGGTGGATTGGATCTAGACGTATTTGATCGGGTAAGAGTTCTAAAACTGCCTACATATATGGATGTACTTGACAGAGCATTGATGGCAGAGGCCACTCTGGCAGCAAATAAACAAGCTAAAGCGCCAACAATAGAATGTAGAGGTAAGAGGTCTGGGTACAGTTTCAAAAAAGGGCTAGTTTCAAAAAAGGGCCGCTCTTTTGTAAACAAAAAGCAAATCACGGGGTCTACAAGTAGCTCAAGTTAGAGCAGTGGGTCTATACCAATTTATTTTGATTGTGGAAGGAAACATAGAGGTGTATGTTACCGTGCATCCAGTGCTTATTTTCAATGCGGCAAAACAGGCCATGTAGTGAAAGATTGCCCACTTGGATCTGATAATGCCAACCGTCCTACAGTAAGTTCAGCCAGGTCCGCTTCTGCAACTAGAACAAATATGAGAGTTAACACTGGGAGAGAAACTTTAAGACAAGGCCGAGTTTTCACACTAGTGCCTGGTGATATGTAGAATACTAAAGCTGTGGTGTTAGGTATACGCCATATTTGTGTTCAAAATGCATATGTGTTGATAGATTCTGGTTCTACACATTCCTTCGTGTTGCATGCTTTCTCTTGAAAATTGACTAGACCACTAGAATCTATGAATTATTTATTATCTGTATCTACACCATCTGGAGGTTCTATGGTATGCTCATATGTTTCTTCGACATGTGACATTGTGATTAGTGGTATGACATTATATGTTGATTTGTTGCCATTGGCTATTGATCATTTTGACTTAAGTATTATGCAACTATTGATTATGTGAATAAAACTGTTATGTTTCAACCACTTGGTATGCCCGAAGTTTGTGTTTGTTGGGAATGAGGTAATTCCTCCACCGTATTTGATTTTTTTTGTGAAAGCTAGAAAATTGTTAAGAAAAAGGTGACGGGGTTACTTATGTTGCGTTTTGATTGTAACTACTGTAGAGAACATCCCTGTAGTAAATGAATTTCCTGATGTATTCCCAAATGATTTGCATGAAGACTTAATTGATAGGGAAATTGAATTTACTATTGATGTTGTACTTGGAACACCACCGATTTATAAAACACCATACCAAATGTAACTTCTGAATTGAAAGAATTAAAAGATCAACTCCAAGAGCTCTTGGACAAGAAATTCATCCGCCCGAGCACTTCACCTTGGAGTGCTCCAGTCTTATTTGTAAAGAAGAATGATGGATCGTTAAGACTGTGTATATGTTACAGAGAACTAAACAAAGTAACTGTGAAGAACAAATACCCATTGCCCCGAATAGAAGATCTATTTGATCAACTTTAAGGAGCACAAGTGTTCTCTAAGATAGACCTTAGATCCAGGTATCACCAGTTAAAGGTCAAGACAGAAGATGTAGAAAAAACTGCATTCAGAACTAGATACAGGCACTATGAATTTTTAGTGATCCCATTTGGGGTGACTAATGCACCCGCAGCTTTTATGTACTTAATGAATAAGGTGTTCAAACAATTTCTTGATGAATTTATTATTGTATTTATCGATGATATACTGATTTACTCCAAAAGGAGGGAAGAACATGAAAATCATCTAAGAACTGCTTTACAAATCCTGAGAGAAAAGGAATTGTATGCAAAACTTTCCAAATGTGAATTTTGGCTTAACAGTGTAGCATTTCTGAGACATATGATCAGCAAGGATGGTATATCAGTGGACCCCTAGAAAATTGAAGCTATTGTAGACTAGCTAAGACAAACAAATATGTCAGAAGTTAGGAGTTTTCTGGGACTTGCTGGCTATTACAGCAAATTTGTAACAGACTTCTCTAAGCTTGCTTTGCCATTAACACAACTGACTTAGAAAAATACACCGTTTGATTGGAATGATCAAAGGGAGTCTCCCTTCCAATAGTTAAAAACCAAGTTAGTAACTGCACCAATTTTGACCTTGCCTAATGGCATTGATGGGTTTCAAATTTATAGTGACGCTTCGTACAAAGGTTTGGGGTGTGTGTTAATACAAAATGGGAAAGTGATTGCTTATGCTTCTCGACGACTTCAACCACATGAAAGAAACTATCCGACCCATGACCTTGAATTTGTAGTGGTGGTTTTTGCATTAAGAATTTGGCGCCATTATCTGTATGGAGTGACTTGTGAGGTGTACACTGACCATAAAAGTTTGAAATATTTCTTTACTCAAAAAGAATTGAACATGAGACAGAGAAGATGGCTGGAATTGATCAAAGACTATGACTTGCAAATTTTGTATCATCCAGGGAAGGCAAGTACCGTTGTAGATGCATTAAGTAGAAAATCAATTGGGAATTTGTCATGTCTGCTCACCGATTAGAGAGAGTTGTTATGTGACTTGGAGAAGAATAAGCTTGAAATTGTGTTACGTGAACAGGGTGGGATCTTAGCTGCCATTTCTGCTCAGCCTACAATCATTGAAGAAATTGGAGAGAAATAACTTGAAGATGAGTTCTTGAAGAAAATTGTTGATGAGATTGACTGAAAACTGAAACCAGGATTTGTGTTGGGGAACAATGTGTTGATATTTCAGGATTGACTTTGTATACCAAATTGTTTTGACCTAAGAACACATGTTATGACTGAGGCTCACAATTCGAAATTTGCTATGCATCCAGGTAATACGAAAATGTATAAAGATCTAAAACAGAATTTCTGGTGGCCTAGAATGAAGAAGAGTATTGCTGAATTTGTGGTTAAGTATTTGCATTGCCAACAAGTTAAAGCTGAACATCAACGACCCACTGGACTACTTCAGCCGCTTACAATACCGGAATGGAAATGAAAGCATATTACGATGGATTTCATTGTTGGACTGCCTCACTCCTCTTGAGCTATGGATTCTATTTGGGTCATTGTTGATCGTTTAACTAAATTTGCCCACTTTTTGCATGTCAAATCTTTGTATAATGCGAATAAGTTGGCTAATTTGTATGTAAATGAAATTGTGAAATTGCATAGAGTTTCAGTTTCTATAGTATCTGACAGAGATCCCAAGTTTACTTCGAGATTCTGGCAGAGTTTACAACAGGCTCTGGGAACCGAACTGAGACTAAGCAGTGCTTATCACCCATAGACAGATGGCCAATCTGAACGGACCATTCAAACATTGAAAGACATGTTACGGATGTGTGTGTTAGACTTACAAGGAAATTGCGAGACTCATCTACCATTGGCCGAATTTGTGCATAACAATAGCTATCATTAAAGCATCGGAATGGATCCTTATGAAGCATTGTATGGTAGGAAGTACTGTTTTCCAATTTGTTGGGCCAAAGTTGGTGATAGATCGTTATTGGGACCAAAACTTGTCTAAGAGACAACTGAGAAGGTGAAGCTAATACAACAATGTTTGAAAATCGCACAGAGTTGGTAAAAAAGTCATGCGGATATCCGAATGTGAGATAGAAAATATGAAGTCGGAGATCATGTGTTTATAAAAGTGACCCCAATGAAAGGCCGGACATGGTTTAGAGTAAAAGGTATGTTGGACCATATGAAATTCTTGAGAAGATCAATCCGGTGACATATTGGGTAGCCTTACCGCCGGTCATGGAACACATGCATAATGTTTTTCATGTTTCGATACTTCAGGAATATTTACGAGACCCACTCCACGTGATCAAGCTGACCCATGTGCTTTTGAAATATGACTATACGTACGAAGAGAGACCAATTCAGATTATGAATCACCAAATCAAGAGATTGGGGAACAAATAAATTCCACTGGTAAAAGTGGATTGGCAAAACCACGGTGGGACTTATGCAACTTGGGAGACTGAAGAAGATATGATGAAAAGAGACCCAGATTTGTTCCCTCTAGATCCAACATTCTTCCAAAACGAAGGTAATTCGAGTTTGGAAAATCAAACTCTTTTAAGGAGGGAAGACTGTAACAACCCCGAACTGTGATTAGCCATTAAACCATGATTAAGAATGCTTAATAAGTAATTAAGATGGAATCTAGAGTTAATTGCATGAATTATATGTTATTTGCATTTGTATCTATCTATCGTAGAAATATCTGTTTGTGTTTCCATTCTGTTCTACAAATTGAAGGCTTTTTGGCATCTGATTACGAAATTGACTTCATTTATGTGTTATTTGGAATTTTTAGAATTTTGTGGTAGGTTTAATTGAAATTTGATTTGGAACAAAATAATTAGAATAATTAACGCCCATTTGATTAGTTTAAGCCAAGTTTAATTAAACCTCCTTAATTAAGCCTATATAAGGCCACTACCATTGCACTTTACATATTTTTCCTCACTCATTAAGCTCAACATAACGTGAGAGAGAAGGGGAGAGCTAGAGATTGAGATCAAAGGAGGAAGAGTAAGGAATTAGCTTAGACTTGGCTAGAATTTGAAGAAATAGACTTGGAAACTCAAAGACATAGCAATCTAGAACTCAATTGAGGACCTTAGGTTAGTAATTGATTTCTAATCTTTGTATTTAAGATGTTAATGAAGAGAAATCAAGAAGTTCTTGTGACTAAGTATGAGAATTGAGCTAGAAGTAAGGAAATATAAGTCATACCATGCATGCACGCATATTTTCTTACATTTTGAGTTTAATTGTTAAGAATTGTCACATGCATGTACCAATTCTACCTTAATTTTGGGAATTTATCATGTTTTCCATCAATTTACATTATTTGATCCTAATTTGGAAGCTTTGAACTCAATCCATTACATACACGTTATGCTTTCAAAGTTTTGAGTTTAATTTTGCACAAGTGGCATGCTTTTGGGCTTTGATTTCGCGAAATGATTTTGAATCCCTAATGTTTTACAAGTTTAGACATGTTTTCTCAAGTTTTAGGGCCCAAAGGTTGCATTTTAAGACTTTGATTTTGCATTTTTAGGTGAAAGCAAATCTGAAAATTCTAAAATTCTGTTTCTCAGCTCGAACGACGGATTCTGCGCTCAAGCAACCACTCTTGATTTTGCACTTCCGTTTGAGCGACCAAAAGTTAGCTCAAGCGTAAAATTCATGCTCCCAGAAGTTTCCAAGTTTTGTAGACCGCTCGAGCGACCAGAGTTGCGCTCGAGCAAAGACCTCAGTTTTACGCTCAAGCGACCATTGAGCGAAAAATTCACACAACTAGTACTTTTGCAGAGTTTACAGACCGCTTGAGCAACCAAAGTTACGCTCAAGCGATCACTCTTATTTTGAACCTCCGCTCAAGCAAAGGAAGTTGCACTCGAGCGAGGACCCTATTTTCAGCAAATTTGCCTAAATGTTGAACAACATGTTTTGGTATCCTCATTACATTCTAGGCATTCTTAGGCCATGGTTAAGACGTAATAATGAGGATAAAGACTTAAAAACACACTAAGAACGAAAAGCAATAAGTTAAGTACTACCCGAGTGTGTTTCAATATATGTATCTATTATGTTTGTGTAGGTCACGTGCCATAAGCCATCTGATTTGTCTGCTCTATCTGTTTGCTTTTGAGGCCATCTGTAAGTAATAACTCAGTAAAGTAATGTTTAACTTTATTTATTTTTTGTATGATGAAATAAGATCTGTTTTCTTAAATGTTATGTTCTGTACAATGAATGATTGTTCAATTTCTGAAATGTATTCGTGGCATCCTTAGCATATCTTTTAGTTGTTACCCGGTATTGAAGATTCTATTATGGAACTTAATATGTTTGCAATCTGTTACCCGTACCGGAGGTTGCATCATGGAGCTCAGCATATCTATTATCTGTTACCCAGATCCAGAGGTTCCTTCATGGACCTGGTTGCTCATAACCACCATTTGTTCTGTATCTGTTCTGTGAGCGCTAATGGATCTACCATGTACGATTAAGCATGAACTCTGATTTCTGTATATGAATAAGAATCTGTTTCTAATATGAAATCTGCTTTCCGAATCTGATATAGGACATCATTCAATTAAAACCCTTTACTTTGTTATTATTCATTGGGCTCTCGCTCACTCTATTACTTATGGATGTAGGTGATCAAGCGCATGACTAGGCTCAGAATTGATTGCCTAGAGTTCTGTTTTGTCGGCCAACCTTTGTGCCTCCTGAGAAGTTTCAAGAAAAGTCTAGTGGTCATGTTTTGTGAATTTTGTTTTAAATCTTGTTTTTTTTTTTTTTTTTTTGTGAATTTCAAACAAGCTTCTGTTTATCTGTATATTAGGTTATGTCCCATTTTGGCTTTATTTGTATCCGTGGGTGTCGTAAGACTACCGTAATTATGACGTCAGATATATGTATTTCAGTTTTAAATTTTTGTCCCATGTATGTCTACACAGCTCAATGGATTATGTATGTTTTATATAACTACTTCCGCAATCCCTTTTTATGCTAATCTATTCAGAGGCGTTCGGTAATCTAAGGATTACTGATCGGTTATAACGCTAAATCTATAAGGGCGAGTTTAGGTCGTGACACTATTCTTTCCTCTTAAATTGATGAGTAAGCTTAAAACTTAGGTAAGTACTATTAATTTCTATAAGTCTTAATTAATTTCAAGTTTAGGGTAATAAATCAAGTTCTCTTGATTAACATCATAATCTAATTTAAATTGTACTAAATTTAACCATAGTAATATGAATTAAGCTCGTTTGGGTGGTTGGCTAGTTAGTTTTTTGATTTTCTTTTTTGTTATTTTAGTCTAATTAAAAAAGTTATGTTTAAGAAGATAGTTTAAAAAAAGAATTGTAGTTGATTTAATAGTTATGAAAAAAAAAGTAAAATAATTATTATTTGGATATAACATTTTATTTGATTGACTATTTTAGTCCATTTTACAAACATATATATATATATATATATAAGTTATTTTACAAATATATGTAAACTTAAAATTTATTTATATTTGTGAGAATTTACATTATTTATATATATTTATGAGAACTTACGTGATTTTATAAAATAATTTACATATATTTGTTAAAATTTACGTAAATTTAACAAGGGACTAGGCCTCCTTTGAGAACAAGCTTTTTTAGTAATTTTTTGATTTTTTAATTAAAATGTGATATAAAAAAAAATAATATGTTTGAGATGACTTTTTGACTTTTTACGAAAAGATGTGTAAAAAATAGAGAGAAAATAAAATTTTTAATTTTTTGATATAAATTATTAAATTTTTTATTTTTTTAAATAATTTTTTAATTTTTTAATTAAAAAAGTCACTTACCAAACGATAACGTAAGAAAACACGATGCATTACATCGCCGCTTTAAAAGGAAAAGACACAAGGCAAGGAAAGGAAAAGGAAAGAAAAGGGGAAGAGACGAGGATTAATATAGTGATATAGGAAAGGACACAAGGAGATAATGACTTGACATAGATTTACAAAAAATATATTTTGTGCTAGTGGTGTGCTGTTAAATTTATAAAATAAAAACCTTAATTTTAGATTAAAATTATATATATTGTTTTGTTTAATTGATAAAAATGTGTCCAATTAAAGGTCATGGTTCAAGTCTCATCTAACTCATTATATTATACGTTCATAAAGCTACAAATTATAAATATATATATATATATATCACTTTTTTTCTTTTTATCTCATAAACTATAAATCCTATTTAAGTCTAACTTATTTATCATATAAGCTATAATATATATATATATATATATCACTTTTAATAATATTTATAAGTCAACTAATTTAGTTTATTTAGTTTTAAAAAGTCAATTAATGACATTTGGTTGTAATTTTAAATTAAAGTAGTTAACTTTTTCATCTTATTTTGACCAAAAAAGTAAGATTTTAGTAAGGCACAATTTGTAACTTTTTTTTTATTTAATTTTTTCGAACTCTTAAATATGTATGGATATAAAACTCTATCTTTTTTGTCATAATTATAAATTTTGAGGGCATTCTAAATATTTGCACAACAAAATATATATATATATATATATATAACAGCTTATTTAATCAAACATGTTTAATATTTTTACAAATTATTAAAAATTTTACCAAATAGATTTTTAATTTATTCTAAGTTTTTAAAGCCAATAACCTAAACAATTATAATCATAACAAAAAATAACTTATAAGTGATACACGATATAAAAAGCAATAAAAATATCATTAGTCAATATTTTTTGAGCTAAATAAATTGACTTAAATAGGGGTAGTCATGGGCCCATGACTCGCCCAACGGATCTTGATATTTGTAAGACTTGGGAAAAAATTATGAAAAATAGTTGAGGGTTACAAAAATAGTGATTCAAATGGTTTAAAATTATCAAAATAATGTCGTTTGCTCAAAAATTATTTTAGCCTACAGAGTCAGATTACAATGAGATTTTGGGCCAACTTAGTTTTTAGAGTGAGCTTGAGACAAATAATTTTAGCACACGCCGCTCCGTACATTTATAAAATTTAACATTTATATTATATTAGATCTCGTTTGGTAAATGATTTTTTTAGTTAAAAAATTATTAAAAAAATTAAAAAGTTAATTACTTATATCAAAAAGTCAAAAATTCTTTTTTATCTTTACTTTTTGCATATCTTTTTGTAAAAAATTAAAAAGTCATCCCAAACATACTAATTTTTTTTAAATCATATTTTAATCAGAAAGTTAAAAAATTACTAAAAAAAACATATTTCCAAACGAGACCAAATGAACTAAAAATAATAATAAAACAGAAGAAAAGTATATATATGCTTAAATTAGAACATTTATTAAAAAATTATATTTATTTTAGAATTCAATTTTATCATTATTTTAAATGTAAATAATTATTAAAATAGTCCAAAAAAAATTATAGTCTTTCAAGACAAAAAATAAAATAAAATAAAATTAATAGCCATATCTATTGGATTAAATTGACAAACTTGGAATTTAGAAGCTTGTTTAAGACTGGATTTGATGTTGAATTGAGCTAAATTTAAAATGGCACATATAATTTAGGTAGTATTTGGTTCATTAGAATGAAGTGGAATAGAATGATCTTTTCATCAAAATTTTCATTCCCATGTTTGATGAAGGAAAATGTTTTAGGGCTCTAATTTGTGAGTTCTAAATAGCTCTAATATGTACGTGGGGTCAATTTGATATGATGTTTTGGTCTTGTATTTTTTTTCTTTTTTGATTTTCCACCTTACTAGAGCACAATTAGAGCTCTAGTTTTAGAGGGATATATCATTGTTGCATGTTTAATTAGACTAAAAAAAAAAATGACAAATACATTACAATAAAATTATCTTTTACTATTTTAGGGAATAATCATGGGAAAAATATAAATCAGTTGTACTTTTAAAAAATAATTACTAACACATGAAAAAGTTTATGTACTTAATAATTAAAATCTGTAAAATTTATCATTAATCTGATTTTTTTTTTTTATTTTAAATACCCATTGATATGTTATTCCCCCAATAATCATTCTATGAAAAAACTTAAAAAATTACCATCACATCTCACTCTAATAAACTAATTGAGCATAGTAGTTATTGGGTGCTCTTAGAATACAGATATGTGGTAATTGTTAAAAAAAAAAAAGATGAAATCAATGATTTTGTATTAAGCTTCCGTTTGGGAAGTGGGTTGGCTTTTTGATTTTTTGACTTTTTTTACTATATGAGCCTGGGCTCAAAAACTTAGTTTGGAAAAGACTTTTGACTTTTTGACTTTTTTGACTTTTTTGTGAGAGAAAAGTGTAATGATTATGGGGTTGAATGTGATGTTTTGTCTGTTGTGGCTCATAAGCTTATTCTTTCTTTTGTGGCTCATTGAGCCAAAAAAACCCAATGAGCCCTTGCCAAACCAACCCTTAAATAATTAAGAAATAAGATGTATGATGCTTAATGAAAAATTATAAACCCGGCATGCTTTAAGATTATCCAATAATTTTTCTACTAAGGCTAGTGTTTATCCAATTAGGGTTGTGTAGCATTATGATAAATGACAAAGAATCATTTCCAAGAGGGACCGAGACAGACCTCTTCACATCGGGTGTTGGATGTCGGCAAGGGATCTCAAATTTTAACCTATTTTAGAAAGTGATTAAAAGTCACCTCTCAATTTTTAACATACTTCTCTCTCTCACAAAAAAATTTAAAAAAAATAAAATAAAATAATTTTTAATCATCTTCCTAAAACACCCCTTTGTGGCCAGTGCGCATTCCAGTCCCTCCCTCTCTAGGCTCTCCAGCCGCCTAATCAAATTTAAGGTTGGTTTGAGAAAAAAAAAATTAATTAAAAAAAATTATGCAAAAAAATTAGAAAGAATGAATTTAATTTTTTTATTAATTTAGCATGTTTTCAAAGAAAATCTTAATTTGTATTCCATTTATTAAAAGTTCATTCAAAAGTAACTTGTTACGTAAGGAAATTAAATCTAAATATATTTTAAAATTCGTTAAGTTTTTCAGTTAAGTTTAAATAATTTATTAAATTATTTGAGTTCAATTTGTGTTTAGCCGGTTCAAAACTCGTTTGAGATTAACTTGTTTTAATCAATTTTCAAATTCATTAAGTTTTAAGTTAATCTTAAACAATATACTATTTGACTCAACTCGAACTTCTTTACAACCCTATGCTAGGGTATATATGCCTTATTACATATTTTTTGAGTAAATATTACAATTCTTTGTGGCAAATATTATACAATCTTCTGGTAAAATTATGACAACTTGTGATTTCTAAAGCAAGATTATAATTATTTGTGATACAATTATGTATTTTTATGATAATATTATATTTTTTTCTTCGTAATAATTTGAAATATAATATTGCAAAGTAACATTTCAATGAAAAAAAAAGTATAGGGCGTTGATAAATCCCCCGAAAGGGGGTCCCCCAAAACCCCCGAATTTCCCTTTCAAGTAAAAAAAAAAAAAAAACAGTTTGCCAAAAATGGAAATTAGGGGGATTAGGGGGAGTTTTTTTAGGGGGATTTTTCATTTTCGAAAAGTATAACACTCCACCAAAAAAAACTAACTGTATCACACATTGTTATAACTTCACTTTAAAAATCACAAATTATTGTGAAAAATTGCATAGATTCACCACATTCACCAAAAAAAATATTTATGCACCTCTATGAGCATCTTTTCATTTTTTGTTTTTTTTTTATTTGTTTTTTATATCAAATTTGTTTAACAATCTAGATCAAAAACTTGATTCGAAATAGTTCACTCTAATGATGAGAATTAGATATTTTTAAACACATATAACCTTTCTCAAAAATCTCCTTTAATCAATTATGGTAGAAAAAATTGATCTTCAATCCTTCAATCTTTTAACAATTTCATCAAATTTAAGTCAAAAATAAATTGTTAAAAATTTGATGACATTTTTAATGAAAGCTTGATTTGATACAAATTTAATAAATAAATTAGATATCATTTTTACTAAATTATTGGAGATGCTGTAAGGGTACACATGGTAAAGTTTCCCTATAAATCATGCAAACCTATTTCTCTAGTTTCCATCCAAGCCTCTCTCTTGCATGTCATAGTTCTGTCAAAGATTGTCAACTTTAATGGAGTTTCATCTTCGTCTCCTCTCCATATTCACAGTGCTTTCTGTGAGTATTTAAATTTGCAAATTCCTGAAATCAAACAAATCATTTTCTCAAAATTTTGAATTCATTTCTCATACATAGATAGACAGGATAAAAATACTATGGATTATGAAAATTTATCCTGAATCTTACTCTGAAAATGAATGTTTAGTATAAATATATAGTTAGTGCAATGAGAGTGTCACACTCATAATATAATTTTTAATAATTTTTCTAACTATGCAATATTCTATATACAGAAAATTCTTTTATATGAGTAGTGGCTAGATTTGGAGCGTTTGAGTAGAATTTTATTTTCACACTCTTACTAACCCAAAATTTTTGTCAAGAACCATGGCAACCATATGTGTGTGTGTGTGTGTGTGTGTGTAATTTTAATAAAATATGGATTAGTTTTTTTATTCACGGTGAGCTTTAAATTTGGCAAACGTAATGGTTTGTTATAATACAATTTATTATACGGCTGATTATAATTTCTTTTATTTTAAGAATTGAGTGTTTGTTGCAATTATTATTTACAATTTATAAAATATGGATAAAATAAATAAATTGAAAAAAAAAATGGACTATTTAAAAGTTGAGAGAATGATATTTTTAATTTCTATTATAATTTTCTTTCACAATTCATAATAACATGGTAACTACGAAACTTATAGTTTCTTATGAAAAAAACACAAGAAAATACACACAAAATATATATATATATATATATAATGAAAGTACTTACTTATAATTAGAATTTCTATTTTCTAATTTTTTTCCTTGAATTTTTTTTTTATCTGTTGGCTACATATTTTGTAAAAGCCCATTACAGTTCGACACGTGGCAAAGCAAGGGTAGTATGGGAAGACCACTCAAGTCTTCGATCCTGATCGTACACGTGGCAGTAAAAATTGGTTCTCACGTGATCTGAGTAGCACAGGATCAGTAAAGAGATACAAGATAACGTGGCTTCAACGGTTGCTCATATTCAAATTCAAATACAAGAGGGAAGTTCAACTGCAAGAAAATGCGTAGTGGAACTACTTCTAAGGCAGCATGATCAGCAATCATGGAGGAGCAGTTCGACGGTTTGAAAGGCAATTCGATGGTCATTCTTGAGGAGTATAAATAGCAAGGAAGTCCCCAGAAAAAAGCCCAGACTCAGATCATACAAACCAGTTTTACTTTATATATTTTATTTTTCAGTTTTTTACATTTCCAGTCTTTACCTTTCTTGCACTTTAAATACCTGTTCTGCACTTCGATTCATAGGAGTAGTTTCAAGTAGATCGTCACTGTAAACCTCTTCGAGGCTGAGTTTGGATCATTGTAAGTGTTCATTTTAATGAAATACTTCCATTGTTCTTCATATTAACTGTTATTTCTCTTAATTTCTCCTAAGTCAAGCCACCAGTAAAAGTCCTCTTCATTGAGGCTGAAAGAACTAAAACACAATCGTCTGATAATTAGTTGGCAATTATAATTTCTGTAAGGACTGATTGATCCTTGCTGGCACGCTCGCATTTACAAAAATACCCTTCGAAAAGCCAAAAAGCCAACATATATTTTTGGCACGCCCAGGGAGAAAATGAACGCTTGGAAGAAGGCGTAGAAGGAGAGGTAGAAATACCAAATCCAGAGGATAATGTGGTAACATATCCTGTGGAAACTCCCATGTTATCCGAACCTATGGTCGAACAGACCAGTACTTCGGGACAAGAACCATATGTTCCTAATATTGAACGAAACCAAGGAATTAGACCATCCACTATTCCATCTATTCAGCCAACCAATCCATGGGATGGCTTAGTAGATGCTATGGGACAACAATTAATGAACACAATGGAAAGGTGGGCAACATCCTTTTTGGATCGAATGAATAACCACCAACCAACAAACACAAGACACACAGAGGAAGTTTTAAATGTCCCTCAGTAAAGATTGGCTAGAGACAAACAGCCTATGCAAGTTAATGAACATTCTAATGGTCAAACTAGTAACCAAAACTATGAAAGACCATCACCTCAGTCTTGGTACGAACCCATTTCGAGGCCTATAGCAGGCCAAAATGCCTCAGTACTTAACAATGAAACCACACAAGTTGGTGGATCTGGCCAAGTACAAGAAACTAGCGTAAGAATGGCTACAAATCCCATGTTCAAAGCCACACCTGGCACTAGGGGCTATAATAATCCCTTATTCGAATTTATACCCGGAGGGTTGAAAGGTTGGCCTGCAAATGGAAGAGACACAACACCTGTCCCAACACCTTTCGCAGGTCTTTTCGTAGGACAAGCTCAAAGGAGTTACCCACACCCCCAACAGCAACCTGCACCACAGGGGCAACCAGTCCCAAATGTACCACCTTATGGACCAAGAGGACCACAAGCACAAGTTTGTCCACCAAATCCTGTGTTTATCCCTCCAGTAGTGGTTTAACAGGCACAAAATATGGTCCCTAGGGACCAAATTGCTGATATTGTTAGGGAGATGTGTGGACCGATGGCTCGGAGGGTCCAGACTCCTGTATACAGAAAACCATACCCAGAATGGGTGGATAGGGTACATGAATACCCAAGGGGATTCAGGATACCAGATTTTACCCTTTTTTATGGGACTGAAAATCAGTCAACAATAGAGCACATTGCTAGGTTTGCTGCTCAATGCGGTGAATTTACTAATCATGACTTTATGAAACTAAGATTATTCCCAAATTCTCTAACTGGAGGAGCGTTTGTATGGTACATCAACCTTACACCTGGCTCCATTCAAAATTGGCAACAAATGGAAGAGGTATTTCATGCCCAATTCTTCCAATCAGAGCCAGAGGTTTCTATGGTAGACTTGGCTAGATTGAGTCAAAGGCCTGAAGAAAAGGCTACTCAGTTTGTTGCCAGATTTAAAAGGGCTCGAAATAAATGTAGAGTCATCCTGCCAGAATCAGAATTTGTAAGATTGGCTCAAAACGGCCTAGAGTTCAGGCTTCGAAAGAAGTTTGACTCAACTGAATTTAGAGATTTGGTGGAACTAACCTATAAGGTGTCTAGATACGAAGCACTACTAGAGGAGGAACAAGATCGAAATAATGCATCGTACAAGACATATTATAGAGATCCTAATTATGAGATCGATGCAATGGAGATTGTGGCCAAAGAACCCGTAATCTTTGAAGCATTAATTCATAAGGATACAACAATTGACCAGCAGTTTAAAAAGAAAGACTGTCACAGAAAATACTCTTTCGATTTAACAAAAGCAGATGACATCTTTGATCATTTGCTTGCGGCCAACTTCCTTAAGCTACCTAAAGGAGTAAAACTACTATCTCCAGATGAACTTAAGGGAAAAGTATATTGTAAATGGCATAACTCTTGGTCTCACTCAACTAAAAACTGCATTGTTTTTCGAAACAGGATCCAAGAACAAATTCGGAAAGGGAGTTTGAAATTTCCAACCAAAACAGAAAAGATCATGGGGATTGACAGCAACCCGTTTCCAGAAGTTGGAGAGAGCACAGCTAATGTGGTTATACCAAACTTCCAGAATCTATCTCTGCAAGAGTTGGAAGAGGTCAATGTGTAGATGCATATTGCCAACCAAACAACTACCAAGAAGGACACTGGAAACCTACCAGCCATTAGACAACGTTTCTCACGCCAGAAGGAACACTCTGATGAAGAAGCACTGGATGATGATTCCTTGGAAGCAGCTGTAATGCAGAGGATGTGTCCCAGGTGCAGACTGAGTTATAAATGGTTGAAGGGGCTTCCAATTGATGGGAAGCAATACTACAGGGATGTTTAGAGACGTATCCGGCTAGTGATAGGCAACGACCACCAGTGGTTGAGCCTGCAATGGACAGAATGCATGCTAAAGGCAAGAGACCCTTACATGAATCCAAACCACCTAACTATTACAGAATTGAGAGCAGTCATTCTGAAAGAAGACTGGAGAGAGGCTCATTTCATGGGATCAAAGCCAGGGATTGGCCCCCTAGACCAACCTCACGTAGGACAGAAAGTGGCTATCTGCATCGAAGGTCTGAATCAGGCTCAAAACATGAGGTCAAAGCCAAACACTTACCTTCACAGCTAGCTTCGAAGATGGCTTCGAAGGTTGAAAAAAGCAGTTCAACATCTGAGTCAATAAGTTCATGGGTACCTGGGGTCCCAGATTGGTTTGTAATGCAGAACAAGCCTAGGGAAGTACCTGCCCAAAGGGATGTTGGAAACCAAGGCAGGATAGTCAAGCCTCCATTGGTGGCTCCGAACAATTGGGTATTGCTTAAACACCCAAGGACAAAGGAACCAGATATGGTCCCAGTTATTTCAAGGTCACAGAGGAGGAAAATTCAGCGTAGGTACACCCAGTACCAGCAAGATCTGAAAGAAAGTGGAGAGAGTTCTTCATTGGTAAAGACAGAAGAAAAAAAGAATCCAAAGCCAGACCATGCCCCAAAGCCAAATCCACAGAACAAACTGGTTGGCAACAGAGAACAGTTGGCCAAGGTTCATTCTGAACTAAAGGCCAGGGAGAAGGCTAGCTTAGCAGGGTTGGAGAAGGCTTTGATGGAAAGTGATAGCGAGACGGAAGAAGAGATTGGCATAAGCCAAAAGAAGGAAATGGCAGAGAAAGAAATGTTCGAAGCCTTCATGGCTGAGCAAACATTTCTGGCTGAAGGACCAGTTGAGAAAGATCCTTCGAAAGAATCAGTTAGCAACGAAGTGCCAGAGTGCAGCATGGAGGATGCTGCTGAAGTCACTGATCAAGGTAGCCAAGAAAGGAGACATGCTGACCGACCATCCGATTTGGCTCATTTCCTCCGGTATCAGTCAATATGGTACACATACTACCTCACGAGTTCCAGGCTGAAGAGGAAGACCAAGATGACCAAGACATGGATCCTATTCCAGTCTCTAGTGAGGAGTCGCAAGTGAGTATGGTACAGGATGAGTCTAAAATGGCTACTCCGATGGAAACTGAATGCGAAAGTAAGGAAGAGGTGAGCATCAACCTCTCATATCCTTTTGAATATCCTTCGAATTCTATGACACAACATGTCAAGCCTTTGTATAGCAAGGCTTTCTTTGATGGGATACAATTGAATCGGGTCCTGATAGATAATGGGGCAGCAGTGAACTTACTACAGAAATCTTCTTTGAAGAAACTAGGGAAAAAGAATCCCAGGTTGATCCCAACCAGCACAACCATCGCTGGCTTTGCTGGAGACAAACAAATGGCTCAGGGGATTTTACCCATTAACTTGAGCGTGGGGACCAAGAACTGCATGACAGCATTCTTCGTAATCGACAGTAATGCTAAATACAATGCCTTACTTGGGAGAGATTGGATCCACACTAACAAATGTGTGCCTTCCTCTTTGCATCAGAAAATCATGATGGCTTTGGGCAATGAAGAAACAGAGGCGATCGATGCAGATCCTCAACCCTTCATAGCCTGTGCAGATTTTGCAGAGGCCAAGTCAGATATTGAGGAATGACACCACTCAAGATAATCTTGAGAAAAGTTGATGGCTCAGCCGAAGTGACGGCTGATGAGAAAGTGACACACCTGAAGCACTTAGTCCAAGAGAGTGCTGATGAAGAGATTGTCGTTAAAGATGACAATGATGCCTGGTTGTAGGCAAAGAGATGAAGAACGAGAAGCCAAGTCTTTGGCTCTAATTAAATTCTCAACATTGGATGTAAAAGCTATAGTCCAGAAAGTACAGGAGCAAGAAAGAGAAGCCATGATAATTGGTCAGAAATGAAGAAGTCGAATTTTGACCCTTGGGAAAATCTTGCATTGGACATTGAGACAAAAGTCCAGGAGATACAGGAGGAAGATGCCTTATGGACAGATTTTGTCTATGAGGAGGAGGGCAAAGATGTTGAACTAAAGAACCTGGGAGCAGAACAAAGCAAGAAGGTTGCTTCGAAGGTCAAAGAAACCAAGAAAGAAACTTCAATAAGTTCTCAGACACAAGACCCCTTAGAAGAAGTAAATTTAGGGGAAGGTTCTATACAACAGCCCACCAATATAAGTGCTTGCTTGAATATTCTGGATAGAGACCAGTTGTTAGTTGTTCTGAAGAAATATAAAGATTGCTTTGTATGGTCCTATAAGGAACTTCCAGGATTGGATAGGTCATTAGTGGAACATAGGCTCCCTATGAAGCCTAATTTCAAGCCATACAAGTGTAGACACCCCATTTTTGACTGACCTTAAGACTCAGACGTCACCGATTGAGAGCTCGGTGATGTTGCATATTGTGCTCGTTCCGAAGTCTCAGAGTCGCAGCCGTGCGCCCTGCCTCCGGACTTTCGAACTCTCTTTTATGCTTTGTCTCGGTTTGCAAACCAGACTCGGTTTTCTCAGTTTTCCTTCTTGAGGGGAGGGAGAGGTCCCGTAGACTATCTCCCAATGGCCGTGGGCTACATTTCGTGGCTGTAGGCCATTTTGCCCATTTCGGAGCCCGGTTCCCGGTTTTCGGAGCTGTCAGGCCGTGTGCCTCGGTTCGGGACCACCCAACCATCTTCGACTCCTCCGGTTCTTGGCAGGCACCTCTGTTTTATCATAACGAGGGACACTGGGGTCTTAGATACCCACTTCGTGGCCAAACACCACTTTCGATTATGCTTAACTGGCCCCAAACCTCGCGGTTTGGCCCCCGAGCATTCATTTTGCATCGATTTTTGCTCATTTTTGGCAGGTACCTCTGTTTTATCATAAGGAAGGTCACTGGAGGGTGGGATCCTAGCAATTGTCTCAGCAACTAGTTATGCTCTTCCGGCACCCCCCAGGGCCCGTTTTTCTCACTTCTGGGCTAATGTTGAACACCCTAGGGCCATTTTCTTTGAGCCGAAACCACATATTTGTGTTGTACACACATGGAAGGACCCTAAAAAATGGTGCTCGGCCAGTAATTATTCTTTTCATTTTTGAGCCTCTCCTAGGGTTAGATTGTTGTTTCTCCTAGTTCAGAGTTGCCAAATTCCAACCACAAGGCCTTGAAGAGGAGACATGGGAGGACACCAATGTATAGAGCTCGGCCAGCAATTCTCAGTTTCCATTTTTTCCCCTAGCCGGCCGGCTAGGGGGGGTGGCCGGCCGGCCACCTCCAATAAAAGTGCCTGGCCAGCCATGCTTCTTGAAACCTGTGCTACACAGCTGTATAGCTGTTTCCCCCAGAAAAGATCTGCATCCGGGGGATATTTTGGAGGGGAAAGCTTAGGTGCATTTCCCTCCACCTTTATCTTCTCAAATCTCAAGTTTTGGTGCCATTGTTCATCATCTCATCATCATACCATCACCACCCCATTCCAGCAACAAGAAGAGGTTCTTAGAGGCTTAGAAGCAACATTTCTCAAGTCACTTAACCCTACTTTCTCACTTTTTGAGCTCCGACCAATACTGAAAGTGGTCCTATCCTATATATGCCCATATTTTTGCATTGAATATTTGGCCTATGTGTGATCTGATTTGGAGCATCTCATGAACTGATATTATGATTTTTGGCTATATATAATTTTGTTTTTGGAGCATGCCATAAACTGTGATTAAGCTTATTTTTTGTCTTTATATCTCTCTTGGCCCCCATTTTTGCATGCCTTTTTAGGCCTACCTAGCTTCTGTTTCCAGCCATGAGCAGTACTGAAAATAGTCTTAAAATGACCCACTCTTCATGTTTTGTTAAGGGTCTTAGGCTATTTGGTGAATTCTTGGCATACCTCATGTTTTGGCCCTTGTTGGCTTCATCCTTGCATGACATTTTTAGCAAGTTTTCACACTGATTTGAGGGTTTTCATCTACTGTAAATGTTAATATTTTTGGACCCTCTTCAGTGTTGTAGAACTGTATTTTTCAGTTTGAGCATTGCGTATACCACCTGCTTCATTGTTCCCCTCTTTTCCCCCATTTTTGCATGCTATTTTTGCCTTACTTGTGATTGTTGTTTGGCCTTGCTTTGCACTGAAAAAATGCTAGTTTAGGGGCTGCCTAGCATCCGTCTTTACACTTCATGTCCATATTGTGCATGTTTGGCATAGCTGCAAGTCATTTCGGGTACTTAGCATAGCATTTCGGGCATCAGGTGTAATTTTGCTATAATTCGGGGGCTGTTTTTGCATCATTTTGGCTGCTGAAATTTGCATTTTCCATATGCCATATGCCTCGTCTCATTTGCATGTCATTTCATGCCTTAGGGCCATTGCCTCGGTTTGCGTGCCCGCGTGCACGCATTTCGAGGCACTTCACTTTTCTCTCGGCCTCTTATGTAAGTGTGGCTGAGGTCCTCTCATGTTAGTGTAAGCCCAATTCGCATTGTGTATGCCATTTCATTCCGTATGTCATCGCCTCGGTTTGCGTGCCCGTGTGCACGCATTTCGAGGCATCTCGTTTTTCGTCTCTCGGCTTCTTATGTGAGTGTGACTGAGGCCCTCTCAAATTAGTATAAGTCCAATCTGTATTTGGAGTGCCATTTCATACTCTTATGCCATTGTCTCGGTTTGCGTGCCCGTTGACACGCATTTCGAGGCACTTCGTTTTCATCCAATGGCCTCCTATGTGAGTATGGCTAAGGTCCTCTCATGTTGGTGTAAGCCCATATTGCATCGCATATCTCATTTTAGTCCTGTTGCATTCCGTATGTCATCGCCTCGGTTTACGTGCCCGTGGGCACGCATTTCGAGACACCTCATTTTAGTCTCATTGTATATCATATTTCATGTCACTTCGTGCATTTATGTCATTGCCTCGGTTTGCGTGCCCGTGTGCATGCATTTCGAGGCACTTCACTTTTCTCTCGGCCTCTTGTCTGAGTGCAGCTGAGGCTCTCTCATGTTAGTGTATGCGTATGCCATTCCATGCCTAAGGATCATTGCCTCGGTTTGCGTTCCCGTGTGCACGCATTTCGAGACATCTCATTTTCATCCGCATTGTGCATACTAGGTCGTATCTTAGATTACATTCATGCATTTCCTCGGTTTGCGTGCCCGTGTGCACACATTTCGAGGCACCTCATTTTCATCCGCATTGTGTACTAGGTTGTATCTCAGATTGCATTCATGCATATCATGCATATTGCATCGTGTTCGGGATAGGAGTTAGCCCGGACACGGGAAACGAGGCGCGTTCCGTACTCCGAGTGACGGAACGAGTCTCAATTCCCAAGTCACCGACACTCCGGATACCCATGATGGTGTTAGGTTTTGTTGTAGCATTCATCTGCATTCATCCTATATTGAGTTGTGCAATCCGACTCTTCGGCCATCATGCATCGAGATGCGTGATTGGTGGCACGAGGATCGAGGCATGCATATATTTGTGAAATACATTGCTATGCCCCTTTCCTGCTCTCTGTTGTAGCAAAATGAAGAATCAGCAACTTTCCGGAGTTTGGCACGCATTTCGAAGAAAGGTGCAAACAGAGGCTAATTGGGGCATCCCGGTGGATTTCAGCGCCAAGACAGCCCAACATGCATCATTCATCAGAATCGAGGCAGCCCCTGGCTTGCATGCCAGTTTACAGTTTTTCTTAGTTAATCTGTTAATTAATTAGGAATCTGTATATTTATTTGGACTGTATATTTTGGACTGTAATATTCTTTTATTTCGGACTGTATTATTTATTCGGACCCTCTACGCGAGGGCATAATTGTAATAAGGGTGTGTGAGTGTGATGTATGTCTTCCAACCCCCACTTCTTTCTCCCTTTTATTTAACCGCTTATGATGGTTAGATATAGGGCATGTTTCAATTAGCATCTGAAGATGACAAAGATGTTTGCATCATTCATCTGCTTTTGCACGCACTGCCTAAGACATCATACAAACTGCATTTGTATTTCAATTCCAAATTGAATACATGTTAGTTGTTGCATTTCACATGCCATGTTTAGAATAGCCGAGCCTGCTATAGTTTGCAACTTTACATGTGTTGCATTAGGCATTTCTGTATACTTAGGATCCATGCATGGATTTCTAATGAGCTTCTGTTTTGGCTTGGAGTACTAGGTAAGTTTTATGCTTTAGCATCCTTGCATGCGTGTGAGTGTTGCCATGAATAGCATGCTTACTATGAGGCTATGTGCTTATGTGATATAACTGCCTTGAATGCCTGTGGGTGGAGGTTGAGTTATTTGGATTGGGACAATTCATCAAATGTTTGTTTTAAGCCCACTAGATAGTGGCAAAATCATGTTTTCTAAACCCACTTGAGGGTGGCAAATCCACGTCTTAGCCTACTTGCAGGTAGCACCATCAAACCATTTTCAAACAAACAAACATGAAACGTTTTGTTCCAATTCAGGCGATTCAGTCTATACTTGTAGGCTGTGCGCATCACATAGTAACCTAGGCTAATAACCGGAATAAGAACATACAATGTTTTCAAAAACAGATATCATGGTTAGTAGAGGCCGGTCTTTGACCGGGCGTGCGGGGGTGCTCACGAAGTGACCTTCCCCAATCGTATCCAAGTTCCCGAGCTGAGGCAACTTTGATGATGACGGACACGTGGCCTTTGGCACCGAGTCAGGGTTTCCTAAATTTCCCATTTAAAATATTTAGGTGGCGACTCTGTATCTGGCGAAACAGTCCATGTTTGGCACTTCTTTTCTAAAAATCTGTTTTTCTCAAAACGATTTGTCGGATTTGGACTCTTTGGTTCAAGATTAAGAACCGTGACATTTGAGTCCTTCGAACTGTAGTGACCCAATATCGAACCAGAACGGGGGGGGACACGCACTCCCTTCCCCCGGGATGCGTTCGGGGACGTCTACAACAAGCAGAAACCAAGAAGAATGAATCTAGAAGTAATTCAGAAGGTCAAAGAAGAAATTCTTAGACTGCTCAAGGCAGACTTTATTAGGACAGCCAGGTATGTTGAATGGTTATCTAATATTGTGCCTGTAGTTAAGAAGAATGGCAAAATGAGGGTATGCATCAATTTCAGAAACTTAAATCTAGCAACTCCCAAAGATGAGTACCCTATGCCTATAGTGGATCTTCTGGTAGATAGTTCGGCAGGGCATCAAATTTTATCAACGAGGGATAGGCATTCTGGTTACAACCAAATCTGCATTGCAGAGGAGGATATCCACAAGACAGCATTCAGATGTCCTGGGAATATTGGCACATTCGAATGGGTTAAAATGCCATTTGGTCTGAAGAATGCTGGGGCTACATATCAGAGGGCTATGAACACTATCTTTCATGATCTCATTGGAGGGTATCTAGAGTGTTATAATGATGACATTGTAATGAAATCCCAGTCCATGGAGGAGCATCTGTTTCACTTAGAAGCAGCTTTTGAAAGAATGAGGAAGTTCAAGTTAAAACTTAATCCTCTTAAGTGTACTTTTGATGTATCATCTGGAAACTTCTTGGGTTATGTAGTGCACAAGAAAGGAATACAGATTGATCAGAATAAAGCTAAAGCCATCATTGAAGCCAGGCCTCCATCAAGTAAGAAAGAATTACAAAGGTTCCTTGGGCAAGTTAACTTTCTTCGAAGGTTCATTTCTAACACTGCAGGGAAAACTAAAGTATTTTCTTCCTTGTTAAGGCTGAAAGATGAAGAGGAATTTGTGTGGACAGCGGAGCATCAAATTGCTTTCGAAGGTATCAAAGCCTACTTGGCCAACCCTCCATCTTGATGCCACCAAAGGAAACAAGCCCTTGAAGTTGTACATAAGCTGCAGAAGATTCATTGGGAGCTTTTTGGCCCAAGACAATGAAGAAGGCAAGAGGAAGCTATTTATTACCTTAGTAGGTTTTTAAATTCTTGTGAATGTAAATATTCAAATTTGTTGAAAAGCTGTGTCTTGCTTTGTATTTTGCTGCAATGAAATTAAGATATTATCTTTTACCTACAACTGTCTTGGTAATTGCAACCACAGATTTGGTTAAATACATGTTATCTAGGCCTATGTTGAAGGGGAGAATTGGTAAATGGATACTAGCCTTATCAGAATTTCATCTAGAGTATGTCCCCCAAAGGGCAGTAAAATGGCAGGTTTTAGCCAATTTTCTGGCAGACCATCCATCTCAGACAGAGAGCCAAGAGATAATGGAACTTGGTATGGCTAGTGTTGAGCCATGGCAGATGTGGTTCGATGGGTCGAAAGCCAACGGCTTAATTGGAATTGGTGTTGTAATTAAATCTCCACAAGGAGTAGAAACTACACATAGTTTCAGAGTGGATGAGGCCACCTGTTCCAATAACCAGGCTGAATATGAAGCCTTAATAGTGGGACTAGAAATTCTTATTGGATTACAAGTACATGCAGTTGACATATTTGGAGACTCTCAATTAGTGGTTAACCAAGTAAAAGGGATTTTCAAGTGTCAAAAAATAAGTATTTTGCCATACTATGTTGTTGCATTACATTTGCTTTCTCAGTTTCAAATAGCAAATGTAACTCATGTTCCAAGATTCTTGAACAATAGAGCTAATGATGTAACTCAGAAAGCTTCGAACTTCAAGAGAAGGGATAATACCCAAAGGGACATAAGCCAAACAACATATCAAAGATTAATACAACCTTTGAATAAAAGGAATGTGGTCTTAGAAGTCAATCATAATGACTTACAAGAACAAGATTGGAGGCATTCAATAATGTAATACTTAGCTGGTCCATCTTCCAAAGCCAGCAAGAAAATCAAATTACAGTCTATGCAATATATGATATATGGCAATGCTCTCCACAAAAGGGGGGGAGATGGCTTATTGCTGGAATGTTTAGGCCCAAAAGAAGCATTAACAGCTATGGCTGAGCTTTATGAAGGCATCTGTAGTGCTCATCAGCCTGGTGTAAAGATGAGATGGATGCTTCAAAGGCATTCCTACTATTGGCCAACTATCCTTAAAAACTACATAGAATATGCAAAGGGTTGCCAGGCATGCCAAAAGCATAGCACAATAAGGCATGTGCCCATAACTGACCTACATGCAGTAGTGAAGCCTTGGTCATTCAGAGGATGGGCCATGGATATGATGGGAAAAATACATCCACCCTCTTTGAAGCATCATTGTTTCATTCTAGTGGCTATTGATTACTTCACTAAATGGGTCGAAGCCAAGCCATATAAGGCTGTAGACCAAACAAAAGTCATTGGGTTCATTAAATATTTGATCCATAGATTTGGCATCCCACAAACCATAACTGTGGATAATGGGACTGTGTTCGATGGGAAAATGGTGAAGTCTTTTGTAGCAGAGTTTGGAATTAGCCTTGTTAATTCCACACCTTATTATGCACAAGCCAATGGTCAAGTTGAATCATCCAACTAGTCCTTGAAAAAAGGGATACAAAAGGTTGTGGAAGATAACCCCAGGGATTGACATAACCTTTTGTTGGATGTTTTATAGGCATACAGAACTTCCCCAAGATCAAGCACAGGAGTCACACCTTATGCTTTAGTATATGGGCATGATGCAGTTTTACCTGTGGAAATTAATGTTAAATCTTTGAGGGTAAGATGCCAAGATCAGTTAGATCCTGAGCAATACCATCAAAGTATGTGCTTAGAGTTAGAAGGCATAGACGAAGCCAGAATTTTGGCATTAAATAGCATTCTTTTCCAAAAGAAGAAAGCAGCCAAGAATTATAACAAGAAAGTCAAACACATTGGCTTTGATGAAGGTGATTTGGTATGGAAAACAATACTCCCAATAGGAATTAAAAGCCATAAGTTTGGCAAATGGTCACCTAACTGGGAAGGACCATATCAAATTCATAGAGTTCTGCCTTTTGGAGCATACCATTTGAGAAATCTGAATGGATATGTACATCCCAAAAAGATTAATGGCAGATATTTGAAGCCTTATTTTCCAACCATTTGGGAAACACAAGGAATAAAATAAACATTAAAGACAAAAACACAAGACTGCTCAAATGATAGACAAAATTCGTTCTTTCATTAAAAATTAAGTACATTGTGCCACAAATTGGCCCAAAATCCATTACAATGTCTTAATTGTTTTTGTACAATAGATTTCCTATTGCTAAGTGAGGGAACTAGTTGAATAGCTGTAGCCATGTCTTCTTTGCGATCAGCCAGTTCTTGGTTAGTGATTTGCAATTTAGTGTCAGTTCGAACCAAGGCTTGGTTTACTGCAGCTAACTCCTCTTCAAGTTGGGTTTTCCTCTCCAGCAGTTGGGTTCGAAAGTGGGAAGCAGAGGAATGTTGTTCTTTAAGAGTTGATACTTCGGTATGTACTTGGGAAACGAAACCCTGATCTCTGGCCAGTTTCTCATCCGCAGCCTTGGCAGCCTGGCAAATGCTGATGTAAAAATCGATAACAGCTGCTGCCTGAGATAAATGGCTTGAAACATCCATGCCTGACTGCTCAGCAAGTTTGCAGCACTGAAGGAATCCATTTCCGATTATAGACCTCTGTAGAGCCTCGAAGGAAATCCTCGAAAATGAAATCAGCAGTTCCAGACATGTGTCCAGGTCTATTGAAAGTGCAGAAGGCTTACTGCTGGAAGAAGAAGAACTCTCGAGAATTTCCAACAAAGAATCAGCCAAGACTAGTGGCTCAGCTTCAACATTGAATGTTGGAGAGGTAAAAGGTATGTCAAAAAGACTGGCTAGTCTTGCTTCGAAGACATCTACCTTATCCATAGACATGAGGAGTGCAGAAAGAGTTGTGGTGGAAGGCGTAAAAGACTGCATGGGGATAGGAGAAATGTATGAAGCATCTTTTGTAGCCTCTATGGTCTTAGCCACCAATGAATCAAGTGAAGAGGGGCTGGAAGTAGGCAAAGGTGATGAGTTATGAATTGGAAAACTACCA
Organism: Camellia lanceoleosa; assembly: GCA_025200525.1. Taxonomy (NCBI): domain Eukaryota; kingdom Viridiplantae; phylum Streptophyta; class Magnoliopsida; order Ericales; family Theaceae; genus Camellia; species Camellia lanceoleosa. Next base: position 132,573,396 of record CM045766.1, read on the forward strand.
GCACCCTCTGTAGGAGAGTCAACTGCCATTAGAGATGGAATAGCAGTTGGAATTTCTGTGAAAGAAGGAGGAGCAAGGCTCGAAGGAGAATTGGACTGAAGTAGGTCAAAGGTCAAGAAAGGGAGGTATGGGTCTAAGCCAAGAAGGAGAGATGCAGGGATGCTAGGGCTCACAGCGGGTATATGAAATATGGGCCTAGGAAGTGGAAGTGTTATCTGAATGGCTTTCACATTATGCATTTGATCAACTTCGATTGAAATTGAGGGAGTCCCCATTGGAAGTATAGCTTCAGTGTTTGCTGTTGCAAAAAGGAAGAGATGTAAGATCAAGCTCTAGCGTCAAAATTTGATAAGGCAAAACAATGGAAGCATGAAAGAAATTACTTGTTCTAGAAGCGCTGGCACTGATTGGAGAGCTGCGAAGAGAGTAATGTTCGGCAGTCTGTTGCCTTCTTACCATCTCTCTTTGTAACGCATCGGCAGCAGCAGCTTCCTCTCTTAAAATTTGTTGCTGTCGTCTCCTTTCAGTCCTTTCGAAGACAATTATGGCCTTGGAATGTTCTTGGTCTACGGCCTTGGCAGCTGCCTCATGAATGGGATCTTTAACCAAGACAGTAGTTGAAGCAGTCACTTTCCTTCTATTTTCTATTGCTTGGGCGATTGTCTCGGAATCAGAGTCCTCAACAAAGTCAGAAAAAGAGACAGTAATCTTTCTTCTCCTCTTTCTTTGAATTGGCATTGTCTGTTCCTCAAATGTCCTCTCAACTTCTGCAAACTGAGATACAGATTTCCTAAGAATAAACTCCTTCTCTACCTCCCTGGCGGTTGTCTCCTCTTGAAACAAATCAATCACTTTTTTCCTTTTTGTCAAGGGTGACTCATGCTTTTGGTCTGCTTCTCCTTCTTCTTCTTCTTTTTCTTCTTGCACCTCAGCTGTTTTCTGTTCAGGATCAAGCAGTCTTCTCTTCTTTTTGCTGCTGACCACCTTCACAAAAAATATATATATAAATAGAAAAAAAATAAGAATAAGACAATCAGCATCATATAGGGAGTCGAAGGAAAGAAAACAAAGGCATATACCTTTCTTCGAAACAGCCCGAGTGGCTTTAGGAGGAGTTGAGGTAGCAGGAATGGACTGGGTTATAGGAGGCACAGTGGAGGAAGTGACAGTTTCAGCTCCCTTGGGCTTGGACACATCTAACACCTCCAGTAGGTTTTGAGGTGAAATGGTTAAATAGATTTCCATATTGCTTACCCACCAATTTTGGTATCTCTTCAATACGGTACCTTCAGGAATGAAAGGGGTGTACTCAAAATTGGCCAAGTCATCTATGAATTTGAAGGTTGCCTCTTCTAGCCTCGACTTCCGAACCTTCAAATCTCTCTTGGTAAGGCTCAGATTGGTGTTGCTGAAGAGAGGTATTGGGACCCCTTGTGTGAAGCCAAATTGTCTAGCAAATTGAGCAGGACAATAAGGCTCAGCTATACATTTATAAGCTCTGGGGTTCGTGGTCCCAATAAACAGCTCTCTAGGAAGTAGAAGGGAAGCCCATATATCCTTGTGAATAGGCGAAGCACAGAGCCTGTCACTTAGGAAATGACTCAACCAAGTTGGACCTATGCTGGTTTCGAAGGGACGGAAACGGTGAATAGGAAGGGCAGCTGGTAGTCTATGGAAGAAAGAGAAATAAAAGGCAAAAGTAGAAAGATAGAGGGAAGCATTGGCCAGTCTTATGCCATGGGTAAGAGAGTGTAGCCCAGAAAATTTTAGGCATTTGGATTGTAATTCAGTAAAATAGGCGAAAAGCCAAAGCTGAAGGATCCAGAATGGCCCCCCTTGATTAGCATCTAAGGGCTTCTCACAAAAGAGGGAACAAACTCTGTATACATGGCTTAGAATATATGGGGCTAAGGCTACCCTTTTTTGCAAAACAAAGGCTTTGGCAAAAGGATCAAATTCAGGTATGATTCTTTGAGAGGAGGTGCAGAAGAGGAATTTGCAAAGCCAATATAATAAGAAGGAAAAGAATTCCTTATCAGTTACTGGGCCCTCTTTTTTATTCTCAGCTTTAACAAAATCACTGTAAGATAAGTTAAGAAAGGGGAGGGAGAAAGAGACTGCTAAGTCAGGGAAATCTGGTGTAATGAGGGTACCAATAGGGGATACTCCTAGTAAATGGCAAATGTCAAGAACAGTAGGGGCCATCATCCCACATCTAAATTGAAAGAAATTGAAGATAGGGTTCCAAAAACATAAAGCAGCAGGGACTAAGAAAGGGTCCTCCGAGATAGTTACCCTAGATAGTCGGAGAGCATCGAGAAGGCAGAGCTCTTGAAGGTCCAGTGTCCTAGCAGGGATGACCCGATCATACCATTCTTGCCACTCCGGTCTCATTGTGGGCCAACATCAGTGAGGGCGATTGATTCTCCAGTTCCTCCAATCGAGACCACCTTCATAAAGGAGACATTGGTTCTCCAAACGAAGATATAGAGCTGGGAGCTCAGTAGGGATCTCCTTGAATATTGGCCTGAGCACGTAGTCTTGCTGCTCATAATGACAAGGGACAAAGATACGCCCGTCAATGGTGTTTTTCCTCCCAGTCTTGTACTTCTCACATTCTACGTCAATGAGCCTTTTCAAGGCTACAGATGAACTCACACGCTCTATGACTGGCACTTCTGGTGAAGAAGAAGCCATTAATAGTACGTTTTTTTCGGAAAGAAAAGAAGGGAGTGAAGAGAAGTGAAAGACTGATGAGGGTTTGTGCGTTAAAAGAGCAAGTGATTTCAGAACACGAAGCAAGAGGGTTTTAAAAGCTTTTGTGTCTAAAAAATATATTACATAAGTCGTTAAGTACTAAAAGTACGAATACGAGGAGTCTCTTCCAATATTGATAGTTTTGGAGGGAAAAAACACATTCCGGATGTTGACGCCAGCTTCGAAGCAAGATATTTGGCTTCGAAACAAGATTTTGGCGCCAAAAAATCAAACAACAACGGCTTCGAAATACATAAGTCAGCTTCGAAGCATACTACATGCTTAAAGATGCTAGAATGCTTGAGTATTAGTCTACTTAAAAGGATTTAAAGACCTGTTTGAGGGTTATTAATGAAAATAACGACCTTCGAAGCAAAAAATTGGGATTCTTTAAGAATAATTGCTATTCAAAACATCAAAACCAATCGTTGGTTTTAATAAAAGGAGATTATCTTTTAAACTAAATTAGCATGAACTGCTCTTCGAAGTAAAAGTAGTCAATTTAAAATTGATTAACTATATCAGCCATGACCATATATTGGTTATAGTTAGTTTTGAATGGTAAGATTGTTAAATTCGAAGCAATAATTCTAGGTGATATCAGCCACAATTGTCAACTCTACTCCATAAATTGGAAAAAGACATGATTGGTTCCTTTTAGTGTTTCATTAAAAAAAAAATTTTGAGTCCAAATTCGAAGAATGAGTTTGTTTAATTCGAAGCCCTAAATTGGCTCTTAAAGGCAAATGGAAACAAGGTCAAATAATGCCAAATGGAGGATTCTATTTATATTTGAAGACAAAGCAATCACATCAGATGATCCTATCTGGGTATGAATTCAAGCTCATAAAAGTAAGGAACAGAATAAATGACAAGATCATGAAATTTGATCCAACAGTGATCAATAAATTTCTGTTCTATCTTTATTATATCTTCTATTCTTCTAATGTTGGCTGCATAAGTTGGTGTGCTCTCACTTCATAGCAGAGCTCTTCAGCCTTTATTTCGAATGCTTCCTCTCTCAATCGTTGTTCCACTTCATCTAGGACCAAATCATCCTAATACACAGAATCTTTATTCTTGAAATCATCGAAGCCTTCGATGAAGTTCTTTGCTTCGTATTGGGCTTGAATTCGGAGAGACGAAAGTTGGTCCAAAGATTGTGTAGTAACCTTGGAATGTCGATGCCAGTAGAGGAGCACTGGGAGTTGGTCAAGGAACATATGAAGTTCTGCTTGGGCAATGGGGTTAAGAATATGGCCCCTAGTCAAAATATCACAAGCCCATTGAAAGTTCTTGAAATGGACTTCGTCCTCAAGAACATTGAAAGGCAAGTGAGAGAAAGCTGCAAGCAGAAGTTGAGTTTCTTTCCGCTCAGCTGGAGTAGGGATTGATGGAGGTTTGTAAGGTGGAATGACTTCGTTCATGGGGAGGGCAAGCCTCAGTTTTTCTGTCCAGGAAAGAGTTGATGAAGAAGAAGGAGCAGATGGTTCTGCTTCAGAAGATGAAGAAGGAGGAGCAGATGTTTCTGTTTCAGAGGGTGGAGAAGAAGGTGTGGATGTTTCAATTATGGGAGATGGCATGGGAACGGAAGGAACAAAGGCATTAATGTAGTCAAGCCAATCAGAAGAGCAAATCTTCGCCTTCTTGGCTAAGAAGGATAGGTGGTACCCTTGAGCTTCTTCTGAGCGTTGGGCAACAAGCACTGTCTTGGTAGGCATGGAGGATGTGTACATTGCCACAAGAAGGTTCTCCTCCAAACTACGTCGAAGGTCAATGGGTACGTAAGGGTAGACCACTGAACTTCGAGCATAGGGAGGAAACTCTAAAGGGTCAGTAAACTCAACAAAATGATGGTTGATTCGTTCCCTCAAATCATAAGTCTCAGGTGTTGACCAGCTTGTCCAGCCAGAACCCCCAGAAAACGAAGAAGTTATAGCTTCATCCCAGGCAGAATTTTGTGAAGAAGAGTTTCCTAAGTCCATATTTGCAACTTGCCAAATCAAAGGTTTGAGAGCAGTTCGTTCAAGGTACAAGGGGGAGTCAGAGGAAGAACTTCTTGTATCTGTGTCTGCAACTTGTTGAATCAAAGGATTAAGGACAATGTGTTCGTAGTCCAAAGGTTGGTAATTTGCAAAGGCTTCCATGACCTGAATATAGAAAGGCGGGTAAAGGTGGCTAATGAATGCGTCGAGGTTCTTTCGAGGGGAAACAGCTTTACTCAATGGCTCTTCGTGTGCTTGATCAATAGAAAGGGAAATTGATTTAACCATAGTCTGTTCGAATGCTAAGGTATTGGGATGATCAACAAGTTGAAAAGAGTTAATGCAAATTATCACCAAAGAGATGACGGTTGTGCTTCTAGAAGATAGACTCTATGCACGTTCCAAAAGCGCAGGAAAAGCTGTGATCCACTAATATCACCAAGTATTGGGTATATTAGTACGGGGGGTAATGTTGGCTACATATTTTGTAAAAGTCAATTACAGTTCGACACATGGCAAAGCAAGGGTAGTATGGGGAGACCACTCAAGTCTTCGATCCTGATCGTACACGTGGCAGTAAAAATTGGTTCTCACGTGATCTGAGTAGCACAGGATCAGTAAAGAGATACAAGATGACGTGGCTTCAACGGTTGCTCATATTCAAATTCAAATACAAGAGGGAAGTTCAACTGCAAGAAAAGGCGTAGTGGAACTACTTCTAAGGCAGCATGATCAGCAATCATGGAGGAGCAGTTCGACGGTTTGAAGTGCAATTCGATGGTCATCCTTGAGGAGTATAAATAGCAAGGAAGTCCCCAGAAAAAAGCCCAGACTCAGATCATAGAAACCAGTCTTACTTTATATATTTTATTTTCCAGTCTTTACCTTTCTTGCGCTTTAAATACCTGTTCTGCACTTCGATTCATAGGAGTGGTTTCAAGTAGATCGTCATTGTAAACCTCTTCGAGACTGAGTTTGGATCATTGTAAGTGTTCATTTTAATGAAATACTTCCATTGTTCTTCATATTAACTGTTATTTCTCTTAATTTCTCCTAAGTCAAGCCACCAGTAAAAGTCCTCTTCATTGAGGCTGAAAGAACTAAAACACAATCGTCTGATAATTAGTTGGAAATTATAATTTCTGTAAGGACTAATTGATCATTGCTGGCACGCTCGCATTTACAAAAATATCCTTCGAAAAGCCAAAAAGCCAACATTATCTTAATCAAATTCATACAATATATTTTTTTTCTTTCACCTTACTTTTCACTATTTTCATTTTCCACCACTTATTTGATTCTCATCAAACAACTTGTATGACAGGCTAATAAATGTTCAGTAAAGCTAAGAGCATCCGCATCAGTCTCAACAAATTTTCAGTCAAATTATAATTGAAAAAGCCATTTTCATATTTTAGCTAATCACCCACTGCATCAAACTCTCTATTTTAACTTAATCCTATTAAAATATTTGTTATTATTTTTTTTTTTTAATTAAATTGATGGCGTATCAACCAAACAATTGTTATGTTTTACAAAAGATAAAACTAGAGGAAATGTTAAAAAAAAAAAAATGCCGTTGATCGGTGGGTTGACCAACCGGACGTTCGGGCGGACGTCCCATTACACCCAAATCGTAATCGCGTGTTTTAGCGATGAACAGCTCCTCGTTTGATGAAGCGAGTTACTGTAGCAAATTTAACAAAAATTTGCTAAGACTGATAAAGGAAGGATTTGATGATTCGTTATTTATATTTTAACTTTTTGTTAATTTAAAGATACTGATGCTGATCACGAAACTGCCCAGAACACTGGTGTATGGTTGAGATTTGATTTATTATCTTGTGAGATTCATGGCTTATGAATCTCAACCACACAATGATATTTTTGAATAAATTTTTAAATTTGTAGCATTATTGATAAAGTTTTTATTTTGCCTCAGCTGACACAGGTGGCAATCCATGCAGCTCTGTCTCCCCAAGCTTACTGGCACTCGGTGTTGCCAAACTCTGCCATACCTAAGGCTGTCAAGAATCTTCTACCACTGGGTTCCTCTCCTTTTCCCTACAATTTTGAGTTAATACTAATCATGATTTTTTGAGATATAAATCTGTACGGGAAAGAAATAAACCTTCTCGTATAATCCTGTTGATCAAGTCTGCACTCCTCCGTACATCGTCGCTTTTATCACCTGAAAACACAAACGTGAGCTAGCCGGGGGGTGTGCGCCGGAAACCTCTCCGATGCCTAAGTCAGCAAACTAGACAAATAGACAAAAGCTCTGTGTATTCAGAAATCAAAGTTGCGTTACCCCTCCATAGGTGATATTTGTGAGCTTTTATAGGTTTCGTGTGGCATAATCCTAGTAGGACTCTTACTCCTCCATGTAGAGTCCTCCTAGGATTCATACTCTTGAAAGATAATGCTTATCATTCCACACCCCCCTCACTGCTTAAACCAAGTGAGATGGTTTTCCCATGGCCGGACTACCATACGACCGAAGTAGGCATGGCCACGCCGAGCCACAGAGCGGACTGAACTATCTCTAGTTCGGTTCTTCCTTCAATGCCCTTACCTCAGTTCCTTTTGCACAAGCCGCGGTAAGTCCTAACCCGAGCTAACTTTTAGCAAGGTTTAGACCAATCTAACCATACTACGCCACAACCGGTATAAACTTTAGTATGGAAACCGAGCTAACCTTCTCTGGACCGGAGTAACTCTAAACATCTCCATGACCGGAGTAACTTATATAGCCATTTTACTCAGTCCTTCGTACTGCGGCCCATAACGGTCCATTTACCCAGCTCGGCCCAATTTAGAATATAAATCACCCTCTCAAAATCTTATCTTTCATTTATCTTCACGAATTTCAGAATTCAACTGATAATAAGCGCGGTTTGACAATTAAAAATTTTAGTTAAAAAATAAGAAAGTTATAAAAAAAATTCAATTCATACAAAAAAATTCAAAGAAATCCTTCAACTTACCTTCTACATATTTTTTCGTAAAAAGTAAAAAAATTCATTTCTTACCTTACCTGTCACTTTTCACTTCATATTTTAGTTAAAAAGTTATTTGTCGAACGATCCCAAAATTTTAATTCAAGTAAAAAGATTGTCACATACCAAGTTAGATGTCAATTTTTTATTTCTTACAAATTTGATTATATAAAACTCAACTTTCTTATGTGGAAAAATCTAAAAATTTAAATTGAAAGTCTGTTGTAGCAGTTCCAAAAAAAAAAACACACAACAACAACAAAAACAAATGATGAATTCGTCAATTTGACTTTTGAGTATATATATATTTTGAAACAAAAATGTTTAGTAGCTCGAATTTGTGTAGCTCGAATATATTAAAGCGACTTCGTTTTACACCTAAAACGATATCGTTTTGAGGCATTCGACCCATTCGAATTATGAAAATTCGAACTACTAAACATTATTGATTTTAAAAAAAAAAATTGCAGAAGCCAGCGTGCGCAGAGGGGATAAAGATGGCTTCCTTATTTTGCTGGTAAGGATCATCAACTACATTATAACTCAAACACTCAAATATTTTTTTAGTATTTACTTTTTAAAAAAAAAAAACATTTTCCTTTTATTATTGTCTTCAATTCATATTTGTAAGCTTGACAGTTCAATTGGGTTCATGAAATTCACCACTTGTCTCCCTCTAATAATTTGATCCGTTTAATTTAGAAATTTTTATGCGTCATTCATGGGAGGAAAAAATGATTGAACATATTTACCTTCAAAGAAATAAATATTAAGTATAATTTTACAATTGATCGTCAATTTCTATAAGGCAAATATGACTATGACTGACAAAGTAACATGTATATTTATTTTTTAAGGGGAATCACTGAAAAGTCCTAGTAGGAATAAGGATTCATCAATAAGCTTTTTTTGACTTTTTGGTATACTAAGGTGCTATTTGGTAACACTTACGTTTTCAGTTTTCTGTTTATATTTACAAAAATTTTAAAAATTCAAATAAAAACTTGTTTGGTAAAATTTTTGATTTATAAATCAGTGGTCTCAGTTTATAAATTTGGCCAAAAAATGAAAATACAAAAAATGTGTTTCCATTTTGAGTTTTTAGTTTTTTTTTTTTTTTACCACCCAACACTAGCCACCACCCGCCGTCATTTTCCACCACCGTCTTCCGCCACCACCACCCACCCCCCACCACCACCTGCCACCACCACTCACCAACTACCCGCTACCACCACCCACCACCCACCTGCAACCCATTTGCCACCACCACCCACCAGCCACCTGCCATCCACCAACGACTCGCCACTACCATCCACCGCTTGCCACCACCACCCGCCACCTACTTGCCACCACTACTTACCATCCACCTACCACCACCATCTACCACCAGCACCCACCACCACCAACCACCTGCCATCCACCCGCCACTGCCACCACCACCCACCACCCACCACCACCACCACCCACCCACCCACCACCACCACCACCACCATCACCACCACCCACCACCACCACCCGCACCACCGCCACCCACCACCACCACCCGCCACCACGCCACCACACACCACCACCTACCACCACCACCCGCCACTGCCACCCACTTACCACCGCACTGCCACCCACCCACCCACCATCACCACCCACCTGTCACCACCCGCCATCCGCCACCCACCTACTATCACCAACCACCAGCCACCACCAGCCACCACCATCCACTCGCTACTACCCACCACCCGCCACCGTCACCCACCCACTCATTACCACCACCCGCTACCTATCCGCCACCACCACCCACCTGCCACCACCACCACCACCACCCAACACTCGCCACCGTCACCCACCCACCCATCTACCACTACCACCACCCATCACCACCAGCTACCCACCACCCACCGTCACCACTTTCCACTACTGTCTTCCGCCGCCACTTGCCACCACTTGCCATTTCTCACTTTTTTTATATTTTTAAATTTTTTAAAATATTTTGTCAATTATCAAACGCGTTTGTAGTTTATGTTTTTCTAAAAATAAACAAAAAATAAACAAAAACCAGTTTATAAAATTTTTGTAAATATAAACTGAAAACGTAAACGTTATCAAACACACCCTAAACATTCTTATTTACTTTTAATTGCTAAAACAAAATCCAAGCTTGCTTGTTTTTATTTTTTAGAAAATATTTTTTTAAAAAATTTATATTTTTATTTTTTATATTTTTTTGTTTTTACTGAATTTTTTTAATATTTTTAATAATTTTTTTACTTTTTAGACACACCTAACATAAATACACCTAAAAAGTAAAAAAATTGTAAAAAAAAATCTTTTAAAAATTCATTAAATACCAAAAATATATTAAAAAATACAAGAATTCAGTATATTTTTTATATTTTTATGTATTTATTAATTTTTTAAAATATTTTTTCACAATTTTTTTACTTTTTAGATACATCTAACTAAGATGCATCTAAAAAAGTAAAAAAAAAATGTTTAAAATTTAAAAAATATTCACTAAAAATAAAAGAATACGAAAATTAAAAAACTCAGTTTTCAAAAAACTTAATTCAAAAAACTCAAACCAAACATAGTGATTTTTTTTTTTTCTAGCATCATTTTTATAAAAAGGTGTACTAATTATTAAGTTTTAACAATAATTTAAAAAAATTATCGCAAAAAATGCCACTAATTAGTATTTTTTAGCAACAAATTTAGAAAAACATCACTAATTATCATTTTTTAAGATTTTTGGCCTATAAAAACACTTATGGAACTTAATGGTGCACAAGTCCTTACAACAGAAGGATAGGGCATAATTTTGTTGGTGAGGATCATCATATATTATAACTCAAACACCTAAATATCTTTAGTATTTAGTTTATTTTATTATTAATATTATTTATTTTTATGACAATTTTTCTTTTATTATTGTCTCCAATTCATATTTGTAGGCTTAGCAGCTCAGTTGGGTTCATAATTTGAACGGTTTAATTTTGAGTTAATATTAATCATGCTTATTGAGACACGATTTTAAGATATAAATCTTATCTTTCATATATCTTTATAAATTTCAGAATTCAACTGATAATGAGTCGTTTGATAATTAAAAATTTCAGTTAAAAAAAAAATTTCAATTCATATAAAAAAACTCACCTTACTTTTTACACTTTTTTTTTTATAAAAAGTAAAAAAAGTCATTCTTTAATATATTAATTTTTTCACCTTATATTTTAATTAAAATGTCAAAAAATAACTTTAAAAGCCATTTTTCAAATGATTCCAAAATTTTAACTCAAGTGAAAAGATTGTCACAAGTCAAATTACATGTCAATTTTTTATTTCCACAAACTTAATTATATAAAACTTAATTTTCTTGCCATATCGTTGTGAAAAAAATATAAAAAATTAAATTGAAAGTCTCTAGCAGTTAAAAAAAAAAAAAAAACCAACATATGATGAATTCATCAATTTGACTTTTGAGTATATATATATTTTGAAACAAAAATGCTTAGTAACTCGAATTTGTGTGGCTCAAATGGCTTGAATATATCAAAACGCCGTCATTTTACCCCTAAAACGATGTCGTTTTGAGGCATTCGACCCATTCGAATTATGAAAATTTGAACTACTAAACATTATTGATTTTGAAAAAACTTTTGCAGAAACCAACGTGCGCAGAGGGGATAAAGATGCTGTAGGGCTTCCTTATTTTGCTGGTGAGGATCATCAACTACATTATAACTCAAATACTCAAATATCTTTTTAGTATTTACTTTTTTTAAAAAAAAAACATTTTTCTTTTATTATTGTCTTCAATTCATATTTGTAGGCTTGACAGTTCAATTGGGTTCATGAAATTCACCACTTGTCTCGCTCTAATAATTTGATCCGTTTAATTTAGAGATTTTTATGCGTCATTCATGAGAGAAAAAAATGATTGAACAATTGTGATGACTTTTTTTTTATCATATTTGCCTTTAAACAAATAAATATTAAGTATAATTTTACAATTGGATCGTCAATTTCTATAAGGCAAATATGACTATGACTGGCAAAGGTCTCGTTTGGGAACCCTCTTTTTTAGTCAAAAAGTCAAAAAGTTATTAAATTAGTCAAAAAGCCAACAACCCATACCAAAAAGTCAAAGATTCTCTTTTCTCTCTACTTTTTGCACATCTTTTCATAAAAAACCAAAAAGTCATCCCAAACATATTAGTTTTTTTTAACTCATATTTCAGTCAAATAGCCAAAAAATTACTAAATTAGCATGTTCCCAAACGAGGTCAAAGTAACATATATATTTATTTTTTAAGGGGAATCACTGAAAAGTCCTAGTAGGAATAAGGATTCATCGGCAAGCTTTTTTTTTTTTACTTTTTGGTATTCTTATCTACTTTTAATTGCTAAAACAAAAATCCTATTTTTTACTTTTATTTTTATTTTTCTAGCATCGTTTTTATAAAAGGGTGTACTAATTATTAAATTTTAACAATAATTTAAAAAATTTATCACAAAAACGTCACTAATTAATATTTTTTAGTAACAAGTTTAGAAAAACATCACTAATTATCATTTTTTAAGATTTTTGGCCTATAAAAACACTTATGGAACTTAATGGTGCACAGGGCCTGTGAGTAATTAACCTTATTTTTTAATGATCTATACAGAAAACATCACTAATTATCAATTTTTAAGTTTTTTGATCTATACAAACACTTATGTGAGTTAATAGTGCACAGATTCTTATAACATGACCTATAAAAAATTAACCTTATTTTTTAATGAAAGGCCTACAAATAAAATGATTGGATCATCTTACCTAATTAGACCATTGACAAATGTGGACTAGAGACCATTTCCTTGCTTTTTAACTAATCATGAAATTTCAAGCCCTGTTGAGCTTTCTCTTACCCTTTGTTTGAGATGTAAGTTGATTTTTTAATTTTTTTGAGTTTTGATTATTTGAACCTGGGTTAAAAAGTCTTGGAATATATTTTTTGATTTTTTAAATTTTTGTAAAAGAAAAAATGAAATAATTATGATTTAGATGTGACATTTTGTCTTATTAACTTTTTAGTCTATTTTATTTTTTATGACAATTTTAATCCAAAACTAACATGCCAAACATAGTCTAGTAAGGTGTGGACATTGGTATGTTTGGTTTGCATTTAGGAGATGAGTTTTAGAAAAAAAATTTTAAAAAATTGTTTGATTTGAGTTTTTCTCAAAAAATTTTCAAAATCTCTTTCTCTCTCTTACACATCAATCAATCACTTTTTCTCTCTCCTCTCTCCTTCTCAATCACTTTTTCTCTTACACACATCTACTCAAATTCTCCCAAAATATCAAATCATCTCAAACTCTCAAAAAAACAACTCTCCCAAAATATACAACCAAACAAATCAAAAAAATTTCTAAACTCTCTTTCCAAATTTTTTTTAAAAACAACTCTCCCAAAAACAAACCAAACAAGGAAACTAGGGATTCGAGAAGGGTTTTATTACTTTTAGAAGTCCTCACTCGGTTATAGATCTCAATGATAAACACTATCATTCGAAGATATTTTTTATTTATGGTGTGTTTGGTTGAGAGATTTGGGGAGAAATTTAGAAAGAGAAAGGAAAAAAGTGTGTGAAACTATGTGAAATGTAGGTATATTTTTTTTATATTTCACCTACCTTTTTCCATTTCTCTTTCCAAATCCCTGCTCAAATCCCTCAACCAAACACAGTATTAGTCTAGATGGAAATTTGTTAAACACCTATTTAATCATATGGATAGTTTTTATTTAACGTACTTCTTATTTGGTAATTAAACTAAAATAGGTCTAAAATATGTAAATACAAGATATAAATCAAGAAATAAAAAATCGAAATTGATAAAACTGTTGACCACATGAGAAGATTAAAAAAAAATAAAAAAAAATGATAATATGATAAGGTCAAAGCTAGCTAAAAACGTACGAGTTTCATGGTAGTATGGTACAACATGAAGATAGAGTTTACACCCTCTCCTAATCATACAGTTAAAAAGAGTGAAAATGATGAACACAAATACTTTGGGGCCACTTGGGAAGTAAATAAAAAGTTAAAAGTCAACTTTTAATCTCTTTTGAATCATATCACGTCTCATATTTTTTTACACAAAAAGTCAAAAAAGTCAAAAAAAAAAAGTTAAAAAGTCAATTTTTAACTATCTTCTCAAAACACCTCTTTATCTTTATATAAAATTAAAATTTTAACTCAAGTAATAAAATTATCACATGTCATGTTACGTGTTCCTTCTTGATTTTTCACAAACTTAATTATATAAAACTCAACTTTTTATGTGCAAAATTTTTAATTTTAAATTAATTGTGTCCAGCAATTTAGAGAAAAAATGAAGAATTCATCAATTTGACTTTTGAGTATATGGATCTTGAATTTATATGTTTTATTTGTTTTGTTTTTTTTTTATTGAAAAAACTTTTTCAGAAGCCAAGGCGCGCAGATGGGATAAGGATGCTTCTGGGATTCCTTATTATGCTGCTAAGGATCATCAACTATTATAACTAAAACACCCAAATATCTTGGAGCTTCTATTTACACACATTCCTTACATTTTATATACATCTTTTTTAATAAATAATTGATTTGAAAGTAACATTTAGAAAATAAACAATTAGTTCAGAAGTAACTTTTCGAAAATAAACAATTGGTTCAGAAGTAGACTTCTGAATTTTTATTATTTTTTCAACATTCAACTTCCGAATATTTTTATTTAATGTCCATAATAATAATTTTACTTGAAAAAAAATTTATAATAAAAATAATTTTTATGAAGTGTGTGCAAAGAGGGGGAGATGTGTAAATAGAAGCTCCCAAATATCTTTTAGTTTTTTTTCTTATTTTGGTGAATTACATTAACGGCCCTATAGTTTGGGCCTTGTTTTACTTTAATACTTAATTTTTCAATTGTGACATGTTTGATCCTGAATTTTAAATCTTGTTCCAAATAATGACAATTAAAGATACCATTGATTAATTTTAGAGGCAAAGTCGTTAATTTAATAAAATATAAATTAATTTGACAAAAATAAATGTTAAAAATATATTTTTGAATTTTTTAAAATTATTTCTACTCACCAAAGATAAAATTATGTAAAATTAATAAATCTTTTATACATTTATTTATTTATTTATTTTTACCAAATTAATTTTTATTATGTGTTTGGATGATCATCATGTAATGGGTGGTTATTTGGAATTAATTTTTTATACATTACATGATCATCATCCAAACACATAATAAAAATTACAACACTGCTGCATACATTCACTAGGGGTCGACCCCCAATGAGGTGGCGCAGTGTCATTGGCCCCAACACTGTTTTTTTTTTTTTTTCTTTTCTTCCAATCCCGCAGTGCCACGTGGCACTAGGGGGGGTGGTGGGGGTGCCTAATCACTGGGGGTAGGAAGCATTTTTGTAAAAATTAATATGGTAAAATAAATAAATAAATAAATGTGTAAAAGATTTATTAATTTTACATAATTTTATCTTCGGTGAGTAGAAATAATTTTTGAAAATTTAAAAATATCTTTTTAACATTTATTTTTATCAAATTAATTTATATTTTATCAAATTGACGACTTCGCTCTTGAAATTAATCAATGGTATCTTCAATTGTTCTTATTTGGAACAAGATTCAAAATTCAAGGTCAAATGTGTTACAATTTGAAAAGTCAGAGACCAAAGTGACACGAACCCCAAACTATAGGGATTCGTTCGCCCTTTTTTTTTGACACTATTATCGTCTAAATTCATATTTGTAGACTCAAGATTTCAATTGGGTTTATGAAATTCATCATGTGTCTCGCTTTGATAATTTGATCCGTTTAATTTGTAAGTTTTTATATATAAGTCGTTCATTGAAAAAAAAAATTGATAAGACAATTGTAGTGACTTTATCTAATTAAAATTTTATTCCAACATAATCTTTAAAATATTAAATCTATTAAATTTATCATTCAAAATATTGAAATCATACCTTTCAAATGAGTGTAATATTAAATATATTTAACAAAAAAATAAAAATTAAACAATTATTAGTGAACAAAAAAATATATAATTTATTAATTACTGGTTGGAGAATCTGAATTCATCACCACCGTTATGAAGATTTGTTAATTTTGGTTAATTTTAATGAACATTTATTAATTTTGTTAATTTACATAATTTTGGTTAATTTTGAATAGTTAATTTTGGAAGGAAAGATTTAAAGAAGAAAATAAAGATTTATGATTGAGTGAATAGTAAAACACTATATATTCAATTTTAGAATAATATTTTTTTTTTTTTTTCACCCTCTGGTTGAGAATATTAGGTTGGGGATGCTGGTAGACAACCTATACCTCCTTTTCAATTAATCATGAAATTCCAAGCCTTGTTGAGCTTTCACAAAGTAGATCCTAATCATACAAACCAACTCAATAAAATCCTTCGGGCTGGCTTAAACACAAGAAAATCATTTTTCTTAATTAATGTAAAAGGCCTCTCTAATTGAATTTTTTTTTTTAAATTTTTTTTTTATTGAAAAAACTTTTGCAGAAGCCAACATTAATCCTCATCTACATTATATCCCCAATGAAACAATATTTTTCTTGGAGGAGGACATCAAACAAGGAACAAAGATGAACTTGGACCTCTCTAAAGAAGCAAATGGAGTAACATTCTTACCTCGAACAGTTGCTCAGTCGATGCCGTTTTCATCGAACGAGTTTCCTAAAATTCTGAACCGGTTTTCTGTGAAACCCAATTCAGCAGAAGCCAAGATTATGAAAAAAACAATCGAAGATTGCACAGAGATGCCTGCCTCTAAAGGAGAGCAGAAATATTGTGCCACTTCATTAGAGTCGATGATTGATTTCTGCACTTCCATGCTTGGCAAAAGAGTCGAGGCATTGTCGACAGAGTTGGAAAAAGAGACTCAGTTGAGGAAGTATAGTGTTGTGGGATTCAAGAAGATTGGTGGTGGTGAAGTGGCAGTGTGTCATATGCTCAAGTATCCATATGCGGTGTTTTCCTGCCACAATGTGCACTCGACCAGAGTGTATATGGTTTCATTGGAAAGTGCGGAGGACGGCGGGACAAAAGCGAAAGGTGTGGCGGTGTGTCATACAGATACAGCAGCATGGAATCCCAACTTCGAGGCTTTTCAAATGCTCAAGGTCAAACCAGGAACTGTCCCTATTTGCCATATTCTTCCTGAAGATAATATTGCCTGGCTTCCTAACTAAATCTGTCTATATATATTGTGGTTTTAAATAATTTGTCGGTATATATATCGATATCAGCTATACGGTTACATATCGACTGATATCGAATAGTATTGGCCGATATATTAATGAATAACAGTATCGAAGGTCCCAAATCTCGATACGAAACAACAATGTTTAAAACCTATATGTATATAATCGATGCCTATTATATAGTTCCATTTGTTTGTTTGTGTAATTATTTAATGTTCACTATATATTAATTAATAACTTCGACCAACTTTACATGCTTATGAATGAATGTATTCTGCAGCTTGTTGAAATGTTTATCGAATCATATTACTCGGTAAGAGATATCTGTTTTTGTTCCCAACACGTCTTACCAAAAATATAAAAAAAAAAAAAAACAACAAAGTCTGACAAGAAGTTTCCCTGAAAGTGACTTGGAAAGAAATCCCCAATCAATGTTGTGGTGAAAGTGGTTTGGAAATACTCTTCAGATCCTGGAAGACGCCAACGATCCCCTGCTAGTCACCTGCAAAAATATAAACTCCGGTCGGGGGTGCCGGAATTAGCACTCCGACGGACAAGTCAGTCCTCCTCAAGAAAGCTTGCTTACTAAGTTTTTAGAAGTGATTCTTGCATACCTTTTCTGATCCACTACCATTGTATTTATACTCCTCTTCCGATCCTGACCCGGCCTACTTTTTCAATCATTACCTTTCCTTACACTCAGGGTTCTATCCTATTCGCCTAGTCATCGATTCTACCGATCACCCTTCGAGATTTTTGCCCGCTTGGCGCCTAGAGGCCGAGATATTACTCCTTTACCTTCTTGAATATTCGGCTACCACAATTGTTCTCGAACCCCTATTTAACCTTAAATCGGCGTGTTTGGCAAAAAGTTTATCATCGTGTCCCGTCGAGGCGACGCCTTTTTTGCTCATCATTACACTTTCCGCTCTATTCAGATATCTCAAAGATTTATTGTGATTTGAAACTTTAGTCCTTTCAATTCATATTTCCTCTCGAGCTTTTTGGATCGCCATGCATATCCCTCTGTGGCTCGCGTTACGCAACCTCTTCCCCGCCTTCCTTTGTCTCATCCGCTTTTCATAAGTCTTCTTCTCCTTCATTGTAACCCTATTTTCTATTTGCTATTTTTAGCCTGAATACTTGGTTCCGCTTAGAATGGCAAAACACTTGAAAGACCTCCTCTCCGAGGATCGTATCTCCGGTTTCCTAAGCATTTTTCTATTCTCGACGACGTTCATCCGTCCTCGTCACGGACAACGCCTCGACATGGAGAGGGAAGATCAAAACACTTGTATTCCTCTTTGTCCATCGCGGAGGGCGGAGTTCGTTTCCCCTTACACCCACTTCTTAGGGCCGTTCTCCACTATTGGGGTTTGATCCCTTCTCAACCCAATGTAAATTTCTTTCGAATCATCATGGGGGTTGTGGAGTTGAATCAACGCCTTAGGATTAACCTTGGGATTCCCGCCATTCGCCATTGTTACGCCTTAGCCAAATCCTGGGCGATATTTCCTCAGGGCCAAAGATACAGACCATCATTTTGTGACTATGCTTCCCTGCTCTGGTCTGCGAGTTAGCGACGTGATGGGCAACGTCCGAGGTAATTGGGAGTTCGCCGAGGAGGATCGCTCGACCCTATTCCATAAGGGTGAACCAGTTGACATGCAATGTCTTATGTTTGTTGGCCTATTCCTTATTCGCTTTTTTCTTAGATCGCTTATCTTCGCAGTAATAGGTTGAAGAAAATTTTGAATTCGTTGACGACGCAGTTCTTAGGGAAATTGAGATCGCATTGACGATTTTCGCCGCCCAAACGCATAAAAGAGGGCCGCCCATATCCTCCTTACGAACCCACTTACACCACTTTTTCTACCGCAGATAACATTCCGATTCCATTGGGCGATCAATGCCTCGCCCTTATCTTTCCCTTGAAATCTTCGGGATTCGGGAAGACGCCGAGATCAGAGAAGTGATTGCCGAGAGGATCTTCGAGGGCGGCGAGATCCGAGGCCCTCAACCATCCACCTGATTTCTCGGGGATATTTTTGCGAACTTGGGGGATCTACCCGATTTTTCCGAGGATATGGCGAAGGAGAGCTTAACGCAGATGGCGCCAAAAGAAATGCCGAATGTGCCGAATCTAATCCTAGCTTGATCAAGCCATTCGTAGCCGCTTCGAGGGCACGGTTGAGGTTGCCGTGTCCGCTGGCGAAAAGGAGGGTGGAGAACAGCCGATTAATTTGAGCAAGGCCAAAACGCGAAAGGAGAAGCGACGTAGTAAACGGCCTCGACTTGAAGAACCGGTCGTGGTGGCTGTTATTCAAGATCGTGGCACGCCGATTTTGAGGATCCTTAGCTCGGCGGCTTAATTTCGACAAAGAAGCGATGTCATGGCGCTCAATCGGCACTTCGGTAGGTCACCGCTTCTTGTTGTTTGTTTAAGGGCGCCTAATTACAATCAATTGTTTTGCAGACGATCGGAAGGGTCGCCGACTTGGGCCGCCGCCGTGATGTTTCGGGAGAATTGACCATTTGCAAACAGAGTGGTCGAGAAGTAGAATTCAAATTATGAAAATGGAGAGAAGCGGAGAAAGAGAGGGTTCGAGTCCGTGTTGATGGCAAATACGAGCGAGGAATCGGCTTTCAGCACTTGTCAAGCGGAGGCTCAATTAGACGAGCAATCGGAGGCCTTTGAGGCAGAGGGCGCCGCTTTGTCGAGTATGTTGAAGAAGTGGCCAAATTTGAGAATCGCGGGTTCAAGCATGGGTGGCTCAAAGCCCTGAGGTTACATTGATTTGCCAATTCCTTATGAGCAGTGGATGTTGAGCCGCTTGAACGACGAGTGATCTGGGAGCCCGTTTTTTTTGTCTTTGTTGTTTTTTCTTCTTTTGGATAGTCGTTGGTAGTTTTCATGTATAAATTGGTTAGCATAATTTATTAATGAAAATTTCCTTGTAATTTCAATACGACAATTTTTGCCGCCACCACACACTTTGTATGAGACGGTTCTATGCTTAATTTTAATGAAAGAGTTCTATGTTTTGTCAATGCATTTGGTAAAATGGAATTGCATGTATTGGGAAACCCTAATCGGTGAGGGGGTTCGTGAAAAGAATTGCCTTTTGTGTGCGAATGGATAAATTTTCTCGTGGCATTGGTGATTTTTATCTAGAACTCTTCGAACAAGCCGCATATGCAATATCATTTGTTTAATATATATCCGCAAAGAATCGGTTCTGCTTCAATAAATATCCTAACAAAATCAAGATTTGCAATTTCACCGCTTACCGATCTTGGGCCGATCGGGCACTCGAATAGATTGATGAATCGCCTTGCCCTGGGCTCATGATAAGGGCGCTGGATTCAATTGGATACGAACAATTTTGATAGGGTTCAATACGATTCTATCAAAATCGGCATTTGCAATTTCACCGCCATCGATCTTGGGCCGACACTCGAATGGATTGACGACCGCCTTGCGGGCTCATGATAAGGGCGCTTGATTCAATTCGGATACGAACAATTTTGATAGGGTTCAATACGATTCTATCAAAATCGGCATTTGCAATTTCACCGCCATCGATCTGGGCACTCGAATAGATTGACGAATCGCCTTTAGCTCGCAACCAGTGAGGTTGAACCAACCACCGCTTCGTCATCCCATTGCGATTGGGTTTGTAATTAATGAACTCGCCTCGATCGCGTTTTGCGAGTGTTTAAAGAGTCCGGTAGGTACTGGTTCGGCGACACTTTAAAGAGTCCGGTAGGTGGTTCAACTCTGAAGGGAAGTCGACAGCGAATGTCGAACAAACGCTTTTTTAACAAAGAAGCGAAGACATTGGGTGGCGATATGAGTCTGAGTGAACATCGAGGCGCCGCTTGCGCGAGCAAGAGCTCTATGAGTAGAGAGGGCGCCGATCTCCTCGACGCAGGTTGCCACACGCCCGTCGAAGGAAATCGACGCGACTCGCGGCTGAGTTTTGCGGTGTTTGTGAAGAATAAGCCCATGACGGAAGCGGATTCGATCGCGGCGAGATCCAGATGTGGCGGTCGAGTTCGCCGACAAATATTTCCTCCCGGTTCAAGAATGATGATTGGTCGTCAGACTACGAAGTGTTTCGCGAGGGTATACATGGGGCGTGAAAGGGCTCTATACGGCTTACGGTCGGCATGCGAGAGAAATGGCGGAAAAGGAAGAGCGATCCGAGTTTGGAGGCTCGGGCGGCCGAACGTGAGTTAGGGACGATCATAAACCCAATCGTTGAAGAGAGGGTTACCCGCCATTGCCGATCGGGATACGGCGAGTATGTTCGCCTTTGGAGTCCGCAAAGGGGAGGTCCTATGAAAAAGGTTTTCACGAAGGGCGGCTGGTTGGAATTCAAAAGACCAAGGAAAAGCTCGAAGAGGTTTGCCGATGTGAAAATCGTGGGTTTAGGCACGGTTGGATCAGGGCAACTCAAGTTGCCGAATCTCTTCGCCTGGCAGGAATTGATGCTCGCCACCGCAAGAAGGACTTTCCGTTTTCTGCTTTTGAGGTTGAAAAGAGTGAGGATGAGGGTGATGCCGTATAATTTGTATTTGTTGTATGGTTCGGACGCTGGTCGCGCTCGTAATTATGTAATTTCTTGATGTTTAATAAAAGATGCTTTATGGGAAATATCAAATTCTCTCCGCATTCTGTTTAATTTTATTGCATAAATGTTTGGCTAGACGAATACACACCAATCGAACTCGGCGTTTTTAATTGATTGGTTGGCTTGATCGGCCTCCATGTAATGGCCGCTTGATTTAGAATTAAACCATTGCGTGTTTAAAATTTGGGTAAGCCATGAGCGAACGGAGGGTATCGGCATTCTTGTTTTTGTTTGCAAGACGGCACAAATGCCGCATGTCTAGCCGATTGGGATAGATGGTTCTAGCCTTTTAGTCAACCGCTGGTTTAACTAAGTCATGGAGAATGTTGATCGACGCCTGTCTCGTGGGGTTTAACGCCGATAAGAATTACTGAGATTTGGGCCTCGAGATCGGGCCATTATCGAGAATAAAACGACAAGGCCCTTATGCGATCAAACCTATTTAGTTCCTATTGTATGGTATAATGCAGACGAGAGTTCTCGCCATCGAACGTGATGATAGTTGCAGGCTCGAACTTGGCGTTCGCTGGTTTGGCGGAGGATTCTCCGTGTGGGAGGTGGACCTGAAAGGAGGAATCGAAACTCAAGTCAAGCAGATCGTCGAAGGAGATTGACCGCTCCCCAAAACCTTCCTTGTCTTGGATCTTGGCCTTGACATTGTCGATGGTGTCGAGGGGGGATTGCGATTGAGTATGTCGATGGCGTCTATGTGACCTTGGATCGATGGATTCGCTTTGTCTTAGAAGTTAGAAATAGATATTGTAATGTTCGAACGCAGCTATGCCGATGTAACAACTTTTTAATCGAATAAAAGTGTCATTAAATAAAAGTGTTATTTTATGTGTTTTACTTCATATGCTTTAATAGTTTGTCGTTAGCTTGCCATCTGTGGCTTAAACATTTTTCGGGTCGCCTTTAGGCGGATTGGGAGTTTGACAATTGTTGTATTCTAAGGCATGTTGTCCGAAGTCACGTTAGTGATTCTCGCTTAGTTGATTAAAAGAGACTTGTTTTGGCCGGTCGGGAGGAGCATTCGACCCTCATTAAGGTGTCGTACCAAAAGAAGTTCCGACCGGAGACTTATTCGCCCAAGGTGACTCGGAGACTTATTTTGGCCAATCGTGATATCCACGGGCGCCCGAATCCGGAGGATTATTGGCGCCCGAATCCGGAGACTTATTGGGCGCCCGAATCCGGAGACTTGTTTTGGCCAATCGTGATATCCACGAATCCGGAGGCTTATTCGCCCCAGATGACCATCGAAAGGGCGCCCAACCGGAGACTTATTTTGGCCAATCGTGATATCCACGGCGGGCGCCCGAATCCGGAGGCTTATTATCGAAGGGCGCCCGAATCCGGAGACTTATAATCCGGAGGCTTATTCGCCCCAGATGACGTGTATCGAAGGGCGCCCGAATCCGGAGACTTATTTTGGCCAATCGTGATATCCACGGCGGGCGCCCCCGGAGGCTTATTCGCCATCGAAGGGCGCCCGAATCCGGAGACTTGTTTTGGCCAATCGTGATATCCACGGCGGCGCCCAATCCGGAGGCTTATTATGACGACATCGAAGGGCGCCCAATCCGGAGACTTATTTTGGCCAATCGTGATATCCACGGCGCCCGGTCGGAGGCTTATTGATGACGTGCATCGAAGAGCGCCCGAATCCGGAGACTTATTTTGGCCAATCGTGATATCCGCCCAATCCGGAGGCTTATTCGCCCCGATGACGCATCGAAGGGCGCCCGAATCCGGAGACTTATTTTGGCCAATCGTGATATCCACGTCGAGGCTTATTCGCCCCGGATGATGTGCATCGAAGGGCGCCCGAATCCGGAGACTTGTTTTGGCCAATCGTGATATCCACGGCGCCCGAATCCGGAGGCTTATTCGCCCCAGATGACGCATCGAAGGCGCCCAATCCGGAGACTTATTTTGGCCAATCGTGATATCCACGGCGGGCGCCCGGAGGCTTATTCATCGAAAGGGCGCCCGAATCCGGAGACTTGTTTTGGCCAATCGTGATATCAATCCGGAGACTTGTTTTCGTGATATCCACGGGCGCCCGAATCTGGAGGCTTATTCGCCCCAATTGGGTTGAAGGTCGTGCAAACAAAATCCGCTTTCATTAAGATGAAGTTCGATAAGCATCAGTCCCACAAGTTCAGATGAATTTGCATAAAATCTACATTCGTGGATTGTCGCGAGCCACGGACCTCTTCAATGCTGGGAAGCGCATAAGTCGATAGTAGGTGCTTGGGACGGCCTTCATGACGTATGATGGCATTATATCGCGATGGAAGCTTTACAACCAAGAATCGACCTTCCGGATACTGATTCGCGACGATGGTGACAGATCCGACAGTTCTACAAAAGCTTTGTAGTGGTCTATGAGGATGCGTTCAACAATTGACGTAATTTGACGACCAAAGGGTCGACGGGCCTTCATTCCGAGGAGGTCGAGTCGTCGAACCCAATCTGGCTTGTTATGTTTTTGCGATTGGATCGTATGGACGATCGGGTGGAGATCATATGGATCACGCCAAGCGAGGTGAATCGGCTAATGCTTTAGTCGGCCTTCCTTGCTAACATATTACCATCCCGCACCAATTCTTCCAGATGATCCTTCCGTGATCTTTGTGGTATTCGGTGTCGGAGGCCCTATCATCTTCCACTTGAAAAATGGAGGTCCGGACCTTGGTCATTATTGCACCAGATATTTCTTGTCGCGACTTCGTTTGCTCGGTAGGGGCATTGATCGCTTGTTGAATCACGCCTTTTGTCTCGCTTGGTTCGGGTTCCGGAGTTTATTGGTCGAGCAATTTCGGGAGTTCCGCTTACGAGCTTTGTCCGCCTTTGTTCTCGTGGCATCATCTTCGACTTTACAATATTCTTCGACTTTCTTCATCAAGGCCTTTTGGGGGCCTCGGTCAGTGTAAGCCCATTTTGAAGGCGGTTATGGCCATGGAGTCGGTTGAAGCACTCCCAATATCGAAATAATACGATCTGCATTGCCCGAGGGAGTCGGCTTTTGGTTGTACTCGTTGGTGATGAACGAAGACTTTTTGGTGGAAGTTCTTGATCGGCTCCAACTTGTAATACCACCGACGGCTAGCGGTCCTAGGCTAGGGAATATTCGCACATGAGGGCTTCATTGTGTAACGTCATGGTTGTAGTGACGGATATGATCGATTTTCCGTCAGAAAGAGTGAAGAGCTTTGAATTTCTTGGGCAAGGACGCGCGATTCTCCGAACGAACGGTCTTCCTCGCTCGGCTTCTTCACGCTTGTTCCTTGTTCGCGATCTTAGGTTCGGATCCGAGCTCCGTGGATAATGAGTTGAGTCGTTGGTACCTTTGGTTGGCCTCGAAGTGGCTCATGGCTTCCTTAGATTTTGCTACCTCCAGGCCAAGTCTTAGTCGGATCATGTTCTCGAGCCTTTGTTTCGATGAGCATTGTTTCTTGTCTTTGAAGTCAGTCGAATGGTTTCTTTCCGAGCATGTTCTGGGGTGAGGTCGTGGCTATCGGAGGATCTTCGCCTTCCATGGATATATTTGAGTATTCCTTGTGGTGAAAGTGGTTTGAAATACTCTTGAGATCGAAGCGATCTAGTCACCGCAAAATATAAACTGGACAAGTCATCCTCCTCAAGAAAGCTTGCTTACTAAGTTTTTAGAAGTGATTCTTGCATACCTTTTCCGATCCACTACCATTGTATTTATACTGCCTCTTGATCCCCTACTTTTTCAATCATTACCTTTCCTTACACGGGTTCTATCCTATTCGATCACCCCTTCGAGATTTTTGCCCGTTTGGCGCCTAGAGGCCGAGATATTACTCCTCTACCTTTACTGAATATTCGGCTACCACAAATGTGAAATAACAGCAAAATTCAGTTGAAAGTTGAAAGGGAAAATCCCATGAATCTTGCAGAATTATAGTTGTATTACTCTGGATATGTTTGTTCTAATGCATATGTAGCTCGCTACTACAAACTTCAACAATTACATGTTACCAAATCATGAAATCAGCAAGCCGGAAAAAAAAGTCTTCCTAGACAACAGTTTCTCGAGGAAAATGAACGATAAAAGATGAGAAATGAAATTAAAAGTTAATGACAACATGTGAAATACTACAATCTCTTGTGACACAAAATGGGCAAGTAACAAGAATAGTGACAATCATGTACAATTTAAATATCACCAATAATTGCAAAAGTTGTTCATGTTATCATGGCTTCACAAATGAGCAAATGAACAAATCTCTCTCTCTCTCTCTCTCTCTCTCTCTCACTCATTGTACACATTTTGGATAAGAGGTAGAAGCATCTAAACAAAGTGATAATTGTTTAACTACAGATGCTAAGCAATGCTAGAATTTCACATATAAAGAATGAAAAAATTGCAAACCGCGTGGGGAGGAAAAGGCGGGAGAAAACAAACTTGTTATAATAATTACGTGTATTAAATCTCCTCAGCATCCAGCAGCTTTGAGGAATTTGTCGTAGGGACTCGAAGGCGGAAGTCTGAGAGACTGTTGCTGTCCATACTCGAGTGAACAAGCAAGAACCTTCTCTCCTCCTCTTTGAATTGGCTCAATGTTTATCAACTTAAGATCCTCTTCTGAAAGCTCCATTGTCTGAAAGAGAAGCCCACAAAGAAAACATCAAAAATACTTCTCATGCGAGTAAATACTAAAAAATGTAGCCTCATGTTGCACTTTTAAATTCCAATAATAGACAACGGCAGACAGATGTCGCATTCCTAGTCTGAGAACTGAGGTTTGGGCAGAAATTTATTTTATTCCATAAAAAAAAGTTTTCTAATATAGTTTCTGTTTTTTTTTTGTTTTTTTTTTTAAAAAAAATAGTTAGGAACCTTTGAAGTGGGCAACAACTCCATAATAGCTCTGACAACATTAAAAGGGGGGCAAAAGAAAAAGGGTTTGAATATGGTCAACGATACCATGAGCAACCCTTGCTTTTAATGTCTACTAGAAGGTGCACACCCACAAGGGTGTTCTTGAAATTGGCAGTTAAAGGATCCATGGGTGTGCTTGAAATTGGCAGTTGCAGTTACAAAAGGGTAGTTCAGGAATAAGAAAAGTTGTGACAAAAGTATTCATACCAAGTTCAGTGTACACTTCATATAGTATAGAATATAATAGTATAGAAAAGTAATACAGAAACCTACTTTTTGACAAAACAAGATGAGACTAATGCCCATATATGATCCAATGGCCAACCAAAAAGATTTAAATGTCATAATGAAGGTTAATGGTATTGTCCAAGACCTTCTAATGAATGAGTTCATAATTCTCCTAAGCTTGATAATTTTTGGAAAGTAAGGAGGGGGTAGGTATAAAATTCAGAAACTATTTTACCAGAGATGACAAAGAATCAATTTCTCTTCTTCATAAGAAAATAACAAGAAGGTGGGGAAATAAAGAACAAAACAAATTCTCACCACATTTGGCATTTTATTTTCCTGTTCATTGACAAGAACTATAGCCTTCGTATCCTGTTGTAGCTTGAAACTCTGAAGAACTGACATCTTCTGCTGTTTACCCATTACAAGAGACTCACACTGATTCTTCACTTGGTCGTAAGGAATGGGTGTAGAGGACACTGGTAAGCTTGCAACTTGCCGGGCTGTTTCTAGAACCTGTTGGTGATTTAAACCCATATTATATTTCATGGATATGAAACTGATACAAACCTTTTCCATAAAAAGAATAAAAGTTGAAACCATAGAAAATGAATGCATGACCTACAGAGGCTATGAAGTTCAAATTGTCAATCAGAAGCTATGAAACAAACCTTTGGTAGCGTTTGGTAGAGTTCTAAAATTATGATTTGATAATAGAGTTGTATTTTGAGTCTATGAGTTTTTGAATTATGATTTGAGTGAAGAAAATTTATTTGGTTATGAGTTTTGAAAAGAGTTTTAAATTGAGTTTGAAATGAATGATGTGACATGATATTTGATTCAAAAACTTACAACTCATAACCAAACACACAATCCGAAATTCTATTCAAAGTTCATAAAAAAATTTTAAAAAATTCCGAAAATATTTTTTTATTTAAAATATAAAAATAACAAGTGCACAAAAAAAAAAAAAAACAACCAAACACTACTTCGGTCAACCAGCCAAACCTCCAGGGGCAGGTCCGGGGGATGACCGGGTAGACGTGTTTTGAAAAGTGAGTGTGTAATCAATTTTTGAAAGTGCTAACCAAATAGAGGGTGCAAACGGAAGGGTGGAATTATGATTACAGAGCTGCACCAAACACGGCCTCTCTTTCTCTATAACATTATCCTATAACTAGATATTAATGTCTTCTTACATTGTTCAATCTGAAAGTGAGAATCAATTTCAATTGCTACACTCATGCAGCAGTTTTATAGTTTCAAGTTTGCATCCCACATGATTGAGTGAACATGAACATATATGTCATAAAACCATGTTCATTTCTATTGATATTAATTTTAGTGACCCTTGGCTTTATTATCTTATGGAGTCGAGTGATTTAAGTCATTGGATGGTTAGAACATGGTTTAACTACCTTACTAGCTTGTTATTGGTGCTCCCCACCAGGTTTCATGAGCATATAAACACATCGACCATTCTACTCAATATTCAAAATGAGAATCTCATAATATATTCAAGCAAATTAAAACCCATAAGCAATGATTGAAGATATGGCCACTTTGGCCATCAGCACCTTTGGAGCTGATTAATATGCTTTTTTAATTAGAAGTTTCAGGTAGTTGGAACAAATTTCAAATCATCATTTTCTTAACCAGAACAATACAGATCAGGTTGATAGACACCAAAAGTTACAAGAGCATGAACTGTAGTAACTAGCAGAAATGGGACACCAGAAAGACTCCACATTGCTTTCATTTCTACAAAGTACACATCTTAGATTCAACTATGTAAGACATATCACAACAAATAATTAAAAAAAGAAATGGAAAAACTTACAGATTCCAAGAGCTGGTTAACACTTAGAATGTCAAGTGAATTGATGGAAAGTGATGTTTTGCGACCTGATTGGCTTCCATTTGGTTCAGGGAAGGATTCATCATCTGTCAAGGCGTCTACAGGCATGACCTGAACGAAACCAAATCATGGAAGTCAAAGTCTGTCACATATAATATATGCCAGACCCAACAAATCTGGAAATATAACGTGGCCAAACATTACCTCATCAAATGCCTGAGCCTCCATCTGGGCAAGTGGAGAAGGCGGCCGAGGTGTCTCCAAGAATAATGGAGCTCCCATTGGATATGCATCATCAGGTGAAAATCCCTCCAAAAGTTGCTTCCTTATGCCCAATAATTCATCCTGGAGAACAAATATAAAATATAACTTCAAACAAAAATTGTTACAGAAACCATTACACGAACAAAATCTTGGAAGGTTAAAAAATGAAGTGATCACCAACCTACTTCAGACTTCAGTGGTGTGGTGGAGTGTGTGGGAACAGCGTACCTTTAATCAAACAAAAATTTTATTCATTTTTAGTCCCTGCCCTAAGCTATTTGCAAAGATTAAAAGATGAGGTGATCAATGACACCGCCTACTTCAGCAGTGTGGTGTAGGGTGTTGAAAACAGGAAGCCTTGAGCTTGGTTTAGTAATGATCATTTACTTAGTTAATGAACTGAGCTTGAGCTTGAATTTCAAACTCATTTCTCAAATAAGTAGAGCCTAAACATACACGAGATTGGCTTGCCAGGCTTGCGAATAGTTACATTTGAATGTAACACAATATAATGATATACTATTAGTCTATGATATACATGGCAAGGCTCAAGGCTAGTATCTATGGTCCTTCTTCCTCCATGCTTATATATTCTTAGCAATTAGATGATGCTCAATCCAACAATCATCCAATCAAAAAAAGGGTTCTGAGAAAATAGAACAGCCCTACATAGAGAAAGATGCAGTTTCTTTATATATGAGATATAATTATTTTTCTTAAACCTTTCTTAGAAGTATTTTTCAACCTTTTTTTATTTTCTAATTTTAAGAAAGATACATATAAGACAAGGTTTTCTAGTAATATTTCGTGGTTTAAGCCTTCAATTTCGGGTCCGGTCCTTTTGAATTCAGTTCGGCTTGCCCTTGTAGTAACCAAGCTAAACCAAGTTGAGCTTGAACTTGCTTAAAACCAGATGAGCCAAGTTGGAATCTCCCGCAAGTTCAAGCCCAGCTTGAATGAACTCCTTGATTGACTAAGCAAAGCCCGACAGGTAAGTACAAGGTTTTGGCCTCATCTTAATTAGTTTGCAGCCCTACCAGGAATATATGCTCTAAAAAAGTTTTATGCATCTTTTTCCAGAATCAGTACCCGATGACTGAAAATATAGAAGATCAAGGAATCAAGGATTGGTAAATTACCTCTGACAGTTTTGCCAACTTCGTCATGAGGTGCGATATAACAGTTTCTCTCAATTGTTTGTCACCTAATTCTATTGTTGAAAGGGACTTTAAAGCAGCAACTTCATCTTCCTGTGATCCATAGCCTTTGGCTTCATCAAACGAAACAGCGTGCAGCCTGATATCTTCCATCAACTTAAGATAAGGATCAACCTGCCAAAAGGGAGAACTATTTGCATAAATAAAAACATAGAATTAACAGAGAGATATCGAAAGCAAATAGCACATATAGGAAATAGTTAAATGAGCCTATATCTGAGGATAAGGAGTTGAAGTTACTGTTTCATCTGTCAAAGACGATTTAATAAGAGGAATTAACTCGGGAAGATTGCCCGCCCTGGCTGAAAATATAAGCATGCATGATGCCATAGTGAAGAGAGACCTTCTGCGAGATGGTTGCAAACCTCCTTCAATACGCATGCAAGAAATTTAGACGAGAAATAATTCACCAGATTAATAATGTGTGTAAATTCCAATAAAAAGGTTTCACTTCCTAAAAAAAAAAAAAACTTGATGAAAGCATTCTCTCCCTTAATTTCTAAATTAGTGTTTGGCTGTTAAAACTATTAATTTTTTAAGGATAATTGCCAATAGGTCCTATTGAGTGGACTTATTTACTCACAAGTCCTAAGTGTTTTTTTTTATATACTTATTTTCCCCTTGTTTTGATAGTTAGAAAATTTTGAGACTATTTAGATGTGTTTTGTGTTTGTTGAATGATTATTTGATACTGGTAAACATACTGATAAATTTATCAAAGTGATAAATGATTGGGATAATTTGGCCTTTTTTTATGAGTTTTGATTTATTTTTAATTTATTTGTGTTAGTTTATGTGGAAAATGTAAGTAGTTGAAATATATATATTTTTTATATAAAAAAATTACAGTGATAAATTTATCACTGAAAATTGGAGTAGGACTTTTTAGTAAATAAGTCTGATCCACACGACCTGCTCTTGATTGCCCCAATTTTTTTTCTGACTTTTTTTTGTATTTGTAATTATTATGGGAAAACTTGTCTTCTTTTACTTGTGCTATTAGCATACCCACAATTTCTGCCGTTGACGAAGACAAACAACTCTGATATAATGGTTTATGATTAATGAAATTGTATTTTTTTTTATATTGAATAAATTTTAAATTATAGATTGAGTGATTTTTTCATGATGATTTAGTATTAGTTTTTCATTAGGTTTAATTGTTTGTGGATGTAATTAATATTGTAACAAATAAAAATATATAAAATCATATTTTCTTATTGTATACCGGCAGTGTCCATATCCTGAGTTTTGGGAAATTGCCATGTCTCATGTCTATAATTTTTTCATGATCAATTAGTGTTAGTTTTTCATTATGTTTAGCTATTCATGGATATAATATTCATATACGTAACAAACAAAAATATTTTCTTTTATCGTATCCCTGTCGTGTCCGTATCTTGAGTCTTAGGAAATCGCTGTGTCTATCTGCATTCATATCCGTGCTTCTTAGTTTTCATCATTTCTGATAAACCAAATATAAAATGGAAGGAATTCATCCAGAAAAATGTTTGACAGGGAGAACCCTTTCAACCATCTTGACTATCCAACTCATTTTCTTTTGAATTGAATACAACATGCTAATACAAAGTCCTAAGTCCAGCAAAGCATATAAAAGAAGATGCGTCAACAACTCTCTCTCTCTCTGCCAATTGAAATTTTTAAAAAGTTCCTGTCTCGTTACAATTACTCCTTAAAGCAAGTGCAATTATACCCTTAATGTCGAGAGTGAACTGTCCTTGACATCAACTCAATGAGTACCCGACTTTTTCCATTTAAACTCAAGAAAAGATTAACTTCTTCTAATTGGTACATTTTTTCTCTATAAATAATACATATTTGTGTGTGTGCGTGTGTGTGCGTCTCATGAGGGTAACCGCTGCAAGTAAAGTTACTGACTTTATGTCATGGACTGCCCTATTTATCGAGTCAACATTTAAGTTTATTTGTTTAAACTTATGTAAGAAGTTCACAGCATTTTATAGTTACATTCAGCTCACCTTCTTGATCCAGAGAGATACTCCTTAGAGAGAATGCCAACTGGAAACACCGAACTAGAGCCATGTGACTGGAGTTCTGTTAGGAGCAAGATGAATGATCATGCAAGTTGAGAAAACATCATAACAGTAGGATAAAAATGAAAGTTCAAATACTAATAATCATGGATCACAAAAGCACAGGAAAAGACTAATTAAATAGTGACAATTTTTTAGAGTAACATCTTCAAGGGAATAATTGGCTACAATGGAACGTAATTCAAATCACTATAAACATAATTATTACTAATTGAAGCAAAGGAGTACAATAGAGATGACAACTCCAGGAAAATTCGAAGAACCGCCAAAATAAATATAGAGGCATTGCGGTACCCACTAAAATTGCCCACATAGGGTATATCAGCTTCCACATTAGCATACTTAAGAATCCAAAAGAAAAAGATACTTCTTATTATCAAGATTAAAAAAAATTACTCTCACTGCTGATAGGATTCAAAACCTTGAATTACCTAACAAAGTTGCCACAGGTGAGAAGCTCATTAGAACTCTAGTTTTAAGAGTGTTAGAAGAATCATTTTTGACAATCAAATAACTCAAATCTCTGAAAGCAGGCTTTCACCACTTTTAAAGTAAAGCTAGTACTAGTAGTGAGGTAAATACAGTATTCTATTTCCATGAAACTTCTTTCCAGATTCACTGAATGTATATTGTAGATACAATTTTATCTTAAGAGTTACTTTCCCAAGCAACTGGAAACTTTTCACTATAGAATTCTTAATCCAGAAAAAAGAAGAAAAAAAAAAGTACATATAAAGAAATTCCAAGGGATAAGTATCAAAATGGTAGAAACAATAAATATAAGTGAACAGCACCATGAGGATACCTTATTCCGGGTAAATAATAAAGTGATATTATATGTGTGGGCCATCGCTTCAAAATTTGCAGGGGTATTTTCTGTGGATGTCGCCTGCACCCAGATTGCTGAAAGCAGGAGACTCACTTGGTGACTACTCAATCGGAGGGCAGTCAGATCCTGAAGAAGATTAGATAGATAAATCACTCAAAAAAGATCATTAGAAAATTGACAATAATCACAGTAGGGCAAAACCAAATGATAGATTGTGTTGCAACTTTCAAACACTTGTGACATACTGCTTTTCCATTGACCATAGCATTCTTGAAACTAAATGATCGACCACGAGATGGACATTTTATAGATTGAGTCACGCCATTATCCAAAACTTGACTGACTTCCTCCTCGGGTTTGTCATTGCTTTCATCCTGAATTGAGAAACTTCCATTCTTTATCCTCTGTGAAGCAATTGGTGAAAACCCCAGAAGAGCTTGTGCAGGTCCTCCATTACGAACTAACCAAGGACAAATAAGAGATGGCATAAGCACAATGGAGAAAACATGGTGTGCCCCTACTCTTGTTTCGTGGTCTGGGTGGGCCATTGCTAAAAGTAACTGGTGAAATAGAGCATCAGGAAAGGCCTGAAGCAAGAAATTATGCCCCAGGGTTAGATGATTTTTATAAACTGAAAACATAGTAACATATTGCTATATGAGGAAATCGAATCTTGCCTTCTTGTTATATGAAACATTAGGAATGGAAGAAATAATTTGTGCAGTCCGATAAACAGCGAATATTGTTGCTTTAGATACAACAGCATTACTTGGGATGTTCTCTAGTGCCACAGCCATCATATCAAGAATGGGCCCAGCATCGCCAACCTGTTAACAACACAATTGACATTAAGTTAAAATCATGCACCAAATATGGTAGTTATATTACACCAGCTGGTATCATATTTTAACCTGATCCCTTCTCAAGTTTACTTATTTCAGTAATGTTAGACAGAAACCACCACAGGGAGTTTTGTGTTTATATTTGAACATTAGGGAGGTTAAGCGCACATGAGCCAAACCACAAGAGGGTAAATTCAAAATTTCCCTTCTTTTTTCCTTGTGTTTCTGAAATATTTCTGCTTCAAAGTTGACTGAAACAGCACACCAAAACTAAATTTGATCCTTGCTCACGGGTTTACTTCTTAATAGTGGACTCTTGAGATTTTATGTGTTGTCTAAGTATGTTCAGAAAATTAAAAACGAAGGATAAATCTGATACAACTTAATTCTAAGGGGTGAAATTTCCGCACTTCCACATGAAAAAACCACACCAGGGCTAAAACTTTCCCCCACTACAACCAGACCCAGTTTCCACAGTTTTTTGTTACAACCTATTAATTCCATAACTTACCTCTTTCACTACCATAACTGATGAAAATTACATAGAGATATGCATACAAGAATAGTCACGACAATTACCTAATTTCCTAGCACCTCTCCATTTCTCAGTTTCAATAAGTATTACTTGACAAAATAAACAGGGCTTTTGGAATTTGACCATCAACAGAGTTCTTGCTAGTTAAATGAGTTGGAAAAACTCATAAAGATTTTTCATGTACTAGGCATGCACAATGAATGAGCAAAGTTGACCTATATAAGCATGGCTTGAAATTCCATAGGCTCCCAAAAATCAACAGCAGTTCAGGAGTAACGGAATTTGGAAATAGCATACACATAACGATCTTTAGGGTCTAATATTTCATAATCTTCCAAAGTTAGATTCCACTCTTCAAATTTTTGAAGTAGTCATTCAAGATGAAGCTTGAAACACATCTAAAAGCCATTTACAAACCTTATTTGCGAG
Organism: Camellia lanceoleosa; assembly: GCA_025200525.1. Taxonomy (NCBI): domain Eukaryota; kingdom Viridiplantae; phylum Streptophyta; class Magnoliopsida; order Ericales; family Theaceae; genus Camellia; species Camellia lanceoleosa. The sequence continues at coordinate 132,608,251 of CM045766.1, forward strand.
TTGCAAGGTGCATTTTTCTAATGCTGACTGAAGATCAATGTTCCACTTGTCCGAGCTATCACTAGGGCTTGATGCTTCAGCTGAACATTGCATGCATTTGCGTAACTGTTTCATCAGTTCAGTTATTGCACCAATGATTGCAACTGAGGCCTCCAGCTTTGCATTCTGTGCAAGTTGTGTGGTGACATTAACAATACGTATCTGCTTAATGGGCTGTTTGACAATATTCTTATGATCCAAGTGCTTGACCAAAATAGATAACAAAAGATGAGAATTTATCCCTGGTGTTAACAAAAAAATAAATAAAAGGGAAGCAATTAGAATCACATACATACTCGTTTACAGAATATTTAAGGAAAAGAGGGACTGAAGTTCCAAATGTAACCTGATTCCTCCAACAGCAACTGTATATATGTCAAAATAGAACAGGCAAGTCCTTTCTCTGAGGACCAATGATTTTCAGCATCAAAACTATGAAAAAGAGGTTCAAGTAAACGCCGCACAGTTGTAGCTTCCTTTGCCAATCTGGCCATATTATACAAGCAAACCCTAGACCAGTAAGAGGGACTTTGAGATGCATCCCTGTTCAAGTGACAAGAATCGAAGGATGTCAACAACAACATTATTTCCTAAAATGCAAAGAAACTTACATGGACACCCCCTCAACTAAAACACCTTACATTTGGATCCTTTAACCATAAAATTGAATTGCTTTCACCCCACCAAAGGGGGGCTTATTAGTACAATTTTTATGATTGAGGGGGTCCAAAGTATGGTTTCTTAGTTGAGGGGAATTGAATGATATTCAGTTGAGGGGGTTAAGCGATATTCAGTGATAGTTGAGAGGAATATTATATTCTTATAAATTATGGGGCCTTACATTGTGGGATCCAATTCAGGTTTGAAATTGACGAGGTTTTGCACAGAGGGAACGTCCTCGCTAATATCTGAAAATGATGAGGCACGATCCTCTGCTTTAAGAACTCCCAGATTAGAGTTTTCAGGGTTTACCGGGAGATCCATGTAATTCTCCAAAGTCACTGATATAATCTATTTTAGAATGAAAACAATATCCAAATTTATACCAAAAGCCAACAAATGCAAATTGTCAGTGAAATTCATGATCTAACTTGCAATTTTAAACAAACTTGCTCATAGTCTTGCAACAAATCTGTTGCAAGCCCTTAATACGCTGTTTGTTTGTGTAGAATTATAATTGAGAATACCAAAAGAGAAAAGGAGAACTTACAGTGTCAAAGTCCATTGATATATGAGAGTGCTCCCCCATGAACCACACCTATGGACATAATCATGATGAAAAAAACAAAGTGGTTTAAGAAATAAGAGAAGAGCATAAGCCAAGTAACAGAAGACAGCCTGGAAAGAGCTGGAGAGAGAAGAAAAAATGTAACGGTGAAAGAGCAATATATTAGTAAAATTAAGTATTAAGAAGGATGAAAACCAAACCACAGTTACAAATGGAAAATCATCATTCAAGAAACTGTCAACTAAAGGAAAATAAATAAAAACCATAACAATTAGCTGGTCTCATGGGATATTTGGTAACAACAGAATATTTCAGCATTGCAAAATAGTCTCTGAGCTTCCAAGTGAGTAAGAAGTTCAATATTACAGAGGAAGCCAAACAGTGTTGTTCCTCACCCTGATGGGAAAACACCTCTCAAGCTTTTTAACAACTTCGATTCTTCCAAATTTAGTAATAATGCTTTGTAAAGAAAAGATATGGACAGTTTTTGGCCTTCAATTACCATGTCAGTTATATGAAACTGTTTGTTTTGGTAAGGGAGATGACCACTCTATTGAATGTTCCAATATGCCTCAATGATGTGTGGATGTGATCCATTCACCAATATTGCATGGACCCAAGAAAACCCGAAACAACAAACATAACCCCTAATTAGGGCTGTTTTGGCAATATAGGCTTAAGTAGCCAAAAAACCACTACAAAAAAAGTCAACTATTCCCTCTATTTTTCTGTACATCTTTTCGTAAAAAGCCAACTAACATAGCCAATTCCCAAAACAACCCTTAGAATATGAAGAATTAGTGTCAAAGATAAGGAAGACTGTATTGTACAACACAACCTAGTGAAGATTAGAAAGAGAGACATTAACGCACAAAACATTATTCACTTGGATGATCCATCACCAAATAACATCAAGATTGAGAAAGATTTGAAATCTCAATTTTGTAACCTTTGATTCGATTTTCAGTTTTGTATTTGTGCCTTTTCATCTACATAGCAAACATCAACTTTCTATTTCATTGGATTTGTTGTGTTTGAAATTGAAACATAACAACTACTTGGTCACAAATAAATGATTCTACAAAGGGCTCATGGAAAGAACATGTCCGTGTGTCAATTTAAAAAGTAAGGGATGTTTCTCTAGCAAATTCCTGACACACATTATTAGGAACATGAAATTCAATAACCACATTTTTCCAATGCTTGCATGTGCTCTACTGGATGGTGAGGGATACAACCACCACATGTCTATATAGGCCATTTCTGAAACAAAAGTTGCAGGAAATTGTTTTTTTTTTTTTCTTTTTTGGTGTATAGCAGCCAAAAAATAATAATATAATTATGGGTGAATTACACCAATGGTCCCTATAGTTTGGGGTTTGTGTCACTTTGGTCCCTGACTTTTCAATTGCGACACATTTAACCCTGAATTTTGAATCTTGTTCCAAATAAGGACAATTACAGATACTATTGGATTTTTCAAAGGCAAATTCATCAATTTGATAAAATATAAATTAATTTGACAAAAATAAATGTCAAAAAATTATTTTTGAATTTTTTAAAATTATTTCTACCTACTAAAGATAAAATTATACAAAATTGATACATCTTTTAGACATTTATTTTTTTTTTACCAAATTAATTTTTATTATGTATTTGGATAATGATCATGTAAAATTAATTTTTAAAAATTAATCATGTAATTTTTATTAATTTTTATCAATTTTACATAATTTTATCTTTGGTGGATGAAAATAATTTTTAAAAATTTTAAAATATTTTTTTGACATTTATTTTTGTCAAATTAGTTTATATTTTATCAAATTGACGATTTTGCCCTTGAAATTAAGCAATGGTATGTTCAATTGTCCTTATTTGAAACAAGATTCAAAATTCAGAGTCAAATGTGTCACAATTGAAAAGTCAAGGACTAAAGTGACATGAGCCCCAAACTATAGGGACTATTAGTATAATTTGCCCTATAATTATTTGACAACATTTTATGTTTGTCATTAGTTGTCCTGTTGCATGCAAAAACAAGCTTCCATGAATCCAATAATAGAAAACTAATCTTAGCATGATTCTTTACATCACCAACCAATATAGGAATTGTGGTGATAATATATGCTAACACAAGTGCAATTCCACTAGTTATAAAATAATAGTATAGATGGTCAACACTTCTACCTATTTTCATGGTAACATCGTAGTACCTTCAATAATCACAATTAGCTCAGAAGATAAAAGATAATCTCATGAGAAACATATACTTATTATGATTCTGAAGTTGAGGACAGAAATACCAGACATAGACTAACAAATTAAAATTGTGTATGCATTTAAATAAATACACAACCACATGTTGTAGTCACAAAAGAAGCATTTAAGGCAGGAAACAGAACTGTACCATTGAAGCCAAAGCTTGTAACCCTGCTGACCTTAAGCATAAAGCTCTTTCATCATCTCCCATTTCTTGTGCCAGTTGACAGAGTTTAGGAATAAGGCCTTCTAAGTTGAACATGTACGTACTATCCATCTGCTTATTTGAAAAATAAAATTTCAATTTTACTTTTATTAACAAAACAACCAAATATATTTTTAACTTAGCATACTGATGGCATTCCTATTGAAAGGGTAAGATAATCACATATGGCCATTTTGAGGACAAAGCACTCAGCATGTCCCTTCCATAGCATCTTTAGAATCAATAATAGATCATCGGATCTGTAAGCATCCTTGTTTCCTAATCAATTACATTTATTTCTCCTCAATGTCCACAAATTATCTGGTTCTTACAAGTAAAAGATTCATTTAAATAGTTCATTCCACAAGAGACCACTGAACTTTGCCAGTACCTATGAAGCATGAAGACCTCTCCAAAGGTCACATACCAGTGTCCGACACGTGTCGTACATGCACACGCTGGGGATATGTTGGGCACACTGTCCTATTTTTTTTTATTTTTTACCAAAATAGCATATCCAAGGTTGATGAATTTGATGAGAATAATTTGACATAGAATAAATATACAATATATAAAAATATGACATATAATAAATATATAAAATTATATGTGTTGCACATGTCTCCGACGTGTCGTGTCCTACATTTCTGAAAAATTTGTGTCCATGTGTCCGCGTCTGTGATTCTTAGGCCAGTACCTAGGCCAGATGTATGTTCCATATGTATAAATGCTTGCTTAAGAATGATTCTGCCAATGTAGAAAGTTTTCTCCATCTATAATGCTAGTTTTACCTGGCTATTTATAAAATCAACAAGAGTAAGACAACCCAGAATCCGGATTTCATCAAGTCTTGTTTGTTCCAAAAGAGTGCGGACAATCCCTAATAGACTGCTAGCAAATAGTGGCCTGCAAACATTAATGGAATCTAATGAACAACCTGAAGAATATGAACACTTTGCAGCTGCAAATCAAGTAATGAAATTAAAAACTGAACAGTTTGCAATCCAATGGCACAATTGTGAAGTTCTTTCTTGTTATCAGGAATCAAGGAAACAAGATAGCAAGGAAAGTACAAGTTCCACTACACATCTTTTGAATAATATAGGAAATTGCAGAAGCAACACACCATAGAGTGGGTGACAGTGCCATTTGACTTCAATACAATTTATCCCTCTGTTCCTCAACCCAATCTGTATGTATGGAGCTATACAACTTCCAAAACTACTTGTTTTTTCACATTTGGAAAATATAAACAACTAGTTTCTGGTCAGATGAAATAAAGGCAATGTTAAGGCTGCCTACCAACAACCTCTCCCAGAAATCATATTAAGGACAGATGAAATAAAAATTCACTCAAAAAATCTAGTTTTAGACGTTAGAAATGTGCAGTCACTCAATTGAACCAATTACACATGAAAGAGCCAAGTGGGAAATCATTATGTAGCAGAAACCCATTAATGTTACTTGAAAAAATAAAAAATAAGAAAATCATGAAAGAGTAAAAGGTTCTTTCAGTGGAACCATAGAAGGGAAACATATTAAGAAAACAAAAATAAGTCCCAAACAATTAAGATGGCTTGAGAACCTAATAAAAAACAAAAATTAGAACACTCCAACTTACATCTGCTCCTTACATGAAGATAGCAATTTCCTATATATGCAAAGCACAACTTTTACTGAGCCAAAGTGCTCATTCCGCATATCTTTGTAAAATCTCTGCTCGAGGTATTCAGTGATCTGTTTACCAAAAAATAAATAATAATAGAATAAACAATGAGTAACATGTAACAGAAACTTATTGGCACTTAATTTTAATTAGGAACAAACCTGATATAAGAAACTGTGACTTAAATGTAGTATAAAATTAACACAAAGGGCAAGGCAGTTTTGGATAACTGACTTTGTACTATAAATACTATCTGTTAGGTGACAACTTATTTGGAAGTGTAACTACAGAAATCTTTGTAGAAATGGATTGTTTAAATAAAAACAACCACGGTGACAGGAAGGAACCTTCTGCCGCTGACTTTACATTTCTTCCTTGCTATACAAAATTACAAACAAAAACTGAAAAAAACTAAATTGACAAAGCCTTAAGTCAAAATTTAATAAAGAACCCAGGAATTGAAAATACAAAACAAACTGAATTGGCGAAGGAACAGCCTCTCGATGAAGATACTTACCTTTGGTATTCGTAATGGATTTTTTGAGGCATACTCACAGAGCTTTCCAATTTTCCGATCATTTGGTTCAGCATCCTGCAAACAGTGATTGGGTACTAGTAAGCAAAGCTTTTAAGTGGCCTTCCAAAGACAATTTGAGTCGCAAAAAGATGACGAATCTCCATAATACATTAAATGTAGCTATGAATAAAGTTGAGGTTCCCTACGAGAGGCACCTCTAACCAGTCCTATAAAAATTCTAGAAGCAAAACTATAACCACAAAAACGTAGAACAACCACAATAGCAGAAACTTTATTTTGTGTACACTTCCATTATATTGGAAACGGGAAATAAAACAAAATTAGTAAGTCATTAAGTGAACAACCCGTCATCAAATTTATATGACATTGAACCATACATAGAAACTTCAAAACTGAATCCTAGACATTTTATTGAGATAAAGAGCATAAGAAATATAGGAAAGACTTTTTCCATAATTGTTTTGGCAAGACCCTCTTTAACCTAATGGCCATCTGTACCCAAAACAAATGCGCAGACCAAACTGCAGCACACCTCATATCACCACCCCAGAGCATATAAATCAACCAGATCAATGTCAAACACTAAGTACTTTTTTCTTTTTTCCCTAACAATGTACTTGATAGAATACTTTGGAGTAATCATCAGAAAATTATTGACATTACTTCAAAGAGACATAACAATCAAGTAAAACTGATACAAGGGAAGCCAAATACTCACCTGAGACCGAGGGAAGATATCAGCAAGAAGCTTTTTGTACCGCTTCACAGGCTGTCTCGACCTTGCTCGCAGGGAAGGACAAAAGAAGCAGACTTTACCACAGACGGGCAAAACCCGCCTGGACATAACCCCCATTTTCTAAGGTATTGAATTCAAACCCCTCCCCCTGAAAAACCAAATCACAAATTCAAACCAAAATTCACCAAAACCAGACGGACCCAATTGACCAAATGAACAATAATTCAGAAGAATCCCAAGAATTTCGTTTTTATGACGAATTAACAAATTGGGCACAACAGAATTGCCAAAGAAAAGGTCAATAAACATACCAACTTTGCAAAATGCAAACAAATTTATCAGAATCTAAATCATACCCACCAATCCAAATAATACAAAAATTCATGTACTGAACAACCCAGCTCTTAAGATCGCGATCTGCATAAGCCTACCAACGAACGAACAAAATTGAGACAAAAACAAAAAAGAGTCTGAATGTTGACGAATAAAAGAACAAAAAAACTAAATAATTTCCATATAAAGCTCTGGTTATGAATCCAAATCCCAATAATTAACGTAGAAAAATCATAAATTGAGAGAATCAAATGATTGATTTTGTATTTACCTAGGGATTGTATGGGCAATTGGGGAGGCAGAGAGGCCTGACGCATTGAAATCTCCAACTGGCGGTTTTTCTCTCTCTTAGTCCGAAGTCCATTAATCTGGAAAGAGTCACAGCTTAGCATCAATCACAGCCATGTGTTTTTGTTTGTAACACAATCAATGGAGTCAGTGGACCCACGTATAGTAGTATCTAATTGACGGTGAGAGATGGCTCTCTGCTCTGTCACCGAAAAGTAGCCCTTCTCTGTCACCCAAAGCTTGTATCGAAACATGCATTGACCATTAATTTAGTGGTTTTAAGCTCACCTTATTAATAAAGTGGCAAAGTTTAAAATAAAGAAAAAACACAATACAAACTGTAGTGGTGGGTGAGACTCATTATCACATCATTACTGGTAGTTTTAATTAAAATTCTCACTCATTTTTCTATGTAAATAATGAAAGTTAATATGTGAATTATTATTATTACATTAAAAATTTTATTTAATAAATTATTATTATTATATTAAAAATTTTATTTAATAATACTTATAAGGGTACATAAGTATGTTTTTTATAATAAGGGATTACCTCATCTTTATATCACTTTACATACTTTTTCATAAAAAAATAAAAAAATATATTTATTTAAATTATTCTAAACAATACTTACAATGAGTCATATTTAAGTTTTCAAAATTTCATTATCCTAACTAGTGCCTTAAAATAAAATAAAATAAAAATCATATTTCAAAAGACTTTTCACTTAGCAATTTTAATAATCCAAGTTAAATGATTTTGTCAAAATCATTTTTTTTTTTTTATGTAAGATATTTTTTGTCATTTTGCACACTACAGACTACGATTTTTTTTTACTCTTTTGATTATTATAAAAAGACATATAAAAAAGTAAAGAAGTCGTGTAATAAAAATAAATTGATAAATAATTTATTTAGAGTGCTCTCAAAAAAGTCTTAAGTCTTTATAACTTGAATAAACATTTCGAAACTCCAAAAATTTTTGCTAGCAAAATAAATTGAACTATCATTTTCTAACTTGCTATAGATTAATTATTTTTTAATTATTCATATTATTTTGATATAATCAATTTAAACTGTTAAATTTTGAATTATGATTATACATATTGTGATGGTCAATTTTAAACCATTCATGTTGTGTTTGTCCACTCTTGGACCAAGTTTGATAAGGTCATATTATTAAATTTTAAATTGAATTTGGTTCGAAATTAATTTTTTAAACAAGTAGGACCAAAATTAAATTTGACATCATTCGAATTCCTATAAGAGCCCACATAAAATTTGCTTTATAATGGAATAAATCAAAAGCTAGAATGCCCCAACGGTCCCGGGGATTGAGGGGGCTTTTGTATTCATTACATGACAAAAGCAACTCCCACCTGTTTTGTCTTTTGACTTTTGTGCCCACTCTCAAATGATTACTTCTTTCTTTTCCAAAAATTTTCATTAAATTTCTTACCAAGATTGTGCCACAATGCATGGGAATTTATGGGAGAATTATCTCCATTTGTAGGGGTTAGGGTTCGAACATCAAGTGGCTACCATCTTTCACAAATTGGGCCTTCGTTTTGCATGTTAGATTTTTTAATTTTCAGCTATTTTAGTTATAAAAAAATAAATTAAATTTTTTAATTTAACAAAATAAAATATCACATCCAAAGTATAATCATTTCATTTTTTCTTTCACAAAAATTAAAAAAAGTCAAAAATCCTATTCCAAAAAGACTTTTTAACCCGATGTTAAAATTGTCAAAAAGTCAACCCACATCCCAAACGAACCTGGGGTAAATCACTTGACCAATCTTTCACAAATTTCATAATATTAATCATAATTTTTAGAGTAAAGCAATATGTATTAAATACATCTCCAATGGAACTGCGATTCAACATGCCAAAACTATAATTTGACAAGAGTAACAAAAAAAGGGTCCGCAATGGCCTGCTATTCTACTTGTCAAAGATAGCAGATGCTGTATCTGTTCTCAAATTTGATAGATTTAATAGCAGCTGCCAAACTTACCACATCAACAAATATCAACAGATTTTTTACACCAAATTCAGTTGAAAAATTGAATTGAAACAGTAGAAAACCTCCTAAATTTCATAATCAAACCCAATTTTCAAAGGAGTTGCCAAATTCACAAATTTTAGAAAAAATTTGACAAACCCAAATTTCGTTTCTCTTAATTTTTTATTTTATAATCATTTATCACCAAATCAGTCGATCCAAAATGAAGTGTAAAAATCATATGGATATTATCACAATAAACCAAACCAAAATAGGCTTTATAGATAGATGAATGAACAAAAATTAAACCAAAAATCAAAATAAATAAATTAAGAAAATTTTAGCAAACATACCAGTGTTGCAAGATGGTGGAGAATCCTTCTAAAGATCCTTGAGTTCTTTGAAGATCCGCTTGAAGCCATCGTAAGACCTGAGTTTCAAAAATCTCGATCACCTCAGATCCACATCAACGACCAGAAAAATAAACAAAAAATCAAAGCATATATATATGAGTATGTATATAGATAGAGATCGTATCAGAGACACAGAGAGATAGAGGAAATTAGAGGCAATTGTGTAGAGGTGAAGACTTTGAACCAAGAACAAAGCGAGAGCGAGAATGAGAGAGAGAGATCGAAGAGTAGACAGATTGGAGAGTAGAGAGATCGGTGAAGACTTGAGGTCAAGGAGAGAGAAAGAGAGAGAGAGAGAGAGACGTTTCCATGATGGATGAGGAAAAGGAAATAAGAGAGTCAAAGTGAGAGATGGAGTGAAAATAGAGAGAGAGAGAGAGAGAGAGAGAGAGAGAGACGTTTGAGGATGGAGGAGGAGAAGGGAAGACTAGTTTGAGGAGAGGGAAGATAGAGCGAGAGAAGAAGAGGGACAACAGTGCATTTCTGTCGAAGACAGGATTGAATGATTCTAGAGAAATCATCTCAATCGTTGAACATATATACATGGACGGTTGTGATCTCTCTTGGAAATCTCAAAAGAGCCGTTGCGCTCTGTTTGGTTAAAAAAAAACAAAAAACAAAAAACAAAAACAAAAAAAATAGTGACAACAACTATTTTCAAACAGCTATTATCTTTCAACTATAATATTTTGAATTTCTATAAATAGAAACCCTCCATCTCAATTTTATTTCACAACAAACATTTGGATTTCATTTTTCTTTTCTCATCTTCTGCTCTGAATTTGATTTCACAGCAAACCTTCAAAATTATTTTCTTTTTGGTTTTTTCATACAATCACTATGGAAGATTCATCAAAAACAAATAGAAGAAAATCATTCGCCATTGAAGAAGATATGGCAATTTGTAAATCTTGGTGTCACATTTCAGAAGACCCAATTGTTGGCAATTTGCAATCGTATGCTCACTTATGAGGGAGAATTTACGAAAATTATTGCTTGCTTCAAAATGATCAGTCAAGAACACAAGTGTCTATCCAATCTCGATGGGGTATAATCATGAAATATTCAACAAATTTCGAGGGTGTTTAGCGCAAGTCGAAAATCTTCACCCAAGTGGGATATCTCAAGTTGATATAGTAAGATTTCATCTTTAGTTATTATATTTAGTTTCTTATTTTGGTATTGTATACAAATTAACTAATTAATTAATTAAATATTTTATTGATACAGATGCTTCAAGTAAGGTTGTTATACCATCAAGATGAAAGCAAACATTTTACTTTTGAACAGTGTTATCCAATATTGCAAAACAATATCAGATGGCAAGATGTAGCTTCCACGAATACGGTAAAGTCAATGATACATACACCGTTTTCCCCTAATTCAGCTCTCGATTCCCTCTATGGATAATTTCATTTCTCTTGAAGACGACAACAGTCCAAATGTTGGTAACAATCCAACTGTTGCTAATAATCAAATCGGTAAGGATAGTGTCTCTGCAAGGGGTAAAAAGCCTATGGATAGGAAATCTGCAAAAGAATTATTTCGGATAAATCAAGTTGTTGAAGCTGAAGTCCAAAAAATGAGCATACAATTAGAGATATTTAACCAACACCTTACTGAGAAGGAAAAGAAAAAAAAAATGAAAGAGAAGAAAAAATGATTTAAGCACTGCAAGAGATGAAAGAACTCAAGATCAAAAGACAATCATATGAGATCAAAAAAGAAGAATATTTGATCATAACTACGAACATTTCTTATTTGGATCCTCAGATGAAAGTATATTATACAATGCGAAAAAATAAGATTTTCGCCAAGTGGTCTGTACATGTCAGCACCACAAATTACTATTTTCCTTGCCTCCTAATAAATAATTACGGGATAATATATTTTTTAATTTTGCAATGTCATTTATTTTTTAATATAATTTTATTTTATTTTTGTAGTGATATATTTTTTGGTGGGGTGAATTATATTTAGATTTTTCCCAAATTTTTAATTTTTTTTCATTTTTTATATTTGTCTAGTTGGGAATAATATAAATATATATATTTTTTTTACAAACAGTTAAAAAAATGTCATAAAAGACAAAAAATAAACAAAAATTAATTCACTAAAAATCTATATTTAAACAACACTTACAAACTTGGAGGAAAAATTGGCTGAGAATTGTTAAAATAGCAAGTAACCATTGGAGTACCATTATTATAATTTGACAAAATAGCATTATTCATTGCCAAATTATAGCAATAGCAATGGTATTATAGCAACAACCATTAAAGATGCTATAATTGATATATCAATTAGTGTATTAACGAATGATGTGATATAATTTTGAAGATTTTGGGTCTTTGTAGTTTGTACAATTAGTGAAATTTATAATTTTGAAGTGATAATGTCATAACATATATTAATACACTAAATTTTATAATAATTGATACGTGTAGCACCCCTATTAATTTTATGTTTAACAAATTCTATTTAAGAATTTTCTTCTCGAAATAACTTACTTTTGAAAAACATAAATTTTATTTCCAAATTTAAAAAATTAAGTTTTACACCAAAAATTAAAGGGTTTGAAAATTGTTAGTAATTTCAATATTTTTATTATTTTATTTATGAGATAATAAGACAAAGAACAATAACAAACGAACCAACAAACACGCTAACTAAAAAACGCGAAGTGGTGAAAGTATATATATATATTTGTCAATAATGAGAATAATTACAATACAAGCGTGCGAAAGGCCTCGTAAGAAATGCTTGAATTTGTCTCGAAAAGTTGTTTTGTTTTGTCTCGTTTTTTATTTATTTATTATTTTTTAATGTTGGTTTGGTTTTAGTTTTGGTTTTGTTTTTTTTTTTTTGGGAAGGGCTTTTATGTGTACCCTAAAACCTAAACCTTAATAATAATAATAAAAAAAATTCAAACCAACACAGCTCAACAAATAAAATAAAATAAAATAAACAAACCAACATAGCCCAATCAATAGAAAAAAAAAATAGTTAGATTAGACTGATTGGGTGATAAAATTGACTGATCAGTTAGACTAGTAGATGGCCACGGGTTCCTCCGTTCCCCTGGTCACGGGTTTCTTCGTTGTGGTTGTCTCCTTCAACGTCTAGGTCGATGGGCCTACCACTCCCGATGGGAGCGTCGTCCCCAACCTTTCCTTGTTGTGCATCGCCATCATCTACTGCCTTTCGCTCCCACAGACGGCCGCCAAACTGTAGGAGTGAATTTCCGATCACACGCCTCCTTAGTAATCCACCAGAGAACATGCATGTAATAGATGGCACCATGTAATCTGCACAGAAAGAAAAGTCTCCGGCGGTGGTTCTTCCACCCGGGGGTACTCCGACGAACAAGTCAGTATCTCTCAAAGATAACTCAAGTGCTTAAATTACTGCTCAAGACTCAAAATTATGACTTAGACCACGGGGTGCCCTTCTTTTATAGTTTTTCTCTCTCCTAGTCCCACTAGAAGTCTCACTTCTATGGACTCCAATTCCGAGTCTACCTTGGACTCTTTCAAGAGATAAGGATAGACCCCCTTGAGAATATCACCTGTATCTATCTTGTAGTCTTTCTTCATTCTAGGACTCCTGTCCCTTATCCGTTTATCTCGTATTCCTGTATTCTCGCAGATAACCTTGGCAACTCCAAGATAACCTCAAGATAACCACTACGACATCGTGGCATATCTACGACACTTCGGTGCCACCTCGCCACGTGTTGGTACTTAGAAAATACATCCCCATTAAATCGCCCCTAGGTTCTATTACCTCCGTCCGAGGTGATGGAACCTACATTGGTACTTTCTAACATCGGCTCAAAACTTCCCACCGAGATCATTTACTTTAGCCCGACATGCTCTTCGAGAACAAGAATTCATGAACTAATTCACGCCAGATGAGCCGCCATACACTACTTAACCGCTTTCACTTACGTATTTTCCCTTATTGGCGGGTGCGCTTACGCTACCAAAAATCGCTCCGCGTGCCTCGACGCGGCGTTGCTCCAGGTGCAATAATTGCACTGCATTTTGCCGCCGTTTCAAATTTTTGACAAAACTTTCTGCCTCTCTCTCTTGGCTCTTCACTTTTGCTTTTGACTTTATCGCTTTCTCTCTCTCTAAACTTTCCTCTTCGAAACCGCCATTGCTTCAAGCTTCAAGCACTGCGACTGTCTTTCTTCCCCCTCTCTCGTGAAGCTGTCATCATTTCGTCGCATCTATAACCGCCGTCTGACTTCGGCAAAACTCATTCCGGCTCTATTTCTCCGGTAAGTTACTGTTCGTTTCACTTTTATTTCTGTCGATATTCTTGGCTCCCATCCCTGTTTCAAATCTTGTGAGTCATATATCTTTCAGTTTTCAAGTGAATTTGATTTCTGCCCATACACTGTTAACCACTTTCTTGCACTCTTGTCACTGTTCTTGACTGTATACTCCATGTATTCTTTATGCTTTTGATAGCCCTACCTGTGTTCTTGATTCTGAGACTTCGCTCTTGCTTCTCTGTTTTCCAGATTTCTGCCCTCCATACTCGTTCTTCGTAGATTTAGGTTTGGGGTTTGCTTATAGAACCTATCAATTCATAGGAAAACTGAAACTGAAGTCGAGATTTCTATAATCCTTAAGAAACCTCTTTTTCTTGAAATTAGATACCCTTACGCCGACATCATGGGTATGTGGAGGAAAAGGGTAAACTCTCCAACCAAACTAGAATATTTTAGGCAGGAGTTCTCTATTCCCGACGATGTCCATCTGAGACTTGCCGGGGATGATGACTCCATTATGCCCACTGACAGCTCAATGCCCTTTCCCATAGTAGCTTTTACTGAATGTGGACTTCGGCTGCCACTTAACATCCTTTTTCGTGAGGTTTTCCATTTCTACAAGCTGAACCCTATGCAACTTACCATTAACTCTTATTGAGTAATTAACGGTGTCATAGCCTTAGCCAAGCAGGAAGGTGTTAGAATCACCTTAGTCGACATTCAGTATTGTTATACCATGTGTTCCCTTAACCAGGGTGAAAAAGGCTACGTATATTACCTTAAGCCGAGGTCCATTGCATTCAAAATTGTAGCCGACCTCCCAGACTCCAACAAAGGGGCTGGAGATGACTATTTCATCACCACGGGAAACTGGGAATTTGCTCCAGATGATGATGCCCATCTCTTCCCCCTTCCTCGAACGATAAAAGAGGGAAAGGGTAAGAGCCCTAGTGTCAATACTTTAATTGTTTCTTTCTCAAGTCTTCAACCTTCTATCTGTTTCTAATACTTGTATTCTTTTGCATATCTTCATCAGCCACCGAAAAATTTTCGACAGTTCTACATCGTCAGTGAGGGTCTCAAAAAACTTCTTGACCTCCCTGTAATCAAAAGGAAGGCTCCCCTGTTGCTAAATTTCATTCCAACGTACAAGTCCGTTTTGCCCGACGTCCCCAAACGAAGGAAGAAGAGCCTCTCTCCAACCTCTGTCACAACCCAGACTGCATCCACATCACGAACAGACCAAGAATCAACATCTGACCCAGCAGACTTGCCATCAACCTCGGCACCATACCTGATCCCTATTCCTGAAAGAAAACGTCGGCGGCAGCTTGTCAAAACTGCTGAGATGGTTCGTCAAAAGGCCGTTGCCCAAGATCTCCTGGCCGACCTACCAGCTGACGTTGATGTCATTCCAGCACAAACGATGCCCCCACCAAAACCAAAAAGAATAAAGAAGGCTCAGCCCAAGACCAAAGATACTGAGGCTGAGGCTGAGGATGCTGTGCCAATCTCACAGCTAGCCAAGAATATGAAGACTGCTTCTACCTCGGCAAAAAGGTCTACCAAAACTCAACCAACGGAGTCCCAAAAATCAAAGAGGCCGAGGTCTTCTTCTGGGACGTCTTCGAAGTCCAAAGTGCCCAACGTCCCTTGGACACCCGCAATTACCTTGGAGAACAAGCCAGTCTTGGCTACTGACAGTGCCGATGACATAAACATCGGTGTCGCACTAAGCACAGCCCTCCTTCTCCCAAGCGATCTTGAGAAGAACGCCAAGATGAGTGAATATGAAAATTACGCTTTTCATGCTTCAACGTTGCGTTCAAGTAAGTGCCTTCACTTGATAACTTGTTTTATCCTTATTGCGCCACATTTGTAAAATTCTGTAATAACTTTTTGCCTTGTGTTCTTTCAGGCTGTCCAGCATGCACATTCCTTCTCCATGCAGTCCTTTGAGACTAAAGAGAAGTTGAATGACTTGAAGAAAGAGTTTTCTGCCCTTCAGAAGATCAATAAAAGCCTTCAAGCAAAAATGAAAAAGTTGGAAGATCAGGCCGAGGCTGCAACCAAAGCCCAAACCCTAGCCCTAGAGAAGGCCGAATCTGCCGAGGCCATTAAGAAGGTAGCCGAGGCCGAGAAAAGAGAGGCCGAGTCAAAACAGGCCCAAGCCGAAAAGGAACTCCAAGAGGCCTTGGCTACAAAAGAAGCCGAAATCAAGGAGGCCGACGAAAAAGCTTATGCCCAGGGTGCAGCCGATGTCACTGAAGATTACAAACTTCAAGTTAGGCAGGCATGCAACAAGGGATTTTCCCTGGGTTGGATGTCCCTGGCGAAAAAGCTTAATCTTCCTGTTGACTCACCCTGGCGCAAGGCTGAAGCTATTCCACTTCCCTTTCCTCCACCTCCTCCAAGTGAAGCTGAGGAAGAAACTGAATCCGAATCTAAAGCCGAGGTTGAGGATAAGGATGCTGGTGCTCTGGTAAGGAAGGCCAAGGACGCTGATGAGACCAAGTCTCTACCTCAGGGTGATCAAGTCATGGACTTAACCCAAGATGATGAGACTGAGGAAGTGTCCAAGGGGGCTGAGCCAGGGCATCTATCATCCGACCTCCTTCTGGCTGAAAGAAGTCTTAGCAAGACACTTGCTGAGATCGACGCCGAGATTGCGGCCGATAAGGAAGCTGAAGTTCTTGTAGAAAAAGATGCAGAGGTTATGGGAGAAAAAGATACCGAGGTGGTTCTCCCAGAGTCCTCCGAGGTCTTAGTTCAACCATCTGCTAATGTTGAAGATCTTTGAATGTTTTTTGTTCTTTTTTCTTTCTTTTGTACTTTTGTTTCCTGAACAATGTAAGCTTTTGCTAGGCCATAGCGCCTTGAAGATATACAACTGCAACTGTTTTTCTTTGAATGCTTGAATCTTTAAATTCTTCTTATTGCTTCTGTATGACTCTATACTTAGGATATCTTGCATGATTCACATAATTCTTCCTTTGTTCAATCTTCTCGGGGTTACATACCTCGGGTATAACATCTGCAAATTTTACTTCGGCAAGATACTGACCTGTAATCTTTTCATAAATTTCAACAAGTATAAAAACATATACTATTCAATGTTAACCTTTGCAAACTTTTCTTAAGTTTCAGCGAGTGTTTAAACAACAATCACAGTCTGTCTTACTTGTAAATTGCTACAAATTTCAACATGGATTAATATAACCAGTAAACTCTACTCAAATTTTCATAAGTGTTAAACAATAACCTACTTGTAAATTGCTGCAAATTTCAACAGGGGTTTAAACAATATACTTAACCTTCAGTTCAACCTGTAAATTGCTGCAAATTTCAACAGATGATAACATGTCGGCTTAACTTCAACCTGTAATATCAGTCCAGCCAACTTGTAAATTGCTGCAAATTTCAACAAGAATTATCATATACAGTGAACTTTTCTCAAGTTTTATCAGGAGTCTGAATCAATAAACTTAGTTTAACTTCATCTTGTAAATTGCTACAAATTTTAACAAGTGAAGGTAAACCATTATCTCGGCTTAACTTTAACTTGTAAATTGCTACAAATTTCAACAAGTAAAGATAAGGAATTTATCTCGGCTTAACTTTAACTTGTAAATTGCTACAAATTTCAACAAGTAAAGATAAAGAATTTATCTCGGCTTAACTTTAACTTGTAAATTGCTACAAATTTCAACAAGTAAAGATAAGGAATTTATCTCAGCTTAACTTTAACTTGTAAATTGCTACAAATTTCAACAAGTAAAAATAAGGAATTTATCTCAGCTTAACTTTAACTTGTAAATTGCTACAAATTTCAACAAGTAAAGATAAGGAATTTATCTCGGCTTAACTTTGGTTAAGCATAATCTCTGTTTCACTTCGGTTAAACTTTATCTCAGATTAACCACGTTTAAACATAATCTCGGCTTAACTTCGGCTAAGCATTACTACTGTCTTCTCTCTGCCCCCAATGTGAACCTAAGTTCCACTTGGGTTCTCATTATTCAAAAAACAACATTATGCACAGTTTCATAAGTTCTGGAAAATTCTGCTAAGATTTTATTGATCATATCGGCAAAAAATCAAAGAACATCTAATGATAGAAAAACTTTAAATTACAAGTGTTCCATGGTCTAGGCAATGCTTTGCCCTCATTATCTTCGAGCCGATATACCCCATTTCCTAACACCGAAGTAATTCTGTAGGGTCCTTCCCAGTTTGGGCCAAGCTTGCCCTCTCTGGGATCCTTCTTATTGCCGACGACTTTTCTCAAAACTAGGTCGTTGACTTGAAAATCCCTTGGATTGACCTTCTTGTTGTAAGCTTTGGCAAGCTGTTGCTGGTATGCTGCGAGCTGGATTGCAGCTTTCTCTCTTCTTTCTTCTAGTAGATCCAGATCTCGGGCTGAGAGCACATCATTAGTCCCGTTCTCAACTCCCTGGGTTCTGATCCCTAGGATGCCGATCTCCAATGGAATGACTGCTTCTGTGCCATAAGCCATGGCGAAGGGAGATTCCCCTGTTGATCTCCTCGGCGTAGTGCGATATGCCTAGAGCACATTGGGCAGTTCGTCTACCCACTTTCCTTTTGCTGCCTGCAGTCTCTTCTTTATACCGTCCAGAATTACTTTGTTGGATGCTTCTGCTTGCCCATTACTTTTGGGAAAACTTGGTGTTGAAAAGTAATTCTTTATCTTGAATTTTGCACAAAAATTCTTGATAAGTTTGCTGTCAAACTGTGTTCCATTGTCAGCAACTATTGCTCTTGGAATCTCAAATCTGGTGATGATGTTTCTCCAGATGAAGTTCTTCACATCCACATCTCGGATTTTGGCAAGAGGCTCTGCTTCTATCCACTTTGTGAAGTAGTCTGTTGCTACCAAGAGGTACTCACGCGCCAGCTTGCTTGGGGCAGTTGTTCAACGAGATCCATGCCCCATTGGGCAAATGGCCAAGGGTTGAAACCGGTTCAGTCAAGAATGGGTCGATGTATCAAAGGTGCAAACCTCTGGCACTGTTCACACTTCTTCACATAGGCCTCTGCATCTTTTTGCATATAGGGCCACCAATACCCTTGGGTAATGGCCCTGTGAGCTAACGATCTGCCCCTTGCGTGGCTTCCACAAACTCCTTCATGAATTTCATACAAAAATTCTTCGACCTGAAGAGGGTGTACACACCTTAAAAAAGGTCCAGTGAAGGATCTTCTGTAGAGATGTCCTTCTGCTGTCAGGATGAACCTTGCCGACTTCAATCTGACCTTGTGTGCTTCCTTTCGTTCTTCTGGCAGCTTTCCCTCTTTCAGGAATGCAACAATTGCATCCATCCAGCTTGGTCCCATGTCCACACAAAATGCTTCTTGCATTGTGTGTGGAGGTTCTATGCTCGGGCCTGATAGGTAATCGATCATTGTTGTCCTTGTCTTTCCGGTTTGCATTGAACTTGCTAAATTGGCCAACGCGTCGGCGTGGCTGTTATCATCTCGGCTAACCTAAAGAAGTCGGCAATTTTGAAACATGTCTGCCAGCCTGATGACTTCTTTTGCGTATGCCGACATCCTTTCATCTCGGGCAGCAAACTCTCCTGTAGTTTGATTCACTATAAGTTGTGAGTCACAAAAAACTATTACCTCATCTCACGCCATCGCCACCTTCAATCCAAAGAATCAATGCTTCATACTCCGCCTCATTGTTCGAGGCTTTGAACCCCAAATAATGGACTGCTCCAATATCTCCATCGGGATATCAACACTACTCCTCGCCTCGCCTGCGGTTTGAGCTCCCATCAACAAAAAGTTGAAAGGAGTCGCCGATGTAAATGCTGCAGGGTCTGAGTTTTTCCTTCCTTGGTTCTTTAGCCTTTGGCTGGGCTTCTCCTTCCTTGTTCGGACATCGTTCATCTCAGCTCGACGGAGCCCGATGTTCGATGTATTCTGGTGAGAACTCGGCCACGAAGTTGGCCAAGACTTGGCCCTTAATTGCTGTTCTTGGCCTGAACTCCAGGTCATATTGGCCTAAAACTACGGGCCCCTCTTGCTATTCTTCCAGTCAAGTCTCCTTGTTGCAACAAGGACTTCAGTAGGTGCTCTGTTAGAACCACTATATTGTGAGCTTGAAAATAATGGTTTAGCTTCTTTGAGGCCATTACCAAGGCCAGCATTAATTTCTCCAGTGGTAGATACCTTGTTTCTGCATCGGCAAAGGTTTTACTTACATAGTAAATGCCTTCCGCTTCTCCTTCTTCTCGAATTATCACAGCACTTACCGCGTGCTCTGAAACTGCTAAGTATAAAAATAGTTCCTCCCTAGGTTGAGGTGTTGAGAGGACTGGAGCCGTGGTAAAATATTTTTTCAGGTCGGCCAAAGCGGCCTCACATTCCTCTGTCCATAGAAAATCTGTGGCCTTTTTCACCAGATTGAAAAAAGGTTTACATTTGTCCGAACTTCGGCTTATGAACCTGTTTAGGGCTACGGCCCTTCCAGTAAGCATTTGAACCTGTTTTGCCGATGTCGGACTCTGTAACTCCAGAATGGCCTTGATCTGATCTGGGCTGGCTTCAATGTCCCTTCTGGTCACTAGGTATCCCAAGAACTTACCAGATCCGACTCCAAACGCGCATTTCGATGCATTTAGTCGGAGCCGATATGTTTTGAGTATGTCAAAGACCTTTTTTAGGTCAGCAAGATGATCCTTTGGTTCCTTGGTCTTCACGACCATGTCATCGATGTAGACTTCTACTGTTCGGCCAATCAAGTGTTTGAACATCTTGGTTACCTTTTGGTAACTGTAGTCGCCTCAAGGTTTCTTCAACGCAAAAGGCATGACTCAGAATAATATGCACCTTTTGGGAGTGATAAATGTTGTCTTCTCCTCATCCGGGGGGTACATGGCTATCTGGTGATACCCCCTATAAGCATCCAAGAAGCTCATCCTTCCATGTCCAGATATGGCGTCCACCAACTGATCGATCTTTGGCAGAGGGAAGCTGTCTTTGGGACAAGCTTTGTTCAAGTTTGTAAAATCTACGCAGACCCTCCACTTGTCATTCTTCTTCTTTACTACCACGGTGTTTGACAACTATGTCGGATAATTGGCTTCTCTAATGGCCCTGGCCTCTAGAAGTTTGTCTACTTCCTCCTCCACTACTTCGACGTGCATCAACATCGG
Organism: Camellia lanceoleosa; assembly: GCA_025200525.1. Classification (NCBI taxonomy): domain Eukaryota; kingdom Viridiplantae; phylum Streptophyta; class Magnoliopsida; order Ericales; family Theaceae; genus Camellia; species Camellia lanceoleosa. Next base: position 132,629,426 of record CM045766.1, read on the forward strand.
TCTTTTGGCTCGTTGTATTACAGGTTTGGCCGACCTGTCAACGTTGAGTCTGTGACATGTGACCTCGGGGTCAATGCCAGGCCTTTCATAAGGTGTCCAGGTGAACACCTCAATATTTTCCCTCAGAAAGGCTTCCAGCTCCCTTTCCTCTTCTTCGGCTAACCCTGTGCCGAGAAGAAAGAAGCGTTCTTCATCGCCCTCCTTGACGAAGATTTTCTTCAGTGCTTCTTCACTTTTCTCGGTCGGCTCCTTGCCGACATCATCTAGGACCTTCATGTCCTCTTTTTCAACTTCTGCCTTCTCTGGTTCCCGAATGCTGCAGGTCAATTTCATTGCTGCCATGGAGCAATTTTTCGCCTGCAACTGGTCTCCTATGACTTCCTCAATCCCATGTTCTGTTGGGAACCGCAGCAGTTGATGCAATGTTGAGGGAACTGCCCCCATTGCATGCAACCACGGCCTCCCCAAGATGATCTTGTATGACGAGGGCGTGTCAATCACAATGAATTCTGTCTTAATCTTCTTTGTGCCAGCCTGTACCTCCAAGCTTGTTGCGCCTAATGGCCATGTCGGCGTTCCATTAAAGCCGACCATCGGGCCGTTTGACTGCTCCATGTCATCAGGGTGAAGGCCTAACTCCTTGTAACATCTGACATACATGATGTCGCAGGAGTTGCCTTGATCAATCAGGATGCGTTTTACCTGGCACTCCCCAACCTGGAGGGATACTACCAAGGCATCATTGTGCGGGTGCTGAACCATATCTAGGTCGGCTTCTGTGAAGGCTATCATCTGTCCTTGGTACCCTTCAGGCCGAGGTCTTTTTAGTCCGACCTGGTTGACGTGCTGTAGGTGTTTTACCCTCTGTGTCTCCCCCCGTATGTCGTTTTCATTCACCTTTGAGTGGATCACATTAACCACCCGAGGTCCGCCTGCCTGTGGTTGCTGCACTGGGGGTGGCGGGGCTGCTGGTGCTTGAGGCAATCGCGCTTGTTCTTTCCTTGTTTTGGCCTCATCCACGAGGTCTCTCAGATGGCCTTGCTTCACCAAATCTTCTAAGTGTGCCTTAAGGGCTCTGCAACCCTGAGTTGGGTGCCCCTCCTCATTGTGGTAGGTACAACGCCGACCAAGGTTTCTTCCCATAAATTCTCCTGGTGCCCTTGCCGGCGTCCTGAAGTAGGGCTGATTCCGAATTTGATCAAGGACTTTGTGGACCGGAATTCGGAACACCGTTGTTACTGCCTGCTTAGCCCTCAACTCTGTCTCCTGTTTGTTGGGCACATTGTTACCTCGGCCTCGCTTCGGCGAGCCGTTGCCTTTTTCTGGCTTTATCTCCTTGTTTCCCGATGTATCTTCCTCGGCTCTGGCGTACTTCTCGATTCTCGCCACGAGCTCTTCTATGCTCTTTGGTAGGGTTTTTGCCAAAGACTTCCGCAGTGGACAGTCATCCTTCAGGCCGTTCTTGAAAGATACGACCGCTACCTCCTGGTTGCATTCAGGTATTCGATTGAACACCTCATAGTACCTCTTTGCATATGCCCTAAGGCTTTCATCTTTGCCGAATTTCAGGGCCATCAATGCATCCACCCTCAATGGCTGCAGTTTGTTTGTGATGAACCTGGCCACAAACATCTCGGCCAGGCCTTCCCAAGTCTTCACGCTCCCCTTTGGTAATTTGTGGAACCAATCCGATGCAATCTCCCCGAAGGACGAAGGGAACACTTTGCAGAGCAACGGCTCGTTCCCACTATATAATGCCATTGAATTCAAAAATAATCCAACATGGAAGTTAGGGTCCGACTTACCGTCATATATTTGGAACCTCAGATATCAATCTTTTCTACGGCGAATTTGTCCAATTCCACCGAGAATGGTGTCCTCGCTTAACCGGGAGGTTACTTCGACTCAAGATTCTCTTGCTTCCTCTTGAGGTAATCTCTCAAGTCTTTTCCGCAATTTACATTTGGTTTCTTTGGACTTTTTTCACACTTTTTTCCGCACTCGTTTTTTTGGACTCCTTTTTTTTCAAGACTACTCGGCCTTATGGTGGCCCATTTTCGGCGCACTACTCTCGGCCTTATGGTGGCCCCTTTTCGATCCTTCTCCGCAGGATGCATTGAAACACAATACTCACCCCTGAACATCCCGATGTTCTTTGGGGTTTGCCTCCTTCTCGTGATATGTCCTTCGGGACTCTTCTCTTCTCGGCTCTTCTCGACCGACTTCCCTGGAAGGCCGGTGAGAGTGTCTTCCACTCCTCGTGTGTTGAGGGGCTTCGGGGATTACTTTCGCCTTCTTCCGGGCGCTTTGTCTGGTATTATGGTCCTGCAATGCGGGTATGGGGTGATGACGTTATTTTGCATCATGAAATTGACAACCGATTGAAGGTCCGCCAATTTGTTTGCCATCTCCTTTACTTCCTCGCCCTCCAGAGGCACCTATCCCTCCATACCGGAGGTTATCTTCATTGTAGTATCCGCCTCGGTCTGCCTTTTGAAGTGTCGCCTCTTGGCCGACGTTTTTTCCTCCGCTCTCGGGTCACGGGTTTCTTCGTTAGGTTGTCTCTTCAACGCCTAGGTCGATGGACCTACCACTCCCGACGGAGCGCTGCCCCAACATTTCCTTGTTGCGCATCGCCATCTACTCGTCTTTCGCTCCCACAGACGCGCCAAATCAGGAGTGAATTTCCGATCACACCGCCTCCTTAGTAATCCACCAGAGAACACAAAGTAATAGATGGCACCCTGTAATCTGCACAGAAAGAAAAGTCTCTGGTGGTGGTTCTTCCACCCGGGGGCACTCCGACGAACAAGTCAGTATCTCTCAAAGATAACTCAAGTGCTTAAATTACTGCTCAAGAATCAAAATTGCGTACCTTAGACCCGCCGGGGGTGTCCTTCTTTTATAGTCTTTCTCTCTCCTAGTCCTACTAGAAGTCTCACTTCTATGGACTCCAATTCCGAGTCTACCTTGGACTCTTTCAAGAGATAAGGATAGACCCCCCTGAGAATATCACCTGTATCCATCTTGTAGTCTTTCTTCATTCTAGGACTCCTGTCCCTTATTCGTTTATCTCGTATTACTGTATTCTCGCAGATAACCTCGGCAACTCTAAGATAACCTCGGCGTAACTACCACGACACGTGGCACCTCGGCTGACACTTCGGTGCCACCTCGGCCACGTGTTGGTACTTAGAAAGTACATCCCCACAACTGCTGGTTAAAATTTATTAATTCTATATAGTTTTGAACGAGTCTTTACTTATTTCAAATCAGAAAGACTCGGAAAAAATAAAAATCTAAACCTTAAATCCTAAACTCTAAACCCACCCCTACACATAACCATCCTAAAAAAAACAAATAAAAAAATTTACAGCTGCCCAACAAATAAATGAATAAATAAAAACAACCAAACTAACACAACTCAACAAATAAATAAATAAAAATAATAAAAACAATCAAACCAACACAGTTTTAAACACAGTTTTCAAGGAAAAGAAAAAGAAACAAAAAAAGAAAAAACACCATTTCGAAGCCTCAATCTTTTTCCATTACAATAATAAGAAACATTATCAACTAGACAACTAAAATTTAAACAATTGAGTAGAAAATCTAACAACCGCTACTAGCAGTTCAAATTAGAGAATATGAGAGATAAATAAATACAATAATTGAATATAATAAAACAAATTCCAATTGATTGAGTGACAATTCATTTACAATGTCATACCCCGAATCCAATGGTCTGAGTACAAGATGGCTAAAATGGGGAATAAACAGGAAAAAAAAAATAGTAGAAGGATAGTAAAAGTGAATAACAAAGTGCAGAAAAATAAATTAAGGTTAATAGGCTCTTAAATATGAGTTATGAGATTTGATTTGTTTGATAAAAGTGGTAAACAATACAAAATAAATATTTTAAATGGTTGAAAAACAGTCAATTTTATTATAAAATTAAAAATTAAAAAACCCATAAAAAAAATTCTCGAGGTGCTGATACTGGTGGCTAAGATGTTTGACTCTATGATTAAAGTGTTGACACTAGTACTCAAGATTTGAACACTATCAAGTTACTCAAATTGGTCACATTGGTTTTAACGTTAGCAACTACCAACATTATCAAATTGATTACTTAAACAGATTATGTTTTTTTTTTTTTTTTTTTTGTTTGTTTTTTTTTTTTTTTTTTATATTTTTTTTTGTTAAGTTTTTTTTTAATAAATTTTTTATTTTTTTTTTTTTTTTTTTTTAAAAAAACCCTACAAAACTATTATAACCACTTTCCAAACGGTGCCTATACCAGTTTTAAGTATTGACACCTTCAAGTCTTAAATATGAAAAATTCTTACTCATTTAAATTATCAGTACTTTCAAGACAAAATATCAAAAATTTCAATGAGAGAATTTATTGATAAATATCTAAAAACTTTTAATAAATATGTCAAATTTTGAAAGTAATAGTGTGCATTTATTGTCAATTCCAATTCGAATCACTCAAAAGATATATATACTTTTTATATAATTTAAGTTGTGATTTAAACAAGCACACGAATGAGCGTAGAAAAAATATACTTTGATCTATTAATGACAATGCAGCTTAAAAACAATATATATATTAATGACAATGAAAGCTCAGCAAGCGAAAAATAAGGATTTACAACAACAAAAGAGGTCATTGACTTTGAAGATTAAAATCACTTAATGGCCTCACACCAAAAAAAAAAAAAAAACAAGAAGATTGAATTTCTCTCATTTTTGTATCTCGAGAATTTGAGAGGCTCGTGGTGCCAATCACAAGTTCCGATTCGATGATTCAAATAATTTATTTTGTAGAGTTTTTAATATATATTATTTATAAAAAAAATTATGTCGATTTTATAATCATAAAATTTTTATTTTATCGTATGTGATGATAAAAAATGTATAATCTATTTTACAAATTGTATTGTCGTTTATTTTGTTGAAGACAAATACGATCAAATTAAAATGTTACGATTATTAGATTGAATTATTTTTTTCGTGAATGATATGTATTGAGAATTCTACAAAATTAACAGTTTGGATAATCGAAACGAAACTCATGGTAAATCCCACAGACCCCTCAAATTATCTAATGTTGAGTTGTTAACATGAGATAAGCAAAAATATATATATTATAACATCACCATTCATACTTACAATTTATAACTAGGTGAGGATAAAGTTCAGTAAAAATATATATATTACAAACATGTTTAATATTAAATTCTAAAGCATGCAATCCTAATGTTATATATAGTATAAGATAAGATCTGTTTCTCAATATACTTCACTTGTTGATTACTAGATTTTAATTTGAAAAACCCCAAACATGAGGTGTAGATTAGAGGGTGGCCCGCCATAAGTTATTGGTATGTATGTCAAGTAATGTGTTTGATGTATTGAAAATTCAAATTCAGCAGTGGTTCATCCTCTTAAAATTAAAGTTTTAATTGAGTTATAGTGATGTGAAAAAAAAAACACACACACACATATAAGATTAAAACATTACATCACATGAGGCCCATATACACATTAGAACTATTAAAGCTCATTTTCTAGAACTCCCAAACATTTTCCATTCAAATTTTCATTATTTTTGACAAATTGACAAAAGTAGCTCAACAACATCTCCTTAATTTGGTTCTAGTCTAACTACTTAGTTTTATGTACTTGTATTCAAATTGGACAAATCCCACCTCCCGGTTCAAAGTCAAATTTTGAATAAGTCTTCGTTTGATATGTGAGTTGATTTTTTAATTTTTTGACTATTTTAGCAGAGGCTAAAAAATCTCGTTTAAAATAGACTATTTGACTTTTTTGAATTTTGTGAGAGAAAAAATGAAATGATTATAATTTGAATGTGACATTTTGTCCTATTTAACTAAAATAGTCAATTTTATCCTCTATGACTATTTTTGTCCAAATGAACATCTCAAACATAGCTTAAGAGTGAAATTGGTCAATTATAATTACTCCACTCTGTTCACATTGAAATTCATGCACTTACAAAACTTCGATGAGCAATGCAATCTCATTAATAAATTGATGTTTTGACATGCAATGTAATGCATTAAATAAATCATATGACGGGCATTAGTCTAATAAACTTGGGTTTGAATATTTCAAGGCATTACATCACTAGTGGCTGTCATTAGAGTTGCCATACGTGACTACTAATGAATTCAGCCTATTCACCTAAAAAAAAAAAAAAATTCAGCCAATTAAATAACAAATTGAAGTTTACGTAAAGATTAATTATCATAGTACCATATTTTTAATTAAACTTTAAATTTAAAGGTTACATATATAAGATTAGACACAATCATATTATACAGTCAAAATTAAAATTAAATTATATAATTATCATGTTAAAACAAAAATATATATATATATATATTAGAGTAAGTCACTCAAATTATGATATTTGAAATATGCTAGAAATAATTGTTCTTTTTTTGACTTAAATTATATAATCATCATGTTAAAAAATAACTTATATATTACTGGGGTAAAGTCATTCAAAATATGATATTTGAAAGTACACAAAATATGCTAGAAATAATTGTTCTTTTTTGTTTTTGGTCAAATAAAGGAAAAAGAATAAGAAAAATTTAACAAGACTTGATCCCAAACTTCATACATAGGAGAGATGGTTTTGTAAAATGAATAAAGAATAATGAAAAAAGTTGGGATACATTATACTTGTCCTCTTTAAGTTTGGTTATTCTCCCATTTTGGTTCTTAAAGTTATTTTTTTCTCCCATTTTGATCATTTATGTTTCAAGTTTTTTCGATTATTTTAAAAAATAAAGTTATATACAAAATTAGATAGAAAATGACACATTAATAATCACGCGACATTTTTTTTATTATATATAACTCATACATTTGAAAAAAAGCCTATAATAATTTTTTTTATGATATGTGACAACTAGAATGACATTTTATATATAATTTTAAACATAAATTAACTTTATAAATAAATGGAGAAAAACTTGAAATATGAGAAGTTAAAATGAAGAAAAATCGTGAGAAACAAAATAAAGAATGACAAAATAAAGGGCAAAGTGTAATTCACCCAAAAATTATAATAAAGGACTTGTTTGGGAAATCGATTATATTTTACTTTTTTACTGTTTTAACCTGATTAAAATAATTGTGTTTGAGAAAATAATTTTTTTATTATTTAAAGTTAATTTGATGATTGTAAGAGAAAAAATAAAATGATTATGAGTTATATGTAATATTTTTTTATTGACTATTTTAACTTATTTTATTTATATTAACTATTTTAAATATATATATACCACACAGGGCCAAAGTAATAACCCGCTAATGTTGGGTTTGGATTTGGAGGCTTTTCCCAAATTAAGCCAAAATAGAAACTTATTTCCCAAACTAAGCCTAGTTTGGACAGAATTCTCAAAATAGGCTAAAGCGCTATTACAAACCACGCTTTCATTGTTTCTAAGACTCTCCCGCGGAAAATTTGCAAAATAGTAAAAACGTGGTTACAAACCACGCTTTTAATTAAGAAAGCATGCACTACAACATTTTCTTAGTTTAGTGACATTTGAAAGTGCCACAAAACTATTGCTTTAATGGCATTTTTTAGTCTTATGCATTTTGAACAAGTGTCATTTATATCCGTGTCACGGTAGATACTAGTGCCACGGTAGATACTTGCAAGTGTCACTACAGCATCATGACTAAAAACTTTCAATGACATTTTGATGTCATGGTAGATATTATTTGTGGCACTATCAAACGCCATTAAAAAAAGAGTTAGTGACACTTAGCCTTCGTTTGGGAAGTGGGTTGACTTTTTGGTTTTTTGGCTATTTTAGCCTGGTTTGGGAAGGACTTTTTGGTTTTTTGGCTTTTTTGATTTTTTTTGTGAGAGAGGATTGTAATGATTATGGGTTGGATTTGATGTTTTGTTTTTTGTGACTAAAATAGCCTATTTTGTTTTTTGTGGCTATTTTAGCCCCTAACCCACCCAAACCTTCTTGCCAAACACCACCTTATAAGTGTCATTACACCATCAAGACTAAAACCTTTCAATAACACTTTAATGTCATGGTAGGCACTATTCGTGACGCTATTAAGTGCCATTCGTGACGATAATTCGTTCTAGAACAATTTGATCCGCTCTTGCGGAGACTCGAACCGCCAACCTCCCGTACCATAAACCTTATACACCACATTCATCCCACTACACCTCTATAGCACTACATGATTATATATACAACATATATTATTTATATAGTACATACATTCATATTAATATAAAAGTATATGTATAAACATAATTATTTTATTCAACATAATTTATGTAAAATAAACTATTTACTAGCAAAATAAAAAAGACCACTTTTGGCGACTAATTGTTTTTTAGTTGCTAAAAAACTTAACTTTTGCCGACCAAAATCAGATTTGGTCACCGAAGATGCACTTTCAGCTACCACAATTTTGGTCACCAAAAAATTTAATTCCCGCCTTAGTTTTAGTCACCTATTGTAGACTTTTGACTACTAAAATTGTTTAGTCACCAAAAAACTTTACTTTTAACTACTAATACTGTTTTGGTCACTGAAAGCTATACTTTCAGTGACCAAATTTTTTTTGGTCAGGAAATTTAGGCGCCAAATGTGCTTTTTCCTGTAGTGTATATTGAGTTTAATTTATTTATTTTTAATCATTTACTGCATTTTAAAAATTTAGAAAATATATTGGCATTTTTTGTTTTTTTCAAAAATGCCATTATAAGCTTGGAAAGTTTTTGGCAAAGTGGTATTTCTCAAAATGCTATAAAATATTTGTTTATGACACTTTTCACCTAAATGTCATAAAAAGTAATTTGCACCTACCTAGTGTTCTGACATTTTTTTCAAAATGTCATTGCTACTAAAGTTTAGTGGCATTTGTTGGTAAATGTCACGAACATAATTTTTTGTGACATTATTTTATAAAATGCAATGAAATTGATGTGACATTTCTTTATTAAAATGCCATTAGAACCTTATATGTTTGTGGTTCTGTGGCATTTTTCTAAAACATTTAATGCCAATTTTTATTTTTGTGGCATTTTCTAAAAACATGCCATTAGTGTAGTGTCACTAAAGTGTAAATTTGTTGTAGTGACATTTTTGTTGTACTGACATTTTTGTTGTAGTGAAGTAACACTTTTTTTAATTGAAATGCCATTAGAGTCTTGTATGTTTGTGGCTCTATGACATTTTTCTAAAAAATGCCACAAAATATTCTTTTTGTAACATTTTTTAAGAACATGCCACTAGTATGGTGTTACTAAAATGTGTTTTTGTTGTAGTGGTGGTTACAAACCACGCTTTTAAGGAAATTTCATTTATACATAAAACGTGGTTAAAAAACGCACTTTTAAACAAAATTTGTTTTCTTCAGAAAACGTGGTTTCAAATCACGTTTTTACTGTGATTATAAATATTTTTTTTTTCTTTATAAAACGCGATTCACAATCACGCTTTCACTGTTCACTATAGAAAGCATGGATTACAACCACGCTTTTAACATTGTAAAATCTGTGTTTAAATGAAAGTGTGGTTCGTAACCACGCTTTTACAACTTATATAAAACTCCCCCAGCTCTTTCATTTGCAATTACGCTTTTTACACTTACGTTTTTTTCGAATTCAGGCGACTCTCTACTCTCAGACTCTCGCTCTCCCTCTGCTCTCAGACTCTCTCTCTTTGCTCTCACTCTCTCGCTCTCTACTCTCTCTCCGTTCGTGGGTTGCTCTCTCTCCTTCTGTTGGTTGCTCTCTCTCACTAGTATGGCATCTGTCTCTCTCTGCCTCATTTGTATTTTATGTGTTTATTGTGTTTGTGAAAATGTGAATGTGGGTACAATGTGGATATAATGTAGATAGAATAGGGTATATGAATGTGAAAATGTTGTAAATTGATGAAAATGTTTGTAGAATAGGGTTTGTGAATGTGAAAATATTGTGAATTGAAATTGATATCAATGTGGGTAGAATAGGCTTTGTGAATTGAAATTGTAGTTTTGAATTGGTAAAATGTTGTGGTTTTGAATTGTGATAATTTTCTAGGGTTTTCAATTGAATGTGAAATCAGAAATTAGGGTTAGGGTTTTGAATTGTGAAATCAGAAATTAGGGTTAGGGTTTCAGAAATTTGGGTTTTGAATTTTGAATCCTGTCTATATTTTTTGCATTGTGAATTGTGAATCATGTCTATATTTTTTGAAATTAGGGTTTGGAATTTTGAATTGTGAATAAACCAACCTATATTTGTTGAATTGAAAATTTTATTTTTTGCTTGTTAATAAAAGGAATTTTTTTTAATTAACAATAAAATTATGAGAATTGGTAATTGAAATATATTTTTAATATCATTAAAAATTATTATTTGTCTTAAGGATTTATTAATATAATAAGCCATTGTCAGACAATTGGAAATTTAAAAAGACATAATGTAATTTTTAAAATTACAATAAAAAATTCATATTTTAACCTAAATTTAAGTAGTATATTTATAATTTATCGTTATTATTTTTGAGAAAGGTATATATAGTTAAAAAAAGAAAGAAAAAAAAAGAAAAAAGAAAAGAACGGTATATTTATTTGAGGGTTGCCACACCCACATAAGTGTGTTTGAAACATGCAACAATTACAGATTGACAGCTACAAATGATCTATGAAATTATTTGACTTCGACAGTCATAAAATAACGGAGAAGAATAGTGAGGCTTTTCTCAAATTACAGCAAAATAGCAACCTATTTCCCAAACTAGGCCTAGTTTGTGCAGTGATTTCCCAAACTAAGCTAAAACAAATCTTCTTATTCTTTTGGTTATCTCTTAAGCTACATCATTAGGCCACTATAACTAGTACAAACGATTTTTTTGGGTTGTTTTAGGAAATATGTTAGAAGCTAATTTTTCCTTTCTTTTTTTTTTTTACTTTTTGTGAAAAAAATTGGAGAAATGATGTGACCCAAAAAAATTTAGAAGTCAAAAAATGACTTTTAACCTCTTTGTGAAAGAGGCCTTTCAAGTCGCCCTCAAAAATGCTATTACCAAAACATTGTATATAAATAAAAAAAAATTTGTTTAAAAATTATGTTTGAAAAAATTAAAATTTTTTATTTATAAAATGACTCATTCTTGAGAATTTTTACCCAGTTGAACTATCTAATTGACTTATTCCCTATGTGTCTAGATTATGTTTATTCAATTAAGGTTTATATTTTTATGATAGTCGGATATCTAAATCAGTTTACGTATTTCTCGACTAATTTTAGAATCCACACAAAACATCCCTTCCACATAGATCGGACAAATCTCAAATAATACCTATAAACATGACCTCAAGAAATTGATAACACATAATGAGAATTCAACTTGAGACCTGAAAGGAGCATACTTAATTTTTAAAACATAATGAGAGCTCATTAATATTTATCAAACTCAAGTTAGACTCGATTCGGCTCGATAATTTTTTGTAATGTTATTTATATTGTGTAAATAAAAATAAACGAGTTGAGCTTGACGAACCGAGCCGAGCCGTTAACAAGCTGAGTCGAGCTTGTTCATGAAAAGTTCGGCTCATTTGCAGAACTATTTGAAACGACTCATGATTGGAAATTTGCGAAAAGTTGATTTCAAATATCACCAAACTTGACTAGAAATAATATAAAATTACAACTCATAATTATTAACTTTCAAATTTTTTATTTTTATCTTTTATAATTGAGTATCTAAGTCAATTTATATACACCTCGACTATATTTTAAATTATAATATATGCATCAAAAGAGAGTCTTAAAACATTCTAATTAATAGTCTATAGAAATTTATTAGGTAAGAAGAAAAAAAAAATGACACTTTGATGGTTAAGCCTGTGTTTCATAATACTAAATAATTGCTACGGATAGCCCAATAGATTGACATGGATTAGTATCCAAAATTTACTACATAGATTTAACCACCAACATAAGCCCATAAGCCAAGGCACAAACCTCTTTTGAGAACATGAAAAAAATTAATTTATTGGTTTATTTTGATTATATTATCTCTCTATTTTTATTTTTATTTTTTTGTATGTTTAAGAAAAAAAAAAGAGTAAATAAATTAAATTTTTTTCTTACTTTTCAGAACAAGCCAAATTGAGCTTTTTGTTTGAATTTCATAACAAAGCCTCTATGACCTCTAAAAAGTGGACGATGATTACTATTTCACATAGGAAATAACTTTGTCATTAAGGTCCCTAATGGCACAAGTTTGAGCAAATAAAATTAACTTATCTTTAATTGTCCATAAATCACAAGAATTGGATCACCAGTTTTAAAAAATTAAGAACAATGTTTGAAACCTCTATTTCATATTGTCCAAATCAATCAAGTTATTTCAACTCGATGAAAAAAATAATAATTTCATACAAAATTTACACTATGATTTAAGATTTTTCTATGACTTGTCCAATTTTGTCAAATCTCACTGAATAAAAAGAATACTTGATAGAATGAAGTGTTTTTTAAATGTGTGATATATCTGTCTACTTTATCAAAATACTAAAAAATAGATCAAGATTTATCAAAAGAAAACAAAATAAGTGTTTTTTAAATTGGTCCCACTTACATGCGTACGATTAAATTATTGCCTAAATTAACGGTTGTGTAGAGTTATTATTATTTATTTATTTATTTATTTATTTATTTGGAGTGAATGCCTTTCAAATATTGATCATATTGATGGAGGGAGACCCTTGCCACAATAGTAAGGTTGTTTTATTATGCTGATAATAATATAAAATAAAATAATTCTATTATAATTCGAGTGTTATGGATTCAAATCATAGAAATAATGACGCGCATGCATATATCTGATCTTCCTCTAAACTCTGCCATGACTGTAATCGTTGGAATTATCCCTTTACAGATCTTGTAAATCAAAATGGGTCACTAGCTAAAAATCTTATAGTTTTGTTATAAACAAACAAAATTGATCATAAAATTGAATACAAATACATATATATGCATAAAATTTTATAGAGTTTGTTACTATTTTGAAAAAATTTATCCATCTATATACATTTTGTGTACAGTTCTATAATCATTTTTGTATTCTTGGACTTATTTAAAATCTGAAGTTATTGCTGCTATGTAATTTAAAATTTCTTTTTGTTTCAATTTCAATAAACATTTTTGTATAGGACATCTATACATGTATATGAATTCCAAAAAGGATCCTATGAACAAAGCATATCCAACCTCAAAAAGAATGAGGAAAAAAAAAGAGCAATGACAACAAAGAATTAAGACAAGAAGTATAGTTATTTTGATGTTTTTTATGAATTCAGACAAGAGAGCAATGACAACAAAGAACCTTCACGCAGAAAAATAAAAGTCTCCACATAGGAAGTAAAAAAAAACTACACGTAGAGATGAAATCTCAGCCGTTGTTTTATACGAATAAAAATAAATGAACAAAAATGAAAAAATAAACACTAAAAAAAAACTCCACGTAGAGATGAAATCTCAGCCGTTCTTTATGTGTTGTAAGCTTTTTTCTTAAAAAGCTAAAAAATCCAAAACATAAGGTTTATTTTAACTCATATTTTAATTAAAAAAAGAATAATGATTGTTAGATTACAATTCCTGATTACTTAAATAAAATTCATATAATTATTTTAGAAGTAAAATTCGATATAAGTATATTGTTAATATTTTAATGTTTATTGTTTCATTGAAGCAAGTATATGGAAACTGTTTCAATTATCTTCTACTAGGGGGAAACATAATTCGGGATCCCGATGAAGGTGTGTCATATGATGCTAAGTCGAAAGAGATATATAGGGTGCAACTTGGCACCATGCTTAGCAATTTGAAGGAGATGTTCATGTCCAAGGTGGCAAGTTACGAGGAAAGTGTCTGATTGATCTGCAAATGTAGATATCCTTATCGCCAGTGATAAGTAATCAGCAAATACAGGATATTACCGATCAATGACGATGAGACATTGAAAATCGTATTAAGTATCGGTGCAAGTTTCCAACCACCAAATTGTTTGGAAGTGTACATTGATAAAGAGGTTGTACACAATGTCCCGAATATGACACAGATGGATTCTCATCCGTTCACTACATTGCTGACACATGGGATTGACACGATAGCATTTCAGTCTCCTATGTATAAATCAGATGAATGTTATACAGTGGGCTACACACAACAGACATTTGAGAGCCATGGTGTATAATCAAGTTCACGTGGTGGATATGATTATGCATTTCACAATAACACAGAAGATATGCCCACTTGCAGCCAGCATACCACTCCAGTTGAAATTGCTGGTAATATGGCTGAAACGGTGAACTATGTGTAGTTTGCTGACAGTGACATGTACGGTCTTGATGTCGTTCTAGACAATGATGAAAATGAAATATGTGATGAAGAAAATTTATTAGACGGATCAGATGATGATAATGAAGAAGATGATGCCGACGCTCCCGTTGACCTTGAGAATTCCCCCATTCCACCTAGACTTGAAATCCCTTTCTATGAAAACATTCACATGGGTGGTGATTTTGACATGAGTAGCCGTGATGTTGTTCCCCGTAACCGAATCTGGAACGCTGAAAATCCATAGTTGGACAAAGGGATGGTTTTTGTTGATAAGAAGCAACTTGTACATGTTGTGAAATTGTACCATGCAACAAATAATCGATAGTATAAAGTCATAACCTTCGAGCGAGATGTTTGGGTGTGTGCTTGCAAGCACGATTGCAGATGGTGGTTGCGTGCATCTCTTAGTAGGAAACATGGTCTTTTTGAAATAAAGTAGTATAGGGGTCCTCACCATTATTTATACCCACGAATGAACAAGGACAACACTAATATTAGCTTCAGTTACATTGCTTCTCATCTTTTGGGACAAGTTGCGGTGAGTATACAAAATAAATGTTTACATATATATACATATTTGTTTGTTTATAGTGTTCACACCAAAATAATCCAACTCATAGGTATTGTCGTATGTAGAATGAACCTGATATGCCAATTAAGAATGTCATCGAAGATATCAAAAAGACCATGAACTATAGTATATCATACAAGAAGGCGTGGCATGCAAGAGCAAAGGCAATTAGAATGGTATTCGGGGATTGGGATGAATCATATAGGTTGTTGCCTAAATTCATGCATGTATTACAAATATCTAATCCTAGCACTATCGTGCAATGGAAGCATAGATATACCGGAGATACAACCATTATGCCTGTTTTCCACTTTGTTTTCTGGTCTTTCAAGCCCGTGATCTATGGATTTAAATATTGTAGGCTTGTTATAACCATAGATGGTACATTCTTATACGATAAATACACTGGTGTATTAGTTGTAACAACGATTGTCACTATCAATGGCAAAGTATTTGTGATACCCCTGTTCCGTAATGTGCTAATTGGTCCTTAATATGAATGTAATTATGTGTTTTGACATGATTGTGTGCACCATTATGTGAAAATATGTGGTTTTGAATTTCTATCTGTTCACCGTAGAAATATCTGTTTGATTATCTGCTTTGGAAATTAAATTGAAGGCCTTATCGGCCACCGAATCCGGAATTGATTGCGCCATTATGATTAGCGTAATTTTTAGAGCCTACGGTGAAATTTAATTGAAAATTGATTTGGGCCAGATTAAATTAATTTATTTAATGGCATTGTGCTCAAATTGTTTAAAATTATTAATTGTGGCTAGTGGGATTTGTTGTATTTGAGCATTACACCCTCATTTCTCTCCCTTAGCTTCATTTGGCTGATGAAAAACTCTAAAAAGGGAGAGGGCCAGCTGTTAGAGAGAGAGAGGGAGAGAGAATTGTGTAAAATTTTGACTCAAGCTTGGATAATTGAAGTTCGATAATTGAAGTCTAGTTCAAGGATTAACCATAGATTGGACTTCTAGGTAAGCAATTGATTCTTGAATTCATGAGTTTAAGGTGTAATCTTGTGGGTTCAAAGTTAATTAATGGTCAAAAGCATGTTTTGAATTTGTTTTGTTGAATTAGAAGACCATATGTGCATGCATGTATGTAATTGTTTGGAATTTGCATTATTGAGCTTGAATTATATGATTCATGTTGCAATTTGTTTGAAATCCAAGTAAATTTGTAGTTGAAGCTCATGTATAATCACCATTGGTATCATCTGAGTTGAGAATGGGAGCTAGACATCACATGCATGTGCAATCTATGAAGATAAGAGCTTTGAATGCATAAATGTGTATGTTAGAATTGAGTTTGGTGTCAATTTGAGCCATGCATGTGTTAAATCTTTGAAATTGAGCTCCATGGTGATGTGTTTTAGTGTTTATACCATGTTAGTACAAGTATGTGTGGAATTGGAGCTATAAAATGCATGAATTGTTAATTGAAAGTTGAAATGAAACTCAAGAACACAATCTGGGATTTCCAAAATTTTGATGTCCACTCGAGCGGGGTAACTACCGCTCGAGCGGGAAATACGTGCACCATGTACTTTTTGCAGACTTGGTGTCCGCTCGAGCGGGGTAATTTACGCTCGAGCGGGGGAGTTATCTAGACAGGCCTTTCGCTCGAGCGCCCTAATTCACGCTCGAGCGTATTTTTGATGCAACTAGTACTTTTGCAGGCCTTACGGGTTCGCTCGAGCGGGGAAGTCCACGCTCGAACGGGGACCCTATCTTCTGAAATTTTGTTTACGCGTTTTGTGTTTCGTTTTCCATTCTCTTTCACTTCTAATCACTCTTGGGCATACTTTGAGCATTGTAATTGAATTAAAGAGATAAAAATGAAGCCTAAAGAGGAAAATGTGAATTAAAGAACGGATTAAATTAATTGTGACCCATATGTGTTATGTGATGTGTAGGGTCAAGCTCCAGGGCAAATCCACAAGCCGATCACTGTGAGTAATATTTGAAATACAAATTATTGTCCAATTGCTTACTTCCATATAAGTTTTGTAAAGTTCATTAATTTTGAATGGTAGACCAAGTTTGAAAGGCTTAAATGCCAGTCTGATATGATAAGTTTGAAAGGCTTAAATGCCAGTTTATTATGACAAGTTTGAAAGGCTTAAATGCCAGTATGATATGATAAGTTTGAAAGGCTTAAATGCCAGTCTGATGTGACAAGTTTGAAAGGCTTAAATGCCAGTTGATATGACAAGTTTGGAAGGGCCGAAAGGCCAGTCTGCTACAAAAGTTTGATAAGGCCAAAAAGGCTAGTCTGATATAAACGTTCGAAAGGGCCAAAGGCCAGTTTGACATGAATGAATTAGGCCAAGGGCCGTCTGATGTATGATGTTCCAATGTATTTTCTTTATTTGATATTATTCACTGGGCTTTCACTCACGCTCATTCATGTGTTTGTAGGTGAGCCAAGAGAGGTCCAAATCCAGTCCCAGTGAAGTTTGTATGGAACAACCGAGTTTTTGAAAGTTAGCCTATGTGTCTCACGCATGAGACTCGCCTTCGCCTTTGTTATTTTGTTTTATGTTGTCATGTTTGCGGAGCCTTTGTATATCTTTGTATATAGTTCATGGGTTGATTTAGTTTTGGATGATCCTGTCTGTACAGAACTTTTTGATACTTTAATTCTGTTGTGAGTTATTAATATTTATATGTATGACTTGTTTGACGTGCCATGTAAGCATAGCTCTGAGGACAAAGTTTTTAAATTGCTTCCGTTTGGCCCCCATTAACTTTGTTAAAATACGTTTGGTTTGGTTTGAGGCCGTAGGTAATCTCACGATTACTGGCCGGTTATATCCTTAACCCACGGGGGCGGGTTCGGGTCATGACAGTATTATCGCTTACATTCGCTGTTGTCGACAGGGAGAGTTTGGAGTCTTGGTCGTTCTTCATTTCAAATATCAAGGAACATATTGTCATGGACCGACAGGGAGTGACTTTGATATCTCATCGAGCTGAGAGTATTTTAGCTGCTGTGAGCCGGCATTGGCTGAATCCCTCGCTCCAATTTGTTGGATATCATTGACACTACCTTCGACATGTTTGTAGTAACTTTAACACAAGGTTTAAAAATAAGGAGCTGAAACAACTTCTATGGAAAGTAGGGAGTGCTCATCAACGACAAAAGTGTAATGGTTACTTAGAACAGATACAGGCTATTAACCAAGATGCCATCGATTGGGTTCACAAGATGAATCTTGTGGAGTGGGCCCTTGCGTGTGGCAGTGGATATCGGTGGAGGGTATTAACCAACAATGATGCAGAGTACTTCAATAGCGTCTTGAAAGGTGCAAGGAACTTACCTATCTCAGCTATGGTTGAATTTATATTTCGACAGCTCATAAAATATTTTGACAAGATGGGAGCCCAAGCTGAAATAGATGTACGAAATGAGTTCCAATACGCTAGAGAGATGCAAAAAACTATTGAGGAGGGCATTGCAAGGGGAAATACTTTCAAGTTGATATTGTATGACAGGTTAGTTTGTAATATAAACTAAATTGTTCTTATTATGTTGTGAAGTTAATTACACCTAAAATCATGAATTTGATTAGTTTGTATCAATATTGTCTGCTAGGCCCGGTCGCGTATTTGAGGTGCAAACATCTTTTCGCCATGGACGAGGTCGCAATACACAAATTGTGCGGATGAATCAACCCACGTGTAGTTATGGGAAATATGAGATAAGACACTATCCATGTTCCCACATGCTCGCTGTAATGTCTGAATGCAGTGACAATCCATTCGAGTATGTTGATCTAGTATATAGGCTTCCTGTATACATGAGGGTTTGGGAAACTAAATTCAATCTAATACCGCATCAAGATTATTGGGATGATCTGTAGTGGACCTTAATACCTAATGTACTTCGTCTGCGAGAAGTAAAACAGGGTCGTACATCTATGTCTCCTATTCCGAATGAGATGGATATATCAGATATGCGTTTGACCGCTCGTTGCAGTGAGTGCCAGCAAACAGGTCATGACAAACGAACATGTCCGGCACGACTTGGTAGATGAAAACTATGTAATTCTTACATATTGTAATAGATCTTTTTTTAATTCTTTATTTGTAATAGATCATTTAATTCTTTATTTGTAAACGGGGTTGTACATTTAAATAGATCATTTTTTATTTGTAATAGATCATTTCTAATTTTTAATTCTTTACATATTGTAATTGTTTGATTTCCTTGAAAAAATTTTACAACTAACATACTAAACAAATAAATTAAACTAAATATGTATGCAAAAACATTTAACTATACCACATAGGCCTAAGTTTTTTATTGTCTACTTGATTGAAAATGTCTATTACAAAATTTTAGTGAAAATCACATAGTTCTTCTACCATTTAAAAATTTATTATTTATGAATAAATTTAATATTTTCAAATGCTGCAAGCATTTTTTACATTTACAATTTATGAATCAGATCTACGTAATTTACAAATTTTATACTTTATTAGAACTTTTACCATTACAAAATCAATAATTAAGTTTTGTCAAATATGCCATAAATGTAATTAGCAACCTATTATTGAAAAAAAAATTCTCATTCATTATTTCGCAAATATTTATGTAGGAAAACTATTCACATGTTACTGGTCATTATTAAGCTTATGTAACTGAGACTTTAAAATTATTTTGTAAAAGATTTCTATATTAGTTATAGCATAGATAACGGTAGGTTCTATTGAATTGCTTATCATATTTAATGACACATAAATTGATAATTTTATATTTTAATGAATTGCTTCCATGTTAATGGCACACAAATTGATAATTTTAAAATAATCGACCACATTTATTTTTCAAGTCGTCATGTATGGAATAATTAGAGTTTAATTGTTATAGTTAAATTACATGCTCACCAATAGCGTTTTTTGAAATAAAAATTAATTATATTTTAGTGAATTGCTTTCATATATGGTGTCACAGAAATATAAATTTTTAAATAGTTGAGCATACTTTTCTTTTACAAATCGTAATTTATGGAATAATTACAGTTTTCCTGTTGTGATTAAATGAGACTTTTATTGTTATGATCTAGGATTTCACTTGTACAAGCTTCATGACACATCTACCTGATGAGGTCTCACTTTTCAGTCATCCATATCGGGCTGACAGTATATGGGAAGATCTGGTATGCAATAACGTTTGTTAGACTTTACGCTTACAATGAAAATACCCTGCATTTTATTTTATATTACGTGATAATGCTATAATTTAAACTAGTCATTCTGCTATGCATGACGAGGCACGCACCATGTTGACATGCCGGTGGAAAGATTCTGGCCTATGGGAGCATCCTTTGAACCATAGAGTCTTGCAGTGCAAACTATGCGCGGGATTCTATGGTGTCTATCGTATAGGCCATATTAGACTGGACCACCCACTCATCACTACTCTCGTCAAAAGGTGGTGCACAGAGACTCATACATTCCATTTCTCGATCAGAAAGACCACTATCACATTGCAGGACATATCTGTCATATATGGTCTACGGATTGATGGGCAAGCAGTTATTGGTGTTGACCCATCCTTGACAAAGGAGCAGTGAATAGCTCTATGCAGTGAGCTATTGGGAGTAGCACCTACACCTGCAGACTTACAGGCAGGTAGACTGAGGGTGAGGTGGCTGGCCAAGCAGTTTGGTCCTCTTCCAGATCAGGCTCTAGATGAGTTAGTACAGCAGCATGCCTGACCATATATTCTATGGCTTATTGAGGGGTTACTTCTCCCTGATAAGTCACAGAACCTACTCAAGCTGATGTACTTGCCACTGTTGAGAGACATTGATGCGATCGACCAGTACAGCTAGAGTGGCGTGGCTTTGGCATACTTGTATAGGATGCTATGTCGAGCAGCTCAGGTAGGGTGCGAATGAGATCAAAGGACCCCTTGTCTTGCTACAGGTTAGTAAGAATTTTATTACATCTCAATTCATATTGTATGGTATATATCAGTATTGTAATTGCGTTCGAACTATTATAGATTTGGGCGTAGGAGAGATTGATTTGCATTGCCCCGTCTAGATGGCAAGTGGTTGCTCCTAGTGAGCTTCCTATCGGCCAGGGAGACATACAGTTGCCAGCCAGACCTCGAGGTAGCCGGTGGAGGGTTGACATGGGCCACGAGGTCCTATCGACCCACGTAGTCGTCGTGTATAGAGACTAGCTTGACCGGATGATAGAGAGCGAGGTATGAAATTTAAATACCTAAATTTTAGTTGTCTTGTTCATTGTATTTGTTCAGGAGTGATTTTTAATATATTTGTCGTTATTGTGGTTTATCTGGCAGCCTTATGTTGGGGTCTTCAGTACGCTCCCAGACTATTGCTGACTAGGTGAAGAGATATGGATGGCGAGAGTGCCACTTATTTGTTTTGACGTGGTTAAGTGGCATATCCCCTATCGTGTCCTCCGACAGTTTGGTCGGGTTCAGTCCGTGCTGGATCGGTGCGACACCGAGTGGCTGTTGCATGTGACTGATAGACGTAGTTGAGCTGGCACTAACTGAAGTCTATTTTATATGCGATATATACAATTGTGGGATGCCCATCGCGACAATATTATATAGGTTGACTGGAGCGATGAGGTGCTCCCCTCTTCCGACCCTTACATGTTGTGGTATCGGCGACATACACACCTACTAGTTGGTAATCCGAGCCACTTGTCTGAGTCCCGATATTAGGGAGTTAGGCCTTCTCTCGAGGCATTGGTGAGTATCATAGTATGTGTCAGATAATTGTTAAGATCATAATTGATTTACTTTCAGTCAACTGTAGCCTAATATGTCTGATTTTTTGTTCAGGTGGTTTGAGCTGGGAGGTCATATCACTTGGCTGAGGACGCCCTTTTCAGACGTGATGGACAGCATGCCTTGCAGGCCGTTGCAGAGATCCGAGAGTTATTGTACAAAGGGATCCAGCATGCCCATCGGGTAGATCATCTGCATTTTGGCCACTACAATGTACATAGTGTAGCAGCTGCTCCAGACACATCAGTCTCGTCCACGTCAGTGCCTTCTACTTCAGCGCCAACCACAGCAGGTCCTTGGACTTTAGTCACCCCACCACATGGTACCACATACATTTCTCTAGATTCCCTACACGTACATCCTACCCAGCATGCTGACCCTGATTGGACACCGCCCCGATACATGCATGACGCACACAGTTCAGGTGTGTGTAGTGTTGGAGTTGATACATGTACATCACATGCTCCCACACTACATACACCTGCTTTTGTGGGGACTAGTTCGACCGCGACCATGAGTACACATGATGCAGTTCTCACTGACATCTCCCACGTTGAGGATGAGGCCCATATTGAGCCTCCTCCCCCCCATCCCAGAGCGCGAGGAAGAGGCCGAGGTTATAGTTGTGGCAGACGTCGCGGCCGAGGTCGGGGTGCTAGCAGAGGCAAAGGTCGAGGTCAAGGTCCAGCTGCAGATCGTGATATAGTTATACTAGATGAGGAAGTTTCACAGCTCACAGTAGTATCCAATCTTCGGCCAGAGACAGGATCAGGGGCAGCACATGCAGGAGAGGGAGTGCCACTAGATACGCATTTACAATTGGGGGAGTCAGATATTCAGAGAGTCTACCGCAGATGACCTAGAAGGGAGGTCCACAGTCAGGGTTGTAGGACTGGGGGCAGGTTAGGGTATTAGCCGGTGTGATATGAAGTGTATAGTTTTTTGCATTTATAGTTTTTGTAAATCAAACTTGTATAGAGGATGTGAATGTGCCATACTTATTTATTCGAAAATATAATTTTACAATTTTTTATTCTTACTTATTTTAAACATTTCATAAATACTTCAAATATTCAAATTATGATGTCACAATGGAGTTAAGAATACCTTTTTTTTTTTAAATACACACACAAATTTCAGATGACATAAGACTACCCCAAAAAAAAGGTACAGAACCTGATAATATAATAAAAATTTGAAGAACATTGATTTTTTTAAACAACGTGCGCACACACACACATACAACATTAAGAAAACAAAAACACAAATTTTATATACTCTGCTTTTTCCCCCCAAAAAAACAGAAAGAAATAAAGAAAGAAAAAAGTTCTTTAATACTTGAATAGTCTTTCTTAAAAAAAAAAAAAAAAAAGAAACAAATTTTAGTTTTTCAATAGAGTGAACATGATGAACTGTGGAACTTATACAATAGTTTCTAAAATGTGGGAAGTGGAAACGTGGAAGCTATTTACTAAGTTGGTAATTTACGATTTTATCCATAATTACAATTTGATATAAGTTAAAATAATAAATTTTTTAACAGGTTATGGTCATTTCAAGAAAAATATAAAAAAATTTGTAAGCCAGGCTTCAGATTCATGACACCAAAATTGGCGTTTCTCTTCAATAATGCATGAAATCATGAAAGCCTAGTTCAAGTAGCATTCTTCAGAATAATAATAACGAAGAGAAAGCAAAGGTATTTGTTATTTATAGAATTACAAGAACTATTCAAAAACTATTGAAATTTTTCCCTTCATGGATAAGTCGTGGATAAGCATTATAAATCCATAAATACCTAAATGGTTTGGTCATTCATCCAAACAATTTCCTTCATTATCATCATCATCTGACATCTCAATATCAGATTCATACATAACATCCATGCTCCAGGCGAAGTATTGGTGTGCATCATCCATTAACCCATCTTCGGCACGCTCATTTGCGGTCTTTATTAGTTCGGACCTTTGCAAACGTTGGGTCATGCGATTAACTTCGTTGCGGATACGATGCAATGCCCTTTGCAACAATTGTGGAGTGTCAGTTGGCAAACGCATGGCTAACCGGCAAGGAAATTTAATATTAACTTCACGACATAGCTCAACGAGAACGTTTGCTTGAGTTATGCGAAATTCCCACTCAGCTCTCATGGTATTGATAGCAACATGTGAGTAACGCAAATTTGGATTTAATGGGTATTGAAATTCATCTCCATCTACAACCCCATAGCGACCCATTGCTGAATATAGATCAACCACCGTATATCTCATGATGATATCGCTCAAAATAGCTATAAAACTTTTGTTGTGGTATGATGCGATATTTATACCACATATACACATGGTAGCTATATGTTTGAACTTATTGTAAACAACTATGCATCAGAGTTGTCACGTCTATTTTTATGACCTGAACAACTATGCCTCAACTTTATAGGAGTTGTCACTTCGACTTTTATTTACTTCTTAGTACATGTCTGAAATTTAAGCAATTTAATTTCAACTTTTAAGCAAAGTTCAAATTCTCTTAGAAATTTAATTTAATTTTTTCGTTTACAAATATAATTTAATTTATTTTACCTTAACAATATATTTAATTTCACTTTTCACCTTACATATTTCATTTAATTTAATTGAAAAAATTTGACCAATTTAATTTGAAGTTAACTACATGTTGATTTAAGTCGGTGTTGTTCTTGTTTGCATACTAGGCTAGCTTTTATTTGTAAGACTTTCAAGTTCTATACATCGAAAAACCCATTCATTCTAACTCTACTACAAATTAATCTTCAATACATTATAACTCTATAATATTTTATCTTTAAGGTTTATGAATCTATTTGGAGCTGCATAGGGTAGCTTTTTAAACACAAAAGGTCTAATTGTTATGTTGTTTTGTTCTGACACCCCCTCATCCCATTCTGAATTGCAGAAATTCACATGGGCACAATAGCTATGGTACGATAATAAATTGTAGCTCGGCGCAGTGATACGTCTAACATTCATCAGTGATGCAAAGACTTTAACAGACGTAATAAATTGTATGCTTTGTTTTTTCCTCAGATGCTATGTGACTTTCTGCAGCAATGCAGTGATGTATGTGTCTTTTTTTCCTCAGATGTAGTGATGCATATGACAGTGATACAGTGATGCATGTGACTTTGTGTAGTAATACAGTGATGCATGTGACTTAATGCAGTGATTCAGTGATGCATGTGACTTTCTGACTTTGTAAATTATATACTTTGTGACTTTTTTCCTCACATGTAGTGATGTATGTGACTTTGTACAGCGCGACTTAGATGCTTTATTTTTTCCTCACATTTCATAATTAATTTAAGTCACATTAATACGACCACATGGCAATAGTGTTGATAAACAATTATATAAAGGAGCGAAGTGTAATTTATTGAATACAAAAACAAGCAGAAAATGCAAAGAGCAGAAAAGGGGATGACTGTGAAGTTTCATTAAGTGAAAATAAGATAAAATATAGGATGCAGTGCCAATCTTCTTTATATGTCAGGTGGCCATTTTATTATTTTGTTTTGTTTGTGTTTTGAACATTGTTTTGGTGAAAAAATCAACGATAGTTTTGTAGGTCGAAGTGAGTTGGAAGGTTGTGTGTTTACTTGCACTCTGTTTCATAGTTGTTTATGAACAATATTACTTTAACACAAAGAAAATTAAAGCCGCTGTTTCATTTTATGATTTAATTTATAATTTTTTGAAAACACCAATTTATACTGAAATCGTCAGTTTGAAGTGACTACTTACTGTATTAAAAAAGGAAGCATGAAAAAATAGTTCAATGTAGCGATGTGACAACTCACTGCATTACTGATTAATTTGACAACTCACTGGTCGAATATGAAGGGATTGCATTGTGAAAAGGACGACCTATAATTATGATTTTATCTAACAACCACGTCCGTGACTACATCACAAGTACACAAAGTCACGGGTACTCAGGATTGCATGAAATGAATAAGATAAAATAATATAGTGGGTATCACTTCTTCTATAGTGCCCCAACTCAATTATCGTCACCAGGTCATCTCTAGTTAACCCCCAGTATGATGTCTATAAATAGCGCTACCCCCAGTATGATATTTGTTCAAGTCATAACAATAGTAATAAATCTACAATTACTATTATTATTAATTTTTTTATTTTATGAACAATGTCTTCAAAGGATGTAGGAAGTTCACGCCATCAAAGAAATTTGAAAGTGTGGCTACTACCTCCATTTACTTATAACTACAAAATCGAAAAGTACTTGAGTCCGAAGGATTATTATGCTGGTATTCGAGCAGAATGGGTGTTTAGGGTAACGGAGCAAGAAGGATTGTTTAATGATCTACGTAACTTTGGGGCACCGGTACCTCATCATCGTTCATTGACCATGGCTAGACGAAATGTGAGTGACTATGAAAAAGCAGTTAGCAGAATTAAGAAGGAGAACAACAGAATGTTGATGCGGAGATGTCGACATTTCATGCTTCAACTAGCCACCGAAATGGCAGAAGCAAGCAACAGAGATTTGACAGTGATTGAGCGAAATAATATCTTAAACAATGAAAAATATCTTTCTGACTACTACATGTCAGATGAGGAATGAGAAATCAAACACCTTTATTTTTCATATATATTTGTATGTTGTATCGTATCTTCGTTACTGGAGTATAAGACAATGTTGTTGTTCATCTAACTTACGGATGTATTTTAACTATTTGTTATATGAACCTCAAGTTTATGAAATAACTACATTTATAAGTACACATGTCAAGATTCATTACGAATTTGTATAAGCATTGCAAAGCCATTACACATGGTAGCTGTATGTTTGAAATTATTACAAACAACTATGCATCAGAGTTGTCACATCAACTTTTATGACCTGAATAACTATGCATCAACTTTATATAAGTTGTCACTTTGACTTTTATTTACTACTCAATGCATATCTGAGAGATTTAAGCAAAGTTCAAATCCGCTTAGAAATTTAATTTGACTTTTCCGCTTACAAATATAATTCAATTTATTTTGCCTTCACAATATATTTAATTTCACTTTTCACCTTACATATTTCATTTAATTTAATTGAAGAAGTTTGACCAATTTAATTTGAAGTCAACTATGTGTTGATTTAAGTCAGTGTTGTTCTTGTCTGCATACTAGTCTTAAAAATTAATTAAAAGACCTTCCAAATATTTAATTTGCACTTTAGGATTGACCACCAAAATATTTGAGATTATAATATTATTATTATTATTTAATTATTTACTTAATTTTTATATTCGGGTTCTCACAGAACAGGTAGCTCAGTCAAAATTTTCCCTCAACAAGGGCTCCTCAAATAGTGACTTCTACGTAAAGAATTTCAATCTCCATCAGGTAAGAAGAAATAGTCACCTTCCATTTCCTGGAAGTCCAGTGAAAATGATGACTCTGGTAAGGAATTGGGGGTTGACAGAAAACTAAACTTGGGGGCTAGACAAACATTACCCAAAAACAAGTGGTTGGTCCAGTTGGAGGACTAATAAAGTTCAGACAGACGAACTACTGCCTTCAACAACACAGAAAACTAAACAGGTAGCTCAATCAAAAGCTTTCCTTAACTGGGGCTCCTCAAATAGTGATCCTCTACGTAAAGAATTTCAATCTTCATCAAGAAAGAAGCAAGAGTCGCCTTTCAATTCTTGGTAGTCCAGTCAAAATGATGACTCTGGTAAGGAATGAGGGGTTGATAGAAAACTAAATTTGGGGGCAGGACAAACAAGCTCAAAGCCAAGTGGTTGGTCCAGTTGGGGGATTAATAAATTTCCAAACAACTGTTCTTGGAAATTCGAAAACCAAGTAAGTTTTGGATTTAAAATTTATAAAAGTTATTTTTAATATATACAAGCAAACAAAATTTTAAGTTTGACAAACTCTTTTAAAAAATGTAATTATAATATTCATTTCAAAATACAAAACCATACGGATCATCTATTTGAATAAATTCCATTTTAACCCAATACTTTTATATTCAATTACATTTTCATTCCAACAATATTTTCATACACTAGTCTTCCAATATTATTTGGTTAAGTGGTTGTGCGTGAGATTTGCAAATTTATTACGAATGATTTCCAGAAAAAATCAAAATAACAATTAATCTTCCATACCTATGGGGTTAAGTGGGCGTGCGTGGGATTTACAAATTTGTTATGATTGATCTGCAGATGGGTACGTTACGACCAATGTTCAGTTGACGTTGTAAATGTTTCCCAAAATATTACAAATTGAATATTCAAAAGTTGATTTTAAAATAACTTCAAATGACAACAAAAATTGAAATAGTCATACTTTTCAATGAAATACAAATAGTTGGTCGTAACGATGAATGATGCATAGCTAAGTGAAACACAACATTGCCTACATAAGCTTCCTTTTTTCACACATTGAGTAGTCAAATCGTGAAGAGACTTGTCAAGCTGTTCACAGATCCGTCAAAAATGCCTTACTGATGCCGTGACATTGAAGACAGTTAATAAATTAATCCCCTTACGAATTGGTGAATTTTACATGGGCACAATAAACATCGTACGCATGCGTGCTTCTTTCATACAGTGAGTAGTCACTTCGAAGTTACGATATCGAGGTCTGAAATATGGTGTTTTGAAGAAATTTGAAATTCAATCGTAAAATCAAATGGAGGAGGGTAGAAGATAAAATGCTGTACTAGTTCGTGACTTGTAAACATACAGTGACTTGTAAAGTCAGTTTTTCGATTTTTCTTACATCCCTCGTTACAGTGAGTAGTCACTGAGTTGTCACATCGAACATGTAAGTGAGTTATGTTCCAAGAAATTCAAGTTGCGTTTCTAACACCCCTCGCCATTTTTACTACATTGACAGCGTCACATGACAACAGTGACTTTGCGCATACGCTTTAATTTTCACTGATTTACCTTACAGTGAGCATGCCCTTATTTTGTCGATATATGCAGATGGATTGTCAAGTCATGTGACTTAGTGCACAAGCATTGGTTTTCTCGATTTTTTTATTACAGTGACAACTCATCTCTTATTGATATATATGGGATTGTCAATTCATAAAGTCACATGGTAACAGTGAATTCACTGATTTACCTTACAGTGAGCATGCCCTTATTTTGTCGGTATATGCAGATGGATTGTTAAGTCATGTGACTTGGTGCACAGGCATTGTTTTTCTCTGTTTTCTTATTACAGTGACAACTCATCTCTTATTGATATATGTGGGATTGTCAATTCAGAAAGTCACATGGCAACAGCGAATTCACTAATTTACCTTACAGTGAGCATGCCCTTATTTTGTCGGTATATGCAGATGGATTGTAAAGTCACGTCACTTGGTACACAGTATTTGCTTTTCTCTGTTTTTTCATTCTAGTGACAACTCATACTTTGTTCGTATATGTAGGATTGTCATGCAAAGGCATTTATTTTCTATGGTTTTTTCCTTCAGTGTTTTTCTAAAGCCGTTCATAACCAACTATATAAACGACTAAAGGTGAAGACACAACCTTACAACTCATTTCGCCCTACGAAATTATCATTCATTTGTTTAAAAAAATTAGCATGGCTACATGATTCATGGGAGGGAGTGCGAATCACAGAGGTGGTAGGAACTTGCAAAGGGGTGACAGTTCATGACGAGGAGGGGGAAGGGAACGTGGCGATGCTGAAAATGAAACAACAATACTTGTTTTAGATTATGCTTGTGGTTCTCGTGATAGGTTTGGGAAGCGACATTTTTTGATGCCCAAATATTATCGAGTTCAAGGAGGTTCATGTATGGAGCCATTTGACAATCAAACAGGATATGGTTTATCTGACGTTGCTCGTCTGAAGTGGCCCGCACTATTTATAGAGCGGGTACAGCTAGAAACCTTAAGTCGAGAAAATCAACTTAAGGTGCCAAAAGTATATTCTGTTGAGATCCAAAAGGAAGATCCTGATAATGTTGATCGACTATGTGAAAGACTACAACGTGAGATTTCTCAAATGCGCCGTAGGTTAGTCCGCGATATGCAACTATACATAGTTAAGAAGGATGTCCCGAAGAACATAATAGAACCAAATGTTGCAACTATCAAGGGTATCATGGAGGATCCTGAACTTGTCTCTAACCTTGAGCTTTCGGATTATTCAGACTCTGAGATTGCCGATTTAAACGCGAATTAGGTGTTTATGTCTATACTTCGGCAATATTAGGTCATGCATTAATATGTAATTTGTGTGTTAGACTAAGTGTTTCCGTAATGAGTTTGTCAGATTGTCTGCCTAATATTTGTCTATCTAACTGTTATGTTTATGTATTGTGTGTTCAATTCAGGGTGTCCACGATGTAAGTATTGTGTGTTCAGTTCAGGGTGTCCATGATGTATGTATTGTGTGTTCAGTTCATGGTGTCCATAATGTATTTTTGTGGGAGACTTATGTCTGTACTACCTACGTAACTGAAAACTGTTACATTTGCAACTTCAGTTATGTTGTTTTCATGCCCATATGAGTATTTAGTAAATTAGTGACTTCGTATATTATGTATTAAGTTTTATTACAAAAAAGTTGACAAAATTTATTTTAGGGGAAATACACATTCTTTTAACTTGTTTATCTTCTCAATCGTGACAATCCAAAAAATGTAACCATTATTTATTGAATATAACAAATAACGTTCTCATTCTTATAAAAAATACACTACCAATTGAATAAAACAAATAACCTTTCCATTCATTCATTCATTGCACAACATCAGGCTTATGAAATAAGCGAAACTAATTGAATCACAATAACATAAACTCCAACCCAATATTTACATTACATAAGTTCCTGTTCATAATCAGACACCAAATTACATATGTACGGGAAAGAAATAAACCTTCTCGTATAATCCTGTTAATCAAGTCTGCGCTTCTCCGTACGTCGTCGCTTTATTCCCTGAAAACACAAACGTGAGCTAGCCGGCGGGTGTGTGCCGGAAACCTCTCCGATGCCTAAGTCAGCAAACTAGACAAATAGACAAAAGCTCTGTGTATTCGGATATCAAAGTTGTGTTACCTCTCCATAGGTGATGTTTGTGAGCTTTTATAGGTTCCGTGTGGCACAATCCTAGTAGGACTTTTACTCCTCCATGCAGAGTCCTCCTAGGATTCATACTCCTGAAGAATAATCCTTATCCTTCAACACCCCCCTCACTGCTTAAACCAAGTGAGATGGTTTTACCATGGCCAGACTACCGTACGACCGAATAACATTGCCATGTTAGACTAACCGGAGTGACCGACCTAACTGTTAGTTCGGCTCTTCCTTGCCTTTCTTCTACATCGGCTTCACATGTCAAGACCGAGCTATCCATAGAAGAGTTAAGCCAAACTAACCCAAAAACCAAGTCCTGAAGAGGGCTCAGGATACCTCGGTTCCATATGCCATGACCGAACTAACTCTGGCGACCTAACCATCCGTAGTATTCTTCTGAACCGGACTAAAAACCTTCTAGGACCGGACTAATCATCGCGGTTCTGGGACCGGACTAACTTCAAAGCCTTTTTTATTCAGCCTTTCGTATTATGGCCCATATCGGCCCATTGCCCAGCTCGGCCCAATTTTTCACATAAATTACCCTATCAATTGCCCCTTAATTCCATCTGCGTAGCATGATAGGGATTACCTGTCCATCAACCGAGCTAAAACTCTCTTTAGCCTATCCAGTCGAGCTAAAAACTTTTAGCCTTTCCAGCCGAGCTATCCTTGTCCGGTCAAAACGTCTCTTCAATCATAGCAACTGAATCGCTTCTCCTTCCCATGACACGTGGCAGGCTAGCATTGGCCTACTGCAGCTGTCACGCCGCCCTCGTACATCGCAAAATTTGAACATTCCCTCTCTTTTTTGTCCTTCCTACTTCACAAAACAATACTCTTGCTTTTTGAATCATTCTCACATCATTCACCTCCCTCTCTCTCTTCGAGCCTCCATTGTTCCTCCATTTTGCAATTGCCAAGCTCGTGCTTCCTTCCAGTGCTACTTTCATCCTCATTTCTTCTACATTAATCTGGTAAGCTATTCAAATTTGCCTTGTTTTTGTTTTGTCTTCGTATTTGCTTAATCCATAGCATTCTGTTTTTGTTTTTTTGCAAAACATATTTTTGTTTCTATTCCTGCTTGCCCTGTATATTTCTGGAAAAACTTAGCAATAGAACATTTGAATTCACATAATATCTTGAGAAACAATAGTTTCTACCCGAATGTTTTAAATTTAACATTTCGATAAAATAAATAAATAAATAAATAATAATAATAATAATAATAATAATAATAATAATAATAATAATAATAATAATAATAATAAAAAATAAATAAATAAATAAATAAATGCATAATTTAGAAGATTGGGAATTTTATGGTTAAAGAAAAATGTTGTGAAATATTATACATTAAATATTTTAGTAAGTGGTAAGTGGTGATTTATAGTAGGGTAGTGAGGTTTTTAGACGTAAACCTAACTTATTATTATACATAATTTTAAGAATCATTGTGGATTACCAAAAAAAAAATAATAATAATGTTTAAAGTAATAAAATTGGTCAAATGGTCAAGTAAAGGATATAAATTGGTCAAATGGTCCAGATAAGATTAGCAGGTTAAGTAATAAATAAAATGGATAAGCGTAGACTCAGTTTTACACGCGTCAGATTTCGAAAATTCTGAGACTTACTGCCCACGTTTCACTTTCCTATAAATAGGAAAGAGTGACGAGTTAAGGTAACGAAAAGAAAAGAGGTATAAGAGAGGACGGCGAGTGAAATCTTGAGTGGTGGTGGAAAGAAAGGATAAAGGAATTAAGTTAAGGTGAGTTATATTATACCTTGACTCTCCAAAATGTATTTTATGTATGTTTTGACTTACCAAAATCTATTTTATATAATTTATGTTTTAATAAAAGTTATGTTTTATAAAAGATTTCAGTTATGTGGTTTATTTTCTGAACCATATTTGTCTAAAAGGAAATCCATGGATATGTTTGTTTTACTTTTAAAGAATATTTGGCTATGACCTTATATGAAAATATATTTTGTGAATACCACCACGGGAGTCCCAAGCCTTGAGAGACTTAAATAACCATTGGCTTAGTGATTGACCACTCTGTGATCCAGTGTTTGTCGTGGATCCATTGACCAGTGTAGTGCTTGTCACTTAGTGATGTACCGTGGTTATAGTGATTATTTCAGTTTCTGGCACTTAATTAATTTGTGTATTCAACTCAACTCAATTTATAATGTTTTAGCTTACATAAATATCCCTAGCCATTTTGTACCCCTCATAGTATAATATTTCTCACTCTGCTATGTACTTATAGCTGTTACCCCTTTCAGGTAACGAGATTTAGCGGGATCAAGATGGAAAATGAATCGATATGTTATTTTGTTTACTATGTTTTATTATTAAACTCTTATAATACAGTGAAGCTCAAATGACTATGTTTTATTACCTTTTAAATAAACAGTTGGTACCCAATTATTTATTTTAATTTATTTAATTGATCCGCTTGCGTTGTGACTACAAAATTATCCGAATTATTTTATTTTTTATCTTGTTACGACGCTAAACCTTTGGCTACCGGGTTTGGGTTGTGACAAAAGTGGTATCAGAACAATGGTTTTAAAAAATAATAATAATAATAATAATAATAATAACAATACATAATTAAATGAATAATATATATATATATATATAGTACAAGTTTTTAAAATTTTATATAATTTTCACAAAAAAAAAAAAATGTATTAAACTTGCATTATTATGTGATATGTCTAACGCATATAAGTCATGTTATATATATGTCTAAGCTAAGTTTTCTTATATTGTAGGACATGGCAAACCTATTGGAATTATTATGGTACGAGCCCCCAGAAGCTTATCTCCTCCCGAACCAATTAGAGGGCTGGGGTGACTCAGAGAGTCTGGTCAGGCAAGCCTATCCAACACTTGACCATCTCATGGAAAGATCCGTTTACTTACAAGCTGACCCTGACGAGGACTTATTATTTTGGAGACTTAGCCGAGGTAGCACTCGTGAAAGGTACATAGGACCGACCCACGTTGTTGGTCTTGCTCCGGACATAGAACCGCCACATTTTCTGGTCGCACCTCTACCCGTAGGCTTTGCAGAGATGAGGGGACCCACATATCCTAGTAGCCACCTTCGCACCATGACACCACCTCCCCAGTACATTGTCTATACCCCAGCTGTGGACTTTACCGACGGTGCATCATACCTGGAGACACTGATACGGATTACTGGGCGGGAATTCTGGGGTTATGATCACGGTGCTCCTGTTTACATGGTTCAGGTAGTATGGAGCTGCTTCGGAGTTGAGCTTAGTGGGTGGGAGTTTGAATCCATCATGCAAAGTGAGTTTCCGGGGTTGTTTCATGGACCAGTTTTCCGAGGCCGGTTCTCCTGGTGGCCTAATGGACCATTTTAGATGTCTGACCAAAAGACCCTTTTTGCGAGCTGACCATGAGTAGTCTAATCTTTTTGTATTAGTAGGATTAGACAATGATTTGTGACCGCCAGACTAACACCCAATGTATGGTAACAATGATATATATGGGTATTAATGGGATGTATATGTGGTCATATTAACATGATGGTAAAACTATTATATTATATATGAAAGTGGTGATATTAATAGTAAAATAGCAAAACTAATACGATATATACGAATGTGGTGATAATAGAACTAATATGTTATATATGACATTGTATCAAAATTGTTTCAATATGATGTCACGCTTATATCATTTTGCCTTGTAGTAATGGCCAACGAAGGAAATGAAAACGGATCATCGATCGTGATCATCCCAATGGAACAGATCATGGAAAGAGCAGTCACCAACTTTTTATAGGCCTTGCAAAGCAGCATAACCAATGGGACATTAGAAAGACGAGAAGAATTGACTACGATCAAACAATTTCAAGATCTGAAACCCACTACGTTTATTGGCAGCCCAAACCCACTAGTAGCAGAGGCTTGGGTCAGCGACATGGAGATAATATTCCACGCACTACCTTGCACAGAGAGACAGAAGGTGACTTTTGCTACCTTCACCTTTAAGGATGATGCACAAGAATGGTGGCTCCTTACCTTGGAAAAGGAAGATATTGTGACTTGGGCGAGATTTTTAGAAGTATTCTATGAAAAGTACTTTCCAGATTCACTACGGGAACAAAAAGCGTCAGAATTCATACATCTAAGGTAAGGAACCATGACAGTGGCCGAATATGAAAGTAAGTTCACACAGCTGGCCCAGTTCGCGACATATGTCATTCCCACCGATGCTTGAAAAGCCAGGAAATTTAAAGCAGGGTTGGATCCTGAAATTAAGGACAGGCTGGAGGTTTTGAAACTACCAACCTATGTGGCGGTGGTAGATCGAGCATACATTGCGGAAAAAGGAATTAAAGCCTTGCGATCTGGGGAGCCAAGTCAGAGAAAGCGATTTTGGGAAAAAGATAACAGAAGGCCCGGTGTCGCACCTCCCAAGAGAATAAATACAAGCACAACCAGTTCAACCGGTCCAAGCAATCAAAGTCCTGCAAACCCTAAAGGAGGCACCACTCCTGCTTGCTCTACCTGTGGACGGATTCATTGGGGACCATGCCGTCAAGATACGAGAACATGCTTTAGATGTGGCCAAGTTGGCCATTGGCTGAGGAATTGTCCAACGC
This sequence comes from Camellia lanceoleosa, assembly GCA_025200525.1. Lineage (NCBI taxonomy): Eukaryota > Viridiplantae > Streptophyta > Magnoliopsida > Ericales > Theaceae > Camellia > Camellia lanceoleosa. The sequence goes on from CM045766.1 coordinate 132,664,973, forward strand.
TCGTCCGCCCCTTTGAACTAGTCCGAAAACCCGCAGTATTTGAAGGAGCGAGAAAGGATAAAAAACGCCAAGGAAGAGCTTTTGCCCTGGTACCTGGAAACCCAGAAGTTACTAAAAATGTTGTGTTAGGTACACTCTCTGTTTGTGGTTACTTAGCCCATGTTCTCTTTGATTCTGGTTCAACTCATTCTTTCGTTACACCACACTTTGCTACCAAGTTGGCGCCAACACCCGAACCCTTAGGATACATACTATTTGTGTCTTTTCCCTTTGGAAATTCCGCCCTTAGTACTGATGTATACAAATCTTGCACTATATCCTTAAAAGGTGAAACCTTACACGTAGACTTGATACCCCTTGGCATTAGTACCTTTGATGTAATCTTAGGAATGGATTGGTTAGCCGCTAATTGTGCCTCTATCGATTGTAAAGCCAAAAAGGTATTTCTCAGGTCACCAAACCAACTCAAGCTTGTCTTCGAAGGAACTGGAGCCTCTCCCCCTCCCTATCTTATATCCTTTATAACAGCCCAACGACTGCTAAGAAAGGGTTGTTGTTGTTGTATCTGTTATCTGATTGATACTCAACAAGAGACCCCCACACTTGATGCGATCCCCATAGTTTGAGAATTTTCGGATGTGTTTCCTGAAGACCTGCCTGGCACCCTAGTTGATCAGGAAATCGAGTTCACCATTGAAACCCAACCTGGTACACAACCAATCTCAAAGACCCCTTACCGCATGTCCATGGCATAATTGAAAGAACTAAAAATTCAACTCCAAGAACTACTGAATAAAGGCTTCATCCGACCAAGTACCTCACCATGGGGAGCTCCGGTACTGTTCGCAAAGAAAAAGGATGGCACAATGAGGTTATGTATCGACTATCGAGAACTAAATAAAGTCACCATTAAAAATCGGTACCCCCTGCCTCGAATTGACGACGTGTTTGATCAACTGCACGGCGCCCAAGTGTTCTCAAAAATTGACTTGCGTTCTGGTTACCATCAACTAAAAGTCAAAACGGAAAGCATCAAAAAGACTGCCTTCAGAACCCGCTACGGGCACTACGAGTTCCTCGTCATGCCATTTGGCGTCACCAATGCTCCAGCGACCTTTATGGACCTCATGAATCGAGTGTTCAAACCCCATCTTGAGGAATTCGTCATTGTCTTCATTGACGACATTCTCATATACTCCAAATCGCCAGAAGAACATGAACACCACTTGCAAAAAGTTCTACAGACATTATGTGATCACAAACTTTATGCCAAGTTAAAGAAATGCGAATTCTGGATCACTAGTGTACACTTCCTCGGTCACGTCATTAACAAAGATGGCATTTCAGTTGATCCTCAAAAGGTTGCAGCAATCGTGGATTGGCCACAACCTACTAACGTATCCGAGATTCGAAGCTTCTTGGGCCTAGCCGGCTACTACCGGCGCTTTGTGCAAGACTTCTCGAAGATAGCTTCACCATTGACCCAGCTAACTCAAAAAAACACACTCTTTGAATGGACGGACAAGCAGGAACGTTGCTTCCAAGAATTGAAGGACAGACTCGTGACGGCTCCAATACTAGCGCTCCTCGTGGAAGCAAAAGGGTTTATAATTTACAGCGATGCCTCATACAATGGTTTGAGATGCGTTCTTATGCAAAACGGGAAGGTCATTACTTATGCCTCTCGCCAACTAAAGACTCACGAAAGGAACTATCCAACTCATGATCTAGAATTGGTTGCGGTGATCTTCGCCCTCAAAATCTGGCGTCATTATCTCTACAGAGTAGCCTGCGAAATCTACACCGATCACAAAAGTCTCAAATATCTGTTTACACAGAAGGAATTGAATATGAGGCAACGACGATGGCTAGAATTCATGAAGGACTACGATATAGAGATCCATCATCATCCCGGCAAAGCTAATGTAGTAGCAGACGCACTAAGTCGAAAAACGACCAAAAGTTTGGCATGTACCCTCGTTCCCCGCAAGATCTATGGATTGCTCGCCAACATAATCGTGGAACCCGAGTTGATGGAAGAAATTAGAGCCCGCCAATGTGAAGATAAACTTTTGAAGAAAAAGTACGAGAAGCAAGGAAACACGCCTGATCCTGACTTTACAATAAGCAATGGGATGCTAAAATTTTGAAATTGAATTTGCGTACCCGACCTTCCAGAACTCAAGAAAAAGATATTGGTAGAAGCTCATAGCTCGAGGTTTGCGATCCATCCTGGCAATACGAAGATATATCACGATCTGAAGGAACACTTCTGGTGGACATGAATGAAGAAAGACATAGCAAGCTATGTTTTTAAATGCCTGCGTTGTCAACAAGTTAAAGCAGAGCATCAGAAACCTGCAGGTATGTTGCAGTCACTCCCTATTCCCGAATGGAAATGGGAGCATATTACTATGGATTTCGTGGTCGGGCTACCGCAATCAGTCTCGAAGAATGATGCAATATGGGTTATCGTAGATCGATTGACGAAGTCAGCACATTTTCTACCAATCAAAATCATGTACTCCCTCTCTAAGTTCGCTATTCTCTACATTAAGAAAGTCGTTCGCTTGCACGGCACCCCAGTTTCAATCGTATCCGATAGAGACCCCCGTTTCGTGTCTCACTTCTGGAACCAAGTACAGGAAGCTTTGGAAACCACTCTAAGGTTTAGCACGGCTTACCACCCGCAAACTGATGGGCAATCTGAAAGGACGATCCAGACTTTGGAAGATATGTTACGTTTGTGCGTACTAGACCTCAAAGGTAACTGGGATGACCACCTACCTTTAGTGGAGTTCGCGTATAATAATAGCTACCATGCAAGTATTGGAATGGCACCGTACGAGGCACTGTATGGAATAAGATGTCGATCACTTCTGTGTTGGACGGAAGTCGGAGACAAAAAATTATTAGGCCCCGAGATCGTACAAGTAACGAGTGATAAAATTCAACTCATCCAACAACGAATTCGCACTGCCCAGAGCCGCCAGAAAAGCTATGTAGATACACGAAGACGAGACTTAGAATTTCAAATAGGAGATCATGTGTTCCTTAAAATCTCACCGATAAAAGAGGTTATCCGATTTGGAAAGCGAGGAAAGTTAAGACCACGATACATCGGCCCATTCGAGATACTTGGAAGGATTGGTCCTGTAGCATATCGTCTTATGCTTCTACCCGAACTATCCAATGTCCATAATGTATTTCATGTTTCGATGCTTCGTCGATATTTTCGAGATCCAGAGCATGTTGTCGATTATGTGAACCTAGAAGTTCAATAAGATCTCTCCTACGAAGAGCAACCTGTACAGAATCTCGATCGTAGTGATCAAATCCTTTGAAATAAAACTATACCCCTCGTAAAGGTCTTATGGAGAAATTATCGTGTCGAAGAAGCAACGTGGGAAACTGAAAGCCAAATGTGAGCCAAATACCCACACCTCTTCGAAAACCAAGGTACGTCAAGTTTGAGGACAAGCTTCTTTTAAGGAGAGGAGAAATGTGACACTCGAATGTTTTAAATTTAACATTTCGATAAAATAAATAAATAAATAATAATAATAATAATAAATAAATGCATAATTTAGGAGATTAGGAATTTTATGGTTAAAGAAAAATGTTGTGAAATATTATACATTAAATATTTTAGTAAGTGGTAAGTGGTGATTTATAGTAGGGTAGTGAGGTTTTTAGCCGTGAACCTAACTTATTATTATACATAATTTTAAGAATCATTGTGGATTACCAAAAAAAAATAATAATGTTTAAAGTGATAAAATTGGTCAAATGGTCAAGTAAAGGATATAAATTGGTCAAATGGTCAAGATAAGATTAGCAGGTTAAGTAATAAATAAAATGGATAAGCGTAGACTCAGTTTTACACGCGTCAGATTTCGGAAATTCTAAGACTTATTGCCCACGTTTCACTTTCCTATAAATAGGAAAGAGTGATGAGTTAAGGTAACGAAAAGAAAAGAGGTATAAGAGAGGACGGCGAATGAAATCTTGAGTGGTGGTGGAAAGAAAGGATAAAGGAATTAAGTTAAGGTGAGTTATATTATACCTTGACTCTCTAAAATGTATTTTATGTATGTTTTGACTTACCAAAATCTATTTTATATAATTTATGTTTTAATAAATGTTATGTTTTATAAAATATTTCAGTTATGTGGTTTATTTTCTGAACCCTATTTATATAAAAGGAAACCCATGGATATGTTTGTTTTACTTTTAAAGAATATTTGGCTATGACTTTATATGAAAATATGTTTTGTGAAAACCACCACGGGAGTCCCAAGCCTTGGGGGACTTAAATAACCATTGGCTTAGTATTGACCACTCTGTGGTCCAATGTTTGTCGTGGATTCATTGACCAGTGTAGTGCTTGTCACTTAGTGATGTACCGTGGTTATAGTGATTATTTCAGTTTCTGGCACTTAATTAATTTGTGTATTCAACTCAACTCAATTTATAATGTTTTAGCTTACATAAATATCCCTAGCCATTTTGTACCCCTCATAGTATAATATTTCTCACTCTGCTATGTGCTTATAGCTGTTACCCCTTTCAGGTAACGAGATTTAGCGGGATCAAGATGGAAAATGAATCGATATGTTATTTTGTTTTCTATGTTTTATTATTAAACTCTTGTAATACAGTGAAGCTCAAATGACTATGTTTTATTACCTTTTAAATAAACAGTTGGTACCCAGTTATTTATTTTAATTTATTTAATTGATCCGCTTGCGTTGTGACTACAGAATTATCCGAATTATTTTATTTTTTATCTTGTTACGACGCTGAACCTTTGGGTACCGGGTTTGGGTCGTGACAGTTTCAATCCAAAATCATGATGCGACCGGACTAGAAAGTTGTTTGTAGTTTAGGCAGACTATCCAACCGAACTAGTACTTGTGTACATACCAATAGTTTCAATAAAGTCACCATCCTGTGATTCAACTTAGCTGAGCTAGAAAACCGTACTAGGATTGTGTAAGTGTGCTTGAAAGTCTCAACCATGACCGAGCTACAACTAGGGGCTAAACCAGCCTTCTTAGTTCAGACCGAACTGAGAATACTACCCCTAGAGGCTCAACCGGGCTAATAAATCCCTTGCTAAAACCGAGCTACCAAGCATCTTGCTGAAATCGAGATAGGAATTGTAGTTTTCACATAGCCGAAGTAGGACTTCTTTTATCTTGCTTTTACTTTATAGCACGGTTCACCGAGCTGTGCTTAACACTCTTGGTTTTTACTTTGCAGACTTAGGTTGCCCAGGCACTCCTTTGAGCGCTCAACCGAGCTACTCAGCAACATTCTTTGACCGATCTAACTATTCGACACTTATTTATTCATAACTTAAAACATAAATGAGGAAGTATAGATTTTTAGTAGAGACACCTGGTGGTTTAGCTAAATTCCAAAGCGAGTATAACATCCCTGACGATGTCCACCTCACCCTAGCCAAACAAGATATCATACCATGGGGAAATGAAGGCTTTGTACCTTTTATCCTCCTGTCCATAATAGAAACCGGACTAAAGATTCCCCGTTCAACCCTTGCTCTGTGAATTCCTTAGGCAGACCAGAATATGCCCAACCCAGCTTTCCACAAACTCCTACTGTATAATAAATGGTATAGCCGAGCTAAACCGCCGAGCCGGCATTAACCTCGGTTTAGCCGAACTCTTCCACCAATATTCCTTAGGATCAAAAGAAGATAGGTGGGTCTACTATTTAAGAATACGCCGCCGCCGAGAGAAAATAATAAAAGATACATCAGACAAAGACTTGAACGATGACGACTTCTTTTGGGTATCTGGGAATTTCGAAGATCACCAAGCCCAAATCCGTGGCCGTAGTATAAATTGGAAGAAAGGAACCCCCGGTATAATTACTTCGGTCTCTTTGTATGCTTTTCTTTATTTCGGCTTCCTATTCTTGAACCGAACTAACAGTTGTCTTCTTTATGCAGATTCAGCCCATCTTCAATCATTATACAGTTACCCTAACCTGAACACTCTCCGCGCCGCACTACGGTTCCCAGAAAGAAGTTGGGCGAAATTGCTGAATTTTCAACCGACATACCGATATAGCAGCCGACGCAAGGCCAGAGTAACAGACTTTCTGCTAGAGGACGCCACTGAACTGGACCCCACTTTACCCCAGATCAATCTTGTCCCTCTGACAGCTGAACAAGAAATGGCCAAAAGGAACAGAGTAAGGGCCCTTCTGACCGAAACAAACAGAGCTGAGGTACCACCACCGAACCAGACCCAGGAAACCGTGGTGGCCCTCCCATCTCAACAACCCTCTTCATCATGCCCAAGCTAGCGCGCCCGGACTACGCCAACCGAGCAGCATCTTGTTGATGAAGATGAAACAACTCTGCCTCCAAGTCCTCCACCGAGCCCTCAACCGGAGCGCTTCGACCGGTCTAGCTCCTCCAAATGGGCACCCAAACTTACTTTCCAAAATCGAGATATTCAGGACACTGACTCAGTTGTCGCTGAAAAAGATCACCTGATGGCTTTTAACCTCGCCAAGAGTGTGTGCCTCCCAGCCGACATGGAGCACCACCAACACCTGACCGAACTAAGGGCCATCCGTTCGGCCACAAAATCTATGGTTCTTGTAAGTAGCTTCTTTTGTTTGCCTTTCTTTTTTGCACAACTTTTATCTCGGTTTGATTACAAGTCTTCATTTGTTTGCAGGCCATGCAGAAAAGCCACATTGCCCATAAGCGAGTGCTCGAACTTCACAAGACGACAAGGCAGGCACTGGCCGAAGTGACCGAAAAATCGGCTGAACTAGAAGAAGCAAGGAAGCAACTAGCCGAGCTAAAATCCGAGAACAGTCGTCTGACCGGACTTGTTAGCTCGGCTGAAGCGGAGAAACAAAAGGCCGCAACCTTGATCAAAGATAAATACCTGCGTGAATTGGCCAAACTTGAAGGCAAGAAGAATACTAAAATTGCCGAACTAAAAAAGAAGGTGGATGAAACCAATGCTGAAGGTTTCAAGGAGGGAGAGGCCCTCTACATTCCACAATGTGAGGCCGCTAAAGATTTGTTCTTCAAATGCGGTTGGAGGGCAGCAGTGGTGCAGCTCGGTTGTGAACCTGAGGCCGAAGTATACAATCCTCCTCAGTACTTCATACCGAGCTTACTGGTGGAGTACGCTACATCCGTTCAACAACAGTTTCGTCAAAGTTCTGATGATGAAGAAGAAAACGAGCCAACTGATACCCCGGTCGTCAATGATCCAACTAATCAATCAGCTCGGTTGGAGCCAACGATTGAAGACCTGACTACTGAAACCTTGTTTCCAATAAACACCGAGCTCCTAACCGAGACCGATCTTTCAACTGAAATCGGTCTTCGTGTTGATATTGACGCTGATCTTGATGATCTTTGCAACTGATTCTGTACTTTCTTTTCTTGTTGCTTGTCTTCAGTTTTGTTTTGTTTTTTTTTTTTTTTTGGGTCTTGTAACCGGGCTGAGGCCCCTCCTTTGTATTTGAACTTTGATCAATGAAAATCATCTTCTGTATTCAACACTTACTCCGGTCTGACCTGTATGCTGGTACTTGTGATGAGCTTGCAAGGAATTCTTTTGCTCCAACTGTTATCTCGGTTTATTTTCCTGTTTGAGCTTGCTTTCTACCTGCAATTTGAAACACACTATTTTTCAGCCGAGATACTTTATTCCGGTCTTAGCTGAGCAATCTGACTGAGCTTACTAGCCAACCACTCTTTAGCTGATATACTTTCTTCGGCTGAAGAGTACCAAGAGTTGGTTTAATCCAGCCAACTACTCTTCAGCCGATATACTTACTTCGGCTGAAGAGTAATAAGAGTTGGTTTAATCCAGCCAACCACTCTTCAGCCCATACCCTTACTTCGGCTGAAGAGTAATAAGAGTTGGTTTAATCCAGCCAACCTCTAAGTTGGTTTTTTCAGCCACCCTAGAATAAAGTTTTTGGTTATTCCGACCAAATGTCCTACAGCCTGGATCCTTATCCTAGGCTTAGGAAGGGTGTTGGTTTAATCCAACCAACCTTTAAGTTGGTTTTTCTAGCCAACTTAGAATAAAATATTTAGTTATTCCGACCAAACGTCCTACAGCCTGGATCCTTATCCTGGGCTTAGGAAGGTTCGCAGTTGGTTGTTCCGGCCAACTGTTTTTTTTTTTGTTTTTTTTGTGCCCCTAACTCATTAATTCACTAAAACAAATTTTTACAGAAGAAAACGTTTATACTGAAAAGAAAACTACTTGTTTTATTGAGAAAGAGAAAATTAGACATACTTTAATAAGAAAAAAGCTAAAAATAAAATAACTTGAGATTGGCAGTATTCCATGGCCTGGGAATTGCCTTGCCGTCCTCATCTTCTAAGTGGTATGCCCCTTTGCCTGTTAATCCCACCACTTTGTAAGGTCCTTCCCAATTAGGCCTTAACTTGCCATCTCCTGGTACCAAGGTGTTTCCCATCACTTTGCGCAGTACCCAGTCTCCGATCTTGTTATACTTTTAGGACAACTCTTGTTGGTATGAGGCAATGTGAACCAGTGCTCTGTCTCTTCTTTCCTCTGTAAGGTCGAGCTCCAATGTTATGGCTTCGCCATTCAAGTCTAGATCAAAATTCTCGCTTTGAATTGTGGGGAGGCCAACTTCTAGTGGGATTACTGCCTCCATACCATAGGCTAAGGAAAACGGAGTTTCTCCTGTTGACCGCTGAGGTGTGGTGCGGTAAGCCCATAAAACATGAGGAAGCTCTTCTGCCCACTTGCCTTTGGCTTTCTCTAACCTTTTCTTCAATCCATCCAAGACTACCTTGTTTGATGCTTCTGCCTGACCATTTGCTTGGGGATATGTCAGTGTGGAATTGTAGAACTCTATCTTGTACTCTTCACAAAAGCCTTTAAAGATTCTGCTGTCGAACTGGGTGCCGTTATCTGATATTAGGGCTTTTGGTATGCCAAACCGAGTGATGATATTCTGCCAGACGAATTTCTTTACATCTTTTTCCTTGATTGATGCCAAGGCTTCTGCTTCTACCCACTTTGTGAAGTAGTCGGTTGCTGCAAGAAAGAACTTCCTGTTGCCTGGTGCTGTTGGAAGCGGCCCTACTATGTCCAAGCCCCACATTGCAAAGGGCCATGGACTTGTTAATGGTAGGAGTTCTCTGGTAGGTTGGTGTATTTGGTGTGCAAACTTTTGACACTTTTCGCACTTTTTGACATACTTTTCTGAATCTTTTTGCATGTATGGCTACCAATATCCTTGCGAGATTGCTCTGTATGCTAATGATCTTCCTCCTTGATAGCTTCTGCATACACCCTCGTGTATTTCGAATAAGAATGCTTCCACTTTGCTGGGGTGAACACACTTTAGATAGGGTCCTGAGAATGATTTTTTGTATAATGCCAATGATGGGGAGAGCCAAAATCGTTGTGACTTTGCTCTTATTCTGTTGGCCTCTTTCTTTTCTTTCGGTAAGGTGCCATCCTTCAAGAACAGTATGATGGGATCCATCCAAGAAGGGCCTAGATCGGCGTAGCATACCTCCTTTGCTTCTGGGTCTTCAATGCTTGGTCTAGGCAGATAGTCGATCAGCAGTGGATGAGGGATGGAGGTATCTGCCATTGAGGCAAAGCCTGCTAGTTCGTCTGCTCTGCTGTTTTTCTCCCTGTCGATCTGTTCTATCTTTACCACTTTAAATTTTTTGATCTCTATTTTGATTAACTCTTGGTATTTGGCCATCCTGTCATCCTTTGCTTCGTAGTCGCTTGATATTTGGTTTACCACTAGTCGTGAGTTGCTGTAGACCATTAGCTCGGTGGCCTTCATGTAGAATGTTGATTTGAGGCCTGCAAGAAGCGTTTCATATTCCGCTTCGTTGTTTGATGCTAGGAAGCCAAGGTTGATTGCCTGCTCCACTACTAGGGCGTCTAGAGAGATGAGGACTATGCCAAGTCCTGCTCCATGCCGGTTGGATGCTCCATCTACGAAGAGTTTCCACATCTCTCTGACGAACAACTTCCAGCAAGTGGAGGGATCAGATGATGCCTTGGGATTTTCCATGTTGCTGGTGTTTTCTTTAAGGTCCATGCTTGCTGTCTGCCCCTCACTATCTGATTGTACCAAGTCTTTATTTGTTGGTGAGTCTTCACTTGGTGTAGCATGGTTTGCTTCTTCCTTCCTTGCTTTACTTTGGTCTGCTTTGGAGTCTGACTGAGTATCTTGTACCAGGGGTTGCGCTATTCCGGCGTCAACTTCCATCCCTAGTTCGGCTGTTTCAGTTAGGTCGACTGTGTAGATATGATGGCTTCTTGATGTGAATTCTGCGACAAAATTTGCCAAAGCTTGAGCCTTTATTGCTGTCCTGGGTTGAAACTTGATGTCATATTGTCCCAACTCTACTGCCCACTTCAGAATTCGCCCAGAAAAGTTTGCCTTTTCAAACAAAGCTTTTAATGGGAAGGCTGTGAGGACAACTATGATGTGGGCGTGAAAGTAGTGCGATAATTTCCTTGAGGCCATCATCAAGGTCAATGCCAGTTTTTCCAGTGGCAAGTACTTTGTTTCGGCGCCCAGTAATGTCTTGCTGACATAAAAGATTGGCAAATGTTGGATTCCTTTCGCGTGGACCAATACTGCGCTAATTGCGTGCTGAGAGACTGCTAGGTACAGGAAGAGTTCTTTTCCAGGTACTGGGCTGACAAGCAGTGGTGAAGAAGACATGTATTCTTTTAAGCTTTCCAGAGCGCGGTTGCATTCTTCGTCCCACTCAAACTTGTCCTTTAAAGCATGAAAAAATGGTCGTAGTCTGTCTGACGACCAGCTTATGAACCGATTGAGCACGGCTGCCATGCCGGTGAGATGCTGCACTTCCTTTACTGAGTTTGGCCTCTCCAGATCTTGAATTGCCTTGATCTGAGAGGGGTCTGCTTCTATACCCCGGTTGGTCACCAGGAAGCCTAGGAATTTGCCAGATTCTACTCCGAATGCACACTTGGACGCATTGAGGCGTAGCTTGTGCTTCTTCAGGATCTCAAACATCTCATCTAGGTCCTTGAGATGGTCATTCTCAACCTTGCTCTTGACCACCATATCGTTGATGTAAGTCTCCATTGTTCTGCCTAACAATGGTTCAAACATCTTGGTGACCATCCGTTGGAATGTCGCCCCTGCATTCTTTAGGCCAAAGGGCATGACCTTGTAGCAATACAGTCCTCTTGGAGTTGTAAAGGACGTGACCTCCTGGTCTGGTTCATGCATGGCTATTTGATGGTAGCCTCTGTATGCATCCAGAAAGGTAAGTCGGTTGTGCCCCGCCGTTAGGTCGACCAGTTGATCTATCCGTGGCAGAGGAAAGCTGTCTTTTGGGCATGCCTTGTTGACTGTTTTGTAGTCGACGCAGACATGCCACTTGCCATTCTTTTTTGGCACTACGACTGTGTTGGAGATCCATCTTGGGTAGTGCACCTCTCTGATTACTCCTGCCTCCAGTAGGTTTCCTACTTCTTCCGCCACTATCTCGACATGGCGGAGTGCCGATCTGCATGTGCGCTGAATGATTGGTCTGGCGGATGGGTGGACATTGAGTTGGTGACAGATGAAGTTTGGATCAATGCCTGGCATGTTGTATGGTGTCCAAGTGAACACTTCGATGTTAGAGGTCAAAAATTCCAAGACCTCTAATCTCTCAGTGTTGGACAACGACGAACCGAGCAAAAAAAACTTATCCGGGTTCTTTTCATCTATTTTTACCTCTACTAAGTCCTCCACTGCTTTCTGATTAGCTGCTTTGCCGACATCTGCGAACAGTTCATTGCTCTCAGGTTCTTCCACCGAATGAACGTATCCTTTAGCAGCGCGACTACCATTCACCGTGACAAAGCATTGCTTGGACATAATCTAATCTCCATAGACCTCTTAAATTACCCCGGTTTCGTTGGGGAACCACATTACTTGGTGGTAGGATAACGCCACCGATCGCATGGCATGCAGGCATGTTCTGCCCAAGATGATGTTGTAAGTGGAAGAAACTTTCAATACCCAGAACTCCACTTGTTTCGTTACGCTTCCTGCTCTAACTGGAAGAATTATTTTGCCGACTAGCCACTTAGGCATTGAGTTGAATCCAATCAGGGGAGATACGGCAGGTGCCAAGTCTTTATCTTGTAACTTCAATTGTTTAAATGTTTCGTAGTACATTATTTCACATGAACTACCCTGGTCAATCAAAATCCGCTTGATGTCAAAATCCTTGACTCGGAAAGTGACGACCAGGGCATTGTTGTGAGGGCAATATATCCTCGCCAAGTCTCTGTCTAAAAAAGACATAATGTTCGTGGCCTCTGTCTTCCCCTTTTTGATGGTAAGCTATGCACTTAGTACCTCTCTTAAGTGCTCCGCCTTCTTGATTGACCCTCTAAGCTCGCATACACGCTCGGGTTCGAAGACTCCATGTATCACATTGATTATGCCTTCAGGCGGGGCGTCGATTGGCATCCCATTGGGGTTATTATGGTCCTGGGGGGCTGGTTGCGCCCCTCTTTCAATGTATTTATCCAGGTGTTCTGCTGCCACCAACTCCTCCAGGTGCTGTCTCAATGGTGTGCAATTTTCTGTGCGGTGCCCCTTTTCTTTGCGGAAGGTGCTGTAGACACCCCATTTTTGACCGCCCTTAAGACTTGGGCACTACTGATGGTTTACTTGTTGGAGAAAGGTGTGCAGTGCACAGGTTCAGTTTCTTCGGCAAAGAGAGAGGCAAATCTCAACTTCATACCCCATTGTGGACCAAAATTATTTTTGATGGTTTTTATACCTTAAAACCCTCTCTTTCAAAATATTTTTGAAATAAAATTCCCACGATGTTCCGACGCTCGCATTTCGGTAAATGTTGTGCTGCAGAAACCGAGCAAGGACAAAGGGGAGATGAATGAAAGAGAGATGAAATCTTTGAAAAATCTTTCAAAACACCTTACTTAGGGGTTTGAAGTTGAAGAAAAGAGGAGAAGAGGGGAGAAAACTAGTTTGGGAGTGGTTCAGCATGAATCCGGGAAGGAGAAAAGTCTGCGCGGCTTCCCCGAAACAGGCGTAACTCTTTGTACAAGAGGAATTAAAATATGGGGCCACCACCATTGGAAACCTTACTTCCGGGGCTTCATTTTTCACTCAAGAATCTCCTAAGTCCAAATCCGGGGGGAGGAGATATGGTTGGTTGAAGTCCGGTTGGACCGAATCTGCGCGGCTTTACGGAAACTGGCATAACTTTTTCTACAAAAAGAATTTTAATGCAAGGTTTGCGCCATTGGAAAGATAACTTTCGGGCTTCAATCTGGACTTCCACCGGCACTTTGTGACCTCATTAGCCACCCATCGGCACTCTATTTAGCCGATCGGCACAAAAGATTGCCAGCCGGCCAAAAGTGTCCAAAACTCAGATTTTTGACAGATATTTATCAATACACTGTGGCAGATATTTTCAATTGGGATATTTCGACCAAAAGCTCTTATTTTGACATATATAGGGCCTTATATCTCATATGGCTTAGGGTTAGAACAAAAAAAGAAAGTTTTGGGAGCTTCTCACTCTAGATTTTTCTCTCTCTCTACTCTAAACCTCTCAAATCCTTGGCCATTTCTTCACCAATCCATAGCACCAGCACCACTACTCCATCACAGCAGCTTGGAGCAGTTTTTCAGAGGCCAAAGGTGCTGCAACTCAAGCCAAGAAGCAACCAAAAGGGTAGTCTTCAAGGGTGAGATCATTTTCCCTATTTTGTAGCACATTCTTGTCACATTTTTCTACCCTATTTTATTACTGTTTTGGGCTCCGACCCTAACTGAAATGGGCCCTATTTTGAGCCATTCTTCATGTTTTTTTAAGGGCTCAACCCTGTTTGAGCCCTCCATAGTGCACTTGCTTCAATACTCCTTGATATGCCACATTTTTGCATGCAATTTCTAGCCTATGTGTGATCTGTTTTTGAGCATAATGTAAACTGAAAGTAGGCTCATTTTGATCCCTTATTCAACATTTAAGAAGGGCTCAACCCTTTTTGGGACCCCTATCTTGCACTTACTTCATAATCCCTCCTATTTACCGTAAATTTGCATGATTTGTTTGGCCTATATGTAAATTGTTTTGGAGTGTTTCATGAACTGTGAGTAGGATTATTTTGAGTCCCTCTACAACATTGTAGAAGGGACCACCCCTGTTGGGGGCCTCCATGTTGTACCTACCATCATACCCCTCTTGTGGCCTATTTCTTGCATGGCATTTTTAGCATGTTTTCCTACTGATTTGAGGGTTTTCATCTACTGTAAATGTGCATATTTTTGGTCCCTCTTCAGTGTTGTAGAAGGGCATTTTTCCATTCGGGTTCCGCATGTATCACTTACTTCATAGCCTCCCTTGTGGAGCCATTTTTGCATGCCATGTTTGTTTACATGTTTAGGTTGCGCGCCTAGTATACATTGCTCATTTGTATGTTCATGTTGCATACTTAGTCTCCATGCCTAGGTTGCATTTCATCAAGCATGCATCCCTTGCCTCTTGATCAATTATGACAGAGGTTGGGGCCCTTTGATTTGTTTTGTGCTTGCATTCCATTTGATATCAAAGTTGCTAACTTGGCTTTCGGGCCATCATGCATTGAAATGCGTGATTGATGGCCCGGGGGTCGAGGGCCATGCTCCCTTGAGTCCATTACATGATAGGGAGTGTGTCCATGCATACATTTGCCTAGAAATTCTATGCCTTGCACTGCTGGTCTGCTGTTGCTGTCAAAACTGTCTTCTGCAGGAATTTTGTGCCGACCGGCAGTATAGAGTGCCGACCGGCAATGTATTTATTGCCGATAGCTTCATTTCCAGCCGGTGGACTTTATACACGGCCGGTGGACATTCTATCCAGCCGGTGATGATCCTTAGGATTCAGGGAGCCTGTTCGTGACTTTGCAATTTTCGAGAAGAAGCGAAGTGAAAAGCGAGGCAACAGTGGCATGGTGCGGATTTCTGGGCAAGTCGGACTGAAGCATACATCATTCGCGTATCCCGAGGCGGAGGCTGTGGCCATCTCTTCTTTGCATTTAATTTAATTAGATTAGAGGTCTTGTAATAATTTATTCGTTTATTTTTCTTGGACTATATTATTATTTTGGTCCCTCGGAGCGAGGGCGAATCTGTAATAAGTGTGTGTGAGTGGTAGTTGTAGCATTTCACATGCCATGTTCAGGATAACCGAGCCTGTCTAATTGCACTTTGCATGTGTTGTATTAGCCACTTAACATGAACTAGGATCATGCATATGATTACTAACTGGTTTCTGTTTTGGCTTGGAGTACTAGGTAAGCTTTTATGCTTTAGCATCCTTGCATGTGTGTGAATGTTGCCATGATAGCATAATTACCATGAGGCTAGCTGCTTATGTGATATAACTGCTTGAATGCCTGTGGGTGGAGGTTGGATTACTTGAGTTGGAAAAACTCGTTGAAATCCGTGTTTTAGCCTACTTGCGAGTAGCAAATCCCAAAGCGTTTTCAAAACCAACGGATATGCAATGCCTGTTTCCAAATTAGGCGATCTAGTCTATACTTGTTTGCTGTGCGCATAACATAGTAATTCTAGGCTAATAACTGGAATAAGAACGCATAAAGTTTTCAAAACCGGATATCATTGTTAGTAGAGGCCGGTCTTCGGACCGGGCGAAAGGGGGTGCTCATAGCTGACCTTCCCCGATCGTACCCAAGCTCTCGAGCCAAGACCACTTTGGTGATGACGGACACGTGGCCTTCGGCACCGAGTCAGGGTTTCCTAAATTTCCCATTTTAAAATATTTAGGTGGCGACTCTGTAATCTGGCAAAGCAGTCCATGTTTGGCACTACTTTTCAAAATCTGTTTTCCTTCAAAACGATTTGCCGGATTTGGACTCTTTGGTTCAGATTAAGAACCGCAACAAAACAAAAACAGGGGAGTCTGAACTGTAGAGCGAGGCCCCAAGGGCGCGTCTACAGCCACCGTGATCTTTCGTCATAATCCTTCTGAGCTTCCCTTAACTTGGCTGGCCATTTGACGAAAAGCTCATCTCGTATTTCACTTAGAATTCGGTAGATCAGTTTTTTGAATACCGTAGTTATGGCAGTGCGAACTCTCAACCATCTTTTATCCTGGTCCTCTCCGTTGTCTCGTCTGCCACGTCCATTTCTGCTTGGACGATCTACCGCATTGACCTTTGCTGAGGCCTTCTTCTCTGGTACTACGGTCGTGCTAGATTTTGTTTTGGCACGTGCGCCATCCTCCTCCACTCTGATGTGCTGATGCACTCTTTCCATCAAGGCTTCCATGGTGAGGGGCGGTGTCATGGTGATTGAGTCCCTTAATTTATTCCCAACTGGAAGCCCTCTTTTGTACTGTGCAATGGCGAGATTGGTGGGACAGTCCCCAATTTGGTTGAAGGTCTCCCAGTAGCGATTATTGTAGGATCTTAGGGTCTCCTTGTCGCCCATGTCGATGGAGAGTAACTGGTCGATCTCCACCGGGATTTTAGTGTTCGTTCTGAACCTTGTTACGAACGCCTCTACCAATTGCGCCCAGGAGGCTATGCTGCCTTCGGGAAGTTTTTCAAACCAAGTCAAGCCTAGGTCGCCAAGGCTGGATAGGAAGAGGATGCACATCAAAGCCTCGTTTCGCCAGTATACAGCCATAACCTGGCGAAAGTGTGAGTAGGGGTTCGTCTTTCCCTCATATGTAGTGAATTTGGGCTGAAGGAAGCCTGATGGTAAGGGCGCGTTTTCAATCGCCGGAACGAACAGCGAGGTCTGCAGCCTCGCTAATGCCTTGTCCGTCGGTTCGTAGGCAGGGCGTGGTATTGGCATTCCAACCTCGACGCTTCCGTACGTTCGAGGAGCCAACCGCTGTAGGGCAGAAACTCTGTGTGGATCGCGTGTCTTGGCGTCCTCCTTCCATCGTGCCTTCTCTTCGAGCACGGTTCGTAAGTCGGATGATCTGGGCAACTCCGTCTGTCTGGATCTTGTTTGGTGCGTATGTGAGGGCCAATAGGTGCTTCCATCAGTGTATGATCTCTCAGATCTCGTCCTCTCAGACCTGGACTGACGAGTTCTGGAAGACTTGGATTGTGTATCGCCTGTCCTGAGGCTTCTATTCTCTGCTTGAGATGGTGTGGTACGTCTACTATGATCTTCCGAGTGGCGAGGGGGCGTCTTGCCTTTGTGCCCCTCTCCTGTCGCCACTCCTTTACCCTTTATCTGGCACTTCATGGACTCCATGTCCGCCGTCATTTGTCGTATCAGTTCATCCTACTCCTTCACACGGTCCTCCAGAGTTTGAGGATCAATCATTCGCTTTTGTCTTTCAGGACTTTGTGAACGAGAGTGATGGGGGCTATTAGTCCGCCTTCTCCCCCTCGCATTCCTCCTGGGATTCTGTCGCTGTGGCTCTAAATCCCCCATAGGAGGGATAAGAGGTAGACTTTCGCGCCTTGCACCCCCCTCTGGTGTTTGTCCGTCAATGGCGGATTGTGGCAAATCTTCATTGTGCGCCATTGATTCTAAAGAAGAAAGGCTTGATCAAGAGGTGTTGTTCTTGTCTGAATTCCCATAGACGGCGCCAATTGTACAGGAAAGAAATAAACCTTCTCGTATAATCCTGTTGATCAAGTCTGCGCTCCTCCGTACGTCGTCGCTTTATTCCTTTAAAACACAAACGTGAGCTAGCTGGCGGGTGTGTGCCGGAAACCTCCCCGATGCCTAAGTCAGCAAACTAGACAAATAGACAAAAGCTCTGTGTATTCGGAAATCAAAGTGGTGTTACCTCTCCATAGGTGATGTTTGTGAATTTTTATAGGTTCCGTGTAGCACAATCCTAGTAGGACTTTTACTCCTCTATACAGAGTCCTCCTAGGATTCATACTCCTGAAGGATAATCCTTATCCTTCAACACCCCCCTCACTGCTTAAACCAAGTGAGATGGTTTTACCATGGCCGGACTACCGTATGACCGAATAACATTGCCATGCTAGACTAACCGGAGTGACCGACCTAACTGTTAGTTTGGCTCTTCCTTGCCTTTCTTCTACCTCGGCTTCACATGTCAAGATCGAACTATCCATAGAAGAGTTAAGTCAAACTAACCCAAAAACCAAGTCCTGAAGAGGGCTCAGCATACCTCGGTTCCATATGCCATGACCGAACTAGCTCTGGCGACCGAACCATCCGTAGTATTCTTCTGAACCGGACTAAAACCCTTCTGGGATTGGACTAATCATCACGGCTCTGGGACCGGACTAACTTCAAAGCTTTTTTTATTCAGCTTTTTGTATTATGGCCCATATCGGCCCATTGCCCAGCTCGGCCCAATTTTTCACATAAATTACCCTTTCAACATACAAGTTACATTACATAGCAAAAAACGGAAAAAGTACCATTCGTATGTAAAAAATACATCACCAAAATTTGAGGTATTTCTCTTATTCCTTCTTGCTGCAGCTCTCGCGGTGGCCTTCGTCTTCTTGGCCTTCTTCGCGGTGCTCTTCGCATCTCACCCATCGTCATTGTTCGTCGAAGTGCAGAGTGTGTGGGTGTGCTTCGGACTGTAGAGCATGTATATCACATTCTAACCCAAAACAAAGACGGAAGAAAATTTTTTTTTTAATGAAAACGGTTAGAAAACGGTTTTACTAAACTGGTTTTCTAAATTACATTATCACTTTCTAACCCAAAACAAAGACAAAAAAAAACTGAATGAAAACGGCTTTAGTAAAGTCAAAAAAAAATTCTAAATTACATTTTCTAACAAAAAATAAAGACAAAAAAAAAAAAAAAACATAAAAACGACTTTAGTAAAGCAAAAAATTTTTTTTTGAATTGCATTATCACTTTCTAACCCAAAACACAGACAAAAGAAAAAAAAAAAATGAAAACGGCTTTAGTAAAGCCAAATTTTTTTTTAAAATTATACCTTCTAATCTAAAAGAAAGACAAAAGAAAAAAAAAATTACATGAAAACGATTTTAATAAAGTCAAAAAAAAAATTCTTAATTACACATTCTAATCCAAAACAAAGATAAAAGAAACAAAAAATAAATTAACATGAGAACAGTTTTAGTAAAGCCAAATTTTTTTTTTGAATTACATTATCACCAAAACAAAGACAACAGGAAATATATATATATAGATATATATTTACATGAAAACGGTTTTAGGAAAGCCGTATTAGAAAACGGTTTTAGTAAACCCGTTTTCTGAATTACATTATCACCAGAACAAAGACAACAGAAAAAGAAAAAAATTACATCAAAACGCCTTTAGAGAAGCCGTATTAGAAAACGGTTTTAGCAAACCCGTTTTCTGAATTACACAAGAACAAAGACAACAGAAAAAAAAAATTTACATGAAAAATATTTTGTGGCAATTTTATGTTGAAAAATATAAACACATTTTATAATGTTAAAAGCGTGGTTGTAATCCACGCTTTCTGTAGTGAACAGTGAAAGCGTGATTGTGAATCACATTTTCTGAAGAAAACAAAATTTATTTATAAGCACAATAAAAGCATGGTTTGAAATCACGTTTTCTGAAGAAAATAAATTTTGTTTAAAAGCGTACTTTCTAACTACGTTTTATGTATAAATGAAATTTATTTAAAAGCGTGATTTATAACTACGTTTTCTTAATCGTGATTTTACTATTTCATAAATTTTTTACGAGAGGGTCCTAGAAACAGTAAAAGCGTAATTTGTAATAGTACTTTAATATTTTAAAATTTTCATCCAAGGCCTAGTTTGGAAAATAAATCCCTATTTTAGCTTAATTCGGGAAAAGCCCCTTGGATTTGTCTGTTAACCCGACCCAAGTCCCTAACTACGAGGAAGAAGAAGGATTACAGAGAGAGTCTGACCGAGAGACGAGGGTTTCAGAATAATCTTCATCGAAATCCAGAGCTGGAAATGCCTAAACCTCGTTTAGCTGTCATCTTCCTTCTATTGCATCTGTTAATCCTTCATCTCACATCTCCAATTTCAGCAATCAGGTAAGGCTTCCCCGTTTGGTTTCCTAGAAAATTGTCGAAATTTTCGAATCAAACATTTTATTTTTTGGTATTCTTGGAAATGTTGTTGACCCATAACGAGTTCTGAGAAGTATCAACATGTAATGTGTTTAAATCACTAGTTTTCTGCAAGAATTCACATGGCCAACATTTAATTTTTGTAAGACTTTGCCTGGTTCAGTAATTGGTGTTTGATGTGGATGTGAAAAGTTTGTAAAGTTCGTGTATTTGATTAGATTATTCGTTTTGCAGTACGCTTTTGAGGCTATAATTGTCGAATTTTTGAAGTAAATCCCATAAAGGGTGTTGAGATCTATCTGTATTTTAGTTGTGCTAAATCATGCCTTATTTTTCATCAATTGGAAGGTAACATTTAAGAAGACCAGTTGGGTCCAATGACCAGCATATTTCATTGTGCAATCTTGAAAACAAACAAACTTCATAAATGTCAAGAAAGGAAATCCACACACACACACAGAGACATTTATATATACTAGCAGTGAGTACATAATTTAGCAACGGAGACCATGAAGAACAGAAACCTTTTATGAAACAGGTGACAAAAAATGCGTCTATACCATGTCCAGTCTTTCCTTTAAATAATAGAAAAGATTTATACACTATCCCAAGTGATTTAATTTCCCGACTGAAGTCAAAGTTCTGAAAGGGCCATCCGGGTAATGAGCACAGACACATAAAATTTTAGTTGTCACGATGATGAGTGATGAAACAAGTTGGCATAACTTCAAAGTATATGGTGATTCATGAGACTATTTTCAGATTCGTAAATTGGAACTTTTCCAATTTATTAGATTACAATGTCATGGATGGTGTTCTACATATATAAAAACACATTAAACCTAATTACTTTCCTTATTTGTGTACACAACAAAATGTCAAGAGCTCCATAGGTACATGAGAAGGGTACAGGAAAAATGATACCCGATGTATTTGCTGGTTAAGGCTAGCATCAAATAATTCATCGAGTAATTTCTTTAATATCTTTGTCTATTATGTTTATATATTGGATGGAATGAAATTCTCATATCGGACAAGCTATGTAACATTGACACTTTATTTTACCCTTAGGGAGGAGTAAAATAAGCATTTTCAAATGTTCACCAGAGCCACATCTTAAGAATCATTTATTTGGAGAAGATAACTATTAAATGAATTCTCACATATGAGATATGTGTAGGCGTGCAACTTGCACGGGCTTAACCTGAGCAACCTGAGCTTACCCTATAAAATTTGAGGGTTGAGCAATTTATTGGGATTTTTATGAGCAATGTCTTTCTTTTGTGATTTTGCAAGGTTCTTTAGATTGTGCATTTATGAACTAATTTATATATAGGTTAAAACATGTTATAATTAGCCTAAAAGATTTACTTGTAGACTTCTAGGCCAACAAAGGTCCCAAAAAATCAAGCTTAATAGCATAGAGCCCAATTTTTTGTGGGCAAACTGATCCTAACCTGAACGAAATTTATTGAGTTTGGGCTAGGCTTCGACTAGATGTCTCGGGCTCGCAAGTCATGCCTAGCTAACATTGAGCACTATTTGGGTTGGGCTTGGGCAGGTCTTAAGCCTGGTCTAGTTTGCCCAACTTGCACCAGTAGATTTGTGGCTTGTTTTTATTTTTATTTTTAAGTGGATAAGAACTCGATACTTGGTTTGTCAAAATCTTTATGTGGTTGTGCTCTTTGGTGTTTACCATTTATGCTAGGTGATATTGTCAAATAAAAGTTGACTATTTCTTTAGATCTATGTTATCAGAATCTTATGATTCGCGATTTGATTCACATTTTTTGCAAAATCAATACGAATCTATGGATGATCTATTTTGAAGTGAATCTTTTGAATTGCACGATTCACTATCGATTCACGATTCGATTCACTTTTTACTATTCATGCAATTTTTAAAATTATTCATCACCGACATATTTCGATTATTTTTCTCTCTCTATTTTTTAGTTAAAATAACTTAATACAACATCTAATTGTGTTTTGTACAAAAATAACTAACATATATACATGGTTTGTTATTTTGGAGATCATAGAGTTTTCAATATGATCAAATCAAATTGAGTCAGACCCAATATGCTTTTAACCCTTTCTTCTCATTTTTTTTTCTTTAAAAGAAATCATAGTGTGTCTTTTAAGGTTAAAGTAACTTGCAATATGAATTACACTGTTATTTTATTGAAATAAATATACTTCAATATTACATGGGTGAGGTAATATGGAAGTAGAAAATAAGGATGTATGCTTATGAAATATCAACATTAGTGTTAAGTTGTTGTTACTTGAAACTTGAGAGTTTGTCTTTGTCTACTTTTTATTTATTTTTATTAAGAATAGTTGATAAGCAATATCTAAAAAAAAAGAAAATGTGTGATGGTGATCTTACATGGAAACTTGTATTAACTTCTTACCTATTAGACCACGTGATCATCATTTAAAACAACATTTTCATTGATTTAAGTCTAAATATTTTATATTTATAAGATGTATTTAACATCCAAGTGTGTTAATATATTTTTCTAAGTAATTTAAAAAAAGTGATCGAATCTTTACGATTCACGATTCGATTCGATTCTCAATTCAGTACAAGGCTATTTCGATTCACGATTTGACAACTATGTTTTAGATACAAAAATGTTTTTACTTCACTTTTATGGGCTTGTGTGTTTGAAATTTTGCATATTGTTGATCTTTTCTTTTGGGATACCGAAATGCTTTTTTATTTTATTTTATCCTTTTGCACTTTCCCCCTTCTGTTTGTATTTTTTATTTGTTTAACTTCTGCGTTATAGGAAGGATGCGAGTCTTCAAGGCAAACACATTTGTAGAACTACAGTTCAAGGAAGATACTTGCTCTCTGATGACAATGGTATGCTTTTTGCTCTCCCATGTTATAGTTTGTGTTGCTTTCTGTCATGCTTACTGGTATTTGTACCTTTATAAATTATAATAGTTAGATATTATGTGAGTCTTCACAAAAAAAATGTTAACATTAGTTGCCCTTGGTGGATTGCTATTTGAACAAGGAAGCTGATTTTGTTTGGCTGTTTAACATGGTGGAACTGAATGGAGTTTACTTATGAATGGCAACCTTGTATACTTGAGGGAGAGAGAAGTGTATGAGGATCAAAGAACAAGAAGACAGGGAAGGGGAAGAAAAATGAAGAACAAAAATTGCTTTCATTTCTAAATTTTTGATTTATTGGTAATTAGGATTTAAATATTATAATGCATTTCAAAGTTAAGAACTTTACATTACATTGTTACATGTCATTGTTGCACATCTCATGACAGTTGTTTTAAATTTTAGGTCATGTATGTGATGCACTATCAGTGGATCCAGAGTCTCGTTGCTGCCCTGGAAAAGGAGAGCAATTTGCTTGTCAGTGAGTTATCTTTGATTTGGTATTTTGAAATGTTACTTTGAGCGGAATTCCGCCAAACAGATTGACAACATTATTTCTTCTTGCTTGCAGTGGATGCAACCTTGCTTCGCAGTGCTGCAACTCATACGAATTTTGTGTTTCATGCTGCCAGAACCCTGCAAAAGTATAGTGTCAAAAGTGAATTTAATTAGCTTTCTGCTTGTGCTGCTACTAAAACTTGAGAAATACGTCTGCTAACCCTATTTGGTTGCGTTTTCAAAATATGTTTCTGTTGTTGTTGTTATTCTCCCCCCCCCCCAAAAAAAAAAAAAAATCCTCATCATTTTCGTATGGTTTTCTCTCTTTTGGGGCAAAAATAATTTAAAAATATTTTTGTTGGTGTTTATTTTCATCAAACATTTCTATTTTTTGGAAGAAAAAAAAAAATCTGAAAACTCAACCAAACAGGGTACTATTATTATTACTATTTGAAATTATTGAAAACGTATGCAAAAAATGGATGCTGATGTAAGTTGTTGACGCGTGTGTTAGTGGTTGGTTAGCTGTGTCTATAAATAGGCCATTAGTTGATTGATAACCAACTTTTGATTTCAGAGCAAAGATCTTCTATTCCCAATTGGGAGATTCTCTTTCTAGAAATTCGTCTTCTTTTGATCTTTGATGCTATAAATGTCACTGCTTTTTCACCATGAAATACTTTCGACAGACACAGAAGGAATTAGCGCTGAAGGTGAAGATATCTAAGCCAGCAACTGCAGGTGAAATTCTACTCATTTTGAGGAGGATAGGAGTTTGGGTGTGTTGCATATACATATATACATGTATTGATAAGATTTTGGTATTCAATATTTGGGATAGCTACCACTTGATAGATCCTGTTTAGGAGAATATTTGAGGTCAACTATCAACCAGATTAAATTGTTTCTGTTCTCTGGCCTGACCAGTGAATACGTAACAGTTCTGCAAGTGATATGGAAAAAAACTGGGACAAAAATGTTGATGTTTTGTTGTTATGGTTAGGCCCAACATGATATATATTTTCCCTCCTCATTTTATAAAATTTTGCAAGGATGATGAATTTCCATCGTTCTTTTGGCAGGGACCTATTTGAGTGTTTTTGATTTCTGCTCTGGGAGATGTCGCCATAATTCTGAGAGTGTGGTACGTAGTGATCTGTAGGTTCCAGTTCCTGTTGTTTCTGTTTCAAGTTGCTTATTATCTTTATTCAACTTGTAGTGTATGCCATGGAAGTCATACTTTGAATTATTTAATGTACTTATTTATTATCATTTTTCGATGCTGTTGGACAGTGATATGGAAGTTAGGATTGGTTTTGCACTGTAGATGTGAGTTATAGACTTCTAACTAGACACTTTATTATTGCAGGATGAATATGCCATGTAACAGGAAAAAAGGTTATCATAAGTTTTTGCTTTCCTGTGAAGATTTCATTTCTTTACTCATCATAAGTTTTTGCTTCCCATTAGCACATCATTTAAGTCTAAGTATGCTGCAACTTTAAATTTAAATAATAGGGAATAACTAGCCTTATTATGGCTCATTTGATATAGTTTACTTGGATGATTTAATCGGTTTTTAATTAAATTGGCTTAAGTTAATAAGTTTATATATATACAATTATATCAGACAAGTAATCTAAACCAAATTAGAAGCTAGTTTTTTAAACTGCTGATGAAATTAATGGGGTTTACCCTCTATATATTTGTGGCCACCAGCTTAAAATGTTTCTTATGTCCTTGACACACGTGAAAACAGAGAAGGGGTGGGGGGTGATTGATTGCTCTTTCTTTTAAAAATTGGAAGATTACTAGAGATGAAGAAAGAGTACAAGGGGAAGAGATTTTCCCATTGTAAAGAACTGCTTTCGACAGATGATCCTAGTGAAGTCCTCCAACATAAAAGCAGTAATCTTAGAGAGCTAAAGGCCTCTAATTTCATCAGTCTTGGATTCCAATCAGTGAGAGAGAATCAGATTGTGTCTCAGGAGGCTGGTTTAGTTTAAATCATAACCCCTTAGTGATTTTCTTTCTTTTTTTAATCATCTTGTGCTATGATCTTTGTCTATTCTTTTCACAAACACCAAATGGGATGGGCTTGTAGAAAATAACAAGGATATATATGACTGTCATAATCTTTCAAGATTTGTGTTGCACCTGATTGACCTGGATTACGCCTGGAGCAGCCATAGATGTTAATCATAACTCAACTTTCTAGTGGAGGAGACCAAGGGTGGGGAGGAATTTTCACTTCTTAGATGGAAAGGAGAAACCCGTTCCCTTCACAGATTCTGTGGGTAGTTTTCCTTATCTGTTTCGCTAAAATTTAGTGCATGTATCCGCCAAGAGAAGATGCCTTATCCTAAAACGAATGGTCTTCTTCTCAAGATGTACAGAACAGAACCGAACCAAACCAACGCAAATTAAGCCTTGTGTCCCACTTAGGTGGGGTCAACTATATGAATCATTTTCACAATTCCACGGTCATGGGCAAGGTTGTGAATCTCGCTTTGTATGGGGCCATACCAGCCATACATTCTGTTTAAGAAAACAAAAAAGTTCCACGAACACCCAATTTCATCTTGTCTACTTTTCTGGCTTGTCTTGGGCAATTCGTGATGTACAAGGACGTTTTGGCATGTTTCATATTATATCAGTTTTCTGCCTGTACATTGAAAGCAGGGGCAAGTAATGAAGATTGAGTGCTCTAACTGACATAGGACCTGTAGCTTTTTACTCAATTGAATCAGATACTGATGAACTTATGAAGATCATGAGTAAGAATGGGTGATGTAGAGTATAAGAGCTCAAGGAAGGCTAAATACAAAGAAGCAATGATATTTAGACATTGGCATGATTTCATAGAGAAACTGATAAGAATTTTATATAATTATGTTTCTAGTATTATTAGAGTATTATTTTATGATTATTTTTATGTTTTGTAAGATTTTTAGGTCAAAGGTATTTTGGTAATTTTCATTATTGTTGTCATGGGCTGTAGGGGTCGCCCATGGGTCGTCTTGCGGATCAAGTTATTTGATTGGGTTTTATTTATGCTTCTTATTTAGAAGTCAAATATGTTATAATAGTTTTCTTTTTTGATTGTAGTTGGTTTAAGAAGTCTTCTAATTCTATATAAAGTCATGTAATGATTATAATTCAATAGAGTTGATATTTTAAAGAATTTTTCAGAGCTTTTGAAGCTTCTTGTGGATTGTGTGATGCAACCCTAACCCTAGGTGTGATGCCTATGGGATTCTAGGAGTGATTTCTAGATCTATCTTCTTCTTTTCTTTTTCTTTTTTCTTTCTTTATTCAATTCCTGCAGCCTGTTCACAGCACCGTAAACAGCCCCTAGACAGTGTAAAATCAGCCCCAAAAGCCTACTGTTGTGGCTGTCCCTAATCGTCCTACATCAGTTTTGGTATCAGAGCTTAAGGTTTCGCCACTATGTTCTTACAAAGTGGGAGATCCTGTGTGCCACAATATGTTATACCCCATAACAAAGAAGTTCCAGATTTTGAAGTAAGAGATGATCCTATGGTGTTCTCTAACTGGCTTATTTCAATTGAGGAATATTTTGATTGCTATGATTGGACAGATGATTGAAAAGTGAGATTTGTCAAGTTGAAACTTGTAGGTTTGGCATAATTTTGGTGGTATCGTGCTGAAGAATATAGAAGAAGATTGGAATTGCCACCAATAAACACATGGCAAGAGATGAAAGCTAAGCTTCAAGAGAAGTATATACCTTCAAATAATCTTGTTGAGTCATGTGAGCAACTTGTTTATTCAAGACATGGCAACACTTTCTTTGAAGAATATATGCAAAGACTTGAGGCACTTGACACTCGAAATCGAGTTGTGAAAGAATCATGCCAAAGACTTGCTAGGTTTAAACCTGCATTAAGCCCTATTATTAGGCAAGAAGTGTCACATCAGTCAAAATATGACATGGAGTACACACAAGAAGTCGTGCCAAAGTTGAAAGCTAGAGTTAAAGATCAAAAGCTTGTGCAATTAAAGCTACAAGTGAAGGAGAATAATCGAAACCTACACAAGGTGAAAGATAACCAAATTTTGAAGGATAACGAGGCTCTTACTAATGATCCAAAAGCACCCCAAGATGATCTAGTTATTACTAGAGTCCAAAGCGAGGAATTGGATGCTATGAAAGCTGTCGGGACTGAAGAATTGAAGCAACCAACTATTATTGCTGAGCAAAATATGCCTTTAAAGCATATGTCGGAGTTAGAAGAGGATTGCAAAATTGAATTGCCAAACGACATTTTCGTTGAGAAATTGAGAAAAAGATTGAGAATATGGAATCCATGTCTGTTGATGCAAATTGGAGCATTCAAATTTGTTGTAAGCACTATATTACAAAGCCAAAAAAGAATGGAATGGATGATGGGGCAACTCAACACTCTGATCAATTCAAGGGTTCATCTTCTACTTCAATTGATTTTGTCATTCCAGATAAATTTAGCTTTAGAGTTGAAAATATCTTGTTGCTTTCATTGCTACCTCCAATGAAGAAGAAACGCTGTTGCCAACTTAAAGATTTTAATGTGAAGCCGTGGATGTGAATTCTTATACTCCAATACTTTAAAACTCGAGATCGAGTTTTTTCCAACCAAGAGAGAATGATGCAAAGTATAAAAAGCTCAAGGAAGGCTAAATTCAAAGAAGTAATCATATTTGGACATTGGCATGATTTCACAGAGAAATTGATAGGAATTTTATATAATTATGTTTCTAGTATTATTAGAGTGTTATTTATGTTTATTTCTTTGTTTTGTAGGATTTTTAGGTTAAAGGTATTTTGGTAATTTTCATTATTGTTGTCATGGGGTCGCCCATGGATCGTCTTGTGGGTCAAGTTATTTAATTGAGTTTAATTTATGTTTCTTAGTTGGTTTTAAATTAGTTTTGGAGGTCTAAGATATTATAGTAGTTTCTTTTTTCAGCAATGCTAGGTGGTCACAAATTCTATGGCTCAAATGGCCCGAAACTGTCAAAACGACGTCGTTTTGGGTGCAAAACGACGCAAAATGGCGTCGTTTTGGCAGTTTCGGGCCATTTGAGCCACAGAATTTGTGGCCCTCAAACATTTTTCTTCTTTTTTTGGTTCTAGTTGGCTTAGGAAGTCTCCTAGTCTATAAAACCCTAGGTGTAATGCCTAAAGGATTTTAGGAGTGATTTCTAGACCTATCTTCTTCTTCTCCTTTATTTCTTTCTTAAATTTCAGCACTTTCGCAGTCCCAGAAAAGCCCTTACAGCGCTGTCCGTATTTGTCCTGCATCAATGGGGTTTTAGCCTCATATCTCGAGCTTCTCTTTTCTTGCCTTTCAAACCTTTTAGCATCTATTTCTGTTTCTTTGTTTTGTGAAATCCTCATGAAATAACCACAACTATACTAAATCCTCTTGATTATTATTTTTTAGTGGTATTGCTATTTATTTTTACTACCTCTTCGAATATTTCAGGTTCATGAAAATGCTTATTTTAGTGATTTCCATCACTGCTTTTCTCTTCCATCAAATTATTCAGGTGAGAATGCACCTGGCAAAATCAATTTTTTCTTCATATAAACAATTGTCTAACATTATTTTTTATAGTTTGTGCTGAATTTTATGATTCTTGATTCGATTTGATTCATGACTCACTCAATTAGGATTTTGATGCATGATACGATCCTTGAATTGACAACTATAATGCAATACAACAGGGACTACTGATGCACTTGTGGAAGCAAGAATAGCTGGAATTAATGTTATCATTGGAAGGTGAGCTATCTAGGTTATTTTTTTGTTCTCTGATTATTATATTTCCTATCTTCTACTGGTCTTAATTTTTTGTGCTTTGAATCACGTGGGAGAAAGGCAAGGGCAGTCATGCAATTCTGTTTGCAAGTCAAATGGGCAGTCATGTGTTCCCAACAAACTGTCAATTCTTAATCAATGTGAAATGTAAGCTTTATCTTTCATGCATTTTTCTGCATCAGTTTTTTATTTGGTTATGAATATGCTGATTTTATAGCTCACCATGCTTATTGTTCTTTATGGCTGTGATTTTGGTTCTGGCTTCTTGGGTTCAATCTACATTAACTAAACTGAGCAACTTGTGTGAAAACATACTTGTGTTGGTTTTTATATGGTGAATTGCATTTCTTTTTCAATTTTCGTGTCTTATTTACCTAATCTTGGACAATAATCACATGCAAATTGTTGTATAATTGCCAAATGTACGCCATTTCTTTGTTTTCATTTGTTTCTCTTTTGCAAAAATAAAAAATATTTAAGGGGCATATGGAAGTCCACAGGGGAATGAAAGTATTCTATCTGTTTCATATAGCATTCTATATTATTTATGTTTCTTGTAATATTTAGAAGGATTCTCCATTTATACATTTAGCCCAAAAAAAAAAAAAGAAAAAACTTTTTTGGGATCATTTATGCAATTATCATGAAATAACATTTCAGTTCTGTTGTTATTTGTGGTGATTTCTTCATCTCTCGTTATGATGGGGTGGGTGTTATCAGATGCTTTGAAAGAACCTTCCTATTTCTTTAATTGATCTAAAATTTCAATTATTTTCTTAATGGATGAAATCCCTTGGAACAAATGTATCCTTGGGGTGTGGACAATAGAGGATTCATTCGTGAACAATGATGAGCATATATCAATGTAGCTTACATTGAGAACTTTGATGTCCATTCCCACGCCTGCTGCTTTTTCCTGCAGTGTTGTTGCTTTGATATGTCTGCAAAGTTTATTATTATTGTTGTTTTTGTTTTTGTTTATATGTTTTGTTGCAAATAGTATGCAGAAATATATGAGCTGCAAAGGAGCATGTTTGGCAAGCATTGGAGCAGACCAACCCGCTGAAGTTGTCGATGATGCACCTAAAGATCTGGTACTTGTGCTCTTTTTGCAATTGAGTTTTGTAATTAAGCATACCATTTCCAAAATTGTCATCTAATATAAATGATAATACCAGCCTTATTATATCATACATGTGAATTCTAATTGATTTCTTTTAAAATTTGCAAATCGATAAAGCTGTTTTAGAATTTTCTTTAACTGTAGAATTGGGTTATAGAGAATGATTTTAGTTTTGGCTATACTATAATTCTAAATTCTGTTTTCACATTACAATTGGATACAATCGTAATATGGTAATATTGAGTTTAAGAAATATTTTTCATGGAAAAAAAAAAAAAAAATCTTAGGATAACTAGTGAGAAGCCCATGAGTGTATCACAAAACAAGAAAATTAAAATAATTATGTATGTGAGATTAAACCTGACTGAATTATTATTTGCCTATTTGTATCCAGAATCCAGGAGCGTGCTTGTACACTCGAACACAATCAATGCTTTCTTGTGATGGTTCACATCGGCATACAAGGAGGCTTTGCCCCTGTGCGTAGTTTCATAATTTGGTAAGTTTTCTCTTGTACACGCCCCCAACATCAGTTCTGGGAATGGTCTATTTCAATTATTGTTTGGTAAAAAATGGTGAAATCCCATTACTCAATAAAGAAGGCATACAAGAATCCATGACAGAATCTTTGCACCTTACTGATATGCAGATTGCACCACTAAGGCTACAAACTTGAGAGAGGTGGAGCTTTTCAAAACCATACCGGCTCTTTGTTGTAGAAGAGCTATTGAAGCGGGTTTGAAATTGAGGCAGATATTTATATATTGCTTGTATCTATATTATTAATTCATTTTTAAAAGAGAAAATGCAGCCCAAGGGTATATGCACTTACCACTATAGAAGAGTCTGTAGCATAGAAGAGAGAGTTAACAGCCTGTTGAACTGTAGCATAGAAGAGAGTTAACAGCCTGTTGAACCATCTTGAATGCAAAAAAATGGTTTAAAGGACAACATGAATAAACTGTTTGAGAATGACCCTAACTGTTTTTTAAAAAATGGCTTGAATTGATCTTTTATGTGATTCATGTATCTATTTCTTCGAAGGTGGATATTATTACGTATATGCCAACTTTAATATTTGTCCATTAGCTAGTAAAAGAAAAATCATATGTGTCGCAGATTAAATTTAAATAATGAATGTTGTGAAAGAGTTAAATTTTGATTAAGTTGACCAAATGAGAAATTGCCTATGGAAACATGAAAATTCAGCCAAGTGTGGAGAGTGAATTTTCACTATTTAATTGAAATTTGAATTAAACTCATTGGGTCGTGTCCACCCATAGGTGGACAAATCTCAGAATGTGTGGGTGGTTTGCACTATAGAGGATATGTGTTATTTTGAATCCATTTTGGTCTGACATTTTGCCTTTGTTTGGATCTATATAATAAATCATCTTTTTTTTTTTTTTTTTTTTTTTTTTTCATCACATCTTTTCTTTTTTTTTTTTTTTTTTTAAAAAAAAAAAAAAGTTTTTTTTTTTAGGACACCCCAAACCAACCCTTAATCTAGTCATTAAAGCTCAAGTTTCAACAAAATTTAAATTCTAAATTCGTCTATTTAACCAAATAAAATAAATATGATCTAGTAATTTTTTTCTTTATTGTATATTAAATATTTAGATCTTTTTATATATTCTTTGAATTTAGAATGTTAATAAAATTAAATGGTAAAATTAATATGATTTTTGACTAATATTTTAATTTCAATCCTAGATAGAAGTATATATGCATTTTTTTGTCTTATATATATATTTTATAAATGGGCGAGTCGGGTCAAATTGGGTAAAAACTATGGTGTGTGCGATGTGGTTCAGTGTAGTTAAGGGTAAAATTATAAAATAAATCATCAATGATAGGTTGACAAATAATTAAATTGCGATTTGAGTAGTTTCAATTTATTAGTTAATTGAAAAATAATCTTGAACAATTATTAAAGGGTTGTTTGATATGTACTAAATAAGTGTATTTTTTGACTTTTTAGACTAAAAAGTTGAGGAAAAAAATATGGTTGCTTAGGATAATTTTTTGACTTTTTACAAAAAAAATGTATTAAAAAGTTGTATAATTTAATATATAGGAGAAAGAAGAGAAGAATAGGCAGGCCTTAAAGCAGAGTAGTGGCCAGACTAGTGAAAATGTTATGCTTGCCTCATTTTGGGTATTGAATTGGACAGTGATGTTCGGCCCATAGAGGTCCACCACGGGTCTCATTTTGGTAATCGGAACTGTTCAATGTGTAGAACTCGTCGAGTACTATATATTTATAAAAAATCACGTTAATCAGATATCGATAGCTATTTGATCGGATTAGTTTTTTGTCAACCGTTAACTATAACACCATTTTTTTTTATATACAAAACTGATTTGATTATATAGTTAACGATATCCGATCAACGTGATTTTTTACAAATATATAGTACTCGACGAGTTCTACACATTGAACGGTTCAGATTATCAAAAAGGGATCCGTGATAGGCCCCCACGAGCCAAACGGTACCGTCCTTAAGTGTGCCTCCGCCTGTGTAATTTACTCTCACCAACGTCAGGTAAAGGCAACTCACGTCAGAGTGAGTTGTACATTTTTTTGTGTAAAAATAATTTTTTTATAATTTTTTTGGTAAATATTGATAATTTTTTAACATTTTTAATAACTTTTTAATTTTTTTATCTTTTTTTAAAGATGCTAAACCAAACCTAAATATTTGCATAATATATAACATTAATTTATTTTATATAATATTTTTTATATATATAATACTAATTTGTAATAAATTTCACATCTTAAATATATTTTTCACTCTCATTTAAAAAAAATATTTTTTATTGATTTTTTATTTAATATTTCATTAAAGATAAAATAATATATATTTATTATATCAGGACAATTTTGAAAGTAAATTATATATTTCAAATCGTGGATGAAACTAATCTTAATGGGGCCAAATTTGTTGTGGGTTTGTGCAAATAAAATTACCCTAATTGACGGACACGATATACCGTAGAGTTTCCCGTTATTGATAACCGACTTAGTGCGTACGGTATACGCTATAATTTCCCGCCAATTGATAACCGACTTACAGAGTCGGTGGGGAGAACATTATATATATATATATGTATATACCCTAGAATTAGAATTGATCGTCCTCTCTTTCACTCTTCTCTCTCCCTTTTCGTCGCTCACATCTCTTCAAAGCTCTAGCCGTCGTCGCTGCTCTCCGCCGCCTTCGTTGCCTCCCTCTTGTTCCACCCAGCGCCGCCATTCACGGCCACAGTGAGCCACCGGCGAGGAACCACGCCGCTGCGTCCCCTCCCCTTCATCTCATCTCACATTATCATCCAAATTCAAAAGAATAGATAACTCTTCTACTTTTCTCTACTAATTTTTTGTCTCTCATACACAAACTTAAAAGAATAGATAATTGAAGCTTGCTGCGTTACTTCTGAGGTTTGCTTTCTTGTTCTTCTCTCTCTCTCATTCATCAATTTTGGGTTTCTTCAACTAAATGGACTTTCTGTTCTTTCAATGACAGTGTTACTTTTCTGAGATTTTTTTTTGTGTACTTCTCTTTCTCTCATTCGTTAATTTCTATTTTATTACCATGTTCATTTTGTGTTTTCTTGGTTTTGCCATCTGAAACTGAAGAGTGTTTTCGTTACTTTCTGAGGTTTGTTTGTGTTTTCTTCTCTTACTCCTGCGATTGTTTCCCATTTTGTTTTCTAACCTCCTTCTATTACTTATTTTTCTTTTGTTTTACATGACAACTCAGCTCGTCTTTTGGTTTTGTTTTGAATTTATTTTTCTGCAGATTGGCTGGATATTGAATATGAGTATCAAATGAGTTGATCTTTGATCTTTGATTTTTGTTTTTTTTTTTACTGTAACTTGGCTGGTGGTGGTTTTGTGACTGTAACGTGTGCCAAAATCTTTTTTATTTCCTTTTTTTTCCTCCCATATATACGATTGTCTATCATAATTTTTTATAGTTTATAGTAACTGCTAATCACCCCCTATGGTGAGTTGGCTTTTAATGGCTTTAAAATGAAGTGCCTACCACCCCTTTTGTGAAGAGCTATGACAGAATAATGTTGTAAGTTTTATAGTTGGAGTTTAAATTTGTTTGCTGACATTTTTGGTGGGTTTGGTGTACATTCATAGTGATCAAGAGAGTGGAGTTGAAGGTTGATGCTGCTGTTATTTCTAAAAGAGAAGAAATGTGTCTAGGTCTTCAGAAAAGTAAAGTTTTTCTGCTTATAAAAATTGTATTCTATTTGATGAGATCATTCCAACTTTAGATCCAAAGGTTAAATAGATAAGTTGGACAAGGTGTTGTTGTTGCCTAGACTTTTGGTTCCAAGATAAGTCACCCTCACTAACTAGCTAATGATGAACTGTGAAGTCCACAAGGTAACGTCAGCTCTCAGTTAAATAAAACTAAAAGTATTTTGTTTGTTGTTTTCCTCTCATTTGACATTGCCGTTGCCTAATAAAATGAGCAACCATCATAATGTGAGTAGAATATATAGAACTAGGGATAACAACCATCTGAATACATTCTCTCTATATTTTTGTGTGTGTGAAAAAAGACGTCAAGCTGCATTTTGTCAAGTTGCAGCTGATAATGAACATGGTTATAATTTAAGCTAAATGGTAAAATTGTCAAAAATGCTATTGAGTGTCCCATATTTTGATTGTACACTCTATATAATTATAAGCATTCTATTTGGTGGGACAAATGGTTGTTGGAGGCTACACAGAGACCTGGGATTGAATCATGGAATAGTAAAATAATCAGGGGCAATTAACATTTATATGGTAATGGAAAATAATTAGTGGTTATAATACTAGATTTGTTAACAACCTGACTTCAAATAATTAATTCTCTTTCTCTCTCTAATTATTTATTGCAGAGCTGGAATATCTCACAACATTCTATTTTGTTTTTTTA
Organism: Camellia lanceoleosa; assembly: GCA_025200525.1. Taxonomy (NCBI): domain Eukaryota; kingdom Viridiplantae; phylum Streptophyta; class Magnoliopsida; order Ericales; family Theaceae; genus Camellia; species Camellia lanceoleosa. Next base: position 132,700,374 of record CM045766.1, read on the forward strand.
AATGGATTGTTTTCTTTTGATAAATATATTATTTATTGCTTGATTTTACTCTATCTTTTGATTTCTTTGTTTGACAGGAAATCTTGAGATGACTCTTGGATCTCAATGCTTGAGATTAGTAAAATGGATCTCTCTTTCTTGAAGTCTTTATTGAGACAAAGTTTTATTTCTTTGTAATCAAACTGATAGTTTTAGTTTAGAATTGAGTTTTGCTTATTTTGTTTCGTTTTTTGGTATTTGTTTTTATTTTTATTTCTAATTTATTACTTGATTTTATTTTGTCTTTTGGTTTGTTTGCCAAGAAATCTTGAGATGACTCTTGGATCTCAATGCTTGAGATTAGTCCGTTGTCTCATATTTCTTTGCAATCGTTAGAATTAACTAACCTGTATTTTTTTCGTTTATTTATTATTTATATTTTGTCCTTTTAATTGATAATTTATTACTTGTTTTGATTTTGTCTTTTGGTTTGTTTGTCAGAAAATCTTGAGATGACTCTTGGATCTCAATGCTTGAGATTAGTAAAAACGGACCTCTCTTTCTCGAAATCTCCATTGAGACTAAGTTTCTTTATCAGATTTCTTTGTAATCAAACTTATAGTTTTAATTTAGAATTGAGTTTCACTTATTTTTTATTTTTTGATATATATATTTTTCATTTTAATCGATAATTTATTACTTGATTTTATTTTGTTTTTTGGTTTGTTTGCCAGAAAATCATGAGATGACTCTTGGTTCTCAATGCTTGAGATTAGTAAAAATGGACCTCTCTTTCTCGAAGTCACCATTGAGACTATGTTTCTCAAGCAAATTTCTTTGTAATCAAACTTATAGTTTTACTTTGGAAATATAGTTTTTTATTTTTTATTTTATTTTAATTGATAATTTATTACTTGATTTTATTTTGTCTTTTGGTTTGTTTGCCATGAAATCTTGAGATGACCCTTGGATCTCAATGCTTGAGATTAGTAAAAACGGGTCTCTCTTTCTCAAAGTCCCCATTGAGACTAAGGGGTTGTTTGGGATGTCCTAAATAAGTGTACTTTTTGACTTTTTGGACTAAAAAGTTGAGGAAAAAAATATAATTATTTGGGTTAACTTTTTGACTTTTTATAGAAAAATGTATATTAAAAAATTATATAAATTAGTGTGTAAGGAAAAATTAAGATTGGGAGTTGTGCAGCCGTACTTTTTGACTTTTGGTGAATAATGATAACTTTTTGGCTTTTTAACTTTTTTTCAACTTGCTAAACTTGACCTAAGTGTCTTGCAATCGTTAGAACTAACTGACATGGACAAGCCCATAAAGGTTATAGCCCACCACTTAGGATCCAATACATAATTCAAATACTAAAGTCCATCGTTGCTGGAGCTTGACATGACATCAAGAACCAATGGCACCTAGACACGTGGCAAGTAAAGGACAAGCCACATAAGCAGACAAAGATCCTGCAAAGTTATTGCACTGCACATCAGCCATTAATGAAGGCCCTTACAGCATTTATTGCGATAAGCCCTCCCCGTCGATACAGAACGGCCTCACCATGAACAAAGCAAGTTAGAGCATAAACTTTCGGCCATGGCAAAAGGTCGGAAGGGACAACGAAATGATTACCAGAAGATATAAGCAGACGTTGAAGACAAGAAGAAAGTTAAGCTTTTTATCTCTAATCTCCCTATATTCCATCTCTCTTTCTAACTTGCTCGTCGGAGGGTTCGCTGGGGGACTTCCCGTTCCTCGTTGAACTCTTGTGCAGGTTCCACTGTGGGCTTGGTCATTCGGATACAGGTTTGAGGAGCGTGGATCAGTCCGACCCGTTCCACCTGCAACGAACTGTTTCATCAGTTGGTATTGTCTGTGGGAAATCTCTTACTCCGCGTGCCAGTTGTGCTCATTGTCGCCGGAGGCCTTTTTCCCAATAACCCCTTTCTACCACCTGCGAAGGTGGATGGTCACAACTAGATCCATGGCTTCCCACCCCAATGTTCCCAACCACCAAGCCGACCCTCCCAATCCAAACAACCTACCACAGTACTTTACCAAGCTCACCAACAGTATTAATCGCCTGTCCAAGCAGAACCAAGCTTTGATTAATGCTCTACTCTAAAGAAACCTTCCCATGCCCCCTCCACCACCTCTAGATATTCCACCCAACCAAGAACGAGCCCCGAGCCATACTATCCAGCAGCCCTATCCACCAAACTTGGAAGGCTTGCGACCCCCTCTCCAAGATATAAATCCGCCACCCCGGGCCCCGTATCCATCGGTCCAGGCACCAACCCCTGAAGGAGAGGCCAGCAGCGTCCAGCCTCCGTTGCCTTCCGGTGGTGACAACATTCCTCTTTGGGATGCAGAACACCGAGCCATGAAGCTCCAGCTCCAAGGAGTCATGCAGAACATACAGCATAAATCATCTACCACAGCTAACTCTCCATTCGTTGCTTCCATCAGGGACAAACCTCTACCCTCCAAGTTCAAGATGCCTACAATTGACTCTTTCGACAATACATCGGACCCAGTCGATCACTTAGAGACCTACAGAACCCTCATGATCCTCCATGCATTCCCCGATGAAATCATGTGTCGGGCTTTCCCGGTAATACTCAAGGGGTCGGCTCGACTCTGGTTTAGTCAACTGTCAGCAGACTCTGTTTCCACTTTTCAGCACCTCAGTGACTCCTTTCTCAGCCATTTCATTGGAGCCCAGCGCCAATGGCGTCCGGCAACTCAACTCCTCAATATCCGTCAGACTGAGGGGGAGTCGCTATGCAGCTTTGTCACCCGCTTCAACACCGAAGCCCTGCAAGTGGCAAAAAACGATGACAAGGTCATCCTCACGGCGTTCATGGCCGGCCTACGATCATTTGATTTCATTTTCTCCCTCTTCAAAAATCCCCTGACCTCCATGGCAACCCTATTTTCTAAAGCCCAAAAATACACGAACGTCGAAGATTCCCTAGCCACTCGCCAAGATCCTACAGCCAAAAACCCGACCCCCAGAGAGAAGAGAAAGGACTTAGAAACCAGAAACACCCAGTACAATAACCAAACACCTCAGTATACCGACCGACCCCCCCGAGCAGACCGGTCGGCACCAACCCGACCGCCCGGCCGGTTTGAACGATACACACCCCTCAATTCTCCCATGGAACAAGTCCTCAATCAGATCCAGCGAGACTACCTCCCCCAACCATCACGATCTCCTTCTAATTGGTGAGACCAGTCCAAATATTGCCGTTTTCACCAGGACCACGACCATAATACCGAGGGGCTATGAAACACGGACACCTTGGAGAAGGCTACGTATTAGTGTCGGACACGTGTCAGACACGGACACGCGGTAGACACGTGTCTGACACGCAGTGAAAGGTGTCCCCTTTTTGTTTTTGAATTTTTTGTCACCGGACACGTTCTGGACACGCTTGGGGACACCTTTGGGACACGGCTGGGTAAATTTCATAATTTATGAAAATTCTGTGGGGTCAATTTGTAAATAACAAAACCAGAACAAATTGTTGAACCCTAGATTCGAAAGAACAGAGAGAACAGAAGATAGAAAAAGAGAGAGAGAGAGAGGCTCACCACACCTGGTAGCTCTTCGCATGTCGGTGGTCGCTGTTCTTGCAGTTATCCAAGGTATGACTTCCATCTTCTTCTGCGATCTTTTTCTTCTTCAACAATTTTCTTCTTCAATCTTCCTCTTATTCTTCTTCGATCTTCTTCTTCTTCTCCGATCTTCTCTTCGTCTCTCTCAGTCGCTCTCTCTCTCTCTCTCTCTTACTCTCAGTCTCTCTCAGACACTCTCTCTTTGTCTCTCTCAGTCTCTCTTTTATCTTGTTTTGTTTTTTTATTTTTTTATTTTATACGGTTGATTTGTCTCTCTCTCTCTCACTTTTATTTTTTTTTCCAATTTTATTTTATTTTTTCTTTTCTGTCTTTTATATGGTTGACTTCATTATTTTATTTATTTATTTATTTTTGATTACTAATCAATGATTAATTTTGTTAATTTTAATGATATGTTTTTATTAATTTCCTTATAATAATTTTTTTAATAATTTTATGACATATATAAATAAAATTAATTATATATATTGAACGTATCCCCAGTGTGTCGTGTCCCCTATTTTTTGAAAATTTGCGTTTTCACGTGTTCGTGTCATGTCCCGTGTCCGTGTCCGTGTTTCATAGCCAAGGGGTGTGTTAACCTCAAAGATCAGGTCGAGGGCTTGATACGTCAGGGACGTCTCAACTGATTCATGGAAACTCGCCCTCAGCAGAGACAAAAGACTGAACCCATCAGAAATAACCGTCGGCGCACCGTTCCCCGACAACCAGTATAACCTAACCAAGGTCATGATCGCCCTCCACAGCAACCTCGGGCGCAAGGTAACCCCGCCCCACCCGTTGGAGAAATCAAAGTTATTTCTGGCGGGCTTGCTTGTGGAGGACCATCCCGCTCGGCTCAGCGGGCAGAACTTAGAAAAATAAGACAGGGTTTAGACAAAAAAGTTGCCACATTGGACCGACCCTCCAAATAGCCTAAGCAGTGGACGGAGCCTATTACCTTTACGGACGCCGACTGCACAGGCATCCGTTACCCCCATGACGACCCTTTCGTCATTTCTGCCCTCTTCTCCAATTATAAGGTCAGACGGGTACTCGTCGACAACGGCAGTTCTTCAGACATCATCTTCCTAAATTGCTTCTGCCAGCTCAAGATCGGGAAAGAAAGTCTGTCCCCTCTCCAAATCCCATTAGTCCTTTTTACTGGAGATCGAGTGACCTCTATCGGCTCCATCGATCTTCCCATCAAAATCGGGGAATACCCACGACAGACCACCAAGTTACTCACCTTCCTCGTCGTCGACTGTCCCTCTGCCTACAACATCATCCTTGACCGCACCGCCCTAAATGCTTTCCAAGCTATCACGTCTACTTTCTATCTTGCCGTCAAGTTCCCCACCGACTTGGGAGTCGGCACAGTAAGAGGAAAGCACATCGTGGCCAGGAAATGTTACGTCGCCTCACTTAAAGAGGTCAAGCTAAAGGAGGCTATGATCATTGAAGGGCTCGACGTCAGAGACGAGAACGAGCTAGTCAGAAGGGAACCAGTGGAAGAGCTTGCTGAGGTCCCCATCGACCCCACCAACTCGACAAAAACTGCCAAAATCGGCAGCCAACTATCCTTCCAAGCAAAGGCCGACCTTACAGCCCTCCTGATTGAGCACAATGACATATTTGCCTGGACCCACTCCGACATGCCGGGTATTGACCCCTCCTTCATAACCCATCGTCTCAGCATTGAGCCCCACTTCCGATCCTTCCGCCAGAAGCAGCGCATCTTTCATCCGGAGCGCAACACTCTTATCGCCTCTGAAGTAGATAAGCTCATTGAGGCACAGTTTATCAAAAATGTGGACTACCCCAGATGGCTGTCAAATGTGGTCTTGGTTCTTAAAAACAACGGTAAATGGCGACTCTGTGTCGACTACTCAGACCTTAACCGAGCTTGCCCCAAAGACAGTTATCCCCTTCCTCGTATAGATCTGCTCATTGACGCCACAACCGGCCATCAAATGCTCAGCTTCATGGACGCCTTCTCTGGATACAACCAAATTCTGATGCACCCGTCTGACCGGGAGCACACCTCCTTCATCACCGACCGGGGGACCTACCATTATTGTGTCATGTTGTTTGGGTTGAAAAATGCTGGGGTCACTTACCAACGGTTGGTCAACACCATCTTTCATCACCAGATAGGCCGGAACATGGACGTATATGTTGACGACATGTTAGTCAAGAGCAAGCTCTCCGCTGATCATCTGGCTGATTTGCAAGAGACCTTCGGTACCCTACGAAAGTATCAAATGAAACTCAATTCGGAGAAATACGCCTTCGGCGTAGGATCTGGGAAATTCTTGGGTTTTATGGTCAGTCAATGAGGCATCGAAGCTAACCCCGAAAAGATCAAGGCCTTGATAGAAATGCAGTCGCCCAGAACAGTTAAAGAGGTTCAGAGGCTTACTGGCAGAGTCGCCGCCCTCAACCGCTTCATTTCCCGCGCAACGGACAAGTGCCTCCCCTTCTTTAAAGTTCTTCGACAAACTTTTGAGTGGACGGCAGAATCCGAAGAGGCCTTTCAGCAGTTGAAGCAGTCATGGCCAACCCCTCTTAGTTTCTCAAGCAATCACGGGTGAACCCCTTTTCCTCTATTTAGTTGTGTCAAACACTGCAGTTAGTGTAGCACTCATCAGGAAAGACAGCTTTGTCCAACGATCGGTCTGCTACATCAGTCGGGCTCTCAAGGGAGCAGAACAGAACTACCCCTTGCTTGGAAAAATGGCCTTAGCCTTGGTCATAGCCTCAAGGCGACTCCGATCTTACTTCCAAGCCCACCCCATTGTTGTCCTCACTGACCAACCGTTGAAGAAAATAGTGAAATAACCAGAGTTGTCTGGCCGACTTATGCAATGGTCAGTCAAGCTCAGCTAGTTTGACATCTCCTACAGACCTCGAACGGCGATCAAAGGATAGGATGTCGCTGATTTTATCCTAGAATTCACTAATCCCACTCCGACCACGGCCTCACCACCTCCGTGACCCCAGACTGAGGCAGAAGACCCCCCACTCTTAGACCCTCAACGTCGATGGATCATCTCGCAAAGAAGGCAGTGGGGCTGGTCTTATCCTCACCGCCCCCGAGGGTGGTTACTTCAAATGTGCTCTCCGTTTCTTGTTCGACGCAAGCAATAATGAGGCTGAATATGAGGCATTGATAGCAGGTCTCCGCCTAGCCAAAGACATTGGTGTTAGCCATTTCCAAGTATTTAGCGATTCCCAGCTCATTATCGGACAAATCACGGGGGAATTCGATGCCAAGGAAGACACAATGCGGGCTTACAAGGATATTGCACTCCCTCTTGCTCACCTCTTCAACATTTTCCACATCAAGCACATCTCGCGGCCAGAAAACTCCAAGGCAGATGAGATGGCTCAATTAGCTTCTGCCAACCAGTCAGACCTCAGTCACGGTGTCTGCCTTGAGTACCTGGCCCACCCCGCCATTTCCCCAAACCAGCAGCAAGTCCACTTCTTTCAAAATGAACCTATTCCATGGGCGGCCGACATCTTTCTATTTCTGACAACGGGGGAACTACCAGACGACAAACAGCAGGCAGCAAAAGTCAGGGCCCGGTCATCCAACTACATTCTTATCAGTGGTCTCTTGTACAAACGTGGTTTTTCACGCCCATACCTGAGATGCCTCAATCCTGATTAAGCGACCTACATGATGAGAGAAGTCCATGAGGGTGTATGTGGCAATCATTCGGGTGCTAGATCACTAGCCCACAAAATACTCCGCACTGGTTACTTCTGGCCTACTCTCAACTACGATGCTGCTGAATTCGTGCTTAAATGTGATAAGTGCCAACGCTTCGCCAACATCCTTCATGCTCCTCCTATAGAGTTGATCACACTTTGCAGCCCTTACCTATTCGCCAAATAGGGAATCGACCTAGTTGGCCCATTACCCACCGGCTGGGGCCAAACCAAATTCGCAATTGTCACCATTGATTACTTTACTAAATGGGTGGAGGCGGAACCCCTTGCCACAATTACTGAGCGGAACACAACCAGATTCATCTGGCAGTCGATCGTGTGACAATTTGGCATCCCTCAAGCCATCATCTCCGACAACGGCAAACAATTTGCCAATGCCAAATTTAGGAAATTCTGTGCAGAACTTTAAATCCAACCATGTTTCTCTTCCCCAGTTCATCTCCAAGCCAATGGCCAAGTTGAGGTTACCAACCGTTCTCTTCTGAAGATCATCAAAACTAAGCTGGAAGCTGCTAAGGGACTCTGGGTTGAGGAATTACCAAATGTACTCTGGGCGTACTGTACTATAGCCCGAACCCCCACTAGGGAGACCCCTTTTCGCTTAACATACGGCACTGAGGCGGTCATCCCAGTGGAAATCGGTCTGCCTACCCCGAGGATTCTGCACCCAAATCCAAAACTCACTGAAGAACTGCGTCGAGCCGACCTAGACCTGATTGAAGAGCTCCGAGAGACCACTGCTGTCAAACAGGCCTCATATCAATAGAAAATGAGAACTCACTACAACCGCAAAGTCCGACCGAGGGAGTTCGCTGTGGGAGACCTTGTTTTGCACGAAGCAACTCTTGCCACCAAAAATCCGGCTGAGGGCAAGTTGGCAGCTAAGTGGGAGGGACCTTACATTGTTAAAGCCAGACCTTGTCTGAGTACTTACCGACTTCAGGACATGGACGGCCTAGACCTCCCCCATCCATGGAACGCCGAGCACTTGAAGCGTTATTTTCAATAAAAACTGTATCTTTTGTATTGATCAATTGCTATATTTCCTTTTTGACAATCTACGCACTTGAATGTTTTTGTTCTTCTCTCACATGATGTAAGTTTCTGATCAAATGGGCTACACTTTAAATGACAACAATTTTATATCTCAGTTATCTGTGTGGTATTTCAATAACGTCTTGATTGCAGCCTCAGCCAGGCTGAGCATGAAGAGCTCAGCCAGACTGAGTTACTTAAAGCCTCAGCTAGACTGAGCATGAAAAGTCTTAGCCAGACTGAGCTACTCAAGACCTCAGCCAGACTGAGCATGAAGAGCTCGGCCAGTCTGAGTTACTTGAAGACTCAGCCAGACCGCGTTAATCATGGCTCAACCCAAACTGAGCACGAATGAAGCGCTCGGCCAAGGCCACTATTGCAACTTCATGATTGTGGCATAGTTGCCATACTTAGTCAAATTCCAGGTCCACGTTTTTACGTCTTTTCACATTCTTTACATTTTTTAACTTACATGTCCCAACCTAACCTATCATTTATCAACACTCTTACAACATGATTTAAAACCTCACATTTTAGGACCTTTGCAGTTCAACGTTTTCCAAGTCAGATTGGCTCCCTGCTGGGTCGTGATTCGCAACTTTACGTTTTTAACATTCTCACATTTTAAACTTCACTTTGCTTTGTGGTTTTCTTACATTTTCAACTTCACTATGATTTATACACAAAGCCCTATGTAAGTCACCATTCATTCTTTGCAGATCCACAAACAATAAAGACAATAGCATAAAAACACAAACACAACTCATAATTTTATTCATTCACAAACTTATACATAAGTTTACTACAGCAATTACAAAAAAAAAAAAAAAAAAAAAAACAACAAACAAAAACAACAAAAACCAAAACTTTTATTTACAAATTTTGTTCACACCAGTCACTCATCTTCACTTGAGACAAGCTCCTCTTTGTCCACGCCCTCGTTTAGGGGGGTTTGGGCCACGTCGTCCTCATCTATCTTTACATTGCTGAAGTCCAAGTCTGGGAACAGCTTTTCTGCTTTGCGTTTAAACATCTTCCAACCGCTGTCCCAGAACTCAGCCATCTCATGTTTCTAGAAGTCTGACCGCTGGAAACTCTGAATCACTTCTTTTTCACTCCTGTTCCCAACGGTCGCTCCCGATGGGCCAGCCCCCTCAGACCCTTCTCTTGCCAAGTTGCTGGCGATCGCGGCATCGATAGCCATCTGGAAGTCAGCAGACCCCTTGAACTGCTCTACTGCTGCGACACATAAGTCGGGGTATGCTGCCCTCTCAGAGGCTAACTTGGTCTTTTCTTCCTTCAGAGCTTTCTCTAACCCCGTCTTCTCCTCCATTGACTTGGCCCGCTCGTCTGCCAATGTTCTCTCCAGCTCAGCGATCTTCTGATCCGTTTCTTCTTTTTCTTTGATCGACTGAGCACGAAGATCTTCGTTGCAGATCATAGTCGCATCTCACCGTTCGTTGGCGACGGTGCAGGCTTTCTGGGCCTCTTCCAGCTTCTTCTACTCGCCAGCCAGTTGGAACTCGAGCGACACCACCTTGCGGCATTCCGTCTCCAGCTCTAACTTGGTCGCGAGCAGCTCAACCTGGGAACGGTCGGCAACATTGCTCTGCACCATCGCTAACACCTCTATTTTCTTTGCCTTCTGGGCCTCTTCTAGCCCCCTGGCACACGCACTTTGCGCAGCCTTCCTCCAGCCTACGCTCTCCTTCTTCAAATTTTCAAGTTGGGCCTCCACCTCCCCCAACTTTGCCTGCAGTGGCCTCAATTCACCTCTTGCAGCCGCCGCCTTGTTTAGTAGGGCCCCTGCTAAGGCGGTCACCTCCATTTGGGCAGAGCACAACCCCCTTAGCAGCTCAGCCTCAGTGAAACTGGCCAGCGATCGCACGGCTGCGTCTTCCACTACTCCCAAAAGGCGATCTGCAGCTGTCCTGGCTGGGCCTCCTTCTCCCTCCAGTCGCCCAGACACTGCTGGAGCATGGTAGATGGCAGTCTTCAACTTGACCCCCTTTCCCTCTCCTTGGGGCGCAGGACCCCCCTTTGGCTGTTGTTCTCCTCCCTCCTTAGGGCCGGATGCCCCACCTTCCACTTGTTTTTCAGGGCCAGTCGCCCCACTCTCCATCCTTTATGCTGCTTTCCCCAACTCCACTTCGGGGGTCTCCTCTGCTGTTACCTTCTTCCTCCTCTTCAAGGGGGGCTCCTCCACACTCTCCCTCACCCTCTTATTCTTCTTCAACAAAGTCTCCTCTTTTTTGTTCCTCTCCTTCAGAGGATCCACTGGGGGCGGTTGTGGCTCAAAGCCGCCCAGATCCTTCTCCCCCAGTGGCTTAGGGCGCGGTCGGATTCGCTCTCTCACGATCGGCCTCGGAGCAAGCCCCAGTTGTGTCTCCTTATATTTGTTCGCTCGGGCGAACAATCTCCTTTCCTCCTCTTCCTCCTCCTCCTTTGCTTTCCGTTGCCTCTCTAACTTCGCCCTTGCCGGATTCTCCCCCAACGGTTGCGGCCCCAAGTTTACAGCAAACAACGTTGAAGGCAGGACCAGCTCTTCCCACCTCACTCCCTTCTCTTCTCTCTATTCTCTCACCCTCTTCACTCGGTCCTTGGCCGCTTTGTCCAACTTGGGCTCAACTGATTTAGTGGGCACCTTCCACGTTGTGCAAACTCCTGCCCCACCGTTCGCCGTCACAAAGAACCATCTCGGCCTCCACCCCTTCACCGAAGATGGAAGACCCGCCACCAGACCTCGCCCCGCCACTGCTTACAGCATCACCCAAGTCTCCTGCTGATCGGAGGCCTTGTAGCAGGAGAAGAACTCCTCTACTGTCATTGTCATTCCTCCGGTTGCTTATTGCCAGGATCTCGCGCGCGCCATCAGTATTTTCCAGGCATTCGGCATCAACTGCCCTGGCGCCACTTCCAGCTTATTCAACACGTCCACCACGACCTGAGGGAGGGGTAGCCTCAACCCTGCTCGCAATGCTTCTTCGTAGAGGCTGAATTCGTCTGGTCACACATTTGATGCCCTCTCCTTGGATGTGGGCAGCCTCAGCCCTACCTCCGCGGGGATTTGGTACTTCTTCCTTATTCCCTCCAACTCCTCTGCTGTCAGTACGGATCTGTCCGGTTTGGTGTGCCAATGGTCTGGTTCCACCTGACTAATAGGTCTCGCGGCCGAAATTATTGTCCTGGGGCGAGCCCGTACAGCTTCTCGCTCTCTCCCTCTCCCTACGCTCCGTACGATATTGTTTCGCCAAGTCCACCGCATCGTCGTCGCCTAACGAATCAACCCTTGCGGTTGTTGCTTCCTCTTGGGCCATCTCTCTTGTGTGTCTGTGAATGGTGTCGGATGTGGGCACAAGAAAATTCACAAAATGTTGCAAAGGTGTATCACTCGACACAAAGGAGTTTACACTAGGAATATTTTGGTTGTTTGCAAAAAGATACGTAAAACGGATAATACCAAAAGCTCAAGGTTTGCCTATATTCTAAGGGTCACAATTATATTTCGCCAGTTTGAAAATTTTCAAAAATCCGCCAAAACTATCTTTTCAACACCCTATATTGACCTATCGTTTCATTTCTTGCTCAACACCTAACCTTTCCCACCATAAGATTCCGCCACATGTACGCCCAAGATCCACTGCCCCCTTCCCCTACCCTATCTTTTCCACTTCAAATCACCACATGTCCTGCCACTCCTCGAGCCCCGCGCACTGCCACTTGTCTCTCCTCATGGTCGGCCCCTCCACTTGGTCACCCTTCGCGGTCGGCCCTCTTCATGGTAGGCCCCTTCACTCGGTCACCCTTCGCGGTCGGCCCTCTTCATGGTCGGCCCTCCTCTCGGTCGGTCCCTTCACTCGGTCACCCTTCGCGGTCGATCCTCGTCATGGTCAGCCCTCCTTTCGGTCGGTCCCTCCACTCAGTCACCCTTCGCGGTCGGCCCTCCTCATGGTCGGTCCCTCCACTTGGTCACCCTTAGCGGTCGGCCCTCCTCATGGTTGGTCCCTCCACTTGGACACCCTTCGCGGTCGGCCCTCCATGTGGTCGGCCCCTCCATTCGATCACCCGTTGCGGTCGGCCCTCCTCATAGACGGCCCCTTCGCCTCGCCGGTCTCTAGCAACCATCGTTCTCTTCATTATTCCCTTCGTTGGACTAAAGCTACACTTGGGAATGGGGGACTACTGACATGGGCAAGCCTATAAAGGTTATAGCCCACCACTTAGGGCCCAATACATAATTCAAATACTAAAGCCCAGCGTTGTTGGAGCTTGACATGACATCAAGAACCAATGACACCTAGACACGTGACAAGTGAAGGACAAGCCACATAAGCAGATAAAGATCCTGTAAAATTATTGCACTGCACATTGGCCATTAATGAAGGTCCTTATAGCATTCATTGCGATAAGCCCTTCCCGTCGAGACAGAACGGCGTCACCATGAATAAGGCAAGCTAGAGCATAGACTTTCGGCTATGGCGACAGGTCGGAAGGGACAACGAAATGATTACCAGAAAATATAAGCAGACGTCGAAGACAAGAAGAAGGTTAAGCTTTTTATCTCTAATCTCCTTATATTCCATCTCTCTTTCTAACTTGCTCGTCGGAGGGTTCGCTGGGGGACTCCCCATTCCCCGTTGAACTCTTGTGTAGGTTCCACTGTGGGCTTGGTCATTCGGACACAGGTTTGAGGAGTGTGGATCAGTCTGCCCATTCCACCTGGAACGAATGTATCATCACTAACTATCCTGTATTTTGTTTCGTTTATTTTTATTTATATTTTCTCCTGTTAATTGATAATTTATTACTTGATTTTATTTTGTCTTTTGATTTGTTTGCTAGGAAATCTTGAGAGGACTCTTGGATCTCAATGCTTGAGATTAGTAAAAACGGACCACTCTTTCTCAAAGTCTCCATTGAGACTAAGTTTCTCTATCAGATTTCTTTGTAATCAAACTTATAGTTTTAGTTTAGAATTGAGTTCACTTATTTTGGTTTTTTTTTTTTTTTTTTGGATATATATATATATATTATTTTAATTGATAATTTATTACTTGATTTGATTTTGTTTTTTGGTTTGTTTGCCAGGAAATAATGAGATGACTCTTGATTCTCAATGCTTGAGATTAGTAAAAATGGACGTCTCTTTCTCGAAGTCACCATTGAGACTTAAGCTTCTCTATTAGATTTTTTTTTTTGTAACCAAGCCTATAGTTTTACTTTAGAATTAAGTTTCACTATTTTTTTTGATATAGTTTTTTTTATTTTAATTGATAATTTATTACTTGATTTTATTTTGTCTTTTGGTTTGTTAGGAAATCTTGAGATGACTCTTGGATCTCAATGCTTGAGATTAGTAAAAACGGACCTCTTTGTCGAAGTCTCTATTGTGACTAGGTTTCTCTATCAGATTTTTTTGTAATCAAACTTATAGTTTTAGTTTAGAATTGAGTTTCACTTATTTTGTTTCTTTTTAATATATATATATATTGTTTAATTGATAATTTGTTACTTGATTTTATTTTGTCTTTTGATTTGTTTGCCAGGAAATCTTGGGATGACTCTTGGATCTCAATGCTTGAGATTATTAAAAACGGGCCTCTCTTTCCAGAAGTCTCCATTGAGATTGTCTCTATCAGATTTCTTTGCAATCAAATATATAGTTTTATTTATTTATTCGTACTTTCCCCTTTTAATTGACAATTTATTACTTGATTTTACTTTGTTTTTTGGTTGGTTTGTTTGCCGGGAAATCTTGGGATCACTCTTGGATCTCGATGCTTGAGATTAAAAAAACAGACATCTCTCGTTCGCAATATCTATTGAGAAGTTTCTCTTTTAGATTTCTTTGCAATCGAACTTATAGTTTTAGTTTAGATTTAACTTTCTCATATTTTGTTTCATTGTTTGATATATTTTTATTTGAATTGGTAGTATTGAAACTTATATAGGTGCCTTTTTCCCAATGTCTTATTCTACTTACTTATTGGTAGTATTGAAACATTTTATCATCAGAGGATGTTTACAATTTCATGCTGAATTATATAGCCCTATTTGTATAGGGTAATAATTGGACGCCCCTCTGGTGAAGGACAAAATTCAGTTTTGCATTATCCTATACAATTTTTTTTTGAAAATGTTATGTAGAACAAAACAGTGATGTGCGCAAGTGTAAATTTTGAGAGCATCTAATAATTGATGTATTGAGAACACAAAAATGTCAGGATTGCACACAATTTGATAGTAGGGGCAGCTAGTGAAAGCAACTCGAGCTGATCTTGAATGATCTAGAAAGAAAATTAGCTAACTAAAAGTTAACTCTACAAGGCCTTGAATCCCACCTCCTTGGGTTCAGCCCCATGGATTTCTTTTATGCTTTCTTCTGCTTTTTAATTGTTGTTGCGTCATGCTTTATTTTTACTTACATCATATGCTTTATTCACTACCTCAGTTCATGTTGCTTGACTGCTTGCTGGTGTATTTATTGGTCTTTGTACATGATCAAACCAACTTGGGTGGTATTTATGAGGCTCACTTAGTGGCACGCCTCAGAGTAATGCATCCCAAAAATACCTTTTTTTTTAATTTTTTTTTAAAGCAATTCATCCCAAAAATACCTTAAGTCCTGCATTATTTTATTTAACAACATTTTCTTTATTGAAACACTATTTTGGTGTTTCTATTACTTACATTTCTATAATATTTTAAAACTCTTAACTGCTTTCATTGCTTAACTTTTCTAATAATCATGTAATTTTAGCATTTTTAAGCTGACAGGGTAAAGTCTGATTTGCCAATAAATTGTGGTTTTTAAATAATTTTATTGTTGGTGGGATTTAGACCCACATGTCCTGTTGATAAAGGTAATATTTTTCGAATTAGTTGGTGTTGTTACTTTCATAGCAGTGTAACATATGGAATTTGTTTTTCAATATATACAATTGTCTATCATCATTTTTTATAGTTTATGTGTAATCTTACGATTCTTGATTCAATTCGATTCACAATTCCACTATTAGGATTTTGTTTCTTGAATTGACAACTATGATACAATATAACTGGGACTTTTTGATGCACTTGTGGAAGTAAGAATAGGCATTAATGTTATCTTTGGAAGGTGAGCTATCTTGGTTATTATTCTGTTCTTTGATTATTATATTTCCCATCTTCAGCTGGTCTTAATTTTTTGTGTTTCGAATCACTTGGGAGAAAGGCAGGGGGAGTCCTATGATTCTGTTTGTCGGTCAAATGGGCAGTTATGTGTTCCAAACAAACTGCGAGTGCTTACTCTGTGTGAAATGTGAGCTTTATCTTTCATGCATTCTTACTTTTATAGCTGATCATGCTAGTTGTTCTTTTTGACTATGATATTTATTCTAGCTTCTTGGGTTTGATCTACACTAAGTACTGTGCAACTTGTGTGAAATCAAACTTACTTTAGTTTTTATATCGTGAATTGGATTGTTTTTTTCAATTTTGACATCTTATTTATCTAATTTAGGACAATAATAAAATGCAAGTTGTATAATTGCCACATGTATTTCTTTGTTTTTATTTGTTTCGCTTTTGCATAAATCAGCCATGACAATACTCAACACTCTCTCAACATTCCTCTATACATGTCGGCCGAACGACGCGCAGCAACACTGTTGTACATCAAAAGGTGTGAATATTGATCTTGGAATATTGCATTAATTTTGGGCAAGAAGTAGAGTAGCAAGAGCAAAATTTCATTGCATATTGTTTTTTATTTATTTTATATTTGGGTTTATATGTTGAGCGGGAAGTAGAATTCTACTGTTTATGTATTTCTTACCTTCAGTTTTCAATTTTATTTTTTTGGTTTGCTTTGCTTTTTGATTGTTTAATATTTTTATTTTTATTTTTAATGAATTTCAGTATTGCAACTATTGTAAATTTTAGGAATTTTTTTGTGTACTTGTATTTGTATATATATATATATATTTTCTATATTGAGGAAAAATCATGCTTTGAAAATTTCTTCTCTCCCTCGTTTTGAGTTTCTTGAGTAAAATATATTCAGATGATACAAACTTATTTTTTTCTAATTTGTGCTTTGGAATATATTTGGCGCATATTGGTTTCTCTTTATGTTTGACGGTGCCTTTACCAAAGAGATGTTCCCCACAGGATATGGAAGAAAAAAAAAAGTTAGCAAAGAACCATGACCAACTGCATACACTACAAAATGCAGGGCATTGAATTTTCAATCCATCTTAATGCACCCATGACCATCAAGCATTGCTGGGTGTTATATCTGGAAAGTTCTGTATGTGTTGTCAAACTTTTGTTTGTCTCTTGGTCATATTATATTGAACAAGATTTCTATTTGTGCAATTCAACTTATTGCTCATAATGCCTTTCTTCGTGGGTAGCTCTACTAGCAGATCGAAATTGTAGGATATCGTGTCACTGGAGCAGCTTTTTTACTGTGTCAAGTTTTCTTCATATGATGTGCATTCTTAGCACAAGATCATAAAGAGATATCATAACTTACTTCAATCCGACTATGGCATGCACATTTGGTAATCCTTCTAGAAGTTTTGCACTGTTGCTTTGGGTTTGAGATGGATTTTATGAGGAATTGGTATTATGGTTAAAATGTTTTTCTTTTTATCTATTTTCATTCATGTTTAAATTTTATTTATTTATATTTTTCCTTAAAAAATGTGAATATTTATCTCAAATTTTGGATTCAAGCTTTTTACACTTCACATACTCCACAAAATTGTTAGGTGCATATCACATACTGTGGCTATTTCTTTTGGACTATTAGTTTTTTTTATTTTCTTTTTCGGTGTTTGAATTCTTGGATTTTAGGTTTATTTGTATGAAAATTTTGGTTATAATATTATCCTGATGTTTTACATATTTAGTTACTAATTTTGGCTGCTTTGAAAATTGCTGTTGGTTAATTGATGCTTTTACGTTTGTCTTGGTGTGTAGACTTGATAATTGAAATTAGTTTATGCAATAAATTATGGATGATGCAAACACTAAATAGAATTTTGATCAGGATTTTCAAACCATTGGTTACCTGACCTTGGATTTGGATGATTAGTGATTGGATGATTATGTGGTGTTTTATTATTTCAGTAATTAAATGCAGGGCATTGAATCTTCAATCCATCTTAATGCACTCATGACTGTCAAGCATTGGTGGCTGTTATTTCTGTAAAGTTCTGTATGTGCTGTCAAACTTTGGTTTGTCTCTTGGTCATATTATATTGAACAAGATTTCTATTTGTGTAATTTAACATATTGCTCATAATTTCTATTCTTCGTAGGTAGCTCTACTACCTGATTGAAATAGTACAATATCGTGTTACTGGAGCAGCTTTTTTACGGTGTCTACTTTTCTTCATATGAAGTGCTTTTTTAGCATTGGATGACTATGTGGTGGATCTTCCTGGGATTGCAAAGTTACGATTCCCATCATTTATATTTTTTCATTAATTAGTGTTTTGAAACTATTCACCTGTTTGGGTGATTATATGGAATTTGTTATGCGCTCATGTAACATATTATTCCACTGATGGTAAATGTTTAATCTATAATTTCAATATTTAATTTTGATTAAATTTTTAATTCAAATGTTAAGACTCATGCCATTAATCATGGGTCACTGGCACCACCGCTGGCAGCCGATTGGCGACCACAGTTGCCAAACCCAAACGATCTTCAACTCTTTGCAATGTCGGTGTTTCGAACCTCGACCCATTACTCCTTTTGCTATCACTGTTTTTGGTGATGTTGATTCTTGGCTGCATTTAATGTCCGCAAGAAATAAGAGTCGGTTGGGGGCAAGAAGTAACAGTATCGTAATTTTTCAACCCTGCTTTAATAAATGAATCTTTCATAAGTTTTTAGAAATTAATTATTCGATAACAAACTTGTTTAGAAAAAATGCATTGGTTCACGGTGTTCTACATTTACTAGATTCAGTGACTTTGTTTAGGGCGAGAGAGAAAGAATTGGGTTTTTGCACTGCAGTGGTGCGTGGGGACCCACATGGTTGTTGTCCTAGGTAGAAACTGAAGTGATAGCAGAAGAGAAAAGTTATGGATTTTTGGTAGTGTTGTTGCCTTATTGACATTACTGTTTTTATTTATTTACAAAAGTTTTTATTCGTTTTCTTTTATTTACTTGAATTATGAGATAAGCTCTCTTTATTGACATTTTTTAAATTTATATTTCTGGTAAAAAAAAAATCCAGGAGTTGCTAATATTAACCACACCACTGTTTCTGCAAGAGAGTTGCAATATCTGTTTTTTTCCAGCTCACAGCACATGCACACCATACTTGTTGTGTTTCTTTTTTGTATCTAAAGGCTACATTATTGAGTTGACTGGAGTTGTTTCTTCTTTTTCTTGTTCACTCCTCTGGTTTTTCTCGACCTGAAGCTTGCTGCGTTACTTCTGAGGTTTGTTTCTTCTCTTGCTCTCTTTCATCAATTTTGGTGTTCTTCAAGTAATTGACTTTCTGTTCTTTCAATGACAGGGTTCGTTTTCAAATATTGTTGGTTTTCTTTCTGCATCTGAATAGTAATCTGTTACTTTTCTGAGATTTGTTTTTGTGTTCTCTTGCTCTCTTTCATTAATTTCTAGTTTCTTACCATGTTCATTTTGTGTTTTCCTGGTGTTTTTTTCATCAGAAGCTGAAGAGTGTTTTCGTGACTTTCTGAGGTTTGTTTGTGTTTTCTTCTCTTACTCCTGCGATTATTTCCTATTTTGTTTTCTAACCTCCTTCTATTACTTTTTCTTTAATTTGCATGACAACTCAGCTCGTCTTTTTCGTTGATTTTTAACGTAATATTGCACTTCCAATTGTTGGAATGCAGGTTCTCTCCTTTTCTGTTTTTTTATTTGGGAATCCTCTTGTTTGAATTTGAAACCCTAATAGTCATAGTCATGTATATATAAGTATGTTAGGTAGTTTTTTTCCTCTTTCAAGTTGTATTGGTTATTGACTTTTTTGCCTTGGATGAACTGTATTTTTGCAATGATTGAAAAGTTGATTTTGCTCGTATGTTTCATAATGGTGGAGTCTTTAATTGATGGTTTAGTGCATCTCGTTTGGTTTTGCTTTGGGTTTTGTTTCATTTCATTTTATTTCCTACATATTTTTCTTTTGAATATACTTTTCTGAAGATTGGCTGGATCTTGAATAGGAGTATCGAATGAGTTGATCTTTTTACTATGGATGGAGGTAGTTTTGTGACTTTTGCTGGTCAATTATTTTCATTTTTATGTCCTTGATTTTTTTTACTATAACTTGGCTGGTAGTGGTTTTGTGACTGTAACATGTGCCAAAATCTCTCTCCCCCCCCCCAACCAACCAATATATACAATTGTCTATCATCATTTTTTATAGTTTATGCTGAATCTTATGATTCTCGATTCGACTCACAATTCCACTATTAGGATTTTGCTTCTTGAATTGACAACTATGATACTACATAATTGGGACTACTGATGCACTTGTGGAAGCAAGAATAACTGGCATCAGCGTTATCTTTGGAAGGTGAGCTATCTTGGTTATAATTCTGTTCTCTGATTAGTATATTTCCAATCTTCAGCTGGTCTTAATTTTTTGTGCTTTGAATCACTTGGGAGAAAGGCAAGGGATGTCATACGATTCTGTTTGTAAGTCAAATGGACGGTGATGTGTTTGAAACAAATTTATCTTTCATGCATTTTTCATTCTTTCTTTTATAGCTGGCCATCCTAATTGTTCTTTTTGACTATGATATTTATTCTAGCTTCTTGGGTTTGATCTACACTAACTACTGTACAACTTGTGTGAAATCAAACTTATGTTGGGTGATAAAAACTTATTTTTTTTCTAAATTTGTGCTTTGGAATATATTTGACGCATATTGGTGGTGCCTTACCAAAGAGATGTTCCCACAGGCTATGGAAGAAAAAAAAAGGAAGTTAGCAAAGAACCATGGCCAACAACTGCATACACTAAAAAATGCAGGGCATTGAATCTTCAATCCATCTTAATGCACCCATGACCATCAAGTGTTGGTTGGTGTGTTATATCTGTAAAGTTTTGTATGTGCTTTCAAACTTTGTTTGTCTCTTGGTCATATTATATTGAACAAGATTTCTATTTGTGCAATTCAACTTATTGCTCATAATTCCTTTTCTTTGTAGGTAGCTCTACTAGCACAGATTGAAATAGTCGGATGTCATGTCACTGGAACAGCTTTTTTACTGTGTCAATTTTTCTTCATATGATGTGCATTCTTAGCACAAGATCATAAAGAGGTATCACAACTTTCTTAAATCCAACCAACTTTGACATGCACATTTGGTAATTCTTCTAAAAGTTTTACACTGTTCCTTTGGGTTTGAGATGGATTTTATCAGGAACTGGTATTATGGTTAAAATGTTTTCCTTTTAACTATTTTCATTCATTTTAAAATTTTAATTATTTATTTTTTTGCCTTAAAAAATGTGACATTTATCTCTAATTTTGGATTCAAGCTTTTTAAGCTTCATATACTGCACAAAATTGTTAGGAGCATATCACATACTGTGGCTATTTCTTTTGAACTATTTGTGTTTTTTTTTTCGGGTGTTTAAATTTTTGTATTTTATGTTATTTGTATGAAAATTTTGGTTATATTATCCTGATGTTTTACATATTTAGTTACTAATTTTGGCTGCTTTGAAAGTTGGTGTCGGTTAATTGATGATTTTACGGTTGTCTTGGTGTAGACTTGATAATTGAAATTAGTTTTTGCAATAAATTATGGATGATGCTGACAGTAAATAGAATTTTGATTAGGATTTTCAAACCATGGGTTACATGACTTTGGATTGGATGATTAGTGACTGGATGATTGTGTGGTGGAACATTCTGGGATGATTATGTGGTGGAACATTCTGGGATTATGAAGTTAAGATCCCAATCATATATATTTTTTCTGTAATTATTGTTTTGAAACCATTAGGTTGCGTCTCCTGTTTGGGTGATTATATGGACTGTTGTGGCGTGCCATGTAACATATAATCCGACTGTCTGTAACTGTTTGAACCTATAATTTTAGTATTTAATTTTAATTGCATTTTTAATTCAAATGTTAAGATTCGTGCCATTAATCATGGGTACTGGCACCACCTCTGGCAGCCTAATTGGTGACCCCAGTAGTTTTTTTGAGATGACTTTTGGATATCAATGCTTGAGATTTGTAAAAATGGACCTCTCTTTTCTCGAAGTTTCCATTGAGACTATGTTTCTCTATCAGATTTCTTTGTAATCAAACATATAGTTATAGTTTAGAATTAAGAACTTATTTGTTTTGTTTTTTAATATTTATTTTTATTTTAATTGATAATTTATTACTTGATTTTATTTTGTCGTTTGATTTGTTTGCCAGGAAATATTGAGAGGACTCTTGGATCTCAATGCTTGAGGTTAGTAAAAACAGACCCTTCTTTCTCGAAATCCCCGTTGAGACTAAGGCTCTGTTTGGTACAGCTCTAGAACGTTAGTTCCAGGGCTTATTTTGCACATGATATTTGTTTACTAGTTTCAAAAATTAATTCCACACTCACTTTTGAAAACTCGGTTGAAGGTGGGAAAATTTGAGCTAACCGGTCGTCCCACCGGATGTTCCACTGGTTGACCGGAACAGTGCAAATATATATATATATATATTTTTGCAATTGATATATGTTAATTTTTATATATTCGAAAAAAATATTTTCCGAATTTTTTAAAATTTTTTATGAGCTTTAATAGAATTTTGAGTTGTGTTTGGTTATGAGTTGTAAGTTTTTGTATCAAATATCATATGTCACATCAAAAATTCCGCACTCAATTCAAAACTCTTTCACCAAACAAATTTTCCACACTCAAATCATAATTCCAAAACTTACAAGCTCAAAATACAATTCCTACTCTCAAATCATATTTAGAAAGCTCTACCAAACGCTACCTAAGTTTCTCTATCAGATTTTCTTTGCAATCAAACTTTTAGTGTAGTTAAAATTAACTAACGTGTGTTTTGTTTCATTATTTTTAATTTATTTATAGTTTCCCCTATTCATTGATAATTTATTACTTGATTTTATTTTGTTTGGTGGTTAGTTTGCCAGGAAATCTCTAGATGACTCTCGGATCTCAATGCTTGAGATTAGTATACACGGACCTCTCTTCCTTAAAGTCTCCGTTGAGACTAAGTTTCTCTATCAAATTTCTTTGCAATCAAAATTATGGTTTTAGTTTAGTTAAAATTAATTAACCTATATTTTTTTTCTTTCTTTTTTTAAATTTATTTATATTTTCCTTTTTAATTGATAATTTATTACTTGATTTTATTTTGTCTTTTGATTTGTTTGGTAGGAAATCTTGAGATGACTCTTGGATCTCAATGCTTGAGATTAATGAAAATGTACCTCTCTTTCTCAAAGTCTCCATTGAGACTAAATTTCTCTATTAGATTTCTTTGTAATCAAACTTATAATTTAGTTTAGAATTAAGTTTCACTTATATTTTTTTTGTTTTTGGTTTTTGGATATTTATTTTTATCTTAATTGATAATTTATTACTAGATTTTATTTTGTCTATTGGTTTGTTTGTAAGGAAATCTTGAGATGACTCTTGGAACTCAATGCCTGAGATTAGTAAAAACGGACCTCTTTCTCGATGTCTCCATTGAGACTAAGTTTCTCTATTAGATTTCTTTGTAATCGAACTTATAATTTAGTTTAGCATTAAGTTTCACATATATTTTTTTTGTTTTTGGATATTTATATCTTAATTGATAATTTATTACTAGATTTTATTTTGTCTATTGGTTTGTTTGTAAGGAAATCTTGAGATGACTCTTGGAACTCAATGCTTGAGATTAGTAAAAACGGACCTCTTTCTCGATGTCTCCATTGAGACTAAGTTTCTCTATTAGATTTCTTTGTAATCAAACTTATAGTTATAGTTTGGAATTGAGTTTAACTTATTTCGTTGTTTTTTGATTTTTTTTTTAATAATTTTAATTGATAATTTGTTACTTGATTTTATTTTGTCTTTTGGTTTGTTTGCCCGGAAATCTTGAGATGACTCTTTATCTCAATGCTTGAGATTAGTAAAAACGGACCCCTCTCTCTCGAAGTCTCATTGAGACTAAGTTTCCCTATTAGATTTCTTTGCAATCAAACTTATAGTTTTAGTTTAGTTAAAATTAACTAACCTATATTTTGTTTTAATTTATTTATATTTTCCCCTTTTCATTGATAATATATTACTTGATTTTATTTTGTCTTTTGGTTTGTTTACTAGGAAATCTTGAGATGACTTTTAGATCTCAATGCTTGATATTAGTAAAAACGAACCTCTCTTTCTCGAACTCTCTGTTGAGACTAAATTTCTCTATCAGATTTCTTTGCAAGCAAAATTATAGTTTTAGTTTAGTTAGAATTAACTAAATTGTATTTTGTTTCTTTATTTATTTTTAATTTATTATATTTTCCCGTTTTATTGATAATTTATTACTTGATTTTATTTTGTCTTTTGGTTTGTTTTCTAGGATATCTTGAGATGACTCTTGGGAGGCTTTTCCCATATTAAGCCTATTTTGTATTTTAATTCCCAAATTAGGCTTAGTTTGGATGGAATTCCCAAACTAAGCTAAAGCGCTATTACAAATCGCGCTTTCACTGTTTGGAGCTCAAAATGTGATGAATAGTGAAAGCGCTATTGCAAATCGCGCTTTTAATTAAGAAAGCGCTGTTCAAAATCACGCTTTTAATATAAAAAATTTTTCTGCAGAAAACGCTATTTGAAATAGCACTTTCACTGTTCACTATTTGAAATCGCTATTTGAAATCGCGCTTCTGTAGCTGTGTTTTCTTAAGAAAACGTTTAAAATATATTAAAATTTGACCAAAGTAAAGCATGAATGCTTTGTAGCACAAATGGTAGTGTGCTTGTTTTGCCACAATTATGGCGCGGGTTCAATCCGCGGGACTTGCAACTTTTCAATTAAACTCAACTTTTTTTTTTTTTTTTTTTTTTTTCACTCACTCTATACTTCATATATTCATTATGTAATTTTTTTTATCAAAAAAAAGTAAAATGTTTGTTTGGTTAACTAAAATTTTTTTCTATAAAATACAATTTTTTTCAAAATGTCAACATGATTATTTAAAAAGTATTCAGTGTATTTGGTTTGAATTTTTTGGATTTAGTTATTTGAAAACTGAGTTTTTTTATTTTCGTATTTTTTTGTTTTTAATGAATATTTTTAAAATTTTAAACATTTTTTTTTTTACTTTTTTAGATGCACCTTAGTTAGATGTATCTAAAAAGTAAAAAAATTGTGAAAAAATATTTTACAAAATTAATAAATACATAACAATACAAAAAATGTACTGAAAAAATATTTTTGTATTTGTAGTATCTTTTCAGCAAATTATCATTTTTTTTTCCAGCAAAATGTACTCAAAAAAATATGCACAGTGAAAGTTTATTCAAAAAATATTTTTTCAGCAAAATGTACGCTTTTAAAATATTATTTTAAAAGCGTACATTTTTTGAGTACATTTTGCTGAAAAAATTAATATTTTGTATTAATTTTTTCAGTACATTTTTTGTATTTTTGTATTTTTTCACTCACTCTATACTTTATATATTTATGAAAAAATAAAAAAATGTACGCTTTTAAAATATTGGATTATGAAATCAAATATGACTAAAATTGAACAACAGATTTGGAATGCACATAATTAACATATTTAAATATTAAAACTTCATAATTTTAAAATACAGAAAATAACTTACAATTACAAGTGTAGCAACTGCAAGGATCTTAATTGGGTTACAAACGGGAAGAAGTAATTGACACTCAGAGCTCTCTGTTTTTTCTTAAAGACTGAAGAATGAAAAACTTGAAACTTTCTGAATGAAGACATTACAATATATAGAAAAGGAAAATACAGTAATCCTGTGACTTCTTTGAATACAGTAATCATGTGACTTCTTTGAATACAGTAATCATGTGACTTCTTTGATTGATGAAAGCAGCTGGCAGTGTGTAAGGCAAAGCAAATGCTGTCGGTTGCTTTCGGTGGAGTGATTGCACGAATATGCAGCTTTAACAAAAGTTGATTGGGTGAATAGTGACGGTGAATAGTAAAAGTGAACAGTAACTTTTACTATTCATCATGTGAATATAGGACTCAATATAGATACAAATTAGCAGCTTTTCTCAAAAGAGTATTGATTGAAGCTAATTTATATTTATAGGGAATCCTATGTTGATCAGGCATATGGGTCCTGAGCATCTTGGAACTCGGATCTGCCATATGAGATGGGTTGAGTAGTTGATCCTTCAGAAGATTGTGACTGGTCTGAACTGTCTTCTGAATGTTCTGAACTGGTTGATTGAGCTTCTTTAGCTTGATCTGTTAATTGACGCTAATCGGAGCAATTCATCTCTGGACATCTTGGGCTTGACCTTGGATTTAGCTTTGGGCTGAGCAGGAGGTGAAATGGGCTTAGCCTTAGCTTTGGATTTTGATTTGGGCCGTGAATGTTCCTTGGGCTGGTCCGGAATTGCAAGAGCTTTGGACTTCACCTTGGATTTTGATTGGGCGAGTTGACGATTTGGATTTGGATGATTTGGGCTTGGAACCACTAGATGAGGGGCTTCCAAGGTTGACTGGAGGAAGACTGGGCTGGCTTCCTTGGTTGATTGCAGCAGTTGGGTTCTGTTGGGCTTTGATCATAGAAGGAGTTGGAGCACATTGATCAATGGGGAATTCTTCATGAACAATTTCAAAAATTCTGGGCACATTGTACTTAGCCCACCATTTGACTGAATGTTGACGGGTGATTATGTTACCATCAATTCCATAATGCCATTTAAATATCCATGGGAGTTTACATTTTAAAAGCGTACATTTTGCTGAAAAAATATTTTTGGAATAAACTTTCACTGTGCATATTTTTTTGAGTACATTTTGCTAAAAAAATGATAATTTGCTGAAAAGATACTACAAATACAAAAATATTTTTTCAGTACATTTTTTATATTTTTATGTATTTATTAATTTTGTAAAATATTTTTTCACAATTTTTTTACTTTTTAGATACATCTAACTAAGGTGCGTCTAAAAAAGTTAAAAAAAAAATGTTTAAAATTTTAAAAATATTTATTAAAAACAAAAAAATATGAAAATAAAAAAAACTCAGCTTTCAAATAACTAAATCCAAAAAATTCAAACCAAATACACTGAATACTTTTTAAATAATCATGTTGACATTTTGAAAAAAATTGTATTGTATAGAAAAAAATTTTAGTTAACCAAACAAACATTTTACTTTTTTTTGATAAAAAAATTACATAATGAATATATGGAGTATAGAGTGGGTGAAAAAAAAAAAAAAAAAAAAAAAAGAAAAAGAAAAAGAGAAAAAATTGAGCTTAACTGAAAAGTTGCAAGCCCCGCGGATTGAACCTGCGCCATAATTGTGGCAAAACAAGCATACTACCATTTGTGCTACAAAGCATTCATGCTTTACTTTGGTCAAATTTTAATATATTTTAAACGTTTTCTTAAGAAAACACAGCTGCAGAAGCGCGATTTCAAATAGCGATTTCAAATAGTGAACAGTGAAAGTGCTATTTCAAATAGCGTTTTCTGCAGAAATTTTTTTTATGTTAAAAGCGTGATTTTGAACAGCGCTTTCTTAATTAAAAGCGCGATTTGCAATAGCGTTTTCACTATTCATCACATTTTGAGCTCCAAACAATGAAAGCGCGATTTGTAATAGCGCTTTAGCTTAGTTTGGAAATTCCGTCCAAACTAGGCCTAGTTTAGGAATTAAAATACAAAATAGGCTTAATATGGGAAAAGCCTCGACTCTTGGATCTCAATGCTTGAAATTTGTAAAAAGGGACCTCTCTTTCTCGAAGTCTTCATTGAGACTAAGTTTCTCTGTTAGATTTGTTTGTAAACAAACTTATAGTTTTAATTTAGAATTAAGTTTCACTTATTTTGTCTTTTTTTTTATATACATGTATTTTTATTTTAATTGATAATTTGTTACTAGATTTTATTTTGTCTTTTGGTTTGTTTGTCAAGAAATCTTGAGATGACACTTGGTTCTCAATGCTTGAGATTAGTAAAGACGGATTTCTCTTTCTCGAAGTCTCCATTGAGACTAAGTTTATCTAGTAGATTTCTTTGTAATCAAAGTTATAGTTTTAGTTTGGAATTAAGTTTCACTTTTTTTTTTTTGTTGGTATTTTTTTTTATTTATTTTAATCGATAATTTATTACTTGATTTTACTTTGTCTTTTGGTTTGTTTGTTTGTTAGGAAATCTAGGGATCACTCTTGGATATCAATGCTTGAGATTAGATAAAAAGGGACCTCTTCCTTTCAGTCTCTATTGAGACTAAGTTTCTATCTTAGATTTCTTTGTAATCGAACTTATAGTTTTAGTTTAGATTTAACTTTCCCATATTTGTTTCGTTTTTTGATATGTTTTTATTTTAAGTGGTAATATTGAAACTTATGTAGGTGCCTTTTTCTCAATTTCTTAATCTACTTAATTATTGGTAGTATTGAAACATTTTATCATCAGAGGATGTTCACAATTTCATGCTGAATTATGTAGCACTATTTTTATAGGGAAATAATTGGACGGCCCTCTGGTGAAGGACAAAATTCAGTTTTGCATTGTCCTATACAATTTTATTATGAAAATGTTATATAGAAACAGTGATGTAGGCAAGTGTAAATTTTGAGAGCATTTAATAATTGATGTATCGAGAACACAAAAATATCAGAATTTGCACACATAGTGGAAGCATCTCGAGCTGATCTTGGATGATCTAGAAAGACAATTAGCTAACTAAAACTTAACTCTACAGGGCCTTGAATCCCACCCACCTCCTTGGGTTCAGCCCCATGGATTTCTTTTATGCTTTATTCTGTTTTTTTATTGTTGTTACGCCATTTATTTTTTCTTACGTCATATGCTTTATTCACTACGCATCATATGCTTTATTCACTACCTCAGTTCATGTTCCTTGACTGCTTGCTGGTGTATTTATTGGTCTTTGTACATGATCCAACCAACATGGGGTGGTTATTTATGAGGCTCACTTAGTGGCACGTCTCAGAGTAATGCATCCTAAAAATACCCTTTTTTTTAAGCAATACATCCCAAAAATACCTTAAGTTCTGCACTATTTTATTTAACAACGTTTTCTTTATTGAAACACTATTTTGGTGTTTCTATTACTTACATTTCTATAATATTTTAAATGGTGGACTCTTAACTGCTTTCATTGCTTAACTTATCTAATAATCATGCAGTTGTAGCAATTTTTAGCTGAGAGGGTAAAGTGTAATTTGCCAATAAATTGTGGTTTTCAAATAATTTTATTGTTGGTGGGATGTAGACCCACATGTTCTGTTGATAAGGTAATATTTTTCGAATTAGTTGGTATTGTCACTTTCATAGCACTGTAAGATCTGGCATTTTTTTTCTTCCATATATACAATTATCTATCATCATTTGTTTATGTGTAATCTTACAATTCTTGATTCAATTCGATTCACAACTCCACTATTAGGATTTTGCTTCTTGAATTGACAACTATGATACAATATAACTGGGACTTCTGATGCACTTGTGGAAGTAAGAATAGCTGGCATCAATGTTATCTTTGGAAGGTGAGCTATCTTGGTTATTATTCTGTTTTCTGATTATTATATCCCCCATCTTCAGCTGGTCTTAATTTTTTGTGCTTTGAATCACTTGGGAGAAAGGCAGGGGGAGTCCTACGATTCTGTTTGTCAGTCAAATGGGAAGTTATGTGTTCCAAACAAACTGTGAGTGTTTACCCTGTGTGAAATGTGAGCTTTATCTTTCATGCATTCTTACTTTATTGCTGATCATGCTAATTGTTCTTTTTGACTACGATATTTATTCTAGCTTCTTGGATTTGATCTACACCAACTACTGTGCAACTTGTGTGAAATCAAAACTTATGTTGGTTTTTATATTGTGACTTGGATTGTTTTTTCAATTTTCACATCTTATTTATCTAATTTAAGACAATATTTGTCTCTCTTTTGCAAAAATCAGCCATGACAATACTCAGCACTCTCTCAACATTCCTCTAAACATGTTGGCCGAACCACGCACAGCAACACTGTTGTACATCAAAAGGTGTGAATATTGATCTTTGAAGATTGCATTAATTTTGGGCTTGAAGTAGAATAGCAAGAGCAAAATTTCATTGCATATTGTTTTTTATTTATTTTATATGAAATTCTACTGTTTTTGTATTTCTTACCTTCATTTTTCAATTTGATTTTTTTTTTTTTTTTGGTTTGCTTTGCTTTTGAATCTTCAATCCATGTTAATGCACCCATGACCATCAAGCATTGCTGGGTGTTATTTCTGGAAAGTTCTGTATGGGTGTGCTGTCAAACTTTTGTTTTTCTCTTGGTCATATTATATTGAACAAGATTTCTATTTGTGCAATTCAACTTATTGCTCATAATGCCTTCTCTTTGTAGGTAGCTCTACTAGCATATCGAAATTGTAGGATATTGTGTCACTGGAGCAGCTTTTTTAGCGTGTTAACTTCTCTTCATATGATGTGCATTCTTATAAGAGTTATATAACTTTCTTAAATCTAACCTTGGCATGCACATTTGGTAATCCTTCTGGAAGTTTTGCACTGTTGCTTTGGGTTTAAGATGGATTTTATGAGGACCTGGTATTATGGTTAAAATGTTTTTCTTTTAACTATTTTCATTTATTTTTGAATTTTAATTATTTATATTTTGCCTTAAAAAATGTGGATATTTATCTCAAATTTTGGATTCAAGCTTTTTAAGTTTCATATACTGCACAAAATTGTTAGGTGCATATCACTTACTGTGGCTATTTCTTTTGAACTAATCTTTTTTTTTTCTTCTTCTTTTTTTGGTGTTTAAATATTGGATTTTAGGTTATTTGTTTGAAAATTTTGGTTATATTATCCTGATGTTTTACATATTTAGTTACTAATTTTGGCTGCTTTGAAAATTGATGTTGGTTAATTGATGCTTTTACGTTTGTCTTAGCGTGTAGACTTGATAATTGAAATTAGTTTATGCAGTAAATTATGGATGATGCAGACACTAAATAGAATTTTGATCAGGATTTTCAAGCCATTGGTTACCTGACCTTGGATTGGATGATTAGTGATTGGATGATTATGTGGTGGATCATTCTGGGATTGCAAAGTTATTATCGCAATCATTTATATATTTTCAGTAATTAGTGTTTTCAAACCTTTAGTTACAACTTACATCTCCTGTTTGGGTGATTACATGGACTGTTGGGGCGTTCCATGTAACATATAATCCAACTATCTGTAAATGTTTAAACTATAATTTCAATATTTGATTTTATTGCATTTTTAATTCAAATGTTAAGACTTGTGCCATTAATCATGGCTCACTGGCACCACCTCTGGCAGCCGATTGGTGACCCCAGTTGCCAATGCCAAATAATCTTTTAACTTTTTCAGTGTGAGTGTTTCGAACCTTGACCCATTTCTTCTTTTGCAAGTTGTTGTATAATTGCCATATGTTTTTCTTTGTTTGTCTTTTGCAAAAATCAGCCATGACAATACTCAACATGCTCCCAACATTCCTCTAAACATGTTTGTCGAACCACGCGCAGCAACACTGTTGTATACAAAAGGTGTGAATATTGATATTTGAAGATTGCATTAATTTTGGGCATGAAGTAGAATAGCAAGAGTAAAATTTCATTGCATATTGTTTTTTATTTATTTAATATTTGGGTTTATATGTTGAGCTGGAAGTAGAATTCTAGTGTTTATGTATATCTTACCTTCAATTTTCAATTTGATTTTTTTTTTGGCTTTGCTTTTGATTGTTTAATATTTTTTATTTTTATTTTTAATAAATTTCTGTATTGCAACTATTGTAAATTTTAGGATTTTTTTTGCGTACTTGTATTTGTATTTGTATTTGTATTTATATTTGTATTTGTATTTGTATTTGTATTTGTATTTTTTTTTTTTTTTGGTATTGAGGAAAAATCATGCTTTGAAAATTTCTTTTTTCTGCCTTGTTTTGAGTTTCTTGAGTAATACATGTTGGGATGATACAAACTTGTTTTTCTCTAAATTTGTGCCTTGGAATATATTTGACGAATATTGGTTTGTCTCTTTATGTTTGAGGGTGCCTTTACCAAAGAGGTGTTCCCACAGGCTATGGAAGGAAAAAAAAAAATTAGCAAAGAACCATGACCAACTGCATACATTACAAAATGCAGGGATTTAATCTTCAGTCCATCTTAATGCACCCTGACCATCAAGGATGGGTGGGTGTTACGTCTGGAAAGTTCTGTTATGTGCTGTCAACTTTTGTTTGTCTATTGGTCATATTATATTGAACAAGAATTCTATTTGTGTAATTCAACATATTGTTCATAATTTCTCTTCTTCGTAGGTAGCTCTACTAGCAGATCAAATAGTAGGATATCGTGTCACTGGAACTTGCTTCTTTACCGTATCTACTTTTCTTCATATGAAGTGCATTCTTAGCACAAGATCATAAAGAGGTATCACAACTTTCTTAAATCCCATCAACTATGGCTTGCACACTTCGGTAATTCTTCTTGAAGTTTTGCACTGTATTTTTGTGTTTAAGATGGATTTTATCAGGAACTGGTATTATGGTTAAAATGTTTACCTTTTAACTATTTTCATTCATTATTAATTTCGCTAGAAAAAATTTCGAATTTTATTTATTTATTTTTTGCCTTGAAAAATGTGGATAGATATTTTAACTCAAATTCTGGATTCAAGCTTTTAAAGCTTCATATACTGCACCAAATTGTTGGTTACTAATTTTGGCTGCTTTGAAAGTTGCCGTTGGTTAATTGGTGATTTTACATTGTCTTGGTGTAGACTTGATAATTGAAATTATTTTATGCAATTTTTTTTATGCGGACAGTAAATAGATTTTTCATTTGGATTTTCAAACTATTGGTTACATGACCTTGGATTGGATGGTTATGTGGTGGATCATTCTGGGATTGCAAAGTTATGATCCCAATCATTTATTTTTTTTCATTAATTAGTGTTTTGAAACTATTTGGTTACATCACCTGTTTGGGTGATTATATGGACTGCTGTGGCCTGCCATGTAACATATAGTAGCAGTGTCTGTAAATGTTTGAACCTATAATTTCAAAATCTAATTTAATTGCATTATTAATTCAAATGTTAACACTCATGCCATTAATCATGGGTCACTGCCACTGCCACTGGCAGCCAATTGGCGACCACAGTATCTGAACCCAATTGATCTCTAATTCTTTGCAGTAAGTGTTTGTATCTATATTAGTAATTCATTTTCAAAAGAGAAATGCAGCCCAAGGGTTCCATATGCATTTATCACTATAGAAGGGGAAGTTTACTGCTAGTAGAACTATCTGTCTTGTTTGCAAAAATGGTTTAATGTACAGCATGAATAAACTGTTGGAGAATGACATTCCTGGTTTTGGTGGATCTGTCGCCAAAGGCCTGTTTGGATTGATCTTTAATGCTAGGGTGGTACATGAATTTTGGAGGCCTTCTGCAATCTTGAGGTTATTGATCAACTTGATTTCTTCCACGTCTTTCCTATGCATTTAAGTATCAATTTTCTCTTGAATTATTCTAATTCTAATTTGCTGCTGAACTTGTGCAGGGTGCAGATTCCCCGTCCCGAACTGTTGGTGTTTTTGCAGTTTGCCTCGTTGGTAATGTTTCTGTTTCCGTTTCCTGTTTTTGTTTTTATTTTTTTGGAAACTGAAAACAAATAATTTTTTTGGTATATGATTTTCATTTTCAAAAAAGTAAAATTGATTCTCAAATTTTCAAAATTTTTGGAAACAAAAAACTGTGAACTTACTTTCAAAACAAATTTTCACACTCCCCTCCTCCCTTACCACTTCCAGCTACCACCCACTGCTGCCACCGGCCATCACCAACTTCTGGCATTGCTACTTGTTCGCCATCTGTGACCTTTGACGAGCTCTGACAAACTTTTGGCCAATCACCAACATGGGTGGAGCTATGTATATCTGAGTGTGTTCAATTGAACTCACTAAATTTTAGGATTATATAGTGTAATTTTTTTGAGATCTTTCATTGATTGACACAACTAGAATTCTTAAAAATAGTGTAGCCAATCTTCTCTTAATTTTTATTAATGATATTCATGTGACATTAGATAATAAACAAAACTTGGTATAAAAATGTGGTAAGTTCAACTGAGTTTCACATTTAGATAGTGTTTGGTTCACTGGAATGGAGTGGAATAGAGTGATGATTTTATCAAAATGTTCATTTTCATGTTTGATCAACTAAAAAATAATGAAAAATACATTGTCAATGGAACCTTTATTTATCATCATTTTATCTCATTCTAGTGAATAAAGTACTTCTAAATATGGAATTCTTCTTGTTCACATGACATGAAGCAATAGTACATTAATGTTTTGTTGAAAATCGCACAATATCACTATTTTTAATTTTGTTGAAGCACTGGTAAATTAATGTTTCTAAGTTTTATTGTGCATATAGTTGGCCAAGTTTGAATTACTTTTATTGTGTTATTTGTTGCCAATCTCCCCAAGTCATGACTTTGCCAATTTGTTTGAAACATTATATTTAGGATCATGCTGTAATACACGTAGTTGTATGCCATAGGTAAGTTCTAGTTTAAATTGATGTTAGTTACATTATTGTAGTGTTTGATTATGAGTCATGGGCGTGGGGTTGACATATTAGTAAATCAAAATTAGTTATATCTCTCTTCCCTGGCTTGCAGCCAACTGAGTTTCTTTTATATTGAGCTTCCTATGGATCTCTGGAATAATTTGTACTGCTTGTGTGCACATCGGTGGAGCAAGTCATGCAAAATTGTTACAATTATTGTTGGGGCATGTCAAAAACCTTCTTCCTAGGTTTGCATTCAACCGTGTGGCTTGTGTTTTCGCTTTCCTCACACTTTGTTGTTTTGTTTATCATCTTCAATGTTATGGTTATTGCTGAAATTACGGATTTCTCGAAGCTTTTGTGATGCAAGGGTCGAATTATTTTGGCTCCTTTTTTCTGTCTAAGAATCCATGTGTGATACATGATAGGGACAGATCACACATTGATTTTGGTAGTCACTGTATGATTTTGGTTACTGGTTACTAATTGATTTGACAAGTAACTTCATGATTCAATACCTCATTAATCTAACTCACAACACATAACAAACTTGTAATCAAAGACCACGAGGCTATACCATAACTAATATTGAACCTTAATAGAAAAGTGATATGGTAATATCCGAATCATAATGAGAATCTTAAAGCATCTCTACCTGACCCGGACCTTCAAAATTTGATGGGTCAATTTTTTTAAAGACTTAGGTGGCAAATTGACATATGTCAATTTGACATAAACTTTTCATCTAATATGTCAAATATATTATTCTATTATTTTTTAAAATAAAATTATTTTATTAGGTAGACTAAACATTAAACATTAATATGGAATATGTCAAATTTGACATGTTGAGTTCATGCCAAATGCCAACTTAGTGTTTGACATATCTATTGGACTTCATTGTTTATATCAAAATAGAGTTGTTGGACTATCACACTAAATTTGGCATGTCGGAGGACGTGCTCTTTGAGCTGTGGACTAGTATTAATATTTCATAATAGATTTTATGGCTTCGGTAAAAATTAATATGTACTCTAAAATCTTTAATATTAAGGTTATAGAATTAATAAAATACTTCTCTTCCATCTTTAATTCATCTTGATTAATTTTAATTTCTCAATCAATCTATAATAATTTAGGTCTTGTTTGGGGGGATTTGGGATGGCTGCTATGCGGGGTGCACAGCAGCCGCTGTTGTGCAGCAAAATAGACCTATTTCGGAGCTCATTTCGATAATCCAAACTGTTTACATTTTAGAATACATCAAGCAAAGCATATTTGCAAAAAATTAAGTTAATCGGATATCGTTTATCTTTTCATCCACTCATATTTGTATTCATTTTAATACTTTAAATCACAATTGTTATTTATTTTTGTAGATACAAATGTAAGTGGATGAAATGATAAACGATATCCGATTCCATTCATATTTGTATTTATTTAAATACTTTAAATCACAATTGTTATTTATTTTTGTAGATACAAATATAAGTGGAAGAAAAAGTAAACGATATCCGATTAACTTGATTTTTTACAAGTTTATTCTATTTGATATATTTTAAAATATGAATGATTCGAATTATCAAAGTGAGTCTTAAAATAGGCTAATTTAATTGCACAACAGTGACTACTGTGCATCCCGCACAGCAGCCATCCCCAAATTCTGTTTTGGGATTTAATTTTTTTTTCGTAAATTTGTCTTTTTCACTTTTGTGTCAAAAAGAAGGAAGTTATTGCATTTGAGAATAATTTTTTTC
This sequence comes from Camellia lanceoleosa, assembly GCA_025200525.1. Taxonomy (NCBI): domain Eukaryota; kingdom Viridiplantae; phylum Streptophyta; class Magnoliopsida; order Ericales; family Theaceae; genus Camellia; species Camellia lanceoleosa. The sequence goes on from CM045766.1 coordinate 132,736,295, forward strand.
TAATTGTGTTGAAAAATATGAATTTCTCGTGAGTATGACTTGTTTTTTTACTCAGTTTTTTTGCGTTTTTTTTAATAATTAAAAAAAGAGCTTTTTAGTAGGAGTAGGTAATGATTTATCCAATCCGCAAAAATCGTCCAACCCGCCCAACTCACATACTAATGGGCGGTTTTGCAAACACAATGTGAGTGGATGCGGTTTGAAATGTGGCATGTTTGTGGGTTGCGGGTTTAACCCGTACTCGCAAGAACCTGTCCGCACTTCTTTTTTTATTTTATATTTTTATCTTAACCGTTGATTTCATTCCTATATCTCACCTTGGTATTTTTGCCCAAAACAAAACACCATTTATTCTTTAAACTTACTCTAGCATTACATTTGCTAATAGTATTAAATTAACTGAAACTGAATAAATACTGATCATATTATTATATAACTGAACTTGTCCCGGATGAAGTGTAATTTGAAATTTTAAATTCCTTAATGAATATGGAGTTCTAGCTTAGGATTTTAAAATATATGCTTGTATTAGTTTATGATTTGATTTAAACTTTTGAATGATTTGTTTGTGTTACGAAATGATTTTGTTGTGTTTTTAATTTTATAAGTTTTAATTCATTAATTAATATTGGAACATTTTAGAAAATGAGGAGAAAATGACCCAAAATAAATATTTACAAAATGGGAAAAAAATAAGGCTCAAAAATAAATTTTTGAAGAAAAAAGTCTAATCCGCAAACCGTCCCCAACCGTTTGCGTATCCGCGAACCCTATCCACACAAACCGCAAACTGCATTGTGGGCGGTTATGGGTTGTCTTTTTCTCAAATCACATAGATGCGGGCAGATCCAAACCGAACCGCGAACACCCTACTTTTTAGCCTTAATCTCCTCGAATCAATTCATTCATCCAAACAAAGATTTAAGCCCTGTTTGGAGTGTTTTAAAAAAGTCAGAAAGTCAAAAAATCACTATCTTATTTAAGTCACATCATCTTGTTTAAGTCACATTACCTCTCTACCACATCATTTCAAATCCAACTCATACCCAACCCGTATTTTATAAAAAATCAAAAAATACACTTATTTAAACCATCCCAAATCACCCCTAGTCACTATCGCAAACTCAGGCAAAATTGACGCATCAAATGCTTAAACTGTTGAATAGATAAATTATGTTGGGAATCGATATATATTTATATATAAAAATGTTTTATGATGAATGCATATTATTCTTAATGTATGTGCATTCATGCATCTGTTTGGCTGCTCTGAAAATTCACACTTTTAGGGTAACGTTACACTTGGTGCATGCACTATGCCCTAGGATTTTAAAATGGCCGCGCACTGTTCTCATTTGTGTACATCTATTATTGACATTTTACATGAATGCTTGATTATTTATTCATTTATTTCCCTACAATGAAAATGACAACAATTATAATAAATTATTTGTCAATTTTGACCCAAAAAATTATATATATATATATCAGTAAAATACACTCCATTTTAACAAAAAAGAATTAATATATCATTGATTTTTATTACTATTTTATATTCTATCTATATCCCATATAAAACTTTTAAAAATTAGGGACACTTTGTAATTATCCATCAAGTCTTAAAGCTTTTGGGACTTATATTATCCATCAAGTCTTATAAATAAATTTATCATTATAAATTTATTTATAAAAATAAAGAAAATTAATAAATTTATTAATAAAATTTAATAAATAATAAACCTCAAAAGTAGGAGTGTATTCTTTCAATATCCCAATATGCACAAGTTAGCACAACATACCAGCAAGACATACACAAAGAGGTGGGCTTTCTTTTGTGACCAAAATAAATATATTAATAGCAATAGCATTATCAATAAAATAGTCACCAAGTCCCCCACATAAATAAAAACAAACAAAAAGCTTAGAAAACAAAAGATTTTTACAGGAAATAAGCATAATGTTCCAATCAATCAACCATTTCTTTTTCATTTATATTGTTTTTTAGAAAATCACTCAATCACTTTTCCATTTTTTTTCTTTCATAGTTTGGTTAATCAATCACATACAACTTTTGTCACACCAAATAAGACTTAAACAGAATCTCAAAATCACATACAACTCTCGGCAGTAAATAAGACTTATTAAATATGTACGTCACATCTCAGAAGTTATATTCAATTCTGTGATGAGATTCGTTCGCTAATCATTTTTGTAACTTAAAAGCTGTAGTCTGGATTGAACACAGTCTTGTTCTTGCTCAATGGGTTAGAGCTACCCTTCTTCAAACCCTTCAATCCTCCATTTTCAATCCCATTATCTTCTTCCTCATCTTCATCTTCTTTAGCAACATCTTCAAAAGCAGGGTGACTTAGTATGCTACTGAGAAGTTGTGTCCCTCTAAGAGCATTTGTCAATGGCAAGTGACCCTCAGGTGTGTCATCACTCAATTCCCACATGAACTCATTTGGGAAAGCCCTGTAATTGTACTGCTCAACCTCAGTGTCAAGCTTCTTCATCCACCCAACTTTCATAAAAAAGCTTGTGAAGTCCTTATTCGTTTTCTTCCATATCTTCTTTTGAACACTGTACCCAAACTTGTCATTGCTGTGTTGTCTCCACAGCTCATCTATGGTGTTTAGGTCTGTTTCTGAGATGAATTGGACCTCTGAGAAGAAGACATAGCCCCTCTTCTGTGCCGGTTCTCCGGCGAGGACGATGAGGAGGCGGCGGGTCTCTTCATCTGCTTGCCGGAAGTTTTTGGTGGAGAGGTGGTGGTGGAGGAGGTCAAAAGAGATGGTTTGGGAGGTGGAGGGTGTGGTGGTTGAGGAGGAGGAGGAGAGACAGATGGGGGTGAAGGAGAGAGATTGGGAGAGAGAAGTGGTGGTTGTGGTGTTGGTGGGTTTGAGGAAGAGAGAGGAGGGGAGGGTGGTGGGAGGGGAGTCTATTGAGTGGCGCTTAGGGAGAGAGTGGTGGTGGTGGAGGGATTGGAGGGAGTTGGTGGCCATTTGTGGAGAGAGAGAGAGAGAGAGAGAGAGAGAGATGGAATTGTAGACTTAGGAAGGCATCAAGGGAAATGGAGAGGAGAGTGGAGGAATTAATGTGAGATGTGGGTGGGATTGTGGATTGATGGGAGATAAGGAATGGGTGAAGAGAGGGATGGAGGGGGTAATCAAGAACATCACAATGAAGGGATTTGATTGGTTAGATGTGGGTGAGGCCAGATACACTCCCTCTCCCACTATGGAGAAAGAAAACCCCAATTTGTCTCTCTCTCTCTCTATTGACTATTCGTATACAATGTTTATTTATTTATTTGTTTTTCAATAATGGCACATTCTCACTCTTCACTCTAAATAGAAGGTACTGAATTTTAATTTATCATATTTAGGTGTTATTTGGGATGCATTATATAAGGATATTTTTTAATTAAAAAATAGAGAAAAAGAATATATTTGGGATAATTTTTATTTTTTTACGAAAAAAATATGTATTAAAATATTGTATTAATTAGTAAAATTACCTTCCTATCCTTATGACTTTTTGACATATTGTTCGTGTTGCACTGTTTTTCGTGCGTCAGTGCACTGTGCTGCACTGTTTTTTTTTTAACCAAAAGTGCACTGTTAGAGGGGGTATTTTTATTCTCTGTTTATTCAACTTTTTGTTTCCCGCCCAAACATGTGAATAGTATTATCTTTTTTATTTTTTCAGTGATTTTTTTACTTTTTAACTATTTTAAGGGATATAAAACGTCTATTTAAGAAAAAAAATATAAAAAGAAATAAATGAACTAATTAGATGGACCTCCCTTAAAATTTGTGACAATTGCATAATAATAATGTTATATATTATCTGTTTTGTAATTATCTGATTCGGTACATTTATAATTGCTAAATATTAATGGAGCTCATGTAATGTTTAATGAATCAATAAATCAATAATTATTTTTGAGTGCGGTACTTCTAATAATACTAACTTGATATCTAGTGGGCTAAGTTTCTGTTCAAATTCATTTCAATCGTCTTGCTGTCAATTCTAAATATTGGGTTGCATTTACGTGGCTACTTCACTCATCGCTAATCGGTTTTGGATTTTTGTCTCACATTATTTTTTTAAATCACTCAAGTTCAATTCATATAATTTAGAGACTACTCTATATTGTTAATTGAAAGATTTTTTATATTTGGATTACATATATAATAAAATACCAAATACTAATTAAAGAATGAAAAATCTTCATGATATTTTTTAATAATCCCTAATATTATTCCAAAATTATATAGGATTCAACAACTTTAAAAGTGTTGAAAAAAGAGGACAGGAGAAGTTAAAAGCAAAAATCTTAACCGAACCAATCTATTTATATATCTATATATTATATAAGAAAAACGAGATTTTTAACTAACAAGTCTTGTAGGAGCTCTAATATCCCAATCTTAATTTTCTTACTTTATTATTATTTTTTTTAAAAAAAAAAATCTTAACATTTATTAACTTCTTCCAACCCACAAGTCTTTTGAGAGATTTGGTCAAAACTCTCTCATAATAAAACTTTAATGCATTAAAGACAAACATTTAAAAAAATAATAATAATATTCTTGAAAAGTTCAACATAGGCTCCGTTTGGCAAGGGCTTTTGTAGCTATTTTAGCTACAAAAGACAAAATAGGCTATTTTAGCCACAACAAACAAAATATCACATCCAACCCATAATCATTACACTCTTCTCTCACAAAAAAAAATCAAAAAAAGCCAAAAAGTAAAAAAGCTCTTCACAAACCAAACTTTTTAGCCCAGGCTAAAATAGTCAAAAAAGTCAATCCACTTCCCAAACGGAGGCTCATTATTATCAAAATATTAAATTTTAAAATAATATAACTTTTGATGTAGATGTTTGTTTTAAATAAAATTAGTATTTTTAGAATCCTCTCATCAAAATCTATCAAATAAGATCCATGTTGGCTATGAAATTCTTTTAAAGAAAATTATTACTGTTGACAGTAACATATTATTTTGTTTGACAGTTATTATGTTTGACAGTAACATGTATTGTGTCTCACAGTAACATGTTACTCTGATAATATTATCCAAGAAAAAAAGAAGAAGATATTTTACTTTATTCTTACTCAATTATATGTTTTCTCCTTAGAGGGTTTATGTATGAAGCAAAATAAATTGGGCTATCATTTTCACCAAATAAGGGTCAAATAAAGGGGTTTTGGCTGAATTTCCCAAGCCTAATCTAAAAAAAAAATAATTTGTATATTAAAATAAATATCTAAAATAAATATAAATTCTTATTAAAAAATAATAAGTTGCAATTGCCAAAAAAAAAAAAAAAAAAAATAAAATAAATTACACTGTGCATTTCATTAATAGTGCTAAAAAAATGTGTTAATTATTTGTGTAAACGCTTAACACGTGACCATTCTCAAATTATGAAGTGAATATAGATAAAATCAAATAACTCAACTTTAATGACTAACAAATATTAGAAACCTGACCATTGAAGCCTAATAATTATTAATTAATAGAATTCAACAATTGAAAGGTGTCAAACTCCATCTCTTTATCTTCTCAAATGTTTTTTTTTTTTTTTGTTCATGCATTCATTTTAATATTGATAGAGAATTGGACGTGTGGAAATGTAAGAGACATTAAAGTTATATATTGAGTTATGTAATTATTATGATGAAAAATAAAGGTTATCTTCCCCTTCTGTGGAGATTTATCTGGTTATATTTCTAATGAAAACGTCAGGTGTGCTTCTATATTATCATTGAACGTTGCTTTTATTTTTTTTAAATACATTGTCTCACAATTGTTTGTTGTGTTATGAAATTTATTACATATTGTGGGGATATATTTTTTGAGTACCAACACGTGGCCAAGGTGACGTCGACGTGTCAGCTGATGTGACACGTGTCCTGGTCATGACGCCGATGTGATCTCAACTAGGCCGAGGTTATCTCCGAAGATATCGAAATCCGGGATAAGCGGATAAGGGGCAAGAGTCCTAAAATGAGGAAGAAACTCAGCTTGGATAAGGATAAAGCTCCTCGGGAGTTTATCTTTATCTATAAGAGAGTCCAGGATAACTACTGAACTAAAGTCCATTGAAGCTAGGCTTCTATTGGGACTGAGTTTGTGTTGGCTATAAAAGAGAGGCACTCCTATGGGTCTAAGGTACGCAATTTATACTCAGAACAGTGAGTTAAGCACTATTGATTATCTTTGAGATAACTGACTTGATCATCGGAGTGCCCCTGGGTGGACGAACCACCGCCGGAATCTCTTCTTTCTGTTGCAGGTCAATCAGGCGCCATCTATTCTGCCAGTGCTCTTCAGCTGAATACTGAGTTGGTAGTGTGGTCAGAAATTCACTCACACAATTTGGCACCGTCTGTGGGAAAGAAAGAAGAATAGATGGCCAACGACGGATAGAAAGAGAAAATCGGGGATAACGCTCCTATTGGGAGTGGGAGACCTGTTGACCTTGACGTGGAAGAAGACAATTGTAACGAAGAAACTCGTGACCAGAATCACGGAAGGAAAGACGTCGGCCAGGAAGGCGACGTATCAAAGAAAACAGACCAAAGCGGGTACTATAATGAAGATAACCTCTAGGTATGGAAGGATAGATGCCTACGGAGGGACGAAGAGGTGAAGTGGATGGCGAACAAATTGGCGGACCTACAAGCGATGGTCAATTTCATGATGCAGAATAATGTCATGCAGCCACCGTTCCCGCTGCAGGACACGTCGATTCCAGCGGCCAATGCCCAAAAGGGAGGGCAGAAAACAATCCCTGTTGCCCTCAGCACGCCAGGAGCGAAAGACACTCTCATCGGCCTTCAAGGGAGGTTGGGTGAGGAGAGCCAAGAAGGGAAGAATCTCGAAGGACACATCGCACCAAGGAGGTAGACCCCAGAGAGCATCGGCATGTTCAGAGTCTGTAGTTGTGCTTCGATGCGACCAATGGAAAAAGGTCAAAGAGAGCTCACAACGAAGTTGAAAGCAGTGCGCCTAAAAGACTGAAATCAGGAGATAGCCGAGCTCCTGGGCGGACCAAAGAGGACTTGAGAGATTACCTCAAGAGGAAACAAGATCATGCCGAGGTAACTTCAACAATTAAACCGAGAACACCATTCTCGGTAGAGTTAGACAAAGTCGAGGCCCCGAAAAGATTCAGTATGCCGAGGTTCCAGATATATGATGGTAAGTTGGACCCCAACTTTCACGTCGGATTATACCTGAACTCGATGGCAATGTACACTGGGAACAAGCCGTTGCTCTGCAAGGTGTTCCCCTCATCCTTCGGGGAGATTGCATCGGGTTGGTTTCACAAATTTCCAAAGGGAAGTGTGAAGACCTGGGAAGGCCTGGTCGAGATGTTCGTGGCCAGGTTTGTAACAAACAAACTGCAGCCATTAAGGGTGGACGCCCTGATGGCTCTGAGGATCAGTGATGATGAAGGCCTTAGGGCCTACGCAAAAAGGTATTACGAGGTGTTCAAGCGAATACTAGAATGCAACCAAGAAGTGGCAGTCGTGTTTTTCAAGAACGGCCTGAAAGATGATTGCGCACTACGAAAATCATTGGCAAAGACATTGCCAAAAAGCATGGAAGATCTCATGGCCAGAATTGAGAAATATGCCAGAGCCGAGGAAGACACGCCAGGGAGTAAGGCAACAAAGTAGGAGAAAGCAAACGGCTCGCCAAAGCGAGGCCGAGGTAACAACGGATCCAACAAGCAAGAGATAGAGCTGAGAACTGCGCAGGCAGTCACAACTGTATTTCGAATCCTAATTCACAAAGTCCTGGATAAAATCCGAACCCAACCCTATTTCAGAGCACCAGCTAGGGTACCAGGAGAGTTTATGGAAAGGAGCCTTGGTAAGCATTGTGCTTACCATAATGAAGATGGACATCTGACTCAGGGTTGCAGGGCCCTAAAGTCACACCTAGAAGACCTGGTAAGATAAGGCCATCTGAGGGACCTTGTAGATGAAGCCAGGACAAGGGAAGAACAGACAAGATTGCCTCAGGCACCAGCAACTCCACCTCCCCCAGCACAGCAGCCGCAGGTAGGCAGACCTCGGGTAGTTAATGTAATTCATTCAAAGGTCAACGAAAACGAAATACAGGGAGAGACCCAGAAGGTAAAGCACTTGCAGCATGTGTACCAGGTCCGGCAGAAAAGACCTTGGGCCGAGGAATGCCAGGGACCGGTGGTGTCCTTTACTGAAGCCGACCTCGAGATGGTACAACATTCGCACAACGATGCCTTGGTAATATCCCTCCAGGTTGGGGAGTGCCAAGTGAAACGCATCCTAATTGACCAAGGCAGCTCTTGTGATATCATGTATGTAAGATGTTACAAGGAGCTGGGCCTTTACCCTAATGATATAGAGCAATCCAATGGTCCAATGGTCGGGTTCAATGGAACGCCGACATGGCTGCTGGGTGCAACAAGTTTGGAAGTGCAGGCTGGCACTAAGAAAATAAAGACAGAGTTCACCATAATCAACACACCCTCCCCTTACAATATTATCTTAGGAAGGCCGTGGTTGCATGCAATGGGGGCTGTTCCCTCAACATTGCATCAGCTACTACGGTTCCCAACAGAGCATGGGATAGAAGATGTGAGAGGGGATCAACTACAGGCAAAGAACTGCTCCATGGCAATAATGAAATCCACCTGTAGCATACGAGAATCAGAAAAGGCAGAGATCAAAGATGAGGACGTGGAGGTCCTAGAGGATGTCGGCAAAGAGCCAGCCAAGAAGAGTGAAGAAGCCCTAAAGAAAATCCTCGTCCGGCAGGGAGATGAAGAACGCTTCTTCCTTCTCGGCTCGAGCTTAGCCGAAGAAGAGGAAAGAGAACTGGAGGCTTTCTTGAGAGCAAACATCGAAGTGTTTGCCTGGACGCCTTACGAAATGCCAGGCATTGACCCCGAGGTCACTTGCCACAAACTGAACGTAAACAGGTCGGCCAAACCTGTAATCCAACGGGCAAGAAGACTGACATTGCTGCATGTCGAGGCAGTAGAAGACGAAGTAGACAAACTTCTAGAGGCCAGAGCCATTCGAGAGGTAAATTACCCGACATGGCTATCAAATACAGTGGTGGTAAAGAAAAAGAATGGTAAATGGAGGGTCTGCGTAGACTTTACCAGCCTAAACAAGGCCTGTCCCAAAGGCAATTTTCCTTTACCCAAGATTGACCAACTGGTGGATGCCACTTCAGGGCATGGAAGGATGAGCTTCCTGGATGCCTACAGGGAGTACCATCAGATAGCCATGTACCCTCCAGATGAGGAGAAGACCGTGTTTATCACCCCAAAAGGGCTGTATTGCTACAGAGTGATGCCTTTTGGGTTGAAAAATGCTGGAGCAACTTACCAGAGATTGGTAACCAAAATGTTTAGACACCTTATTGGCAGAACGGTGGAAGTTTACATCGATGACATGGTCGTGAAGACCAAGGAACCTGAAGGTCATTTGGCCAACCTAAAAGTAGCCTTTGACATCCTTAAAACATATCAGCGCCGACTCAATGCATCAAAGTGTGCATTTGGAGTTAGATCTGGTAAGTTCTTGGGATACCTGGTGACCAGAAAGGGCATTGAGATTAAGGCCATCCTTGAGTTGAAGAGCCCGACGTCGGCAAAACAAGTGCAGATGCTGACTGGAAGGGCTGCAGCCCTGAACAGGTTCATAAGTAGAAGCTCTGACAAATGCAAACCCTTCTTCAGCTTAGTAAAGAAGGCCACAGACTTCTTATGGACAGAAGAGTGCGAAGTCGCCCTGGCTGACTTAAAGAAGTATTTGACCATGGCTCCAGTTCTCTCAAATCTAGAACCTGGAGAGGAGCTGTTCCTGTACTTAGCAGTTTCAGAACACGCGGTAAGCGCAGTGGTAATCCAAGAAGAAAAAGGGGAGCAAAGGGCTGTTTACTACGTAAGTAAAACCCTGGCTGATGTAGGAACCAGGTATTTACCCCTAGAAAAATTGGCGCTGGCATTAGTAATGGCTTCAAAGAAACTGAACCATTATTTTCAAGCCCACAAAATTGTGGTGCTAATTGAACACCCTTTGAAGTCCCTGTTGCAACAGGGAGATCTGACAGGAAGAATAGCCAGATGGGCAGTGGTCTTGGGCCAGTATGACCTAGAGTACAGACCCAGAACGGCAATCAAAGGCCAAGTCTTGGTCGACTTTGTGGCCGAGTTCACTCCAGGAGCTATCGTACCTCAGGCTCCGTTTAGCCGAGGTGTACGATATCTAAGCGAGCAGAAAGAAGCCCAGCCAAAGGAACCAGAACAAAGGAAGGAAGAAAAGCTCAGGCCCTGCAGCATTTACATCGGCGAATCCTTTCGACTGTTTGTTGATGGGAGTTCAAACTGACAAGGAGCGGGGGTAGGAGTAGTACTGGAATCCCCAAATGGACAGGTACTAGACCAATCCATTCGTTTAGGGTTCAAAGCCTCAAACAATGAAGCGGAGTATGAGGCACTGATTGCAGGACTGAAACTGGCAGTAGCAGTAGAGGCAGATGAGGTGATAGTCTTCTGTGACTCTCAGCTTATAGTCAACTAGACAAAGGAAGTACCTGCTGGTGGCAACAGATTATTTCACCAAGTGGATAGAAGCTGAACCTCTTGCCAAGATTCGAGATGTGAATGTAAAGAGCTTCATATGAAAGAACATCATCACCTGGTTTGGGATTCCAAGAGCAATAGTTGTAGACAATGGAACACAGTTTGACAGTAAGCTAATCAAGAGCTTCTGTGCAAAGTTCAAATCAAGAATTACTTTTCAACCCCAAGCTTTCCTTAAAGCAATGGACAAGTAGAAGCATCCAACAAAGTTATCTTGGATGTGATAAAGATGTAATAACCCCGACCTTCGATTAATGTTAAATCATGATTAATTATGCCTAACAATAATTTAGAAGGAATCCGGAATTAATTTGCATGTGTATTGCCTGATTTTTTGTGTTTCTATCTGTTTGTCATAAAATGATCTGTTCATGTTTCGACTTTGAATTGCGAATTGAAAGCCTTATCGTCCTAATCCTAAAATTGACTTGATTTATGTGCTAGTTAGGATTTATAAAATTTTATGGTAGGTTTAATTAAAATTCGGTTCGGAGCAATTAAATTAGATTAAATAATGCTAGATGAAACATAGATTTAGTGAATGCAAGTAATTACATTTTTGTCCCTTAGTGGGCCACTTTGTTCAATCTTGATTAGAAGCTTTGATTCATATCTCAGCCCTTCTTCCTTAGAAACAAAACGTAGGAAAGAGTGAGAGAGGAGACAAAACTTAGCTTCAACAAGAACTATTTGGAGAACTTGAAGAATTGTAGAAGAATTGCATAATTTGAGCCCCTAGACTTGGGATTCAAGGTTTAAGGTAGGAGATTTCCCTTTCAATTGTAAATTCAAGATTAATTCTTGCATGGTTCATGTGACATTAGTGATCTAAGTCATGAATTGGTTGAAAATGTTGAATTGAGGCGTAAATCATGCATGCATGTTCATGTCTTAGCATTTTGAAGTGTTTTCATGGAAGTTCTTGCATGCAAACCCATATTCTAGCCTTAGTCCATGAATTCATCATGATTTTGAGCTCAATCTTTCATTTGGTCATGCTTTAGAGCATTGGATTTAAAATGAACACTTGCATGTTGAACTCTTATTTTGTTCTTGAAGTTTTACTTGTAATTGTGTTCAATTGACTCACCCTTGGGGTTTGATTTTACAAATTGATCTTTGAAACATCTTATACTATGAGTTTACAAGTGTTTTCTAGAAAATTGGCCCAAGAGGTCGAGTTTTGAGGTGTTGAATGATTGGTTTGAGCTTGAGAGGCAAATCTGGAAATTCCAGAATTTGGCTTCTCGCTCGAGCAAAGAATTCCACGCTCGAGTGACCATCGTTTGTTCAGAGCTCCTGTAACGACCCATAAATCCTTTCCTCCGGTCGAGCGGAGGAGTGGCCGCTCGAGCGGACTTTTGGGGTTTCCAGCAATTTTTCAGACGGCCTGAGATTCTGGGAGTTGTGGTTCTTCGCTCGAGCGGGGGAGTTTACGCCGAGCGACGACTTTGTTGGTCAAGGCGCCGCAAGGTTGGGCGCTCGAGCGGGTCGCCTGGGTAAGTTTGATTCTGAAGCATGTGGACTCATTTTTGATGTTCTTCTTAGTGTATTTGAAATGTCCTTACCTTATTTTGGGATATTAATTGAGATGATAAGATGATGGTAAAGTAAGACGGGACTAAAAACTTTAATTGAATAATTGCTTTAACCAACCGTCACTCATTTGCCCTTTTTTTTTCCCCACTTTGAATATGGATGTGAGGTTAGAACCATTGGAAAGCTTATTTCTGGGGCTTCAATTTGAGCACAAGAATGACCTAAAACGGAGTCCGAATGAGAGAGTTATACCTGTTCAAAGTTTCGGGATCTGTGCTGAAAACAGGTCCGCTCGAGCGGGAATTTATCCGCTCGAGCGGAGATTACGGGACAGCAGCTTTTAAACCAGATTTTTGGATCATTTTTCACATATTCTTTTCCCCTCTTCTCTCCTTTCCCCCTAGGACCGAAAACCCTAGGGTTTTGATCCCAAATCCTCACAATTTCTCTTTGTTTTGATCAAGATCTTCCACCAAGAAGTGAAGAGGACAAGAAGATGAACATTTCCAACCGATTTGATTTTGGAATTTCAAAGTGATACTCTTGACCTAGCTTCTTTGCTTTCAATCTTGAGGTAGGAGATCTTATTTGTATTGATTGATGGATTTATGGTATTTTGGGTGTAGATTTATGGTATGTTGTGTATATAACTACAAATCTATAGTTTTGTATATATTATGTCCAATTTGTGATTTGGGGGTTTTGGGTTTATTATGTTAGAGATGCAATTGCTAGATTAAAGTGATGGATTATGAACTTTAGATGGAGAAAATTGGAAGAAGAAGTAATGGTTTGAGGAGTTTGGATTTTTGTCTTGAGACCCTAAGTTGATTAATGGTGATAACTAATGAATTGGCCCAAATTGAAGGTAGAATAAGGAAATTGAGATGTTGAATTGTATATGTATAAATTTAATTGGATTTCTGAGATATTTCGAAATTATGTAAAAATATTAGCGAATGAACTTTGTTATAAACATTAGAATTTATGCTATAATGGAAGGGAAAAATTAAGGAAATAATGTATTAAGACTATGGATGACATGAACTTGGGTGTGGAATGTTGAGATGAGATTCAAAGATTTAATTTGATTCATGTTGAATTGCCAAATGATGTGTAAATGGGATAAAGAGAAATAAACTAGTTAAAAATGGAATAATGATATGTGACCCGATTTTTATGTGTATTATGAATTGTGTAGGGTCAATTACAGAGGCGGATCAAGCGTCTAATCACTGTGAGTAATAGTACGCTACATGTACATTTTATTTTCTGATAATGATTATGGTATTAACGCTCTGTTCTGTGTAAGTGATTTCATTAACATTAAGTTAATTAGAAATCAGTATGAATGTTGAGGAAGCTACATACAACGGTATGTTTATGGAACTATTCTCATCTATTTATATGGTATATTAATCCTCCGCATCTGTAAGCAATTGGTATCATCTTTGTTAATTATGAGACAACTATTTTGATAGATAAAATGCACATTCGTGGGTCCGCGATAAACAAGTGAAATGTGAATACTACGTCGGATGTATGTTTAATTGTCGCTAATGTTTGTCGTTACTATTAATGTCATTGCTTATAACGCTCAAATTTCTCACAAGAATGATGTTGTATGTGTATCAATTGGGATTGTTCTCTGTTTATTATTCTGCTTATGGTGCAGCGATATTCGAGATGACTTTGGGATGGTTCGCTCTGCTTATTTATTCGGTTATACATACCGCCTATTGATCCGCTCCGCTTAAGATTTAGCATGATATGTCCTGGTTTCAAAACTTATTATCTTCTACTAGTTCTACCCTCACACTTTATGCGTTTCACGCTTTATGCGTTCGTTATCTCTCCGATAAGCCGCTCATATGATGGGCCGAAAGGCTATTCTCAGAATCATGGGATGATGGCTATTCTCATTATTTGAAAATATGAACATTTTGAATCCTCTATACATACTAAAGCTGCGTTGTTAAGGAAATCGACTCATGATATTTACAGAGTGTAAATAAACATATACTTCTGCAATTATATACTTTATTGTTTGAGTGGAACATTACATGATTTACGTACTATTATTCACTGAGCTTGACTCACTTTATTTTATGTCTGTTTCTGTAGGCACTCAACCTGGAGGTCAATCTTAACCTGTGGCTTCCGATACCAGTTGCCAAGCCTTGAGTGTCTAAGCTATTAGGTGTTAACCGTTCAACTTTTGGAGTTTTGTTAAGTTTTAAAGTTGTATTTAGTCTGTACCCAAATGTCTATGAGGAAGATGTATATGTACATAACTATCTTCAGATACACATCACTGTATAATTATCTGCATTATGTTCTCTTCACGGTCTGCATAGTAGTGATAGCTCAATGGATGTTATTTTACGCTATTATATATTATTAGATGCTTCCGTTCAGGCCCCATATGATATGTATAACAGGTTTTGTGTCTGTTTGCGAATGGGTCATGTCCAAACTTTTAGGGGCGGGTTTGGGGCGTGACAGCTCCGCTCGAACGAAGGAATGGTGGCTCGAGCGTAAATTGCAAGCTCTCAGGTTTTTGGTGCACGCAGACGCACGCTCGAGCGACGAGACCTACGCTCGAGCGAAGAGCTGTGTCTCACGCTTGAGCGAGTATCGAACGAGCATCGAGCGTAAAATTTCAACAACCAGTACTTTTGCATTTTTACAGACCGCTCGAGCGACCCCTCTGTTTTGACAAGCTCGCTCGAGCGAAGAAAGCCACGCTCGAGCGAGACTCCTATTTTTAACAAAGTTTTGAAAAATGTTTTCCAAGACATCTTTGCATCCTCATTCCATCCTAGGCATTCCTAGGCCATGTTTAAGACTCTATAGTGAGGATTAAGGGTTATAAACACAATAAGAGCCAACGAAATAAGTTTTGGACAATTAGAATGTGTGTTTCAAGTATGCATCTGTTATGTGTTGTGTAGGTCACGTGCCACGTACCGTTTGATCAAGTTTACTCCGTCTGTCTGTCTCAAGGCCCACTGTGAGTAATAACTCTATAAAGTTATGTTTAACTTAAGTATTTTCTGACTGGTATGATATGATCTGTTTTCTGAAAAGCTGTCTTACGAATTATGAATGAATGTCCAATTTTCTAAAAAGTATTTGTGGCACCCTTAGTTCACGTGGCCCTCATCCAGGGGTAACAATACCGCGGCCAATCTGCACATGGCCTTCGCCCGGGGGTAACAATACCGCGACCAATCTGCATGTGGCCCTTGCCTGGGGGTAACAATACCATGGTTACTTGCGCGCAAGATATGGACCTTTATGGTCGTTGGTACCAACTATGTATGTGGGTCTCTGGACCAAATTGATCTGATAGCTAATAGGTGTACCACGTATGATCTTATGCAAAATCTGAATATGAATATGAGTGTGTATCTAAATCTATCTCTGTTTTGAAGTCTGAATATGTTTTGATTTAAATACTGGATTCTAACTTGTGCTGGACATCATTCATACAACCCTTATATTATGTATGAGGAGGTTCTTTTGTTTACATGCTAGTCTTTGTAACTATTTGTAAAGTCAGGTCTTGAGAAGTACATAAATACCTTGTAAATATCATGTTTATATATATAAATAAGTTTTGAAATGTACCTTGTCTATTTTGTATTATTGCTTATTATTTGCTAAAGAGGCCTTTGGTAATCCTATGAGCTTAGGATGTCCTAGTAAGCATTAGAGGCATTTCATAATATAAATTGAATCAAATGAATTGAAGGAAATGAATAAGATTATGCCTGTTTATTATCATTTGATGATAATAAGATGGAGAATATTGATTGAAACATTGACACAACGAGACAACAACCTTATAATAATGACATCATCAAAAATTCATGAAAATGAAACACATTCTATGGTGGAATTGAACCTGAGATGGAAAAATTGTATGAAGTATTTCGTGGTGGTTATTGATCCAATGGAAATATGATATATTTTCCCAATGTTTAATTTCAAGAACTTAAATAGGGAAGAATGCATTGATGACAAAAGCCACAATGAAACAAACTACAACACCAATAGAATGGAAATGCAAACAATGAAACATTGAGGCAAGGGAGAGTGTTTAAACACCTATACTATGGTGTAAAATTGACTAGACCACTAGAACGTATGACATATGTATTCTATGATGTGTGCTCATGTTTATCATATGATGTTATATGTGGACTTATTACCCTTGGACATTAATCATTTTGATTGTATTATATTTGATTTGTTTGTGAATTGGGACTTAGTTGATAGAGAAATTGAATTCGAGGTGTTTACACAACCTATTTCCAAGACTCCTATAGAATAATTGAAAGAATTGAAAACCCAACTTCAAGAACTATTAGATAAGAAATTTATCCGAACAAAGTGACAATCAAGAATAAATACGAATAGATGACTTGTTTGATCAACTTATCATCAATTAAAGGTTAGAACTAGATATGGACATTATGAATTTTTTTCATGGATCTTATGAATAGGGTGTTTAAATCATATCTGGATGACTTCATTGTTGTATTTATTGATGACATTTTGATTTATTCTAAAGAGAACCAATTTTGAGAGAAAAGAAATTGTATGCTAAATTGGGGACATGTAATCAACAAGGATGGAGTTCTTTTCCAAGCTTAAAATGTGCCATTTCAAGAGTTGAAAACTAGGTTAGAATCTTAACCTGATGGGTTTCAGATGCTTCCTATAAAGGCTAAGAGTGATTGCCTATGCTTCTAGACAACTTCGACCTCATGAAAAGAATTACCCAACACATGATCTTGAATTAGGTGGTGTTTGCTTTGAAACATCACTACTTGTATGGGGTAACCCATAAGAGCTTGAAATACTTTTTCACCCAAAAGGAATTGAACATGAAGGTGATGGTTAGAGTTAATAAAAGATTGTGATTTGCAAATCTTGTATCATCGGAATTTGTCATGTTTGCTACCCAACCAAAAAAAGAACAAGTGATTGCTATTTTTGCTCAACCTATAATTAGGATGAATACTTGAAAAAGATCACGGAAGAATTTGATTCAAAGCCGATTTGTGTTTGAGAATGATGTAAATTTTAGAACCGTCTTTGTGTACCCAATTGTGGTGATTTGAGTTATGACCAAAGCTCAATGATAAAAAGTATAATGGAAATGTGAGCACATTACCATGGACTTCAAAACTATTTATACTCAAAGTTTGTATCAAGATTTTGGAGACTAAGTAATGCCTATCACCAACCAAACTTTGGAGGATATGCTCAGAATGTGTGTGTTAGACTTCCAAGGGAATTTGGAGACCTACTTGCCATTAGCTGAATTTGTGTACAACAACAATTACCATTCAAGCATTGGAATGGCTCCTTACGAAGCTTTGTATGGAAGAAAATGTCGTTCTCCGATATGCTAGGCTGAAGTACGTGATAGACCTTTGTTGGAATCGGAACTTGTGCAAGAAACAACCGAGAAAGTGAAACTGATACATCAGCGTCTGAAAACTGCACAGAGTCAGCAGAAGAGCTATGCTGATATTCAAAGAAGAGAGAGAGAATATGAAGTTGGGGACCACGTGTTCATAAAGGTGACCCCGATGAAGGGTCAAACTCAGTTTGGTATTAAGGGAAAATTGGCGCCAAGGTATGTTGGACCTTATGAAGTCCTCGAAAAGATCAATCTGGTATCGTATCGGGTAGCCTTACCCCCAGTAATGAAACACATGCATAACGTCTTTCATGTATCGATGCTTCGGGAATATTTGAGAGATCCACTCCACATCATTGAACCGACACATGTACTTTTGAAAGATGACTACACTTATGAGGAAAGACCTATCCAGATTATGAATCGTCGGATCAAAAAGTTGAGAAATAAAGAAATACCGTTGGTAAAAGTTGATTGGCAAAACCACGGAGGAATCTATGCAACTTGGGAAACCAAGGAAGACATGATGAGAAGATATCTGGATTTGTTCCCATTGGACCCAATGTTGATTCCGAATGAAGGTAATTGGAGTTTGGAGGACCAAACTCTTTTAAGGGGGAAAGACTGTAATAACCCCGACCTTCGATTAATGTTAAATCATGATTAATTATGCCTAACAGTAATTTAGAAGGAATCCGAAATTAATTTGCATGTGTATTGCATTATCTTTGTGTTTTTATCTGTTTGTCATAAAATGATCTGTTCATGTTTCGACTTTGAATTGCGAATTGAAAGCATTATCGGCATCCGAATCAGAAATTGACTTGATTTATGTGCTAGTTAGGATTTATAGAATTTTATGGTAG
The DNA here is from genome assembly GCA_025200525.1 of Camellia lanceoleosa. Lineage (NCBI taxonomy): Eukaryota > Viridiplantae > Streptophyta > Magnoliopsida > Ericales > Theaceae > Camellia > Camellia lanceoleosa. The sequence goes on from CM045766.1 coordinate 132,754,800, forward strand.
GTTTAATTAAAATTCGGTTCGGAGCAATTAAATTAGATTAAATAATGCTAGATGAAACATAGATTTAGTGAATGCAAGTAATTACATTTTTGCCCCTTAGTGGGCCACTTTGTTCAATCTTGATTAGGAGCTTTGATTCATATCTCAGCCCTTCTTCCTTAGAAACAAAACGTAGGAAAGAGTGAGAGGGGAGACAAAACTTTGCTTCAACAAGAACTATTTGGAGAACTTGAAGAATTGTAGAAGAATTGCATAATTTGAGCCCCTAGACTTGGAATTCAAGGTTTAAGGTAAGAGATTTCCCTTTCAATTGTAAATTCAAGATTAATTCTTGCATGGTTTATGTGACATTAGTGATCTAAGTCATGAATTGGTTGAAAATGTTGAATTGAGGCTTAAATCATGCATGCATGTTCATATCTTAGCATTTTGAAGTGTTTTCATGGAAGTTCTTGCATGCAAACCCATATTCTAGCCTTAGTCCATGAATTCATCATGATTTTGAGCTCAATCTTTCATTTGGTCATGCTTTAGAGCATTGGATTTAAAATGAACACTTGTATGTTGAGCTCTTGTTTTGTTCTTGAAGTTTTACTTGTAATTGTATTCAATTGACTCACCCTTGGGGTTTGATTTTACAAATTGATCTTTAAAACATCTTATACTATGAGTTTACAAGTGTTTTCCAGAAAATGGGCCCAAGAGGTCGAGTTTTGAGGTGTTGAATGCTTGGTTTGAACTTAGGAGGCAAATCTGGAAATTCCAGAATTTGGCTTCCTCGCTCGGGCGAAGAATTCCACGCTCTAGCAACCATCGTTTGTTCAGAGCTCCGCTCGAATGAAGAAATGGTGGCTCGAGCGTAAATTGCAAGCTCTCAGGTTTTTGGTGCACGCAGACGCACGCTCGAGCGATGAGACCTACGCTCGAGCGAAGAGCTATGTCTCACACTCGAGCGAGTATCGAGCGTAAAATTTCAACAACCAGTACTTTTGTATTTTTACAGACCGCTCGAGCGAAGGAGTCTACGCTCGAGCGACCCCTCTGTTTTGACAAGCTCGCTCGAGCGAAGAAAGCCACGCTCGAGCGAGACCCCTGTTTTCAGCAAAGTTTTGAAAAATGTTTTCCAAGACATCTTTGCATCCTCATTCCATCCTAGGCATTCCTAGGCCATGTTTAAGACTCTATAGTGAGGATTAAGGGTTAGAAACACACTAAGAGCCAACGAAATAAGTTTTGTACAATTCGAACGTGTGTTTCAAGTGTGCATCTGTTATGTGTTGTGTAGGTCACGTGCCACATACCGTTTGATCAAGTTTACTCCGTCTATCTGTCTCAAGGCCCACTGTGAGTAATAACTCTGTAAAGTTATGTTTAACTTAAGTATTTTCTGACTGGTATGATATGATCTGTTTTTCGAAAAGCTATCTTACGAATTATGAATGAATGTCCAATTTTCTAAAAAGTATTTGTGGCACCCTTAGTTCACGTGGCCCTTGTCTGGGGGTAACAATACCACGGCCAATCTGCACGTGGCCCTCGCCCGGGGGTAACAATGCCGCGGCCAATCTGCATGTGGCCTTTGCTTGGGGGTAACAATACCATGGCTACTTACGCGCAAGATATGAACCTTTATGGTCGTTGGTACCAACTATGTAGGTTCCGACTGAAGCCTAATGCCATGGCTGTTTTTGTTTACATGCTAGTCTCTGTAACTATTTGTAAAGTCAGGTCTTGGGAAGTACATTCCGTAAATACCTTGTAAATATTGTGTATCTAGACTGACATGTTTATATATATAAATAAGTTTTGAAATGTTCTGTCCCATGTACGTTATCACAGCTCATTGGACCTTGTCTATTTTGTATTATTGCTTCCGCAGCCCCTTATTATTTACTAATTTGTACAGAGGCCTTTGGTAATCTACGGATTACTGGCCGATTACGGTGCTAAACCTACCGGGGCGGGTTTGGGTCGTGACAAAAAAAAGAGGCTACAGGCAGGAAAATGAAAGTGGGTGGATGAACTGTCAAATGTACTCTGGGTATATCGGACAACGCCGAGAAGATTAACTGGGGAATCCCCATTTGCCATGGCTTATGGCACATAAGCAGTCATTCCTCTAGAGGTCGGCATCCCAGGGATCAGAACTCAGGGAGTAGGGAATGAGACTAATGATGTATTATTATCCCGAGATCTGGATCTGCTAGAAGAAAGAAAGGAGAGAGCTGCAATTCAACTGGCAGCTTACCAGCAGCAGCTTGCCAGGGCCTATAATAAAAAGGTCAACCCAAGGGAGTTCCAAATCGGTGGCCTCGTCTTGAGAAAGGTCGTCGGCAGCAAAAAGGATCCTAGAGAGGGCAAGCTTGGCCCAAATTGGGAGGGATCCTATAGAATCATCTCGGTATTGGGCAATGGGGCATATTGACTTGAAGATAATGAGGGCAAAGAGTTGCTAAGACCCTGGAATACTTGCAATCTTAAGTTTTTTTATTATTAAATTTTCTTGTCCTTTGTTATTAGCCGAAGTAATAAATAAAGCTTGATTTTTTACACTTGTGACTGATAAGATAGTTGATGATACATGCATAATGAGAACCCAAGTGGAACTTAAGTTCACATTAGGGGGCAGCGAGTAGGAAAATGGTTTTAACACTTGTTGAAATTTGAGAAAAATTTACAAGTTGAAGTTAAACCGAGATCATGTTTAGCACTTGTTGAAATTTGTGAAAAATTTACAAGTTGAAGTTAAACCGAGATCATGTTTAACACTTGTTGAAATTTAAGAAAAATTTACAAGTTGAATTTAAAACCGAGATCATGTTTAACACTTGTTGAAATTTGAGAAAAATTTACAAGTTGAAGTTAAAACCGAGATCATGTTTAACATTTGTTGAAATTTGTGAAAAATTTACAAGTTGAAGTTAAACCGAGATCATGCTTAACACTTGTTGAAATTTTGTGAAAAATTTACAAGTTGAAGTTAAACTAAGTTTATATTGAACACTTGTTGAAATTTTGTGAAAAATTTACAAGTTGAGACCGAGGCTGTACCAAGAAAGGTACTTATATAGAGGCCGAGGTAAACCATTGGTTTGTATTACCGAGGTGTATCACCCCGAGAAGATTGCACAGGATTAAGGTGTATATTGAAGACACAAAATTATTCTAAGTATAAAAGTCATACAAGAGCAGTAAAGGGAAGATAAAGATACAAGCAAGGAAGTTGAATTAACATTCAAAAGATGACATGTCGGCCAAAGCTTATAATTGTTCCAAAAAGAAAAAAAAACAAAAGTACAAAATACAAAGGAAAAAGGAAAAAGACATCGAAATTAAGACTCCTCAGCAATAGTAGATGGTTGGGTTTGAAGTTAAAAAGATTGCTGGGAAGACATCTCGGCAGCCTTCTCAGCAGCGAGCTCGACATCTATTTCTTGAAGGGTTTGATCGAGGCTCTTGTCGACGAGAGGCACGTCGAATGATGCCTTCTCAGGAGTAGCACCCTTGGGAACCTCCTCACCCACTTCATCTTGAGCCAAGTCTAGGACTTGCTCATTCTGAGTAGGGGACTTGGCCTTAGCGGCCTCCTTTGACTTCCTCACCAAAGCTTCCCCCTCAGACTCAAATCGTCGTCGAATTGGCTTGGAGTTGGCAGGAATGACAGGGGAAGGACGTCGGTGTTCCTGAGGGAGGAGTTCTCGGGGACTTCAAGCTTTTTTAGAAGAGACATCCAACCAAGGGTGAAACCCTTGTTGCATGCCTGCTTCACCTGTTTCTCATATCCGCCGTAACATTGGCCACCTCCTTAGCATATGCCTTTTCATCTGCGGTCTTGACCTTGGTAGCTGTAATAACCCCGACCCTAATTAACGCTAGTTGGGACTTAATTAAGCCTAACGGTAATTAAGAGGAAATCTGGAATTAATTTGCATGTGCATTGCATGAATTATGTGTTCTTACCTGTTCGGTGGCGGAATATCTATTCGTATTTTAAACTTTAATTCGCAAATTGGAAGCCTTATCGGCGCCCGATTCCGAAATTGATTGGTGTTCTAACCTAGTTAGACTTTATGTGATTTTATGGTAGGTTCAATTAAAATTCGATTTGGAATGTTTAAATCTGATTAAATAACATTTTAATAATGAACCTAGCTTATTTACAATAGTGCCATTGAAGGCCACTATCTAAGACCACTTTGGGACTTACCTTAAAACATTTGCTTTCATCTCCTTTGTGAGACCAAACGTAGGTAAGAGGGAGAGGAGAGAAAAACTTAGTTTCAACAAGGATTTTGGCTAGACACTTGGAGATTTGAAGGTTTATAGCAACATTGAGCTCTTGGACTTGGAATTCAAGAGTTAAGGTAGGAGATTTCTCTTTCTTTGTGAGTTTAAGAGTAATCCTTGCATGGTTCTTAGTTAAATTGGTGTTTAAGGTTGGAAGTGGGTTTGCCATGTTGAATTGGGTAGTGTAACATGCATGCATGTGCATATTCATGGAAATTGAAGTTGTTTGGTATTAAATCTCCACATGCATGTTCATATTTTTGCTAAAGTCCATGAATTCATCAAAATTCTGAGTTTAACTTTACTTTGGGTCATGTTTTGAAGCTTTGAAATGCACTTGAACTCATGCATGTTGGATTATATCTTGTTCTTGAAGATTTATGGAAATGGTGCTCAAATTGACTCACTCTTGGCCCTTGAATTTACAAATTGGCTTTTAAAACTTGATATACTATGTGTTTAAAGTGTTTTTTCAGAATTTGGGCCCAAGAGGTTGAGTTTTGGGTTGGAGAATGCATGGTTCGAACTTGGAAGGCAAATCTGGAAATTCCAGAATTTGGCTTCCTCGCTCGAGCGACCATCGTTTGTTCAGAGCTCCGCTTGAGCGAAGAAATGATGGCTCGAGCGTAAATTTCAAGCTCTCGTAATCTTGGCGCGAGTGGTACGCCGAGCGAAGAGCGAGGTCTCAGTTCAGGTCTCACGCTCGAGCGAGCATTGAGCGGAAAAAATCAACAACCAGTACTTTTTCATCTTTGCAGATCGCTCGAGCGGAGAACTACTCGCTCGAGCGAACCCTTTGATTTTGCAAGCTCGCTCGAGCGAAGGAAGGATCGCTCGAGCGAGACCCCTGTATTCAGCAACTTTTGAAAAATGTTTTCTAAGGCATTTTTGCACCCTCATTCCATCTTAAGCATTCCTATGCCATGTTTAAGACTCCATGCTAGGGATAAGAGGTTAGGTACACACTTAGAATCATTGATGTGAGTTTTGTACAATTGGATTGCATGTTTCAAGTGTGTATCCGTGATGTGTTACGTAGGTCACGTGTCGCAATTTGTTTGACCCTTTTGACTTCGTCTACCTGTATCAACGCCCACTGTGAGTAATAACTTTGTAAAGTTATGTTCAATGTTGTGTATTTTCAGTATACTATGATCCGAAATGATTGGTTCTTGAAAAGCTATGATATGTTGGAAATGAATGAATGAATGTCTAGTTTTCTGAAAAGTATTTGTGGCACCCTTAGTTCCGATGGCCCTCGCCCGGGGGTAACAATACCGCGGCCTCGCCCGGTAATAATATCAGGCCTATGGCCCTTGCTTGGGGGTAACAATACCATGGCTACTTCCGCGCAAGATATGGACCTTTGTGGTCGTTGGTACCAACTTTGTTGTGGTCTTTGGACCTACCTGTTGTGGTCTTAGGACCTGCCTGTTGTGGTCTTCGGACCTGCCTGATCTGATAGCTAATGGGTGTGCCACATATGATCTTATGCAAAATCTGAATATGAATATGAACATGTATCTGAACCTATATCCGATTTGAAATTTGAACATGCATAAGACTCTGTTTCTGATATGAATGTGTTTCTGATATAAACTCTGTGATCGACATCATTCATTAACCCCTTTACTCTGTTATTATTCACTGGGCTTTCGCTCACAGTTTATTATATATATGTAGGTAAGCCAGTACAAGACCCAGGCCAGAGTTGATGGCCCTTTGTTTTGTTTTTGGTCAGCCACCTGTTGTGCCTCCCGAGGAGGTTCCGCCTAAAGCCCGATGCCATGGCAGTTTTGTCTTCGTGCTAGTCATTGTTTGTGTTTTGTAACGTCGGATTTTGGGACGTACGTATGTAAATATTCTGTACGTATGGATGTACTTGACCAGCATGTTTATGTATATAAATAAGTTTTGTATTTTCTGTCCCATGTACGTCATCACAGCTCATTGGACCTTGTTTACTTTATATATTTGCTTCCGCTAGCCCCTTATATTTTGTTAATCTGTTCAGAGGCCGTAGGTAATCCTCGGATTACTGGCCGGTTACGGTGCCAAACCTATAGGAGCGGGTTTGGGTCGTGACAGAGTGGTATCAGAGCACTAGTTGTACTGCACACACAGGTCCGTATGAGCTTAGGATGTCCTAGTAAGAATTAGGGGCATTCCATTTGCATGTGTGAGTGTGTGGTAATGCAATTGAATATTAAAACTGAATATACATCTGAATATGCCTATGCTTAATATCCCTTGATGTCTGTATAGTAAAATGGAGAACTCAGGGGGAAGTGGTGAAAGTGAATCATCAGAGGCTCGCATGAGCCGAATGGAACAGATGTTAGCAGCATTGACTGAGACCCTAACACAGCAACAAAGACAGCAACCCTTACCTCCTCCACCTCCACCGGTACAAGTTAAGGCAGATAACAATGACATCATAAATCTGACGCAGAAATTCATGAAGATGAAACCGCCGACATTCTATGGTGGGATCAAGCCACTGAAGGCAGAAACATGGTTACTTGAAATGGAGAAATTGTATGAGGTATTTCCGTGTTCCGAAACCCAAAAAGTCCTCCTAGCCACCTATACTCTGAAAGATGAAGCCCGAAGGTAGTGGTTATTGATTCGAAATGGTCACAAAAATATGACATGGACCCAATTTAATGCAATCTTCTATGACAAGTATTTTTCCCAATGCTTTCGAAACCGGAAAGTCTCAGAATTTCAGGAGCTTAAACAAGGCAGAATGTCTGTGGCCGAGTATGAGGCCAAGTTCACTAAGCTAGCCAGATTTGCTCCCCATATGGTGAACACAGAATACAAGAAGGCCCGCAAGTTTGAGGATGGATTGGATCTGGACATACTGGATAGGGTGGGAGTTCTGAATTTACCCACATATGTGAGCGTTTTGGATAGGGCATTAATGGCAGAATCCATTCTAGCAGCAAAGAAACAAACTCTTGTTCCACGGACTGATTGGGCAGGGAAAAGATCTGGGAATAGTTTTAAAAAGGGCCGTTCATTTTCCAGGAATAAGAAGCGTAACACAGGGTATTACAGTAACTCAAGCCAAGGTAGTGGCTCTACGCCAAATTGCCCCGATTGTGGGAAAAGGCACAGAGGTACTTGTCACCGAACATTAGGTGCGTGTTTCAATTGTGGCAAGACAGGCCATATGATGAGAGATTGTTCGCTTAGATCTGAGACTACTAGTCGTCCTACAGCGAGTTCAGTGGGATCTGCTCCTGTGGCCAAAACCAACGTCAAAGCCAATGCAGGAAAGGAACCGTTACGACAGGGCCGAGTGTTTGCCTTAGTGCCTGGTGACGTACCGAACACCTATACCGTGGTGTCAGGTACACTTTCTGTATGTTCTCAAAATGCATGCGTATTGATAGATTCTGGCTCCACGCATTCTTTTGTGTCACATGCTTTTTCTCAAAAATTGACTAGGCCACTAGAACGTATGACATGTGTATTATCTGTATCTACACCTTCTGGGGATTCTATGATGTGCACTCATGTTTATCCGGCTTGTGATGTTGTGGTTGGTGATATGATATTGTACGTGGATTTGTTACCTTTGGACATTCATCATTTTGACTGTATTTTGGGGATGGATTGGTTGACTAAATACTGCGCTAGCATTGATTGTGCAAACAAAATTGTTGTGTTTAGACCACCGGGTATGCCTGAATTTACCTTTAGAGGGAATGGGGTAGTTCCTCCCCCATACTTAATTTCGGCTATGAAAGCCGTCAAACTACTTAGGAAGGGATGTAGGAGTTATTTGTGTTGCATATTGACTACACCATCTGACGGTCCTACTGTAGAAACAATCCCTATTGTCTGTGACTTTCCTGATGTGTTTCCGATCGATTTACTGGGGGATTTAGTTGATAGAGAAATTGAATTTACTGTTGAGGTGTTTCCGGGGACACAACCTATTTCCAAGACTCCCTATAGAATGTCTACCTCTGAATTGAAAGAATTGAAAACCCAACTTCAGGAACTGTTAGACAAGAACTTTATCCGTCTGAGTACTTCATCGTGGGGTGCTCCAGTGTTATTTGTTAAAAAGAAGGATGGGTCTTTGAGATTGTGTATATACTATCGGGAATTGAACAAAGTGACTATCAAAAACAAATATCCTTTGCCCTGAATAGATGACTTGTTTGACCAACTTCAGGGTGCCCAAGTGTTTTCAAAAATTGACCTTAGGTCTGGGTATCATCAGTTAAAGGTTAGAGCCGAAGATATAGAGAAAACTGCATTCTGGACTAGATATGGACATTATGAATTCTTGGTAATACCGTTTGGGATGACTAATGCACCTGCTGCTTTCATGGATCTTATGAATAGGGTATTTAGATCCTATCTGGATGATTTTATTGTTGTCTTTATTGATGATATTCTGATATATTCTAAAGACAGGGAAAAACATGAAAAGCATCTGAGAACCGCCTTGCAGATATTGAGAGAAAAGAAGTTGTATGCTAAATTGTCTAAGTGCGAATTTTGGCTTGACAATGTGGCATTTCTGGGCCATGTGATTGACAAAAATGGTGTTTCTGTAGACCCTCAGAAAATTGAGGCTGTTGTGGATTGACCGAGACCTATGAATGTGACAGAAGTACGAAGTTTTCTGGGACTTGCAGGCTACTATCGGAGATTTGTGAAAGACTTCTCAAAGCTTGCCTTGCCATTGACTCAGCTAACTCAGAAAAACATGCCATTTGACTGGAATGATCAACGAGAGGCAGCCTTCCAAGAGTTGAAAACCAGGTTGGTGACTGCACCAATCTTAACTTTGCCAAATGGTACTGCTGGGTTTCAAGTGTACAGTGATGCTTCTTATAAAGGCTTGGGGTGTGTACTAATGCAAAATGGGAAGGTGATTGCCTATGCTTCTAGACAACTCCGGCCACATGAAAAGAATTACCCAACACATGATCTTGAATTGGCAGCCGTAGTGTTTGCTTTGAAAATATGGCGTCATTACTTGTATGGGGTGACTTGCGAAGTGTACACCGACCATAAAAGCTTGAAGTATTTCTTCACTCAAAAGGAATTGAATATGAGACAGAGACGCTGGTTAGAACTAATCAAGGATTATGACTTGGAAATCTTGTACCATCCAGGGAAGGCTAATACTGTAGCAGATGCCTTATGCCGAAAATCCGGTGCAACTGTGTCGTGTTTGTTGTCCAGCCAAAAGGACTTGTCAATTGACCTTGAACAAGATGGATTGATATCTGCTATCTCTGCTCAACCTGCTATTCTTGATGAGATTAAACAGAAACAATGTGAAGATGAACACTTGAAAAAGATTATAGAGGAGTTTGATTCGAAACCGAGGCCAGAATTTGTGGTTGAAAATGGTGTGCTGAAATTTCAGAACCGTCTTTGTGTGCCTGATTGCTATGATTTGAGAAAACGTGTTATGACCGAAGCTCACAGTAGTAAATTTGCTATGCATCCGGGAAACATGAAGATGTACCACAATTTGAAACAGAATTTTTGGTGGCCTGGAATGAAGAGGAGTATTGCAGACTTTGTGGCTAGATGTTTACACTGCCAATAGGTTAAAGCTGAACATCAACGACCTGCCGATTTGCTACAACCACTTCCAATACCAGAATGGAAATGGGAGCACATCACCATGGACTTCATTATGGGATTGCCTCGTTCTACTCGAGGTATGGACTCTATTTGGATTATAGTTGACCGTTTAACTAAGTCTGCACATTTTCTGCCTGTCAAAACCATTTATAATGCTGATAAATTGGCCAACATCTATATGACTGAAATTGTGAGATTGCATGGAGTGCTAGTGTCTATTGTGTCTGACGGGACTCGAAGTTTGTGTCAAGATTTTGGCAAAGTTTGCAACAGGCTTTGGGAACAGAATTGAGACTGAGCAGTGCTTATCACCCACAGACCGATGGCCAAACTGAACGAACTAACCAAACTCTGGAGGATATGCTCAGAATGTGTGTATTAGACTTCCAAGGAAACTGGGAAACCTACTTGCCATTAGCTGAGTTTGTGTACAACAACAGTTACCACTCAAGTATTGGGATGGCTCCTTACGAAGCTTTGTATGGAAGAAAGTGTCGATCTCCAATATGTTGGGCTGAAGTTGGTGACAAACCTTTGTTGGGACCAGAACTTGTGCAAGAAACAACCAAGAAAGTAAAACTGATACAGCAGCGTCTGAAAACTGCACAGAGTAGGCAAAAGAGTTATGCCGATATTCGAAGAAGAGAAAGGGAATATGAAGTGGGGGATCATGTGTTCATCAAGGTGACCCCAATGAAGGGTCAAACTCGGTTTGGTGTGAAGGGAAAATTAGCGCCAAGGTATGTTGGACCTTACGAGGTTCTCGAAAAGATTAATCCGGTGTCATATCGAATAGCTTTACCTCCAGTGATGGAACATATGCACAATGTCTTTCATGTGTCGATGCTTCGGGAATATTTGAGAGATCCACTCCACGTCATCGAGCCAACACATGTGCTTTTGAAAGATGACTACACCTATGAAGAAAGGCCCATCTAGATTGTAAATCGAAGGGTTAAAAGGTTGAGGAACAAAACAATACCGTTGGTTAAGGTAGACTGGCAAAATCATGGAGGGACCTACGCAACTTGGGAAATCGAGGAAGACATGAAGAAGAGATATCTGGAATTGTTCCCTTTAGACCCAATGTTGACTCCGAATGAAGGTAATTTGAGTTTGGGGACCAAACTCTTTTAAGGGGGGAAGACTGTAATAACCCCGACCCTGATTAACACTAGTTGGGACTTAATTAAGCCTAATGGTAATTAAGAGGAAATCTGGAATTAATTTGCATGTGCATTGCATGAATTATGTGTTTTTATCTGTTCGGTGGCGGAATATCTGTTCGTATTTTAAACTTTAATTCGCAAATTGGAAGCCTTATCGGCGCTCGATTCCGAAATTGATTGGTGTTCTAACCTAGTTAGACTTTATGTGATTTTATGGTAGGTTCAATTAAAATTCGATTTGGAATGTTTAAATCTGATTAAATAACATTTTAATAATGAACCTAGCTTATTTACAATAGTGCCATTGAAGGCCACTATCTAAGACCACTTTGGGACTTACCTTAAAACATTTGCTTTCATCTCCTTTGTGAGACCAAACGTAGGTAAGTGGGAGAGGAGAGAAAAACTTAGTTTCAACAAGGATTTTGGCTAGACACTTGGAGATTTGAAGGTTTATAGCAACATTGAGCTCTTGGACTTGGAATTCAAGAGTTAAGGTAGGAGATTTCTCTTTCTTTGTGAGTTTAAGAGTAATCCTTGCATGGTTCTTAGTTAAATTGGTGTTTAAGGTTGGAAGTGGGTTTGCCATGTTGAATTGGGTAGTGTAACATGCATGCATGTGCATATTCATGGAAATTGAAGTTGTTTGGTATTAAATCTCCACATGCATGTTCATATTTTTGCTAAAGTCCATGAATTCATCAAAATTCTGAGTTTAACTTTACTTTGGGTCATGTTTTGAAGCTTTGAAATGCACTTGAACTCATGCATGTTGGATTACATCTTGTTCTTGAAGATTTATGGAAATGGTGCTCAAATTGACTCACTCCTGGCCCTTGAATTTACAAATTGGCTTTTAAAACTTGATATACTATGTGTTTAAAGTGTTTTTTCAGAATTTGGGCCCAAGAGGTTGAGTTTTGGGTTGGAGAATGCATGGTTCGAACTTGGAAGGCAAATCTGGAAATTCCAGAATTTGGCTTCCTCGCTTGAGCGAAGGATTCCTCGCTCGAGCGACCATCGTTTGTTTAGAGCTCCGCTCGAGCGAAGAAATGATGGCTCGAGCGTAAATTTCAAGCTCTCTTCTCAAGTAAAGCGGTGACGCCGAGCGAAGAGACTACGCCGAGCCGAAGAGTCAGTCTCACGCCGAATCCATGCTCTCAGCGAAGAGTCCTCTGACGCTCGGCGGCGTATGTCTCCTTCGGCGAGCATCGAGCGGAAAAAATGAACAACCAGTACTTTTTCATCTTTGCAGATCGCTCGAGCGGAGAACTACTCGCTCGAGCGAACCCTTTGATTTTGCAAGCTCGCTCGAGCGAAGGAAGGCTCGCTCGAGTGAGACCCCTGTATTCAGCAACTTTTGAAAAATGTTTTCTAAGGCATTTTTGCACCCTCATTCCATCCTAAGCATTCCTAGGCCATGTTTAAGACTCCATACTAGGAATAAGAGGTTAGGTACACACTTAGAATCATTGATGTGAGTTTTGTACAATTGGATTGCATGTTTCAAGTGTGTATCTGTGATGTGTTACGTAGGTCACGTGCCGCAATTTGTTTGACCCTTTTGACTTCGTCTACCTGTATCAACGCCCACTGTGAGTAATAACTTTGTAAAGTTATGTTCAATGTTGTGTATTTTCAGTATACTATGATCCGAAATGATTGGTTCTTGAAAAGCTATGATATGTTGGAAATGAATGAATGAATGTCCAGTTTTTTGAAAAGTATTTGTGGCACCCTTAGTTCCGATGGCCCTCGCCTGGGGGTAACAATACCGTGGCCGATGGCCCTCGCCCGGGGGTAACAATATCGTGGCTACTTGCGCGCAAGATATGGACCTTTGTGGTCGTTGATACCAACTTTGTTGTGGTCTTTGGACCTACCTGTTATGGTCTTAGGACCTGCCTGTTGTGGTCTTCGGACCTGCCTGATCTGATAGCTAATGGGTGTACCACATATGATATTATGCAAAATTTGAATATGAATATGAACATGTATCTGAACCTATATCCGATTTGAAATCTGAACATGCATAAGACGCTGTTTCTGATATGAATGTGTTTTTGATATAAACTCTGTGATAGACATCATTCATTAACCCCTTTACTCTGTTATTATTCACTGGGCTTTCGCTCACAGTTTATTATATATATGTAGGTGAGCTGGCACAAGACCCAGGCCAGAGTTGATGGCCCTCTGTTTTGTTTTTGGTCAGCCACCTGTTGTGTCTCCCGAGGAGGTTCCGCCTGAAGCCCGATGCCATGGCAGTTTTGTCTTCGTGCTAGTTAATGTTTGTGTTTTGTAACATCGGATTTTGGGACGTACGTATGTAAATATTTTGTACGTATGGATGTACCTGACTAGCGTGTTTATATATATAAACAAGTTTTGTATTTTCTGTCCCATGTATATCATCACAGCTCATTGGACCTTGTTTACTTTATATATTTGCTTCCGCTAGCCCCTTATATTTTGTTAATCTGTTCAGAGGCCGTAGGTAATCCTCGGATTACTGGCCGGTTACGGTGCCAAACCTATAGGGGCGGGTTTGGGTCGTGACAGTAGCTTTGGTGGCCAAGGCATCTTGAAGTACTTTTTGGGCCTGGGTCATCTTTTCTTCGGTCTCTTTCTTTTCGGCCTCAAGAACCTTCTTGATGGCCTCAGAGGCCTCCGCCTTTTCCTCGGCCTCATCTTTGGCTTTAACGGCCAACACAGCCTGGTCAGATAAAGTTTTCATATTGGTTTCAGTCTTTTTAAGGGTCTTCTGTAGACCAGAGGTCTCCCTCGCCTTGTCGGAAAATGTCTTCCTTATCTCAAAAGATTGCATTGAGAAGGAATGGGCGTGCTGGATTGCCTGAAGAAAAATGAACAGAGCAGAAGTTATTAGAAAATTTTCTAAGTATAGGAAAAATAAAGAAAGAAAAATTACCAAATAAAAAGGCTTACTTTAGCAGAGTGTTGCAGCATCAAGGCGAAGTTCTCATGCTTAGTCATCTCGGTGTTGCGGTCAAGATCCCCAGGGATGAGCAAGGCTGTAGTAAGGGCAACACCGACGTTGATGTCGTCGGCACTATCCTCAACAAAGACTGGCCTGTCCTCCAAAGTAATAGGTGGAGCCTAACTGACCTTCTGGACCCGAAATGTATGAGCCGACTCGACCTCGGCCTTTTAGACTGAGTTGACTTAGATGGTTCGGCTTTGGCGGGCCTCTTCTTGGAGACAGAGGTGGTTTTCTCGCTCGAAGCCAATTTTGAAATTGGCAAGGTGTCCTCAGTATCAATCTGAGTCACCGTTGCCTTTGGTTGAGCCTTATTTATCCTTTTTGTTTTGGCCGAGACGGCCGGTTCGTGAGTCAACAGTAGCCGGGATGTTGGCCAAGAGGTCCTTAGCAACTGCTTTCTGGCGGCCCATCTCAGTGACAAAAACTGTTCGGCGTCGTCGACGGCGTTAAGAAGGTGGGATCAACTGTGGAGCTGAGGTAGATGATTGTTCTGCTGGATCTGAGGTTGAACCCTAATTCGGCCGAGATGAAAAAGCTATTGGTGGAGTTGTGGCGGAAGGAGGAGACTGACTCTTCTTCTTCTTCTTTGGAATGTCGGGAAGAACCGACTTGTAGGTGGGAATGAAATTGAGTACCAAAGGGGCTCTCCGCTTGTGGACTGGCAGATCCAATAGTTTCCTTAAGTCTTTGCTGGGAAAGAAAGACTGGTGGAAGCCTTTTGGTGGCTGAGGAAAAGCTGCAAGAAAAACAGACATTAGAAACAAACGAAGTATTGAAGACTTTAAAAACGAGCAAGTACAAACACTGGGCTCTTACCATTACCCTCTACAAAGACTGTACGAGGAAGAGGGTAGAGGTGGAGGTCTTCATTTGGAGCGAACTCCCAGTTCCCCGAGGTAATGAAGTAATCATCCCCAGCTCCCTTATTGGAGTCTGGGAGGTCGGCAACGATTTTATACTCTGTGGACCTCGGTTTAAGGTAGTAAACCTAGCCTGTGTCTTTTTTAAGGCCACACATGGTGTAGCAGTATTGGATGTCGGCTAAGGTAACCCTAGCGTTCTCTTGTTTGGCTAAGGCTATTATACCATTTATGACTCGGTAGGAATTGATGGCGAGTTGCATTGGGTTCAATTTGTAATAATGGATTATCTCACAGAAGAGGATGTTGAGTGGGAGCCTAAGACCACATTCAATAAAAGCTACAACAGGGAAATGCATAGAATCAGTTGTAGGCATGATGGATTCATCCTCCCCAGCCAACCTCAGATGGACGTCAGCAGGGATGGAAAACTCTCGCCTAAAGTATTCTAGTTTTGTCGGGGTGTCTACCCTATGCCTCTTCATACCTATGATATCGGCTTAAAGGGAAGGTATGAGACTTCGGAAAGGACCTCGGCTAAAACCTAAGGGGAATTCGTTTCGATTTTTCTTAAAAATTTGTGGATTCTATAAGCAAATCCCAAACCTAGATCTATGGAAACAAAGATTGAAGGCACGAATCTGGAAAAGACACAGAAAATAGAAAACAAGAAGATGTTTCAGAATCAAGAACTGTGAAGAACTATCAAGAAACATTGTGACAGAGTGTGTGCATGGGTACAAGGCTAAGAACAATGGCAAAAGTGAACAAATGTGTGAGCAGTGTGTAAATATTCAAAGAAAGGATTGGGCAAAAATAGAATCGTGAAGTAACATGAGAGAGTTCGAGGAAGAATCAAGAATTAGAACCAGGAGGAACAGTGACTTACCAGAAAAATGAAGCCGAAGTAAATTTTCGCCAGGATCAAGCGGTAGTCGGAAGCACAGAAATACGGCAGAAACCTCGCCGAAGGAGAAAGACAGGTTGGTTGCAGAAAGCTTCGTGAAAGCTGCAATAGAGGATTTGAAAGAAAAAGCTAGAGAGAGAAAAAGCTTCAGAAATAACGATGTAAAGTGAAAAGACGAAGAGAGAAGATACTGGTTTTGTCAAAAACGCGGAAAGGCGGCAAAAAGGCAATTAATGTGCCTAAAACGACGTATGCGTCAGACAACGCTTGCACGAAAAATTTGACTTACATGTGCGTATCAAATACGATCCAGTAAGGGGAAGACGCGTGACTAAAACGGTTGAGTAATTATGCATAACAGCTCATACGCGTGAAGGAGCTCTTGGAATTCTTGTTCTTTAAAAAGACATGTCGGCCTGTATGATGATCTCGGCTGAGAAATTTTAAGCCGACGTACTGGAAGGAAGTACTGATATAGGTTCCATCACCTCAGAATGCCGAGGTAATAGAACCTAGGGAGCAGTTGTGGGGATATATTTTCTGAGTACCAACATGTGGCCAAGGTGATGCCGACGTGTCAGCCAAGGTGACACGTGTCCTGGTTATGACGCCGATGTGATCTCGGCTAGGCCGAGGTTATCTCCGAAGATATCGAAATCCGGGATAAGCGGATAAGGGATAAGAGTCCTAGAATGAGGAAGAAACTCAGCTTGGATAAGGATAAAGCTCCTTGGGAGTTTATCTTTATCTATAAGAGAGTCCAGGATAAGCACTGAACTAAAGTCAATTGAAGTAGTGAGTTAAGCACTATTGATTATCTTTGAGATAACTGACTTGATCATCGAAGTGTCTCCGGGTGGACGAACCACCACCAGAATCTCTTCTTTCTGTTGTAGATCAATCAGGCGCCATTTATTCTGCCAGTGCTCTCCAGCTGAATACTGAGTTGGCAGTGTGGTCAGAAATTCACTCACACACATATATATTTACTAAAACTATTAGATGGACCTAATGCAAGAAGTGTAGACTATTTCAATGTCATTCTCGGGATTAGAATTACAAAAAAAACATACACAAAAAGTATATGAATAAACAAGATATTACAAAATTTATTTGTAAGTCTCACTTCTTGAAAATCCTATAATTCATTTAGTTTTTGTATTATATTTTATGTTTAGTTTTTGTACTTTTTTTTATACAATTTTCTTTGTTTTCTTTAAAAGTTTATTTTTCAAAATTAATAAATAAATAAGTAAATCATTTTATATTTCAAACAATTTCATTTTTGTTTTTATTTTTTATTTTTTCTTAAAGTGATTTTAGTTTTGGGCAAATACTTGCTTTTTTTTTTCTTCTATATATTGTAATTTTGTGCATTTTAAGTGTATGATGTTTTCACTAATATATTCGGAGATACACTATGAAAGAAGTATTATGCGACAATTAAGCAAGAAGAAAAAAAATAAATAAAATAATACGATGAATGTGGAGCAAAAATCAAAACTTCCAAAACAAGCACGCAAACAAACAAGGAAATAGAATAGAATAGAATATTTAACAATAGATATTTGAAAATTTGTAACAAAATTTTAGAACTTTTCTTTTTGCTAAGAAAATTCTATTTGCTACTATAAATAAAATGCTTTTAAAATAGTTTTTTTTTTTTAAAAAATTGAAATTAAAACTATAGTAAATTTATGTAAGCATAATTGCTAATCACATTTTTTTACTTAATGTATAATATTATATTGACTACCTTTTTCAAATTTATTTTTTAAAGTATTTATATAGAAGTAAAAAAATGTCATTAGGAATAAATTTTTTCTTAATTTAGTTATAAATTTTACCCGTATATCAGTTTTAAATTTTGAATAAAAGCAAACATAAAATAATTGATTGAAGATACGCTGCATTTGTAATATTTCTTTTTATGTGTGCAAAAAAAAAAAAAAAGACATTTAAAAATAACAATTCATATATATACAAATAATTATAAACACAATCCGTGCATAGCACGAGTGAAACACTAGTCTATTTATAATTTAAAAAGGTATAATATTTTTTAAAAATGTAAATAATGTATAACTATTTCCAATTTATTAACTATTTTCTTCAAAATTCTTAATTTATTTAGGCTTAGATCAACTTTGAAGATAAATGTGTCAACTTGATCAAATTTTGAAAGGGAGCAGCAGCTTGCTTTCCGTCTTTGATTGGATTGGATTGTGTTGTTTGGTTCATGAGGGTCTATCACGGGTTCTTTTTTAATAATCCGAATCGTTCAATGTGTAGAACTCGTCGAGTACTATAAGCCTGTAAAAAATTACGTTGATCAGATATCGATAGCTGTCTCATCTTATCAGTATTTTGTCAACCGTTAATTTGTTCACCGTCTATTTTTTTTTATACAAAACTGATAAGATGAGATAGCTATCGATATTCTATCAACATAATTTTTTACAGACATATAGTAATCGACAAGTTCTCCACATTAAACAGTTCAGATTATTAAAACGGAACCCATAATGAGCTCTCACAGGCCAAACAACATCGTCCAATCCGATTAAGTTACGGAGGCAAGCTGCACTATTTCATCAACAATGCTAGCTGTGTCAATAACAAATAATAAAATAAAAACAATGCTAGCCCACTATTTTAAGTTTACCCACTGTTCAATCAACTTTGAAGATAAATGTGTCAGCTTGATCATTTTTTTTTCTTTTGGCAATCTTATTGTCCCCAGGTGGTATGGGCTTGATCCGAATATCTTCCATATTAAATTGATATTTCTTGAAATTTGAAAAAAAAAAAAAAATGCATCGGCCTTACTAATTTAGCATAATTACATTGATTTCATTTTAGCTTTTAATTCACAGAACATTTTACACATTTTTATTAATAATTTGTTGGTTGTATTAATAGCAAAATTATATTATCTTTCTTTTTAATACTGAAATGTATATTTTACCTTCACTTATTTGCTTATCTGTTTATAAATCATCTGCATAACTTCATGTAGCCTTAACCTTATTAAATAGAGATTGGTATAATTTGTTGAGCTTATTTTAATTTTTCTTAATTTCAAGGGTTGCCAATGTAAATTATAGAAATAATTATTGATGGTCTTTAATAATATATATATAAAACGTCTCATCTACAGCCAGCAAAGCCCTTGTAGCTCAGTGGTAGAGCCTTACAGCTCTAGCGGTAGAGCGTCAGTCTTCTAAACTGAAGGTCCGTAGTTCGATCCTGCGTGAGGGCACCTTTTTTCCATTGATTTTGTCTTGGTTGTGCCATTTTTATTTTAGTATTACTATTATTTTTAATCAAATTTTGAAAATTAAATTTCCATATTTTCTACTTATTTATAAAGTCCATTTCCATATTGTCAACACAACATTTTCCAAACTTAAAAGTATCTCATTAATGGTTAATTTTCAGTCTAGAATTTATTCATTCTAATATTCAAAAATGATATATTTACCTTCTCTTACATTATACTTTATTTGTCATCTCATATCATTCTATTCCAATAAACCAAACATTACCTAAATATAATATAAAAAAATGATAAATCTAGTTTATTTAAATTACAAACTGCCTTTATGATTTTTAAAATTACCTGACTTTCCTTGACAATAAACAGTGACCTATTTACACAACATTTTCATTTCTTTACAATTTAAAAATATGTATTATTACAATTTTATCTGTAACATCCCCACCACGTATAATGATTAGCACTTAATTAATTAAGGAGATTTGAATTTTAATTGTCAATTTTTCTAATTTAATCTGGGATTTATGAAAATTATAGAGACTGATTCGTATATGACTCTATTCAGGATTTATTTTGGAATTAGAAATTAAAAGCCTAAATGGCTCAAGAGAGTACAAATGGTGAATTGAATTATTTTAATTTCGAGTATTGAACCATATGGGAGTTTAATTAAATATTTGATTCAGATTTATAAAATTGAGATTTGGTTAATTGGGTCCGAATTGGAGTTAATTAAGTTATGAGAATTGTGAATTAAGATTATTATGAATTAAATTTATTTATGAGGTGTTCAATTGAATATGTAATTTATTGACGAAGATTTAGAAGTTTAATATGAAATTGAAAGCCTTAATGATTTAAGAAACCAAAATTGAAGATGGAAATAAGTTTAATTTAATATTTGGAGTTTTTGGAGTTTGATTAAAAACCTGATTCAGAATGATAAATTTAAATATAATTAATTGGGTTCTAATGGAAGTCAATTAGACTAATTAAATTATGTGGGATTAGTGATTAGTTATGATTAATTTAATTATGTACTAATCAAGACGTATTAAGAATAAGTGTTATTTAATTAAATTAATCTTAACCATAAATTAAATTGTAGAATGATTTAGAATTTGAAGATGTCCGTGGGTGTGAGTGTGCAGATGGCCAGATGGCCACGTCTACTCACACCAAGCCCCGTCTACTCACCCCAAATAGTAATTACTATTTGGTGTGAGTACGGATTTAATCTCTACCGTACACGTCACCATCCGTACGTCCATCAACGGGTGAAATTGCCTAACGGGTACAATTTCTACAGGGGGGCGCTAGTAATATTATATATAGCGCCCCCCCAGCTGGTGTGACCTCCCCCTATATAAAGCCTCGACTAACAACATTCACACCTGTGTAAGTTAAGTGTTAATCACTAAATAAGCTAAATAATGCCTCGCCAAGCCTCTTTCCGCTTCCATGGGGAAAGTGGTTCAGTTATTCATGAACTCAGAGGTCGTCTGAGTTTGTCAGAGATTGATGTACGCAGAGGTGGTGATGACACTAGTGATGTTGATCCTGGTCCGTCGATTTTAGAGGTTGGTGTTAGCAAAGAGGAAGTTGATCGTAGAAGATCAGTTGTTATGGATCCAGCAGAATTTTCTAATGTTTTCTGAAATGTAATCATCAGTGTAAAAAATAGTGATGTGACTCAAGATGTAATAGTTGATGATAAGGGAAATGTAGTAAGTAAATAAAACTTTGAGTGGTTTCAGAAATAAAATTAATAAAATTTTTCATTAATCATGACAGTGGTTACATTAACATCAAACCATTCTCTCATTTTTGGGGACATTGCATCTAACCAACTACTGTCCCCATTTGTTAATAAAATACAAGGAATTCCTCCTCTAATAGTGAGATATGGTTGGAACTTAACAAATACATGGAAATCTCTCTGGAGGAGATGGCCACGTCTACTCACACCAAGCCCCGTCGGATTTAATCTCCGCCTTACACGTCACCATCCGTACGTCCATCAACAGGTGAAATTGCCTAACGGGTACAATTTCTACAGGGGGGCGCTAATAATATTATATATAGCGCCCCCCCAGTTGGGGTGACCTCCCCCTATATAAAGCCTCGACTAACAACATTCACACCTGTGTAAGTTAAGTGTTAATCACTAAATAAGCTAAATAATGCCTCGCCAAGCCTCTTTCCGCTTCCATGCCAAAAATGTCTTCCTCACCTACCCACAATGCCCATGCCCAAAAGAACAACTCCTAGAACTCCTCCAATCTCTCCTCCAACTAGCCTGTCAGCCATAATACATACTTGTCGCAAGGGAACTCCATGAAGATGGAAACCCTCACCTTCATGCCAAGGTTCAATGTACGAAGAAGATCCAAACCTCCAACCCGAGATTTTTCAATCTCACTTGAACCAACGGGAGGATCTACCATCCAATTAAGGGACACAACTAGAATTCTTCAAAAATAGTGTAGCCAATATGCTCTTAATTTTTATTAATAATATTCATGTGACATTAGATAATAAACAAAACTTGGTATAAAAATGTGGTAAGTTCAACTAAGTTTCATATTTAGATAGTGTTTGGTTCACTGGAATAGAGCGGAATAGAATGATCATTTCATCAAAATGTTCATTTTCATGTTTGATTAACTAAAAAATAATGAAAAATACATTGTGAATGGAATCTTTATTTATCATCATTTTAACTCATTCTAGTGAATGAAGTACTTCTAAATATGGAATTCTTCTTGTTATCATGACATGAAGCAATAGTACATTAATGTTTTGTTGAAAATTGCACAATATCACTATTTTTAATTTTGTTGAAGCAATAGTAAATTAATGTTTCTAAGTTTTATTATGCATATAGTTGGCTAAGTTTGAATTACTTTTATTGTGTTATTTGTTACCAATCTCTCTAAGTCATGACTTTGCCAATTTGTTTGAAGCATTTTATTTAGGATCATGCTGTAATACACGTAGTTGTATGCCATAGGTAAGTTATAGTTTAAATTGATGTTAGTTACTAATTATTGTAGTGTTTGATTACGAGTCATGGGCGTGGGGCTAACATATTAGTAAATCAAAATTAGTTATATCTCTCTTCCCTTGCTTGCAGCCAACTGAGATTCTTTTATATTGAGCTTCCTATGGATCTCTGGAATAATTTGTACTGCTTGTGTGCACATCGGTGGAGCAAGTCATGCAAAATTGTTACAATTATTGTTGGGGCATGTCAAAAACCTTCTTCCTAGGTTTGCTTTCAACCTTGTGACTTGTGTTTTCGCTTTCCTCACACTTTGTTGTTTTGTTTATCATTTTCAATGTTATGGTTATTGCTGAAATTACTGATTTCTTGAACCTTTTATAATGTAAGGGTCGAATTATTTTGGCTCCTTTTTTCTGTCTAAGAATCCATGTGTGACCAATCACTGATTGATTTTGGTAGTCACTGCATGATTTTGGTTACTGGTTACTAATTGATTTGACAAGTAACTTCATGATTCAATAGCTCATTAATCTAACTCACAATACATAACAAACTTGCAATCAACGACCATGAGGCTATACCATAACTAATATTGAACCTTAATAGAAGAGTGATATGGTAATATCCGAATCATAATGAGAATCTTAGAGCATCTGTACCTGACCCGAACCTTCAAAATTTGGTGTGTCAATTTTTTTAAAGACTTAGGTGGCAAATTGACATATGTCAATTTGACATAAACTTTTCATCTGATGTGTCAAATATATTATTCTATTATTTTTAAAAATAAAACTATTTTATTAGGTAAACTAAACATTAGACATCAATATGGAGTATGTCAAATTTAACATGTTGAGTTCATGCCAAATGCCAACTTAGCGTTTGGCATATCTATTGGACTTCATTGTTTATATCAAAATAGAGTTGTTGGTGTTGGCTTTTTGGCTTTTCGAGGGTTATATTTGTAAATGCGAGCGTGCCAGCAAGGATCAATCAGTCCTTACAGAAATTATAATTGCCAACCAATTATCAGATGATTGTGTTTTAGTTCTTTCAGCCTCAATGAAGAGGACTTTTACTGGTGGCTTGACTTAGGAGAAATTAAACAAAACAACAGGTAAATGACGAACAACTGAAGTATTTCATAAAAATGAAAACTTACAATGATCCAAACTCAACCTCATAGAGGTTTACAATGACGATCTACTTGAAACTACTCCTATGAACGAAGTATAGTGCAGGAATGTAAAGAACAGGTATTTAAAGTGCAGGAAATGTAAAGACTGGAAATGTAAAAACTGGAAAAGAAAATATGAAGTAAATGACTAGTTTTGTTGGATCTGAGTCTGGGTCCTTTTTTCTGGGGGCTCCCCTACTATTTATACTTGTCACGGATGACCTTCGAACTACACTTCAAACCGTCGAACTGCTTCCCCATGATCGCTGATCATGTTGCCTTGTAAGAAGTTCCACTACGCCATCACCTGCAGTTAGGCTTGCCTCCTATATTTGAATTTGAATTTGAGTAACCGTTGAAGCCACGTCACCATGCATCTCTTTACTGATCCAATGCTACTCAGATCACGTGAGAACCAATATTAATTGCCACGTGTACGATTAGGATCAAGGACTTAAATAGTCTTCCTATATTACCTTTACTTTGCCACGTGTCGAATTGTAACTGGCTTTTACAAAATATGTAGCCAATATTACCCCCCGCACTAATATACCCAATACTTGGTGATATTAGTGGATCACAGTTTTTTCCCGCGCTTTTAGAACGTGCATGGAGTCTATATTCTGGAAACACAACCATCATCTATTTGGTGATCATTTGCATTAACTCTCTTTCAATTCGTCGAACATCCCAATACCTTAGCATTCGAACAGACTATGGCTAAATCAACTTCCCTTTCTATTGATCAAGCATATGAAGAGCCGTTGAGTAATGTTGCTTCCCCTCGAAAGAACCTCCACGCATTCATTAGCCACCTTTACCCGCCTTTCTATATTCAGGTCATGGGAGCCTTTGCAAATTACCAACCTTTGGACTACGAACACATTGCCCTTAATCCTTCGATTCAAAAAATTGCAGATATAGATATAAGAAGTTCTTCCTCTAACTTCCCCTTGTACCTCAAACTCACTGGTCTCAAACCTTTGATTCAGCAAGTTGCAAATATGGACTTAGGAAACTCTTCTTCACAAACCTCTGTATGGGATCAGGCTGTGGCTTCTACTTCCTCCGGGGCTTCAGGCTGGTCAAGCTGGTCAGAACTTGAGATCTGGGAATTAAGGGAGCGAATTAACCATCATTTTGTTGAATTCACTGACCCTTTAGAGTTTCCTTCCTATGCTCGAAGTTCAGTGGTCTACCCCTACGTGCCCATTGACCATCGACGTAGTTTGGAGGAGAATCTGCTTGTAGCATGGTACACATCCTCCATGTCTACAAAGATAATGCACGCTGCCCGGCGCCTAGAAGAAGCACAAGGGTACAACCCATCATTCTTAGCCCAGAAGGCGAAGATTTGTTCTTCTGACTGGCTTGATTATATTAATGTCTTTGTTCCTTCTGCTCCCGTGCCATCTCCCATAATAGAAGCATCCACACCTTCTTCTTCATCTCCTGAAATTGAAGCATCCACACCCTCTTCTTCATCTTCTGAAACAGAAGCATCCACACCTTCTCCTCCGCCAACTCTTTGCTGGACAGAGAGACTGAGGCTTGCCCTTCCCATGGATAAAGTCTTTCCACCTTACAAATCTCCACCATCCCCTACTCCAGCTGAGCGGAAACAAGCTCAACTTCTGCTTGCAGCTTTCTCTCACTTGCCCTTCAATGTTCTTGAGGACGAAGTCCCTCTCAAGAACCTTCGATGGGCATGTGATATTCTGACTAGGGGCCATGCCCTTAATCCCTTTGCTCAAACAGAACTTTATATGTTCCTGGACCAACTTCCATTGCTCCTCTACTGGCATCGAAATTCTATGGCTACTACACAATCTTTAGGCCAATTTTCGTCTCTTCGAATTCATGCCCAATACGAAGCAGAGAACTTCATCGAAGAGTTCGATGATTTCAAGAATAAAGATTCTGCGTATTGGGATGATTTGGTCATAGACGAATTGGAACAAAGATTGAGAGAGGAATCTTTCGAAACAAAGGCTGAAGAGCTCTACTACGAAGTAAGGGCACATCAACTCATGCAGCCAATGTTAGAAGAAATAGAAGACATAATAAAGAAAGAACAAAAATTCATTGATCATTGTTGGACTAAATTTCATGATCTTGTTATTTATTCCATTCCTTATTTTTATGAGCTTGAGTTTATACCCAAATAAGGTCATTTGATGTAATTGCCTTGGCTTGAATATAACAAAATTCTTCTTTATTTGGCATTGTTTGACCCTGTTTTCATTTGCCTTTAAAAGCCAATTCAGAGCTTCGAACTGAACAATCTTATTCTTCGAATATGGACTCAATTGTTTCAAAATGAAACACTAAGAATCAACATGACTTTTCCAATTTATGGAATAAAGTTGACAATTCTGGCTGATATCATTTAGAATTAGTGCTTCGAATTTAACAACCTCATCCTTCGGACCTGGACTCAATTGACTTTAATGAAACACTAAAAGGAACCAACATGACTTTTCCAATTTATGGAATAAAGTTGACAGCTTTGGCTGATATCATTTAGAATTAGTGCTTCGAATTTAACAATCTTACCCTTCAAAGCTAATTATAATCAATATATGGTCATGGTTAATATAGCCGACCAATTTTAAATTGACCCTTTTTGCTTCGAAGAGCAGTCCATGCTGTAAAAGACAAAATCCTTCCGTATATACACCAACCAACTATTGGTTTTGATGTCTCGAACAACAATTCACATCTTTAAGGGGCATTAAGTTTTGTTTCGAAGGACTTCACTTTCTGGAGTACACAAATACTTGAGCATTCTTGCATCCTTAGGTATGGAATATGCTTCAAAGCCGGCTTTTCTGTTTCGAAGCCGATATGATTTGATTTTTGGCGCCAAAATCTAGTTTCGAAGCCAAATACCTTACTTTGAAGCTAGTCTCAGCATCTGAGTTGTGTTTTTCCCTCCAAAAGTGTCAATATTGAAGGAAACTCTTCGTATTTGTACGTTTAGTACTTAACGACTTACGCAATATGTTTTCCAGACACAAAACCTTTAAAAGCCCTTTCGTTTCGTGCTCTGAAATCACTTGCTCTTTTAACATACAAATCCTTCTCAGTCTTCCACTTCTCTCTACTCCCTTCTTCACTTTCTAAAAAAGCGTACTATCAATGGCTTCTTCTTCACCAGAAGTGCCAGTCATAGAGCGTGTGAGCTCATCTGTGGCCTTGAAAATGCTCATTGACGCAGAATGTGAGAAGTACAAGGCTGGGGAGAAAAGCGCTATCGATGAGCGTATCTTTGTCCCTCGTCGTCATGAGAAGCAAGACTACGTACTCGGGCTCATATTCAAGGAGATTCTTACTGAGCTCCCAGCCCTATATCCTCGTCTGGAGAACCAATGTCTCCTTTATGAAGGTGGTCTCGACTGGAGGAACTGGAGAATCAATTGCCCTCACCGATGCTGGCCCATGATGAGACCGGAATGGCAAGAATGGTATGACCGGGTCATCCCTGCTAGGACACTGGATCTTCAAGAGCTCTGCCTTTTTGATGCTCTCTGACTATCTAGGGTAACTATCTCAGAGGACCCTTTCCTAGTTCCTGCTGCCTTATGTTTTTGGAACCCTATCTTTAATTTCTTTCAATTTAGATGTGGGATGATGGCCCCTACTGTTCTTGACATTTGCCATCTACTAGGAGTATCCCCTATTGGTACCCCCATTACACCAGATTTCCCTGACTTAGCAGTCCCCTTCTCCCTCCCCTCTCTTAACTCATCTTACAGTGATTTTGTTAAAGCTGAGAATAAAAGAGAGGGCCCAGTAACTGATAGGGAATTCTTTTCCTTCTTATTATATTGGCTTTGCAAATTCCTCTTCTGCACCTCCTCCCAAAGAATCATGCCTGAATTTGCTCCTTTTGCCAAAGCCTTTGTTTTGCAGAAAAGGGTAGCCTTAGCCCCATATGTTATAGGCCATGTATATAGAGTTTGATCCCTTTTTTGTGAGAAACCCTTAGATGCTAATCAAGGGGGCCATTCTGGATCCTTCAGCTTTGGCTTTTTGCCTATTTTACTGAATTACAATCCAAATGCCTTAAATTTTCTAGGCTACACTCTCTTACCCATGGCATAAGACTGGCCAATGCTTCACTCTATCTCTCTACTTTTGCCTTTTATTTCTCTTTCTTCCATCAACTACCAGCTGCCCTTCCTATTCACTGTTTTCGTCCTTTCGAAACCAGCATAGGTCCAACTTGGTTGAGTCATTTCCTAAGTGATAGGCTCTGTGCCTCGCCTGCTCACAAGGATATATGGGCTTCCCTTCTGATTCCTAGAGAGCTGTTTATCAGGACCACGAACCCCAGAGCTTATAAATGCATAGCTGAGCCTTATTGTCCTGCTCAATTTGCTAGACAATTTGGCTTCACACAAGGGGTCCCAATACCTCTATGCAGCAACACCAATCTGAGCCTTACCAGGAGAGATTTGAAGGTTCGGAGGTCGAGGCTAGAAGAGGCAACCTTCAAATTTATAAATGACTTGGCCAATTTTGAGTACACCCCTTTCATTCCTCAAGGTACCTTTTTAAAGAGATACCAGAATTGGTGGGTGACTAACATGGAGGTATACTTGGCCATTTCACCTCAGAACCTGCTAATGGTATTGGACGTGCCCAAGTCCAAAGGAGCTGAAACTGTTACTTCTTCCACTGCTTCAATTGTAGTGCCTCTTACAACCCAATCCATTCCTGCTGCCTCAACTCCTTCTAAAGTCACTCGGGCTGCTTCGAAGAAAGGTATATACCTTTGTTTTCTTTCCTTCGACTCTCTCTATAATGCTTGTTATCTTACTCTTAATTCTTCTTCTGTGAAGGTGGCCCACAACAAAAGAAAAGGAGACTACTTGAGCCTGAAAAGGAAACAACTGCGGTGCAAGAAGAAGAAGAAAAAGAGGCAGATCAAGAGCATGAGTCACCCTTGATACGAAGGAAAAGAGTGATTGACTTGGTTCCAGAGGAGACAACTGCTAGGGAGGTAGAAGAGGAGCTCATTTATGGGGAATCCGGAACTCAGACTAAAGAGGTTGAGAAGAAAATTGAGGAGCAGAAAATACCAATTCAGAGAAAAAAGAGAAGAAAGATTACTGTCTCTCCTTCTGATTTCGCTGAAGACTCTGATTCCGAGACAATTGCCCAAGCAATAGAAAAAAGAAGGAAAGTGACTGCTTCAGCTACTAACTTGGTTGAAGATCCTATTCATGAAGCAGCCGCCAAGGCCGTAGAGCAGGAACATTCCAAGGCAATAATTGTCTTCGAGAGGGCTGAGAAGAAACGGCAGCAACAATTTCTAAGAGAGGAAGCTGCTGCTGCTGATGCATTACAAAGGGAAATGACAAGAAGGCAACAGACTGCCAAACATTACTCCCTTCGCAGCTCTCCAATTATTGTCAACACTTCTGAAACAAGTAATTTCTTTCATGTTTCTATCCTTTTCTTGTCGAATCTTGACATCGAAGCTTGACATTACATTTCTTCCTTTTGCAGCAACAACTACTGAGGCTATACTTCCAATGAGGACTCCCTCAATTTCAGTTGAAGTTGATCAGATGCAGAAGGTGAGGGCTGTTCAAATATTACTTCCACTTCCCAAGCCTGCACTTTTTGTACCTTCCTTGAGGCCAAACATCCCTTCATCTCCTTTTCTTGGCTTAAAGCCATATCTTCCTTTCTTGACTTTTGACCTCCCTCAACTTACTTCTCTTTCAAGCTTTGCTCCTCCTCCTTCTTCCAAAGAAATCCCAACTGCTACTCCATCTCTAATGGCAGTTGATGCTTCTACAGAGGGTTCTGGCAGCTCTCCAACCCATAACTTACTATCTTTACCTAGCTCCAGCCGTTCCTCACTTGATTCATTGGTGGCTAGGACCATGGAGACTGCCAAAGATGCTTCACCCATTTCTCCCATCCCCATGCAGTCCTCTGTGCCTTCCACCACAACTCTCTCTGCACCCCTCATGTCTATGGATGAGGTTGATATCTTCGAAGGAAGACTAGCCAGTCTCTTTGACATACCTTCTACCTCTTCATCATTCAATGAGGAAGCTGAGCCATTAGTTTTGGCTGACTCTTTGCTAGAAATTTTTGAGAGCTCTTCTTCCTCCAGCAACAAGCCTTTTGTACCTTCGATAGACTTGGACACTTGCCTAGAACTGTTGATCTCTTTTTCGAGGATTCCCTTCGAGGCTCTACAAAGGCCTATCATCAAAAATGGGTTTCTTCAGAGCTGTAAAATTGCTGAGCAGTCTGGCATGAATGTCTCAAGTCATCTATCCCAGGCTGCAGCTACTGTCGACTTCTACATCAGCATTTGTCATGTTGCCAATGCTGCGGATGAGAAACTAGCTAGGGATCAGAGTTTTGTTTCCCAAGTACATACCGAAGTATCAAATCTTAAGGAACAACACTCCTCTGCCTCCCAGTTTCGAATTCAGCTGCTGGAGAAGAAAGCTCGACTTGAGGAGGAGCTAACTGCAGGAAACCAGGCCTTGGTTCGAACTGACACCAAATTACAAATCACCAACCAAGGACTGGCCGATCAAAAGGGAGAGATGGCTGCAGCTATTCAATTATTTTCATCTTTTACCAGTAGGAAATCTGTTGTACAAAAACAATTGAAACATTGTAATGATTTTTAGGCCAATTTGTGGCACAATGTATTTGATTCTTTATGAAAAATCAAATTCTGGTCTATTATCTGAGCAATCT
This sequence comes from Camellia lanceoleosa, assembly GCA_025200525.1. Classification (NCBI taxonomy): domain Eukaryota; kingdom Viridiplantae; phylum Streptophyta; class Magnoliopsida; order Ericales; family Theaceae; genus Camellia; species Camellia lanceoleosa. Next base: position 132,784,851 of record CM045766.1, read on the forward strand.
TGTGTTCTTGTACTTAGTGTTTATTTTATTCCTTGTGTTTCCCAAATGGTTGGAAAATAAGGCTTCAAATATCTGCCATTAATCTTTTTGCGATGTACATAACCATTCAAATTTCTCAAATGGTATGCTCCAAAAGGTAGAACCCTATGAACTTGATATGGTCTTTCCTAGTTAGGTGACCATTTGCCAAACTTATGGCTTTTAATTCCTATTGGGAGTATTGTTTTCCATACTAAATCACCTTCATCAAAGCCAATGTGTTTGACTTTCTTATTATAATTCTTGGCTGCTTTCTTCTTTTGGAAAAGAATGCTATTTAATGCCAAAATTCTGGCTTCATCTATGCCTTCTAACTCCAAGCACATACTTTGATGGTACTGCTCAGGATCTAACTGATCTTGGCATCTTACCCTCAAAGATTTAACATTAATCTCTACAGGTAATACTGCATCATGCCCATATACTAAGGCATAAGGAGTGACTCATGTGCTTGACCTTGGGGAAGTTCTGTAAGCCCATAAAATATCCAACAACAGGTTATGCCAATCCCTAGGATTATCTTCCACAACCTTTTGTATCCCTTTCTTTAAGGACTTATTGGATGATTCAGCTTGACCATTGGCTTGTGCATAATAAGGTATGGAATTAACAAGGCTAATTCCAAATTCTGCCACAAAAGATTTCACCATTTTCCCATCAAACACAGTCCCATTATCAACAGTTATGGTTTGTGGGATGCCAAATCTATGGATCAAATCTTTAATAAATCCAATAACCTCAGTCTGGTCTACAGCCTTGTATGGCTTAGCTTCGACCCACTTAGTGAAGTAATCAGTGGCCACTAGAATGAAATAATGATACTTCGAAGAAGGTGGGTGTATTTTTCCCATCATATCCATGGCCCATCCTCTGAATGGCCAAGGCTTCACTACTGCATGTAAGTCAGTTATGGGCACATGCCTTATTGTGCCATGCTTTTGACATGCCTGACAACCCTTTGCATACTCTATGCAGTCTTTAAGGATAGTTGGCCAATAATAGGAACGCCTTCGAAGCAACCACCTCATTTTTACACCAGGCTGATGAGCACCACAGATGCCTTCATGAACCTCAGCCATAACTGTTAATGCTTCCTTTGGGCTTAAACATTCCAACAATAAGCCATCTCCCCCCCTTTTGTAGAGAGCATTACCATATATCATATATCACATAGACTGCAATTTAACTCTTCTGCTGGCCTTCGAAGATGGACCAGCCAAGTACTGCATTATTGGATGCCTCCAATCTTGTTCTTGTAAGTCATTATGATTGACTTCCAAGACCACATTCCTTTTATTCAAAGGTTGAATTAATCTCTGATATGTTGTTTGGCTTATGTCCCTTTGGGCATTATCCCTTCTCTTGAAATTCGAAGCTTTCTGAGTCACATCATTGGCTCTATTATTCAAGAATCTTGGGACATGAGTTACATTTGCTATCTAGAATTGAGAAAGCAAATGTAATGCAATAGCATAGTATGGCAAAATACTTATGCTTTGACACTTGAAAATCCCTTTTACTTGGTTAATCACCAATTGAGAGTCCCCGAATATGTCAACTGCATGTACTTGTAATCCAATAAGAATTTCCAATCCCATTATTAAGGCTTCATATTCAGCCTGGTTATTGGAACAGGTAGCTTCATTCACTCTGAAACCGTGTATGGTTTCTACCCCTTATGGAGACTTAATCACAATACCAATTCCAATTAAACCATTGGCTTTCGATCCATCGAACCACATTTGCCATGGCTCAACGCTAGCCGTACCAAGTTCTATTATCTCTTGGCTTTCTGTTTGAGATGGATGGTCTGCCAAAAAATTGGCTAAAACTTGCCCTTTTACTGCCCTCTGAGGAACATATTCTAGATGAAATTCTGATAAGGCTAGTATCCACTTGCCAATTCTTCCCCTCAACATAGGTCTAGATAACATGTACTTAACCAAATCTGTGGTTGCAATTACCAAGACAGTTGCAGGCAAAAGATAATACCTTAATTTTATTGCAACAAAATACAAAGCAAGACACAGCTTTTCAATAGCTGAATATTTACATCCACAAGAATTTAAAAACCTACTAAGGTAATAAACAGCTTGCTCCTTGCCTTCTTCATTGTCTTGGGCCAAGAAAGCTTCCAATGAGTCTTCTACTGCAGCTATGTACAACTTCAAGGGCTTATTACCCTTTTGTGGCTTCAGCACTGGAGGGTTGGCGAAGTAGGCTTTGATACCTTCGAAAGCAATTTGATGCTCTGCTGTCCACACAAACTCCTCTTCATCTTTCAGCCTTAACAAGGAAGAAAATACTTTAGTTTTCCCTGCAGTGTTAGAAATGAACCTTCGAAGAAAGTTAATCTGTCCAAGGAACCTTTGTAATTCTTTCTTACTTGATGGAGGTCTGGCTTCAATGATGGCTTTGGCTTTATTATGATCAATCTGTATTCCTTTCTTGTGCACTACATAACCCAAGAAATTTCTAGATGATACACCAAAAGCACACTTAAGAGGATTGAGTTTTAGCTTGAACTTCCTCATTCTTTCAAAAACTGCTTCTAAATGAAACAAATACTCCTCCATGGATTGAGATTTTACTACAATGTCATCAATATAACACTCCAAATACCCTCCAATGAGGTCATGAAAGATAGTGTTCATAGCCCTCTGATATGTAGCCCCAGCATTCTTCAGACCAAATGGCATTTTAACCCATTCGAAGGTGCCAATATTCCCAGGACATCTGAATGCTGTCTTGTGGATATCCTCCTCTGCAATGCAGATTTGGTTATAACCAGAGTGTCCATCCATCATTGATAAAACTTGATGCCCTGTTGAACTGTCTACCAACAGATCCACTATAGGCATAGGGTATTCATCTTTTGGAGTTGCTAGATTTAAATTTCTGAAATCAATGCATACCCTTATTTTGCCATTCTTCTTAATTACAGGTACAATATTAGATAACCATTCAACATACCTGGCTGTCCTAATAAAGCCTGCCTTGAGTAGTCTAAGAATCTCTTCCTTGACTTTTTGAATTACTTCTGGACTCATTCTTCTTGGTTTCTGCTTATATGGCTTGAAATTAGGCTTCATAGGGAGCCTATGTTCCACTAATGACCTATCCAATCCTAGTAGTTCATTATAAGACCATGCAAAGCAATCTTTGTATTTCCTTAGAACAACCAACAACTGGTCCTTGTCCAGAACACTCAAACAAGCACTTATATAGGTAGGCTGTTGTATAGAACCTTCCCCTAAATTTACTTCTTCTAAGGGGTCTTGCGTCTGAGAACTTATTGAAGCTTCTTCTTTGGTTTCTTCTACCTTCGAAGTGACCTCCTTGTTTTGTTCTGCTCCCAGGTTCTTTAATTCAACATCTCTGCCCTCTTCCTCATAGACAAAATCTGTCCACAAAGCTTCCTCTTCCTGTATCTCCTGGACCTTTGTTTCAATGTCCAATGCACAGTACTTATCAAGGGCTAAAACCCTGACCTGTTGTTGCTCCTGCTTGCAGCCAATTATCATGGCTTCTCTCTCTTGCTCCTGTACTTTCTGGACTATTGCTTTTACATCCAATGTTGAAAATTTAATCAGAGCCAAGGACTTGGCTTCTTGTGCTTCATCTCTTTGCTTACAACCAGGCATCATTGTCATCCTTAACGACAATCTCCTCATCAGCACTCTCTTGGACTAAGTGCTTCAGGTGTGTCACTTCCTCATCAGCCGTTACTTCGGCTAAGCCATCAGCTTTCCTCAGTATACTAAGTGGTGTCACTCCCTCAATATACAACTTGGCCTCTGCAAAGTCTGCACAGGCTATGAAGGGTTGAGGATCTACATCAATTTCCTCTGTCTCTCCATTGCCCAAAGCCATCATAATTTTCTGATGCAAAGAGGGGGGGCACACATTTGTTAGTGTGGATCCAATCTCTCCCAAGTAAAGCATTGTATTTAGCATTACTGTCGATTACGAAAAATGCTGTCATGCCGTCCCTGGTTCCCACACTCAGGTTGATGGGCAGAATCCCCTGAGCCATCTGTTTGTCTCCAGCAAAGCCAGCAATGGTTGTGCTAGTTGGGATCAACCTGGGATTCTTTTTCCCTAGTTTCTTCAAAGAAGATTTCGATAGTAAGTTCACTGCTGCTCCACTATCTATCAGAACTCGGTTTAATTGAATTCTATCGAAGAAAGCCTTAATGTACAAAGGCTTGACATGTTGTGTCATAGAGTTCGAGGGATACTTAAAGGGATATGAGAGGTTAATGCTTACCTCCTCTTCACTCTCATATTCAGTCTCCATTGGGGTAGCCATTCCGGAGTCATCCTGCACCATACTTACTTGTGAGTCTTCACTAGAGACTGGAATTGGATCAACTTCTTGACCATCTTGGTTCTCATCCCCAGCTTCGAACTCATGAGGCAGTATATGTACCATATTGACTGATACTGGAGGAAATGAGCCAAACTAGATGGCTGGCTGTGCCTGTTTCCCTTCTTGGCTACCTTGATCAGTTACCTCAGAGGCATCTTCCATGCTGCATTCTGGCACATCATTGCTAACGGGTTCCTTCGAATGGTTTTTCTCGACTGGTTTTTCAACCAGAAATGTTTGCTCAGCCATGAAGGCTTCGAACATTTCTTCCTCCACCATTTCTTTCTTTTGGCTTATGCCAATTTCTTCTTCTGTCTCGCTGTTACTTTCCATCAGAGCTTTCTCCAATCCTGCTAAGCTAGACTTCTCTCTGGCTTTTAGTTCTGAATGAACCTTGGCCAACTGTTCTCTGTTGCAACCTACTTTGCTTTGTAGAGTTGGCTTTGGAGTATGGTCGGACTTTGGAGCCTTCTTTCCTTCTGTCTGGACCAATGAAGAATTCTCTCCATTTTCTTTCATATCTTGCTAGTACTGAATGTACCTGCGCTGAATCTTTCTCCTTTGTGATCTCGAAATGACTGGGACCATATCTGGCTCCTTTGTCTTTGGGTGTTTAAGCAATACCCAATTGTTTGGAGCCACCAAAGGAGGTTTAACCATTCTTCCTTGGTTTCCAACATCTCTCTGGGCAGGCACTTCCCTAGGTTTGTTTTGCATTAAAAACAAGTCTGGAACTCCAGGTACCCACGAACTTATTGACTCAGATGTTGAACTGCTTTTTTCTACCTTCGAAGCCATCTTCGAGGCTGGCTGTGAAGGTAAATGCTTGGCTCTGACCTTATGTTTCGAGCCTGATTCAGGCCTTCGATGAAGGTGACCTCTTTCTGTCCTGCATGAGGCTGGTCTAGGGGGTCAATCTCTGGCTTTGGTCCCAAAACCTGAACTCCTCTCCAGTCTTCTTTCAGAATGGCTGCTCTCCATTTTGTAATAATTAGGTGGTCTGGACTCATACAAGGGCCTCTTGCCTTTAGTATGCATTCTATCAACTGTTGGTTCAACTACCAATGGCTGCTGCCTAACACTAGCCGGATACGGCCTTTTGTTATAAGCATTGGTTGGTTTAGGGCGTCTCTGCACATCCCTGTAATATTGTTTCCCATCAATTGGAAGCCCTTTCAACCACTTATAACTCAGTCTGCACCTGGGACACATCCTTTGCATTACTGGAGAAAGAAAACCCCAATTTGTCTCTCTCTCTATGGACTATTCATATACAATGTTTTTGTTTGTTTATTTATTTGTTTTTTAATAATGGCACATTCTCACTCTTCACTCTAATTAGAAGGTATTGAATTTTAATTTATTATAGGGATTGTTTGGGATGAATTATATAAGTATATTTTTTAATTTTTTAATTAAAAAATAGAGAAAAAAGAAATATATTTGGGATAATTTTTTAACTTTTTACGAAAAAAATATGTATTAAAATATTGTATTAACTAGCAAAATTACCTTCTTACCCTTCTAATTTTTTGACATGTCCGTGTTGCCTTTGTTTTCCGTCGTCGTGCATTGTCTTTGCCTTTTTTTTTTACCAAAAAGTGCATTGTTAGAGGGGGTATTTTTATGTTTTTATTCTCTGTCTATTCAACTTTTTGTTTCTCGCCCAAACATATGAATAGTGTTATCTTTTTTTTTTTTGTTTTTTTAGTGATTTTTGACTTGTTAATTATTTTAGGGGATGTCAAACACCTACTTAAGAAAAAAAAATATGAAAAGAAATAAATGGACTAATTAGATGGACCTCCATTAAAATTTGTGACAATTGCATAATAATAATGTTGAATTTATTATCTATTTTGTAATTATCTGATTCGGTACATTTACAATTGCTAAATATTAATGGAGCTCATGTAATATTTAATGAATCAATAATTATTTTTGGGTGCGGTACTTCTAATAATTCTAACTTCATATCTAGTGGGCTAAGTTTCTGTTCAAATTCATTTCAATCGTCTTGCTGTCAATTCTAAATATTGGGTTGCATTTACGTGGCTACTTCACTCATCGCTAATCGGTTTTGGATTTTTGTCTCACATTATTTTTTTAAATCACTCAAGTTCAATTCATATAATTTAGAGACTACTCTATCTGTTGTTAATTGATTTTAAGTTAGATGAAAACGAACCAACTATTTTAGGATGATATAAAGTTTTTTGATTTGAAATTTTTGCATCTTAAAATTACGAGTAATGCTAGGGATTACAAAAAAAATATTATGAAGATGATCATGAAAGATTTTTTACATTTTGATTACATATACAATAAAATGCCAAACACTAATTAAAAAATGAAAAATCTTCATGATATTTTTTAATGATTCCTAATATTATTCCAAAATTATATAGGATTCAACAACTTTAAAAGTGTTGAAAAAAGAGGACAGGAGAAGTTAAAAGTAAAAATCTTAACCGAACCAATCTATCTATATATTATATAAGAAAAAGGAGATTTTTAACCAATAAGTCTTGTAGGAGCTCCAATATCCTAATATTAATTTTCTTACTTTTTTATTATTATTTTTTTTAAAAAAATCTTAACATTTATTAACTTCTCCCAACTCACAAGTCTTTTGAGAGATTTAATCAAAACTCTATCATAATAAAACTTTAATGCATTAAAGACGAACATTTAAAAAAATAATAATAACATTTTTGAAAAGTTCAACACATGCTCCGTTTGGCAAGGGTTTTTGTGGTTATTTTAGCCACAAAAGACAAAATAAGCTATTTTAGCCATAACAAACAAAACATCACATTCAATCCATAATCATTACACTATTCTCTCACAAAAAAAGTTAAAAAAGTCAAAAAGTCCTTCCCAAACCAAGCTTTTTAGCCCAGGCTAAAATAGCCAAAAAAACCAAAAAGTCAATCCGCTTTCTACACGGAGGCTCATTGTTATCAAAATATTAAACTTTAAAGTAATATAACTTTTGATATAGATGTTTGTTTTAAATAAAATTAGTATTTTTCGAATCCTCTCATCAAAATCTATCAAATAAGATCCATGTTGGCTATGAAATTCTTTTAAAGAAAATTATTACCGTTGACAGTAACATATTACTTTATTTGACAGTTATTATGTTTGACAATAACATGTTATTGTGTCTCACAGTAACATGTTACTCTGACAATATTATCTAAGAAAAAAAAGAGCAAATATTTTACTTTATTCTTACTCAATTATATGTTTTTTCCTTAGAGGGTTTATGTATGAAGCAAAATAAATTGGGCTGTCCTTTTCACCAAATAAGGGTCCAATAAAGGGGTTTTGGCTAAATTTCCCAAGCCTAATCTAAAAAATAATAATTTGTATATTAAAAAAAATATCTAAAACAAATATAAATTCTTATTAAAAAATAATAAGTTGCAATTGCGAAAAAAAATAAAAAATTATACTGTGCATTTCATTAATAGTGTTAAAAAATGTGTCAATTATTTGTGTAAACGCTTGACACGAGACCATTATCAAATTATGAAGTGAATATAGATAAAATCAAATAACTCAACTTTAATGACTAACAAATATTAGAAACCCGACCATTGAAGTCTAATAACTATTAATTAATAGAATTCAACAATTGAAAGGTGTCAAACCACATCTCTTTGTATTCTCAAATTTTTTTTTTTTTTTTTTTTTTTGTTCATGCATTCATTTTAATATTGATAGAGAATTGGACGTGTGGAAATGTAAGAGACATTAAAATTATATATTGAGTTATGTAATTGTTGTGATGAAAAATAAATGTTGTCTTCCCCTTCTATGGAGATTTATCTGGTTATACTTCCAATTAAAACGTCAGGTGTGCTTCTATATCATCATTGAACGTTACTTTTATTTTTTTTAAAATACATTGTGTCACAATTGTTTGTTGTGTTATGAAATTTATTACATATGTATTTACTAAAACTATTAGATGGACCTAATGCAAGAAGTGTAGACTATTTCAATGTCATTCTCGGGATTAGAATTACAAAAAAAATACACAAAAAGTATATGAATAGACAAGACATTAAAAAATTTATTTGTGAGTCTCACTTCTTCAAAATCCTATAATTCATTTAGTTTTTGTATTATATTTTATGTTTAGTTTTTGTACTTTTTTTTTTTTTACAGTTTTCTTTGTTTTCTTTAAAAGTTTATTTTAAAAAATTAATAAATAAATAAGTAAATCATTTTATATTTCAAACAATTTCATTTTTGTTTTTATTTTTTATTTTTTCTTAAAGTGATTTTAGTTTTGGACAATTACTTACTTTTTTTTTCTATATATTGTAATTTTGTGCATTTTAAGTATATGATGTTTTCACTAATACATTCGGAGATACACTATGAAAGAAGTATTATGCGACAATCAAGCAAGAAGAAGAAAAATAAATAAAATAACACGATGAATGTGGAGCAAAAATCAAAACTCCCAAAACAAGTACGCAAACAAACAAGCAAATAGAATAGAATGTTTAACAATAGATATTTGAAAATTAGTAACAAATTTTAAAACTTTTCTTTTTGCTAAGAAAATTCTATTTGCTACTATAAATAAAATGCATTTTAAATAGTTTTTTTGGTTTTTAAAAAAAATTGAAATTAAAACTATAGTAAATTTATGTAAGCATAATTGCTAATCACATTTTTTTACTTAATGTATAATATTATACTGACTACCTTTTTCAAATTTATTTTTTAAAGTATTTATATAGAAGTAAAAAAATATCATTAGGAATAAATTTTTCCTTAATTTAGTTATAAATTTTGCCCGTATATTAGTTTTAAATTTTGAATAAAAGCAAACATAAAATAATTGATTGAAGATACGCTGCATTTGTAATATTTCTTTTTATGTGTGAAAAAAAAGGACATTTAAAAATAACAATTTATATATATACAAATAATTATAAACACAATCCGTGCATAGCACGAGTGAAACACTAGTCTATTTATAATTTAAATAGGTATAATATTTTTTTAAAATGTAAATAATGTATAACTATTTCCAATTTATTAACTATTTTTTTTCAAAATTCTTAATTTATTTAGGCTTAGATCAACTTTGAAGATAAATGTGTCAACTTGATCAAATTTTGAAAGGGAGCAGCAGCTTGCTTTCCGTCTTTGATTGGATTGGACTGTGTTGTTCGGTTCATGAGGGTCTATCACGGGTTCCTTTTTGATAATCCGAATCGTTCAACGTGTAGAACTCGTCGAGTACTATAAGCCTGTAAAAAATCACGTTGATCGGATATCGATAGCTGTCTCATCTTATCAGTTTTTTGTCAACCGTTAATTTGTTCACCGTCTATTTTTTTTTATACAAAACTGATAAGATGAGATAGCTATCGATATCCTATCAACACAATTTTTTACAGACATATAGTAATCGACTAGTTCTCCACATTGAACAATTCAGATTATCAAAACGGGACCCATGATGGGCTCTCACAGGCCAAACAACACTGTCCAATCCGATTAAGTTACGGAGGCAAGCTGCACTATTTCATCAACACGCCTACCACGTCCTCGTCCTCGTCCGTTATAGCGACCCCGGTCTTTTCCCATTTGGTTGTTGTATCCGAACTTAGGTTCCGTGGATCCTATCATTGTATAATTGTTGTTGTCGTCCTTTATCTTCTCCTTTGAGTTATAAGATGTGTTGGGCAGGTTTGTTACAGGTTGGTTGGGTTTGGAAACCAAGTGTTGCTGTCCAGAATTTTGGACCTTCGCTCGAGTGAGGATTTGGTCGCTCGAGCGAGCTTTTGTTTTTGGTCCTTCGCTCGAGCTAGGGTTTGGTCGCTTGAGTGAGAGTAGAGTTTTGTGTCTGGTGGCTCGAGCCACGGTTTCTTCGCTCGAGCGAGCGATTGCGTCTAGTGTAGACCTGAGAGCTGTGTTTCTTCGCTCGAGGGAGCTTTTCTTCGCTCGAGCGAGCGAGATGTATGTTTTCGAGGTCTTCGCTTGAGCGAGCATTCTGTCGCTCGAGCGTGCTTCTGGGTTGCAGACCTGAAGCATTGCATTCTTGGCTCGAGTGAGACTTTCTTCGCTCGAGCGAGGATTTCTTGTGTCTGGTTGCTCGAGCGACCAAGTCTTCGCTCGAGCGAGCCTGTCAGGTTTAAATAGGCAGCAGCGGGTTTTAAAACACTTTTTCATCCTATTTTTGATTCCAAAACCCTAGGTCCGACTTCTCTCTCCCTCCACTCACCTTCTCTCTTAGGTTTCATCTCTTTTTAGGGTGTTTCTACCCTAGGCTCTTTATTAAAAAGATAGAGTGAGTCGAGAGCTTCGTATTAATCTGAGCGTTTGGCAGTTTGGAGCACTTTGGATTTTGGGTCATCATCTTCGTCTCCTCCATTCGGGTTATTTACTTCGAGGTAGGGATTTCCTACTCCATATTATAAGTTTTGTTCTAAGTTTTGGTATTTTGATATGTTGGGGGTTATTTGGTAATTTTGGGAAAAACCCTAGTTGTTTTAATAAATTAATTTAAGGAAAATTGGGGAATTTAGTTGATTTCATGGAATTGGGGAATTATAAACTTAAATGGTGTAGTTGGATAATTTAATCACTCGCCTATTGAAATGTTGAGATTATAATTGTTGATACATTTATTTCCTGTTTAGAAATAACTGTTTTGGGCTATCGGTGGAGGATAGTCGTGATTGTTGTAGACATTGCATGTGGATTAGGGAAAACTGAAAATAATCACATTGGTTAAGTCATTGATTTTGACTGTTGAAACAATTCAGAAAATACGTGTATTGATTGGGTATTGTATATGACAAGTATTTAATACATTGTATATGTATATTGTTTGAGAGGAGATAGGGGATGTACTCCACGGTTTGGGAGGAGATAGGGGATGGACTCCATTAGCACCACTAATATGTGTGCTTCTTGATTTATGGAAGTGTTTTTACATGTTATTGATACATCTCTAAAATGTGTATCAATTGGGAAGTATGGAAGTGAATTTTGGTTGAAGTGGATACAACACCAACATGTGTATCCATCATGATATAAGAAATGTTTAACTTGATTTGTTATCCCAATTGAATTGAAAATATTGTTAATAAGAGATGTAATCTTGGTTGAGTTATTTGGCCAGGTTCTGAGCCATATTTGTATAAATGGAAAGTTGAATAAATAATGGAAAGTGAAACGTGTCATGGACTTTAGTGTCATGAAACTGTATGATGATGAAACTGATATTTTGTGTAGTCCATCTATTGAATGCTATTGCTTTATTCAATGCTTATATTTGGTTTAGTATATTTCTACTGGGCTATGGTTCACCCTATACGGGAATATCATTTTTAGGTCCAGGTGATGTGCTACTTTCAAGGAATTAGCTTGGAAGGATTTAGAGTTGAAGACTCTATTTAGATTAATTGTTATTTCAGTTTATTTGATATTACATGTAAACTCAGGCCAAGGGCTGAATTTGTAGTTGAGTTAGTACTCACATTTTGTGCCCAAGTGTTAAGCTTGGAAAGATGTAAGCCCATAGGGCATTTATTTTGATGTTACATGTGATATCCTTCAATAATGATACTCTGATGAATGAGATAATGATTGGTTTTCTTTTATCAATGCATGCTACTATTATATATTATGGGTTTATTTTGAGGGCGTTACAACTTGGTATCAGAGCGTACCGGGTTTGAATACTTTGGGTACGTAAGAAGTGATTAGTATCACAATGAGTTCGTCTCGCTTGATAGAGACTTAGATGTACTGTTATATGCTTATATGATAACATGTTTATGTGACTATGTGGGTATGGAATGTAGTTTCTAGAATGTTGATTGGACCCTTGAGTTTCTGAAAGTTTTGTTGGAAAGGCACTTGATCAATGTTGTTTCCAACCGGAACTTTAGTGACGCCTCGGGACTATCATTATCCAGGAATGAAATTCGTAGGTACTTATGTGGTTATGTGCTTATGTGGAGTGAATTATTGTTGTCCAATGCATTAGGACGCAAGTGTTATAGTTTTGGCACACTTATTAATGTGCTAACGTCTTTGTTACCTTTATTAGGATTTCAAGACGAGGACGAGGACGAGGACGTGGTAGGCGTGGTGGGCAGGAGATGCCTATCTGGGATGAGATGGCGTCTGAGGAAGGAGTTGGCGTGCCAATGTGGCGAGCCATGGGGACAAGAGGCTATGGGCGCTTTGGCTCGAGAGATAGCAGGGGCATTCAGGGAGTCAGTAGCATCCTCAGAGCTGAGAATCAGGCCCAGGTTCATGTTGCGGATGCAGGGCCTTCTTTTCTGAAGAGGGAGTTCTTCCGGTCTAACCCGGACGAATTTTTAGGTGATCCTAAAGAGCCACTTAAGGCAGATGAAATGGCTCGAACAGACAACGAAGACGTTTGAGATGCTAGGCATCGAAGACGAGGTACTGAAGGTGACCTTGGCATCTTTCCAGCTTAAGGGGGATGCGGGTCAGTGGTGGAAGTTCACTAAGAGTCGTATAGGAGGGACTTGGAAGGCTTTTGTTGACACTTTCCAGGAGAAGTTCCTGTCTCCAGCTGTTAAGGAGAGGTTGAGAGATCAGTTATGCCAGCTTAAGCAGAACAGTTCTTCAGTGGCCGAGTTTGAGGCCGCATTTACTAGTTTGTCCAGGTTTGCACCTGAGTTGGTGGCGTTTGAGGAACGCCGTTGTATTGAGTTCGAGAAGAAGTTGAGGCGCGGACTCAAGTTGAGAGTTGTAGGGACTATGATTCGAGATTATGGGCGTCTAGTTGATGCTGCAGCCCATACTGAGATCATGATGCAGGAGGAGGAGGAAGGGCAAAAAGGCTCCAAGAGGAGTCAGGATGGACAGAGTGATGGTAGGAGACAGAAGGGTTTTAACCCTCAATAGTCTCAGGGTAGATTTTCTAGATCGACTTTTCCTGTGCCGAGTGCTAGTTCTGGGAAAGGCAGCCAGGGAGACATTACCTGTTTCAAGTGTGGTCAGCTGGGCCACAAGTCACCAGCTTGCCCGCAGAAGGGAGGATGACAGAGAGCAGCGTCATCTTCGGTTCGATCTCAGAGCCAGAGTCAGGGTAGAGGCCAGCCGCTCTCTTGTTTTCAGTGTGGTCAGGTAGGGCACATGAAGAGGTTTTACCCGCAGTTGAGTGGCACATCTGGTGCATCTGGTTTAAGGCAGACTCAGAGTCATCAGCCAGCTCAGTCAGTTTAGGCCTCGAGGGCCAATCAGGGGGCTTCACCGTCCCAGTCTGTGTAGCAGTCTTATGCTCTTAGGGGTGAGCAGGTTGATTAGAGATCGTCTGGGCGCGTGTATGCTGTTACCGCGCAGGATCTTGTACCGGCTCCATTAGTTATGAGAGGTACCTTCTTGTTTTGCAATTCGGTTACTAGTGTATTGATTGATACGGGTGCATCTCATTCCTTTGTGTCTGCTGCATTTGCATCTGTTTTGGAGTTGGAGTTAGCACAGTAAGCATCTCTTATTTGTGTTGTGTCACCCCTTGGGGGTGAATTGATCTTGAAACAAGGTGTTAGGGGTTGTGATATAGAGGTCGCCGATCATAGGCTTCCGTTTTCTTTTGTAGTTATGCCTATGAAGGGCTTTCATGTTATTTTGGGTATGGACTGGTTATCGTCATACCAGGCAGTTATTGATTGCTACTGCCAGAGGGTCACTTGTTGTACCGTGAGCGGGGAATGTTTCCATTTCTTGGGGGATCGGGTTGGTAGTGTTTTGCCACCGGGGTATGATCCGCGAGAGCGGAGTGAGTTGAGTGGTCTTCTTGCTAGCCTTTTGAGTAGTGAGTGTGATGAGACCCAGGTTGTGTTGCCGAGAGTGGTTTGTAAGTACTCAGACGTCTTTCCCAAGGATCTTGTTAGTTTGCCACCTTACAGAGAGTTGAGTTCTCTATTGACTTAGTGCCCGGCACGGCGCCGATTTCTATGGCACCTTATCGTTTTGCCCCAGCTGAGTTAGTTGAGTTGAAGATCCAACTCCAGGAGTTGCTAGATAAGGGCTATATACGTCCAAGTGTTTCACCGTGGGGAGCACCGGCCCTCTTTGCTAAGAAGAAATGTGGTGCTTTGAGACTGTGTATCGATTACTGGAAATTCAATCGGGCTACGGTCAAGAATATGTACCCTATGCCTCGTATAGATGATCTGTTCGATCAGTTGAAGGGTTCCCGTTGTTTCTCTAAGATAGATTTGAGATCGGGTTACCACCAGTTGAGAGTCAGGGTGGAGGATATTCCGAAGACGGCATTCCGTACGCGGTATGGCCACTATGAGTTTCTGGTGATGCCATTTGGGCTCACCAATGCACCTGCAGTCTTTATGGACTTGATGAACTGGATATTCTGGGAATTCTTGGATCATTTTGTAGTAGTCTTTGTAGACGATATTCTTATCTATTCACCTTCAGAGGAGGAGCACGAGGAGCACTTGAGAGTGGTGCTTGAGTTACTTAGAGCCCATAAGCTTTATGCTAAGTTTGGAAAATGTGAGTTCTGGCTAGAGGAGGTGAAGTTCTTAGGCCATGTGGTTTCCGGGGAAGGGGTGTCTGTTGACACATCCAAAATTGAGGCAGTGCAAGATTGGGCACAACCTAAGAGTGTGTTTGAGATCCGCAGTTTTCTGGGATTAACTAGGTACTACCGACGGCTTGTGAAGGATTTCTCCAGGTTAGCTTTGCCGTTGACTAGATTGACTCGGAAGGGAGTCAAATTTGTATGGAGTGAGACTTGTGAAAAGTCGTTTCAGGAGTTAAAGGTTAGATTGACTACCGCTCCGGTTTTGATTATTCTGGAGAGAGGGTTGGGTTATTATAACAAGCCCGCGGGGGGACCTCGCTACAGCTCGGACTCTATTCGTGTCATGGTTCTTAATCTTGAACCAAAGAGTCCAAATCCGACAAATCGTTTTGAGAAAACAGATTTTTGAAAGAAGTGCCAAACATGGACTGCTTTGCCAGATACAGAGTCGCCACCTAAATATTTTATTTTTGGGAAATTTAGGAAACCCTGACTTGTTGCCTAAGGCCACGTGTCCGTCATCACCAAAGTTGCCTCGGCTCGGGAACTTGGGTACGATTGGGGAAGGTCACTTCGTGAGCACCCCCGCTCGCCCGATCAAAGATTGGCCTCTACTAACCATGATATCTATTTTTGAAAACATTGTGTGTTCTTATTCCGGTTATTAGCCTAGATTACTATGTGATGCGCACAGCATACAAGTATAGACCGGGTCACCTGAATTGGAACAAAACATTTCACGTTTGTTTTTGAAAGATGGTTTGCTACCCGCAGGTAGGCTTAAAATGCAGATTTTGCTACCCTCAGGTGGGCTTAGAAAACATGGTTTTGCCACTATCTAGTGGGCTTAAAACTCACAGTTGATGATTTGTCCCAATCCAAATAACCCAACCTTCACCCACAAGCATTCAAGCAGATATATCACATAAGCAAATAGCCTCATGGTAAGCATGCTGTCATGGCAGTCACTCACACGCATGCAAGGATGCTAAAGCATAAAACTCACCGAGTACTCCAAGCCAAAACAGAAACCGATTAGAAATCATGCATGATCCTAACTATACAGAAATGCCTAATGCAACACATGAAAAAAATGCAACTATAGCAGGCTCGGCTATTCTAAACATGGCATATGAGATGCAACAGCTATCAAGTATTCAACTTGGAATTGAAATACAAATGCAGTTAGTATGATGCGTCGAGCCCGATGCATGCAAAACTGGTGAATGAATGCAAACATGCTATCATATTGTATGCTAATTGAAACATGCCCTAATCTAACCATCATAAGCAGGTAAATAAAAAGAGAAGAAAGACGTGGGGTTGGAAGACATACATCATACACACGCACACTTATTACAATTATGCCCTCGCGCAGAGGGTCCGAAAGAATAATATACAGTCCCAAATGAATAGTAAAGTCCAAATAAATAATACAGTCCAAATATGTACAAAACCCTAATTAATTAACAAATTTAACTAGGAAAGCATTAAATTGGCATGCAAGTCAGGGACTGTCTCGAGTCTTCTCCGGCTGATGAATGATGCATGCTCGGGTTGCCTTTGCGTGGAAATCCATGGCGATGCCCCAATTAGCCTCTGTTTGCAATTATTCTTGGAATGCGTGCCAAGCTTCGGAAAGCTGCTGATTCTTGATTTGCTGTAACAGAGAGCAACAGAGGGGCATGGCAAAGTATTTTCACACATGTATGCATGCCTCGATCCTCGTGCCACCAATCACGCATCTCGATGCATGATGGCCGAGGAGTTGAATTGCATAACTCAATATGGGATGAATGCACATGAAAATATAACTAAGACCTAACTCCATCATGGACAATCCGGAGTATCGGTGACTGGGAAATTGAGACACGTTCCGTCACTCGGAGTACGAAACGTACCTCGTTTCCCGTGCTCGGGCTAACTCCTATCCCAAACACAATGCAATATGGATGACATGCATGGATGCAACTAAGATACAACCTAACATGCACAATGCTATGAAATGGCATACACGATGCACGAGGTAACATGGTGTACACAATGCGCTAACATACAACCTAGCATACACAATGCTGTGAAATGAAATAGCATACACAATGCATAATGGGCTTACACCAACACAAGTGGACCTCGGCCACACTCACATAGGAGGCCATTAGATGAAAATGAGACACTCGAGATGCGTGCACACATGCACGCAAACCGAGGACCAACCCTAAGGCATCAAATGCCACTCTAACAAAGCATGGGAAGGCATGGAATATGGCATACTAGTATGCAAATTTCAGCGCTAAAATATGATGCAAAACAGCCCCGAAACATGGAAACATGGCACTCGATGCATGAAATGAGACTCGAAACTCGAAACTAGGCGCATAGAATGACTTATAGCTATACAAAGAATGCATTATTTGAACATGAAGTATGAAGACAGAATCAAGACAGTCCCAAAAAAAGCATATTTTCAATTTTAAGCAAGGCCAAAAGGTGAACACAAGTAGGGCTAAGCTAACATGCAAAAATGGCCTTGAGAGAGAGATAAAGAAGCAAGTAACAGATGCTGGACCTAAATGGAAAATATCCCTTCAAAAAAGTTGAAGAGGGGCTTGAAATGAAGCACTTTACAGTTTACATCAAGCCACGAAAATAAACACAAGCAGGCCGAAAACATTATGCAAGAAAAAGGCCAAAAGAGGGACAAAGAAGCAAGTGATGGCTGATGGCCTCAAAGAGAGGAGGGCCCTTCAACAATGTTGAAGAGGGGCCCAAAACATGATATTTTATAGTTTATGACCAAGCCCAAAACAGTGCACAAGCAAGCTTAAAATACTATACAAAATAAGGCATAAAAGAGAGCTTTAACACAAAGCGAAAAAAGGAAGCCTCAAACAGTGAAAGACCCTTGATTAAACATGAAGAGTGGGTCAAAATAAAACTATTTATAGTTCGGACCAGAGCCCAAAAATACAAGCACAAGGAGCTAAAAAATCATGCAAAAATAGGGCCAAAAGAGAGATAAAGAGGCAAGTGACAGATGGAAGCCTCAAACAGTAAAGAGCCCTTCAACAATGTTGAATAAGAGCTCAAAAAAAAGCCTCTTTTCAGTTTATGACCAAGCTCAAAACAGTTTAAAAATAGGTCTAAAATACTATACAAGAAAGAGACATAAATGAGAGCTAAAGAGGCAAGTGGTAGTATGAAGCCTCAAACAGGGAAGAACCCTTAATTAAACATGAAAAAAACCTCAAAACATGACTATTTTTAGTTAGGGTCGGAGCCCAAAAATGTAAGCAAAAAGAGCTAAGAAAGCATGCAAAAATAGGCTCAAAAGAGGGAAAATGGGACTCACCCTTGTAGAACCAAGCTTCAACAACTTTTGGACCAGGTTTGGGAGCACTTGACCTCTGGAAGACAGCCTCAAGTTGCTGGAATGGATGTTGGAGGTGTGATGCTATGAGTTGTAGTGTAAAATGGTGTAGGACTTGAGAGGTTTTGATGCTTGGAAGAGAGAGAGAGGCAGCTTTAATGCAAGACTCCCAAACAAAACTTTTTTTAACCCCTGAAAATGCAGCTGGAGCTGCTGGTTTTATAGGCAAAAGAGTGGGGGAAAAGGGGGGAAATTGAAATTCAAATTTCCCCCCAAAATAGGCCTAAAAGAGAGATAAAGAGGCAAGTGGTAGCTGCCGGCCTCAAACCAAAGAGATCTCTTCAACAAAGTTGAAGAGGGGCTCAAAACAAGACATTTTACAGTTTATGACCAAGTCCAAAACAACTCACAAGTAAGCCTAAAATACCATGAAAAAATAGGCCTAAAAGAGAGTTAAAGAGGCAAGTGATAGTAGGAGACCTCAAAAAGCAAAAGGTCCTCAATCAAACATGAAAAGGAGCTCAAAATATGACTATTTACAGTTTGGGTTAGAGCCCAACAATGCTTGCAAACAAGGCTTAGATATAGAGCAAGATAGGAACAAAAAGGAAGGGAAAGAAGCTTACCCTTGAAGACCAATGAACCAGCAGCTTTTGGACCAAGAAGAGGAGCTCCTAGCCTCTGGAAAACAGCCTCAAAGTGTTGTAATGGAGGATGGAGGTGTATACCAGAAACCGGAGCAAATAGAGGTGGTTAAGCGGTCCCGAACCGAGCACACCTACTGTCGGCTCGAAAAATCAGCAAAGGCTCCATACGGAAAAATGGCCTCGACCACGAAAACGTAGCCTCGGCCCGAGAGATGATCTCTGAGACCTCTCCTTCCTTCGGGAAGAAAAGCAGAAAAGGAGCTGGTTCTAAGCAACCGAGGCAAGACACGAAAGAGCCGAAGTCATGAGCAAGGCTCGCATGGTAGAGACTCTGAAACTTCGCGAAAGCACAATATGCAATATCACCGAGCGCTCAATCGGTGACGTCTAAGTCTTAAGGTCGGTCAAAAATGGGATGTCTACAGTGATGCAGTTGTAGACACCTCATTTTTGACCGTCTTCAAGACTTGGTTGTGCTTGTAGGTACACCCAACAACTGGTTCGATTGCTCGCCCAACATTCGACTGTCGCGGCGGAATGCCACCGGTTCGGGTTTCCGGGTTTCCCGGACCTTGTATCATTTCTGCCTCATTTTTGGACCCTAACTTGGTCCTTTCAGAGTGGCCCCTGTGGTGCACTGCCGGCCATGGCATGGCCATCTACTAGTGAACACTGCCGACCATCGAGGTGGCATCAAGGCCATTTGATGGCCGGCATGGCCCCCTTCTCAGCTAGTTTCCGGGAAGATATTTTGTACCAGCTGGAATCCTCATATCTACCCTCCATACATGTGTATGGAGGGATGAAGCTCTTGAAAAGCTTGTTCAAGAAGCTTTAGCCTTGCATTCCTCTATATAAGGAAGAGGCTTCTTCCTTATACCAGGTTCTGAGCTTTTGAAGGCAAAAAAGCTTCTTCTCTCTCTATATTGCTTGTGGTTAGAGCTTGGAAGTTGGATTTCTTTGCATTTTTGCACTACACCTCATAGCACAAGACCTCCATCACTCATTCAAACACCTTGAGGCTGGTCTTCAGAGGTTGGAAGCTCAGATTTTTGGACCAAAATGCTGCTAAAGACTTGTTCTTCAAGGGTAAGCACACTTTTCCCCTAAACTAGTCTTTTCTTGTTTCATTTATAAGCCTTGCTTTCAAGCATTTTTGGGCTCCGACCCTAACTGGAAATGATAATATTTTGAGCCCTTTTTCATGTTTGATCAAGGGTCTTTCTCTGTTTGAGGCCTCCTTCCATCACTTGCCTCTTTAACTTTCTTTTAGGCCTATTTTTACATAGTATTTTAGGCTTATTTGTGACCAGTTTTGGACTTTTCCATAAACTGTAAAGTGGCTTTTTTTGAGCCCCTCTTCAACTTTGTTGAAGGGTTCTCCTCTGTTTGAGGACAGAAGCTACCACTTGCCTCTTTATCCCTCTTTTAGGCCTTTTTCTTGCATGATATTTTAGGCCTACTTGTGATTATTTTCGTGGTTTGATGTAAACTGTAAAGTGACTTGTTTTGAGCCCCTATTCAACTTTTTTGAAGGTCTCTTTTCCATTTGGGGCCAGCTTCTGTCCCATGTCTCTACTATCACTTTTAGGGCTATTTTTGCATGATAGATTAGCCCTATTTTTATTCATTTTTGAGGCATGTTGTAAACTGGAAAAATGATTTTTTTGACATCATCTTCATGTTTCATTAAGGTTCTATTTTTTTTTGAGGTCATATGCTATCTTGTATGCTTAGTTGCCTCCCATTTTGAGCCTTACATCCTAGCCATTGTTGCATGCTTTGTTTGGCCTATTAGCCACTGAAATCCAGTGGATTTTCAGTGGCTTAGCCACTGTTTTGAGCCTCTAAATCAGAGGGGGGTGACCCCCTCTCACCTTGACTTGTTTGGTGGTCATTTTGGCCTTCCAAAGGGCCCCCATCTTGCATGCTTTGAAGTCACTTTCCAGGGCCAGTTTGGTGAGTTTTAGGACTATCATATTTGATTTTCAGAGTTGTATATGTCATGCCACTTGTCTATCTTGTATGTGCCTAATAACTCCTTACATGGCCATCTAAAGGAGCCCCTCATTTTGATATGCATTGGCTGCATTTCCATGGTTATTTAGGCATTTTTTGGCATGATTTATTCACTGATTTTTAATGATTTGGTGAGATTCTATGTGCATCATATACTTTTCATGTAAACCATGTTCGCTAGTCAAAGTTGTATGCTACTTTAGCCCATCTTGCTAGCACTTTTTGGCCATGCTTTAAACTGGAAAAATGCATGTTTTGGGACTGCCTTGACTCTGTCTTCATGCTTCATGATCAAATAATTCATGCTTTGTATAGCTATAAGTCATTCCATGTGTCTAGTTTTGAGTTTCGGGTCTCATGCCATGCATCGGGTGCCATATCTCCATGTTTCGGGGCTGTTTAGTATCATGTTTGAGTGCTGAAATTTGCATGTTTGCATATCATGTTCCATGCCTTACCATGCTTTGGTAGAGTGGCATTCGTGCCTTAGGTTCGGTCCTCAGTTTGCGTGCATGCGTGCACGCATTTCGAGTGTCTCATTTTCATCTAATGGCTACTGATGTGAGTGTGGTTGAGGTCCACTCGTGTTGGTGTAAGTCCATTATGCATTGTGTATGCCATTTCATTTCATAGCATTGTGTATGCCAGGTTGTATGTTAGCGCATTGTGTATGCCATGTTACCTCGTGCATCGTGTATGCCATTTCATAGAATTGTGTACGCTAGGTTGTATGTTAGTCGCATTCATGCATGTCATGCATATTGCATTATGTTTGGGATAGGAGTTAGCCCAAGCACGGGAAACGAGGGACATTTCGTACTCCAAGTGACGGAACGTGTCTCAATTCCCAGTCGCCGATACTCCGGATTATCCATGATGGAGTCTAGGCCTTGTTGTGTTTTTATGTGCATTCATTTCATATTGAGCCATGCAATTCGACTCCTCGGCCATCATGTATCGATATGCGTGATTGGTGGCACGAGGATCGAGGACTACACTCCCTGAAGAGTAGTCATGCATACATATGTGAAAATACTTTGCCATGCCCCTTTGTTGCTCTCTGTTGTAGCAAATCAAGAATCAGCAACCTTCCGGAGCTTGGCACGCATTCCAAGAACAACTGCAAACATAGGCTAATCAGGGCATCGCAGTGGATTTTCGCACAAGGCAACCCGAACATGCATCATTCATCATTCGGAGCAGAGTCGAGGTAGTCCCTGGCTTGCATGCCAATTTACCGTTTTCCTAGATTAATTTGTTAATTAATTAGGGTTCTGTATTATTTATTCGGACCCTCCGAGTGAGGTCACAATTGTAATAAGTGTGCGTGAGTGTGATGTATGTCTTCCAACCCTACGTCTTTCTCCCTTTTATTTACCAGCTTATGATGGTTAGATTAGGGCATGTTTTAATTAGCATATAGAATGATAGCATGTTTGCATTCATTCATCTGTTTTGCATGCACTGAGCTCGGCGCATCATACTAACTACATTTGTATTTCAATTCCAAATTGAATACTTGTTAGGTGTAGCATTCCATATGCCATGTCTAGAATAGCCGAGCCTGCTATAGTTGCATTTTGCATGTGTTGCATTAGGCATTTCTGTATAGTTAGGATCATGCATGGATTTCTAACTGATTTCTATTTTGGCTCGGAGTACTCGGTGAGTGTTATGCTTTAGCATTTTGCATGAGTGTGAGTGTTGCCATGTTAGCATGCTTGCCATGAGGCTAATTGCTTATTTACTATATCTGCTTGAATGCCAGTGGATGGAGGACTTTTGTTTGGATTGGGACAAATTCAACGAAACTATTTTACTAAGCCCACTGAGGTGGCAAAATATCCTTCTCCTAAGCCCACTGAGGTGGCAAAATATCCTTTTTCTAAGCCCACTGAGTTGGCAAAATCTCTTTGCTTTTCCTAAGCCCACTGAGGTGGCAAAATCTCTTTTGATGTGGTAAAATATTATTTTCCTAAGCCCACTCGTGAAGTGGCAAATTCTTATTATTTTCGAAAAACAACCGCGAGTTGAATTTGTTCCAATTCCTACGATTTGGTCTATAATTGTATGCTGTGCGCATCACGTAGTAAATCTAGGCTAATAACCGGAATAAGAACACACAATGTTTTCAAAACTTCATATCATGGTTAGTAGAGGCCGATCTTTGATCGGGCGAGAGGGGGTGCTCATAGCTGACCTTCCCTAATCGTACCCAAGTTCCCGAGCCGAGGCAACTTTGGTGATGACGGACACGTGGCCTTTGGCACCGAGTCAGGGTTTCTTAAATTTCCTCAATAAAAAATATTTAGGTGGCGACTCTGTATCTGGCAAAGCAGTCCATGTTTGGCACTTCTTTTCTAAAAATCTGTTTTTCTCAAAACGATTTGCCGGATTTGGACTCTTTGGTTCAAGATTAAGAACTGTGACGATTTGAGTCCGAACTGTGGTAACCCCAAAATGAACAGAACGGGACTCACCCTCCCGGGGCGTTCGGGGACGTCTACAGTTTCTGGCAACTCTGCTAGGGACTTAGAAAACTTGACTCGAACTCATGATATCTGGTTTTGGCTACACTTGTGTGTTTCTTTGCATTGCATTTGCATTGGTGCGCCTAGGACACCGTGTTTGCCATCTGCTATTCCTGAACGGTTTGCCGGAGGCTTGTCTTGTCAAGGCATGACCATAAGGTCGACGGTTATGGGCTCGCCAAGATAGAACACAAACCTGCTTTTACCGGGGCACCCTCTTGACCATTCGACCTAGTGCATATTCGGATCCATAGTGACTATTCCAAACTAGGACAGGTTACTTACCCGATGATAGGTTGTTTGAAATCGCTGTGTACGTAGTGAAACCCTAGCTCCTGACAAAATAGGACAGGGAAACCCTACCCCTCCATAGGGGTGTTTTGGCTCTCAAATTATCATTATGTCTTTTCGAGTGTGTCTCACAGGTGCATGTATCGGTTATGAAGTTCATCAGCATCGCCTCGCGGCATCCGTCAGTATTTGAGAATCAGTTATCTGCGGGTATCGATTCACTTTTGGGAGCGATGGATCGTGATAGTAACCGGTTTGAAGACAATGTGTGTCCAAATTTTATCAACTGTGTGTTGTAAATGCCCGATGTGTGTTGTGTATTTTAAGCCGTTATCTTTGTCCGCTTATCTGCTTATTTATTTCCTTATTGTCAGATTTATCTTTTGCTAGGGCTTTTAGCACAATTGCTTCCGACCCAAAGAGATATTCCTAAGCACTTTGGACAAGAGGTCGGCTCAATCGATCGGTTGAAGGACGACAAGATGTTCCATTCTCTACCCCCAGTTGTTAGAAGAAGGCCAAGAAAGCGCAGTGTGTCTGAACAGAGGTTACCAGAGCAGTGGTCTACCCTAGCAATGAACAGTCGAGTTGAGGTCTCAGTTTCTGCTATAGAGATACACTTACCAGTCAGTCAACAGGATCAGCGGAACATAGTTGAAATGGAAGAAATGATGCGCCAAATCCAAGAGAGCATGAAACAGATGCAGAAGGACGCCATCCGCCAAGCGGAGTTCTCTAAACAACAGGCCACGATCATGACCCAACAGGCGGAACTAATTACCCGGCTACAGCAACAAGCCGGAGCATCAGCCTCACATCCGGCTCCTCCTCCACCACCAGGGGTCCCACTACCCGAGCAGACACCAACTGTTCAGAATGTCCTGCCGAATGCCCAGAACACTTTGTCAAATGTCCATGCTGTTCAGGAGGACACAGACATCCAAATGGGGCCGGGTCCGCCCCTGCTTCCACCTCAATTTTCCAAAATACATACACTTGTCAACCACCCGGACTCTCCCTTCGAGTTCGAGGTAGACCCTACAGCATTGAAATTGAGCAAGCTCGAGAAGCTATTCAAAAAATCCCAGGGGGTAAAGACTATCCCGGATATCGAAGACGGGTATACCGATGTGGCCGTGACATTGTCGGACAGATTCAAAATGCTGCAGATTGATCGCTTCGATGGATCCGGGGATCCCATGGTCCACCTCCGGCTATTTTCAGATATATTGCGGCCAATGGGCCTAACCAGACCACAGAAGCTCTCGCTATTCGCCGACCATCGGTGTGGCCGCCATCTGGTATGCGAAGTTAGAGGATGATGTCAAGCGAAGTTGGGATGAAATGGCTGAGGCCTTTGTTGCGCAATACTCTTACAACACCCAAATCGAGATTACAACCCGGGATCTCGAAACAACAAGGCAAGAGCCCAAAGAGAGCTTCTCTGAATTTGTATCCCGGTAGAGGGCTAAAGCATCGATGATGACTTTAAGGCCCACCGATAAGGACCAGATCAGGATGATTGTGCGCAATCTCCAGCCAAAACTGATGCAAAAGATGATTGTGCTCCCCTTTCCCACCTTTTCGGATCTACATGAGATGGGGGCACAAATTGAGGATGCAATGAAATAGGATCTGATTGACCAAGACAGGGAGCAGCCCCGAAGAACTTTTAACCGCAACAACAATGCAGGCCCGAGTGGCGCTGCAACTGCAAGAACTTCGGAGGTCAGCATGGTCGCCACCATTCCCCCTCCCCTTCCAAGGCCCATGGCAGCCACACCCTTCTCCGGTGCATCCAGAAGCAATACAAAGACCACTAAATACCAACCCAGAGGCCAAAGAACCTTCACCCCACTATACATGCCCTTGTCCAAGGCTCTCGGGGTCTTAATCAAAAAGGGGCATCTAAAACCCCTGGAGCCGAGGCCATTGCCAGAAAAACTCCCTCCCACTCACAACCCAAATAAGCATCGCATATCACCAAAGAAGACGGTCATGATACCGACCAATGTTTCAGACTGCGTCACGAGATTCAAGACCTCGTTGACAAAAATGTGATTTTGCCTCCCGAGAGACCTAATGTCACAACCAACCCACTCCCTACACACAACCAAGCTCCACCTCTCAAAAGAATCAATTTTATCCAAACTGGGGTCGTGTCATACGATCCGAGCACCTACATCACTCATTCCCATCTACCTAAGCCAGAGGTGCTCCTTCCCGACTGCACTGACCTTTTGTGCATGTTGGACATCTCTACAACCCAACCTGAGCCAATGGTGGTGGCCGTTGAAGAGAGTACAAGGGAGATTACAGAGGAGGATGGAACTGTTGAGTCTGGGTTTGAACAGTCTGGGAATTTTGCTGGGGAAGCCTACGATCTAAGTGAGTATATCCTGTCAGTAGGCCAGTCTGAGCCTATTATAGGATTGCCAGAGAGGGCAGAACTGTGTGTGATCCAGGGGGACAGATTTGAGCAGGGAATGGAGGATCTAATGGCTGTGGAAGAGGATTTTGCCAAACTCCAGTTTTTCAATAACCAAGAATCAGAGGACGCGGCAGTCAACTGGTTTGAGTATGAGGAGTCGGCAGAAGCTACCGGATGGCTGGATGATCAACCGGATGTTGTAGAATTTCAATCAGAACAGGGCCTGGCAGGGGCAGGAGTATCAATAGTGGCCGGAAGGGCCGAAAGTCAGAGCATACTGCCGGAGAACGCTGGTACGAAGAATTTCGCTCGGAACCAAGACATTGTGAATGCAGCGGAAGTTGAACAACAAACTGCGCTAACGTAGGTAGAATAAGAAAAGATTTGGGATTCTGAGAGAATCCGGAAAGCCAAAGCCCATGAAGGGATTGAGAGTGCTGTGGGCACAAGGACCGAAGATGCTGTGAGCATGTGGGCTGAAGGTACCGCGAGTACAACCATGCCGGAGCCAGACATGTGTCTTTAGAATGCTAATGGAATGTGGTGGGAAGACGACGATTTATGTCTTGCCCACACAGACGAGGATTGGGGAAGCCATCAACCAGACAACACTTGGTATCTCGATGAGGTTGATCACATGACAAGAAGCGGGCGGTATTTTAAGCCCCCGCACCTAGACCAGCCAGAGGCATCCGGGAAGGATAAGGAAGCCGAGAGACAGAAAGAGAAGCAGATCGAAGAAGAAGCTGTGCTCAAACAACTAAAGAAGATACAAGCAGACATCTCCATCTGGGGACTGCTTATGGCTTCAAGAGTACACAGGCAGGCTGTCCTTTCAGCTATGGACAAGGCTAAACTCTCTATAGATACCACGTCTGAGCAACTAGTTGGACTGGTTTTTCCGGGAGGAGGTTCCCCGACGTTAACCTTTTCAGACAAAGAACTACCACCTGAGGGCGCAAATCATAACAAACCCCTCTACATCTCTGTGGAATGTAGAGACAAGTGGGTACCAGTGGTTCTTGTCGACACCGGATCCGCCATTAATGTGTGCCCGTCAAGGACAGCATACGCAATCGGGTTAAAGCCCGCGGACTTCGTGCCAACTACTCAAGTGATCAGAGCCTATGATAATACTAGCAGAGAGGTGATGGGGACTGTCAAGATTTAGACCCAGGTTGGTCCAGGACAACATAACATTGAATTCCATGTCTTAGACGTTCCCGCAACCTTCAATCTACTCTTGGGGCGGGCGTGGTTGCACCAGGTGAAGGCAGTCTCTTCCACTTTTCATCAAATGTTAAAGTACCCTCACGGGAAGAGGGTAGCCATTGTTTTCGGAAATTCATCCATCCATCCGCCGCCAGAAGTGTCTACACCGGTCTTGGAAATCGAGCACGGCACGGAGGATATGTTCCTATCAGGGTTTACTCTGGCTGAGGCTCGAGTTGTGCAAAATATCATGGCTGTTAATGAGGGAATGTAAGTCAGTGCTCAATCTGTGTACCTTATGAACAAGCTACAACACATCCCTGGGATGGGATTAGGAAGGAGCGGCCAGAAAGGCGTCGCAGCATTGGCCGAAGTGCCACACAACCCGCATACCTTTGGACTGGGTTATCTGCCCGCCAAAGAGGACTGGGTAAGGAAGGAAAAAGAAATGGCTGGAAGAGCCAGAGCAAAGCAGGCTGGGAAGCCTTTCGAGCTGATGCATAGGCCCATTCAGGGTACCCTGAACGGACGCTTCGTCCGGGAGTGGGAGGACTTTCCATTTTGTGGCTTCCCAGAGCCGTGGCTGAACGCGGAAAAGAAGCACGTGCCAGGTTTCGAGATTTTCTTCGATCTGCAACTATCCAGGGATGACGTTGCCACAGAGCAGACAGACCTATCAGCTGAGGTTGAGCAGTGTAAGGCAGTGGACTCCGAGAGCACTGAAATTGAAATGGGGGTAACATTGGCATGTCTACTTTCAGATCCTCTGATCGACCATAAGTGCTTGGGGGATAACTTCTCGGTTTCCATGATTGGGGATGAAACGGCTGTGGGCCTACCAGCAACTATTTTGGATGCATCTATCGCACCCTCTCTCGCTTGGCAATACAAGGAGGGATTTTTGTCCAGCAGCACCGGGTCAGGTAGTGAGCCGGAATCTGATTCCACCGAGTCTTGTGAGTCGGAATCAGGTTCCAGCTCGATTGAGTCTGAGTCTGGTATTCCTAGGGGTGATAACCTGGATGCCACAGTCTTGTCCAGGTCATCTTTTTCCTTTTCATTTGAGTCTGTTGTAAATGTGCCTAATGAGAATCAAGTAGCTGTGGTTTCTGAGTACTTTCTGTGCCCTTGATTTATTGCATTAATTCAGACTTTCAAAACTTAATGAAAACGACGAGGACGAAGTTCCTCCGGTTTTGCAACGTTTAATTGAGCAGTTGCAGGAAAGATTTGTTAAACCGTTAGTTGATGAAATCACTACCGTGAACATTGGTACTGTGGAGGACCCGTGGCTGGTCCAGATCGGGTCCACGTTGTCTTCGGAGGAACACGAGCGCTTAGTCGCTTTATTAAAAGATTTCAAAGATGTTTTCGCGTGGTCCTACGAAGACATGTTTGGAATCAATCCTGAGATTGTACAGCATCGGATCCCCCTTGACCCCGAGGCCCGACCCGTCAAGCAGAAACTCAGAAGGATCCGCCCGGACTAGGCTCTCAAGATTAAAGAAGAGGTCACCAAGCAAATCGACGCAGGTTTCCTGCTGGTATCCGAATACCCGACTTGGTTGGCCAACATTGTTCCGGTGCCGAAGAAGGATGGAAGGATCCGGGTATGCGTGGATTTTAGGGACTTGAACAGAGCTAGTCCGAAGGACGACTTTCTCCTATCGCATATTGATGAGTTGGTGGATTTCACAGCAGGGCATGCTTTGCTCTCATTCATGGATGGTTTCTCAGGCTACAATCAGATAGTGATGGCACCTAAAGACCGGGAAAAGACCGCCTTCACTACCCCGTGGGGAAACTATTGCTACAGAGTAATGCTGTTTGGGTTGAAGAACGCTGGAGCTACTTATCAACGGGCTGCGACCACAATATTGCACGACATGATCCACAAAGAGGTTGAGGTGTATGTGGATGACATGATTGTCAAGTCCAAAGAAAGAGAGGGCCACTACACCACCTTGCAAAAGTTCTTCCAAAGGATTAGGGAATTTCGGTTGCGGCTGAATCCTCAGAAGTGTACATTTGGTGTTACAGCGAGAAAAATGCTGGGGTTTCTGATTACACAAAGGGGCATCGAGGTCGACCCTTCGAAAATCAAGGCCATCTTAGAAATGCCACCACCAAGGACTGAAAAGGAGATGCGAGGCTTTCTAGGTAAAGTGCAATTCATAAGACGGTTTATCTCAAAATTAACCTTGACTTGTGAACCACTTTTTGGTCTCCTGAAGAAAGGAAAGAAGTTCCAATGGGACGGCCGATGCCAAGCTGCGTTTGAACAGATTAAGGAATATTTACAGAACCCGCCCGTGTTGTCACCGCCAGAGCCGGGGAAACCGTTGATATTGTACCTTTCAATGACTGAAACCACAATGGGCTGCATGCTTGCGCAAGAATCAGAGGACAAAGTGGAAAGAGCCATCTACTATCTTAGCAAGAAGATGCTAGAGTATGAAACTCGCTATACACCGCTGGAGAAAGCTTGCTTAGCTTTGGTATGGGCTACCAGGAAGTTGCGGGCACTACCTGTTAGCTCACTCCGTAATGTTGGTTTCACGACTAGATCCCATCAAATATCTTTTCAAGAAACCGGCACTTACGGGTAGGCTAGCTCGTTGGTTACTGTTGCTCTCCGAATTTGATCTGAAATACGTGACACGCAAGTCAGTGAAGGGGAGAGCGGTGGCAGAGTTCCTTGTCGACCACCCGGTTGAAGGGGATGAAGCAGTTGAGTACCTATTCCCAGATGAAGTGATTTATCATATCGATGATGAAACTTGGACGATGTACTTTAACGGAGCGTCAAATCAACATGGGTATGGGATAGGAGTGTTGCTGATAGCACCCGACAATTCCCGTATCCCTTTAGCCTTCAAACTCCGATTCAAAGTCTCGAACAACGAAGTAGAATATGAGGTATGCATTCCCGGTCTAGAGGCAGCCCTGGAATTAGGGGCAAGACGGTTGGACGTCATCAGGGACTCGAACCTTGTTGTGTCTCAAGCAAAAGGAGACTGGAAAATCAAGGAAGAAAAGATGATACTTTACTACCAAACCTTGGATTTGTTAATTCCTCGGTTTGAGAAGCTAAATTTCACTCATCTAGTAAGAGAGAACAACAGGTTCGCAGATTCTTTAGCAACTCTATCTTCTATGATAGACATCCCGTGTGGAGTCCGGATGCGTCCAGTCATCATTGACCAGAAATTTGCACCTGCCTACGAGTCGATTGCTGCTATAGATGAAGTTCAGGACGAAAACCCCTGGTATTACGACATTTGGAATTTCTTGGAGAAGGAAGCATATCCGCCAGGGGTAAATGCCAAAGATAAAAGGGCGATCAGAAGAATGGCCGTTCAGTTCATCATCTGTGGGGGTAAGCTGTATAAGAGAGGTCATCTAGGAATGCATAAGCTGTGTGTTGATGCCGAAGAGTCAAAGCGTCTAATGGAAGCCATCTATGGAGGGGAATGCGGTGCGCATATGAATGGGGTAATGCTAGCACGGAAGATCCTCAGACAGGGTTACTACTGGTCCACCATGGAGGAGGATTGTATCGGCTTTGTTCGGCGATGCCACAAATGTCAGATCCATGCAAATTGCATGAACATTCCGCCATCAAAGCTGTACAATATGACTTCGCCATGGCCATTTTCAGTTTGGGGAATTGATGTGATCGGGGCTGTCACTCCAAAGGGGTCGAATGGGCATGAGTTCATCCTAGTCGCGATAGATTATTTCACGAAGTGGGTCGAGGCCTAATCTTATGCGGTGTTGAAGGCTTTGCACGTTGCAAAGTTTATCAGAAACAATATCATCTGTCGTTATGGAGTCCCAAACGAGGTTATTTCGGATAATGGTTCCCACTTCAAGAATGAGGTAATTGATTTGTTGGAGAAATACAACGTGGCTTTTCATAAGTCATCTACATACCGGCCACAGACCAACGGAGCGGTTGAGGCTGCCAACAAGAACATCAAGCACATACTGCAGAAGATGGTGGAAACCTACCGGGACTGGCCAGATAAGCTGCCGTTTGCTCTATGGGGCTACCGGACTTCAATTAGAACTTTTACTGGGGCGACTCCGTATTCATTGGTTTATGGGATGGAGGCCGTTCTACCTATCGAAATTTTAGTCCCGTCTTTGCGAGTGTTGGCTGAGTGTCAAATAGCCGAGGCAGAGTGGCAGCAAAGCAGGTTTGAGGAACTCATGCTATTTGATGAAAGAAGACTGAAAGCAATGTACCATGTCCAAGGTTATCAACGCAGAATTGCTCGGGCTTTCAACAAGAAGGTTAAGTCCAGGAATTTAAAGAAAGGAGATTTGGTACTCAAGGATAACCGAGCTCCCATCCACGACCCAAGGGGCAAGTTCAGACCCAATTGGACTGATCCCTACATCATTAAGTCTATCTGGTCAGGAGGAGCTGTGGTTCTGATGGATCTAGATGGCCTGGAGTTTTCACAACCAATCAACATGGACAAGTTGAAGAAATACTACCCCTGAGAGGCTCGCTAGGCCGAAAACCCGAAAGGGTGACCTAGGCAAAACTCAGAGCACAAAAAATTTGAAATTATAAAAACTGAGCTCGCAAGGTTGAAAACCCGCAAAGGGTGGCCTTGGCAAAAGTTAGAGCGTAAAAGGAGAGTGAAAATACTCGAGCGAACCTAGGCCTGAACTACGTAAGGCTTGATTCCCATCTTTGGGATACATAGGCAGTTTCATCCTGAAGTTCAGCCACAATCTTTTCCCCGATCAACTTTGTCCATCTGATCATCTCGGTCATCTTTATCTATTCAGCATTCAGGAGTTTTGATTGTAATCTCCGGTGCAGTTCTATTCAGACTAGGGGCAACTTTCCGTTGCCAGGAAGTGCCACGGTACCATTCAAACTAGGGGCAACTTTCCAGTTGCTAGGATCCGGGGTTGTGCATCTCAGTGACAAATTTCAGGCGTGTCCAGTTCTGATCCATATCGAAAATAGTTTTGAAAAGTTTTAATAAAAGTTGACTTTGTTCAAATTAATCTTTTTACAACTAAGACCATTTTTGGACCAAAGCAGAAAAATTTTAGTACCACAACCTTCAATTTCATTGATTTCAAAACAGAGTTCTCATTCTCTTGCATACAATTGAAGTTGCTTTTTATTACATTCATGACGAAAACTTGAAAGTACTAATAAAGCAATAAATCCGGGGCATAGTCAAGTCAGGTGTTCCTGTGCCCCCTCCCAGAGCTGGTCGAAGCCTCTGATGCCAAAGTGGGCCCTTCTTGTGCCTCTTCGTTGATCTAATCCAGGCACTCATCAGATAAAGTGCAACTGAAAGCGGGAGCGGGGGCCAGGAGCTCTCTAGTCCTCCATGCTGTGGCATATCGCAAGTCAGGCGCCGAACCCAGAATGTAGGGGTATTCTATCCTCTGGCGGCAAGTTCGATCATGGAACCGGGCGCCGGATACGGAATGGGAAGTAGAAGACACAATGTGTCATGCCAATCAATTGAATCCCGGGTTGACGGGTCATGCTATAGCTCATTGCCAGAAGATTGAGCCAAGGACAGCGCCAAGCGATGCGATCTGCGGACAAATTGCACATCCAGTCGAACCACCATCTCCCATCAAAGGCATTGACTAGCCGTTGTCGGAAAAAGTAGCCGCGGGCTGTGTAGGTTGGGCAAGAGTCCACAATCTGCAACTTATCCATCAACCATATCTGGAGAGGGATGAAAAATGAGAGAATAAAGAATAGAGAGATATACGATGAAAAAAAAGTAAGTAAAGGGTTTTGTGAGAAAAACTGAGCCTGAGGGCCGAGTGATGCGAGCAATACATATGTGAGATTGGGTGGGAAACATTACCTGTAGCAGTAGTGGACTCCTTGCGAATCTGGTCGTCTCCCGGCGATGGAAGGTATCCAAGCCCATCAGTGTCTCGGCCAGTGCCATGGTAATGCAGCTCTTTCTTTCCTTCAAGCCTTGAGCAACTTCAATCAGACGAATGTTAGATTCGTTAAGGCCTGAGGCAAGCAAGAAGTGGGATAGCATACACAAGCAAAGGGCGTGTCGCCGAAAACCTTGCCAATAATGGTCGCCACGGTTATCGGCCTCAGAAAAGCGATGAACCAAGCCGAGGATATCTAGTTCCCCATTGCAGATCAAAGACCGAGCGTCATGCGTAGTGAGCCCGCACATCTCTCCTAAAGCTTGGGCGTGGCCAAAGCGAAACTGAGGCAAGATCTCTTCATAACGTTCAGATTCCATCAAAACTTGAAAATCTTCGAAAGTTGGACATACCTGTTGCCCGCTGAAGCTAAAGACGTGCGTTACCGAGTTCCAAAATCTTGTCGCGGCATGGAGGAAAGGAAGGTGTAACGGAGTGCGACTCAGCGCGAATAGTGCATTCAAGCCGAAGCCCCAAAAATTCAGCTTTTCCGAGCCATCCAAGTTGGCAATCCAATTTGTGAGGTTTTGAGCAAGGAATGCTTCCATTTGGTGCAAATTTGAGCTGAAATGAAGAAAATCCCGAAGTTGGAACTCATATAGAAGATAAGGTAGTGAGTGGAGAATAGGTGTCGTCATTTCGGAGAGTCTGCCATCGATGGCCGGCGGTGGCACATCGATGGTCGGCAGTGTGCTGTCGATGGCCGGCAGTTGATAGTGATGGCCGGCGGTGGCCGGCAGTGCTTCCCTCTTGTCCCTTGTCTCCCTCACTGAAGACCCAGTTATTTACTTGAGTCCTTTTCTTTGTGTCTTTCAAGGTCTTGTTTTTGTCCTGTTGGACTCTGTCGTGTCTTGTTTAAGATGTCTTAGTTTCCTTTTTTTATGTCAGGTTGTAATTATCTTCCTTTCATTCATCGAGTTGTTACAATTTGCTTATCGAGTTGTAAATTTGTTAAGCTTTGCTTTGTTTATCGAGTTGTTTTGTTTTTAGTCGATTCACTACCTGACTAGTGCAATTTGAGCGCTTGGTTTTCAAAATAAAACTGTGATTTCATTTACATCGTTGTGTAAAGCGAAGTGATACGATGCGATGCATGGAATGCACAAATGAAACACTTTTTCCAACAAAAGGGCTGTTTTCATTCTGTCATAGCTTTCCTTTTTACAAAAGTAATTGGTTTCAAAATAAACCAGCAATGTGCAAAACTACTAGTAAAAAGGAAAATAAAACAAAAGGAGATCAGTGTCTCTCAGGTAGCAAAATGTCCGGATCAGCGCCGGTGGCCTCAGGTACGGGAATCTGTCCTAGTCCTCTTCCTGGATGAAGGTCCAGGATCTCTACCATCACCATCTGACTCCGACTCTGACTGCGGACTCATCGCCTCCTCATCAGACTCGTCATCATCTGAGGCAGGCCCTCGTGAACTAGCCCCTCGTCCTGCTCCCTCTCGCCGCCGAGGAGGTGCCAAGGACCTGCCCTCGCCTCGTTGAACACCCGATGGGCCTGGTGGCAAGAAAGGAATCTGAAAGAGGACAATCCACCCGAAATGCATTAGTAACCAGTGTATATCAGATGCAGTAAAATGTTGTGCTGTGAATAGTGAATGATTTGCAGTGAATGCATGCCATGAATGAGGTATGGGAACAATGCATCAGATAAAGGCAGTGTGCAAATGATGCTGTGTTAAGAAAAGACTCCAAATCAAAGCAGTTTGAATGAGCTTACCGGAATGCCATAAATACCAAGTAGGTCCATGCTCGTCTGCAGCATCTCCATCACTGAAGCCGTCATCGCCAAAGACTGACGAGTGTACTCAATGGGAGCCTATAGAAATGGTTGAAATCATTAGTACTTTGCAGAATATCAAGTGAAATCAAATAACAGTACAAAGGGGGAATAGTGTAGCACATACCGGAGTCGAGCCGTAACCTCCGATAAGCTCGTGACCAGCTGGAGGAGGAGCAAAAGGAACCTGATAAATCTCTCCAGCTTGCCTCTGAAGTGTCATAGTAGCAGGCAATGCTGGCCATCCAGACTCCTGTCTCTCCTTAGGACCTCGCCTCCTACGAGACTTGGTTGATCCGCCTCTACCTCTCATAGCTGGAGCCCTCACTCCCTCTCCTCCTCGAGAACCAGTCAAAGGCGGCATCAGATGTGTCAAAATGAAGGTCAGAGTCGCCTCGCATGTATAACTGCCTCTAGCCCTACCATGAACTGGATCATCTGGTCAGCAGATAACCTGTGTGTCTCCCTCATCGATGGTGGGTGCGCTATAGGTACAAATGGGCAGTAATCCCAAAGTCCGCGCACAAAGCGCCACTGTAAACCAGCTCAACAGATCGGGTCCTCAAGAGGATACTGATCTTGAGACAAGATTCGGCAAAGGATATCGATCTCGGAGTCCTGATGGAATCACCTCCCATGGTCGCCATGTAATCTGAGAAAGAGAATTAACAAGATGATTAGTCGTCAAATAACTAAGGCAGGTGCATCGGTTTACTCAAAATAACCTTATTGCAGACTTACCTCACGCGTCATGACTATGTCAAAATACTGCCGGAAGAACATGAAACTCTCCCGGGTCCTACAACGGAGCGAACCGTCATACACCTCAGAAAATGGGACCGTCACTGCCGTCTCCTCCATCGGATCTGGAGCTAACGTCGGGAAGTATGCATATACCCAAAGCTGTTGAACAGAGGTGATCAGTACAGTGCATGAACAGGAATGCAGAAAGCAGAATGTGGAATGCAGTATTGTACATAACAGATGCAGGCCTAGACGGGCAAACATTAAACCTTGTGTGCAGTGTACCATGAGCAATGTGCAGTGTATAGTGTGCAGAATGCAACATGTATAGTGTATAGAAAATGCAAAGCAGAAAGCATATGGTATGACAGTGAGTACAGAGAACACAAATGTCGAACAAAGCAAAAATGTATAAAGGCTAAGCAAAGTAATGAAAAGGGGAACTGGGTCATGTACCTCCCAAGCTCGCCAATAGCCTTCGATCAATCTCCCACGCATCCGAGAAGTGGAGCTCATGTACCCATAAAGAGTAGTGAGGCCGGCTGCGCCCCAGTTGTAGGAACGGACCCGCGGAAGCACTACCAAGGCGCTCAAGAAGTACAAACCCACGGTATTCCACCTGTTCGAAAACAAGGTGGTACCAAAAAGGAATAGGAGGAAGCCCCTGGCATCTCGCTTCCACTCCTTATCACCGAGGATCCTCTCCATGAATCGCCTCCTCAAACCAAGAGTATCTAACCATGCCCGCTCGCGCAAGGGGTGGACGTGCCCCAAGTAATAACTCCCATGCAGCCACCCACTCCCCCATGTCGGGATCTAAGGGGATCGGATCACCTCCCACTCCCAGACCGGTGATCATAGCAAAATCAAAAGGGGTCATGGTCATCTCCCCTGCTGTGGAAAAATGGAAGGAATTGGTGGTGTCCCATCACCTCTCCACCAGAGCCCCCAAGAGAGGGCGATCATCAGAACTCGGCCACCGCGACAAAATATGCCGGCTGGCCTGTTGATAATCCGACGGACACCCGTGGGGAGCACGTCGTACCAGTCACGAGCGGTCGTAGCGCCGTAGCCTCAGAAGGAGCGAGATCCCTCCTGTGGAAAATACAAGTTCAAATCAGATCAACAGTGTATTGAAAATACAAGTTCAAATTAGATCAACAGTGTATTGAAAATATAAGTTCAAATCAAATCAACAATGTATTGAAAATGCGCTTTCAAAATCAAATCAGGGGAATATTGAAAACGCAGCTTTAAGCCAAACCAGCACAGTTCGAATCAGATCAGCAGTGTGTTGAAAATACAATTCGGCTCAGAGTGGCAGTGCATTGAAGATACAGTCGCATCCGGAGCAATGATGTGTTAAAGATGCATTCAGATTCAGAATAGTGATGCATGAGATGCAGTTATGTGCAGTATATGCAGGGTAGTAAGGTGTAAGGTGCAGTCAAGTGCAGATCAGCAAAGTATGAAATACAGTCAGATCAAAGTAGGTGATGTAATCAGATCGAAACAGTGCAAAGAGATGCAGGTATTCGAAAGTAATACTACACAAAGGGTGAAGATGGTACCTCCACAGCAATGGCCGACAAGTGAGACATCGGCTCCCTCAATAAGAGGTCGTCTGGCACGTCCTCATCAAAATCGGTAAAAATATGGACACCTCCCGCCACCGGAATGATGTGAGTCTCCGGATGGTATACCACAGGGTCGAAGGGACGTACGTCCAATGGTAACGGCTGAGGCTCAACCTCTGGCTCAACCGCAAACTCCGCCGCCAACTCTACTGGAGGAAGTGCCGTGAAGCCCTCGCCATGAGGCACATCGTCAGCCATCTGAGATGGATGCACAGGAATGATGCAAAAATAAGCAAAAATGGGCAAAATAGTGCAATTTGGAATAAACTCAAACCCCAAGAGAGAGAAAATTCAAGAAAAGTTGAAAAACTCGGAAAAGTGAACTAACCTCGAGAGAAGATCGGGGGAAATGATCATTGAATGCGGAAAATGGTGAAAGAAGCCTCGGATGCAATTTCTGATCGGTTCAAACCAAAGGAAATCAAGAATCCTTCGCGATGTAAAGTTGAATTGGGTGTTGGGAAATGCGTAGAATGCGCGAATCTAGAGAGAAGGCACACCTAAGAAGGAAGAAAAGTGATTTCTATGGGAAGATTTGTGAGAAAATGAAGTAATTTTGAGCCAATTTAAAGACCCACGGCTTGCAAGCCAAGTTGGCACATCGATGGCTTCAAGAAGTGTCGCCGATAGCTCATGGTCGATATCGATGGTAATGGAGGTGGCCGGTTGTCCCCGGTGACCGTAAGTCTTTTTCCAAATTTTCCCGTGATATTTGACTCTTGGTATTTGTCCCCGGGTCCCAACAATCCTGTGGAATACTCAAAGCTTGATTCGAAACGCTTCCGTGGGAGTTCAGGAATCATACCTTCAATATACGATGGCTTACAACCATCAATGCGCGCGAGGTGTATCCTTTTGACGCAGCCCAAACCCTCCGAGAGGTAAACCGGAGGAGATGTCTTTATTAAGCATCTTTCTCTTTTGTCAATATCAATTAGCATTCATTTGTGACAGCAAATATCAATCTAGTTTACGTGCATTGTTTTGCATATCTCTAACATGCATTGTCATGCATTCCCCTTATCGTGCATCGTCATGAGCACTTTACATGCATTGTCATGCATTCCCTTTATCGCGCATCGTCATGCGCACTTTACATGCATTGTCATGCATTCTCCTCGTCGCGCATCGTCATGCGCACTATTATGCATTGTCATGCATTTTCCTTATCGCGCATCGTCATGCGCATCTATTATGCATTGACATGCATTTTCTCTATCATGCATTGTCATGCATTCCCCTTATCGTGCATCGTCATGCGCACTTTACATGCATTGTCATGCATTCCCTTTATCGTGCATCGTCATGCGCACTTTACATGCATTGTCATGCATTCTCCTCATCGCGCATCGTCATGCGCACTATTATGCATTGTCATGCATTTTCCTTATTGCGCATCGTCATGTACATCTATTATGCATTGACATGCATTTTCTCTATCATGCATTGTTGTGCATTCTCCTTACCGCGTATCGTCATGCGCATCTGTCATGCATTGTCATGCATTTCCTTATCCCTATTATGCATTGTCATGCATTCTCTTTATCAAACATCGTTATGCGCTCTTACAGGAAGTTACACATTGCTTGCGTTGATCGCTTGCTTTACTTACATGTGTATTTTCAAGTTTCGTTACACATTGCTCGCGTTGACTGCTTGCTTTACTTACATGTGTATTTTCAAGTTTCGTTACACATTGCACGCGTTGACCGCTTGCTTTACTTACATGTGTATTTTCAAGTTTCGTTACACTTTGGACGCGTTGACCGCATGCTTTACTTACATGTGTATTTTCAAGTTTCGTTACACATTGCACGCGTTGACCGCATGCTTTACTTACATGTGTATTCTCAAGTTTCGTTACACATTGCACGCGTTGACCGCATGCTTTATTTACATGTGTATTTTCAAGTTTCGTTACACATTGCTCGCGTTGACCGCTTGCTTTACTTACATGTGTATTTTCAAGTTTCGTTACACATTGCTCGCGTTGACCGCTTGCTTTACTGACATGTGCATTTTCAAGTTTCATTACACATTGCACGCGTTGACCGCATGCTTTACTTACATGTGTATTCTCAAGTTTCGTTACACATTGTACGCGTTGACCGCATGCTTTACTGACATGTGTATTTTCAAGTTCTTCGTTACACATTGCACGCGTTGACCGCATGCTTTACTTACATGTGTATTTTCAAGTTTCATTACACATTGCCTGCGTGACAGCATGTTTTACTGACATGTGTATTTTCAAGCTCTTCGTTACACATTGCCTGCGTGACTGCATGCTTTACTTACATGTGTATTTTCAATTCCTGCTTTACACATTGCACGCGTTGTCGCGCACGCACTACTACAAAAACAGATAAAGATCACACTTTTTTGGTGTGATATATGTTATTTAATCACACTTTTTAAGTTTTATTAAAGTGTGATCTTTGGGAGTGTGATTAAAAGTGGTCATTTTTAATCACACTTTTTAAGTGTGATTAAAAGTATTTAGATCACACCTTTTAAGTGTGATTAAAAATATTTAGATCACACCTTTTAAGTGTGATCTTTGGAAGTGTGATTAAAAATGGTCATTTTTAATCACACTTTTTAAGTGTGATTAATAACATTTAGATCACACCTTTTAAGTGTGATTAAAAATATTTACATCACATCTTTTAAGTGTGATTAATAACATTCACTACTAAAAAAATACTTTTT
Organism: Camellia lanceoleosa; assembly: GCA_025200525.1. Taxonomy (NCBI): domain Eukaryota; kingdom Viridiplantae; phylum Streptophyta; class Magnoliopsida; order Ericales; family Theaceae; genus Camellia; species Camellia lanceoleosa. Next base: position 132,825,148 of record CM045766.1, read on the forward strand.
GTGACCGCTACATGCCGTCAAAATAATAAAAATACAAGAAAAGACTTTTTATGATGCTTATTTTGCCGTCAAAAAAAAAATAAAAAATAAAAACACTTTTAGTGACCATTGTTTTATCGTCGCAAATAATTATTTATAAAAAAAATCATATATAAGTTTGCTACAACAAAAAATCAATTACAAGCACCAACTAATTTTTTGTAAATGAAAATAACAAAATTAACAAATTAATTAAATTTATAATAGACATTATCCATTAACCATCTTTAAATACACTGTACTAAAAAATTCAAGTCTTCCAAAAAAAAAAAAAAAAAAAAGAAGAAGAGCAACATAATCTTTAGCTCCCAACATCAACCGCTTCGATCAGATCAACTATTCCTCGACAAAATCTGCAAAAACATATATCAAACTTGACTTAAAAATTTAATGCACTTAAATGTGTTAGTTTAGCTTAAAATAATCAAAATAAAACTATGTCAAGGACCTATCTCTATGGCGATCAAGAATTTGCGACAAGAGTTTCAATTACCTTAAGAGCAACTTCAAGCTTAACTATGGGATCACTTAATTATGGCGCTCGAATTATACAACAATATTGTGGCGAGATTTCCTAAGAACTCCACCATCACCACCTCCTACAACCAAAACCTGCATCAAGTAATTCAATTAAATTTAGCACAAATACTTGACAAACAGAATAATTATAGATTGCATAAGGAGGTGATATTGTTCAAATTGAAGGAGCTAATATTAAAATTTAGGCACAAAAAGAGCATGGGTGATATAAACTTTATAATCCAATTGCAGATATTGCCCGGGGTTAAATGCCCGAAGATCTGATTTCACCAACCCCATAAATTCAAATATGATTTGAAAATCTACTAGTCTGTAAGGTTTTAAGACAAGCTTACAAAAAAATTCAACATGATTAATCGACGTTTCACAAATTAAAATGATTCTATGTATAAACCATGTAAATCAACAAATTCTACACTTTCTTATAACTTCACCATGTTTCCACTTTTTGATACCAAATTTGAAGTTTAAACGTTTTAAGTATACCTATAAGAGAATGTTTACAATAACTTAGTGAAAGATAAATTTGAATACACATACATAATTTAATGAATCTTCTCCATTTGTGCATGAATAAGATTCACATTAAATATGCATGTATCAACAATATATGTGCACAGCCATAATAATTGCTTATCCAAAGATTCTCGAGAAGTCCTTTAGTATATAATAGTGATCTTGATCTCCAACCTCAATTTGTCGAGCATATTGCTTTACTTTCTTCTTCAAGAGCTTATAGTTAATGTATCTAGAAGAAATCAAATCATAAGCATATTGAAAAAGTTGCAGATAACAATTGTAGTATAATATTTGCTACCATAATTGGCATGAATATTAACAAGATGAGACCATATCACATAAGAAACGGAAATCAACATATAGTAGAAAATTCAATTATAGTAAGTGACTTATTCACCAAGTCAATCAATAAACCAATTACTTCACTATGATTTGTTATCTAAAAGATAAGATTGATGGTCGGCACCAAAAAAAAAAACAAAGAAAAAGAAAAATGAGTGCTCTTTATTGAGTAAAATTTAGCAAAGAAAGAAAATATAGCCATTATTTAAGTTAGCGAGATTTATATTTCCACCTTTAGAGAAAAAGTCGTAATATGGAATTTTTATTAACACTTAAAAGATAGCAAAACCAACATCTTAATCACTCACAACAAATACCGAGATCCTATAAATATTAGGTAGCAAGAACTTATAGCAATACAATATGATGAGAAGGAAGAAAATCATCAACAATTAAAATTAACATGGCATATTCAAGGAGATGGAAATAATATATACTATTGATACAAATTGATATGTAGAGAGAGGTAATCATCGCTATCAAAAGTATTGTAACACATACAATGAAGCAAAGTTTAAAACATGACTTGTTTAGCATGCATCAAATCACAAAGAAGATGCCACACCATGAATCTCATGCTAAGCTAATCAACCTAAACAGACTAAATGGCAAAGTAGTGTACAAATCTACTCAAGCATACCTCTGCCATTCTTGAATTTGTGTTTCCTTCAACTTTTACCAAAGGCAACCATCTTTCAGAAAAGGACCGATCGTCTGTGAAAAAAATATGAACCATAATGAATGAAGAACAAGTAAACATATTAGATAGTCTAACTATGCAATAAGCATTTTGACAAAGATACTACTAGTTAACCTTATAAAAGCAATGAAACACTATAATTTAAAAAGGATATAGAAATAGGGCAAATTTGACTTTACGTTAGTGGTATATGCCATGTGCATGTAAACCCTTCCATTTGGAAATAATCACTTAATACTTCCATTGATAGTACTTATAAATTGACTAAAACACCCTCATCTTCTTTCTCTCTTCTTTTTGATAATCGAGTGTCTAGACTAGCTTCAGCACCTCAACTAATCCTGTGGACCAATCCGACCGCCCACTTACGAGGGCCCCATTTAAAGCCGTGGCAAAAACCCCAAGGAGCTTATTGTTGTTAGTGGGTATTGAACCCAGACCACATCCCTAGGCCCCGAGTTTTGCCCACTAGGCCAACCCTTGAGGTTCTTTTTCTTGTTAATTTAGATGAAGAATGTGACGGTGCAATTTATTTCACAAACCACAGGTGTTAAGTGGTTATTTCAAACTACCAAATGGTTATGTGCCCATAACCTATACCAATGGTGGTAAAAGTGAAATTTGAACATAAAATATGATGGCTATCTAACCCCTAAGTCAATGAACCAGGCAAACGTGAAGAAATTCGAACCCTCATCACCATCGAGCTATATGTGGAAGTAAACATTTTAGCCAACAAGTCAATACAAAAGGTCAATTCATTCTCTCTAAAAGCCAAAAAAAATTCTATAAAGGCCAATTCTCAAATGAACCCTAAGCAAAGGTTAATGCCTTCCCTTGGCAAATTTCATTTCCACTAAGTTCTGTTCCTAGAATATTGAGGAAAAGAAAAACACATGAAAATTTATTTTAATTTTAAGTTTTCTATTCTTGGTATCCAAAATCAAATAAGCCAACTACTTTTGTTAGGGTCATTGATTGACGGAAAATTCATTTTCGGATTCTACAACAAAAACAAACCCAAGTTCATGAATTGGCTCTCCTTTGTTTTCCCACATTTTCTAGGAAACCAAACATACGAGTAATAAGTGACATGCATTTAAAACCCACAAAGTGAAAAGCCCGAAAAACTTGGATTTAAAGAGAAATAAGTAGAGAGGAAAGGATGAGAATCGAATGCTAAGGTGGCATCAAAAGAAAAGGCTAACCTTGGAGAGCTAATTGTACTCAGAAAAGTAAGAATTGGGGCATAGTGAATGGAATTCAAATTCTAGGTCATATTCTTTTTCACACATCGTCTCTTCAAAACCAAATGTTTATATATGTATACACAGTAGTGGTGGCGCTAATACGTGTCCAATTCATATGAGTAAATACAAAAATAAATAATAAAGAAATTAATATCTCAAATTGTGTAAGTTGTCTAAATAATAAGATTGTTCTTAATAAAATCTAAAGTTTGGATTTAAATCTTATTCACCACTTGGATAATACTTTATTATTTTAGAATAGAAAAATTTATTACGTACTAGAAGGAAAAATCACCGTAATACTATTAGACACTAAATCTTCTGTTCGAATATAATAAATTACATATATGATAGGATAGATATAGAGATCGAGACAAAGAGATGGGTGTGATGCGACAAATCTCGCGCGTAATTTGTTGTGTTGTTGAAGAGAGAAGGCACGTGCGCAGCACAGTTTTATCGCAGTTTAGATGACAAATTCGACTTACAAACTGAATCACCCCCCACACAAGTTATGGAAAAAGAAGGGAGAATGTTAACGACAAAAATAAAATAATAACTCATGAGAGTATAATTGATGAGCATTAGCCTTGTGTAATTTCGAAGGGCCAAGCTTCTTAAATCGTGTTGTTTGGGCTGATGAGATTTACATAACTTTTGTTTTGGTGATGTGAATTATTCGATTTTTTTTTATATCATAACATGTAAATTATTTATAAAAAAAATTAGATTTATTTGTTAACTATTATCATGTTAGTTCAGAACATTTATTTAAAATAATAATAATAAATGGTAAATATTATTTGAAAACTAAACTATTCATTTGTTATTTGAACGGTTTAATTTTTTTCATAGATTAACTACACATTATGATATAAAAAATGGATATCCAACATGAAGAACATATAAATATACATATGGTAATATGTGAAAAATTGAAATGTAGAACAATAAATTCAGAGTTTGATACCTGAAAAGATATTCCTTCCTTCCACTCCTCTGAGGAGAAGCTATACGTTGTAGTGATGGAAATCGATAAAGAATATTTCCCTGTATTAATTGCAAGTGAAAAGTACAAAAAATAATATAAAAAAAAAAAAGTGGTTTCATCAGTGAAAGGCAAAGAAGGGTGTGAAAATGAAAACTGAGATTCTGGGGAAGAAGGTAAGGGCCCTTAAAGCCTGAGCTTCTTCTACCTCAAGGATTTTAAACTTACAACTATGAATTAGAGTCCAATGAGTTGAAGAGCTACAAGATGTTTCATAAGAAAGATATCATCCTTAAAACTAGCTTCATATGGACTACATAAAAAATAACATTTTGGTCATTTATGCAAGCTTGTCAAACAATGCTTAGAAATTAACACAGAATAGGGAATATAAGACTATGGAAAGTAACATGGAGGAGGGACAACAGGGCCTTAAATGAGAGCTACATGCTTATAAACAACTTAAGAAAAATAGCAAACTACTGTAGCATTTTTCACAAACTCTTTGAAACTTTTAAGTATGTCTCATTGCAAGACTAGAGCGTCCCGAAACAATTTAAAACAAAACTATCTAAAAACATAAACCCTTAATTAAGTTCTTTACAAATACAGCAATTTAACACACCTCTTCATCTATTTCTGGCTGACCATCAAACCGTAAGAGCACAGGTAATATGTATGAGTCATCACCGAAGCAACTGTAAATTTAGACAAGGATGGTTAGCACAATAAGAATTTAATCGAGGCGAAATAACAAGCCAGAAAATTTTTAATTTCTTGAAAGCATGTTATTCAAGGATGTAGAAAAATATGTCTACATTACCACAAAAAATAAATAAATAAATAAATGGGAAGAAGAAGAAGAAGAAAATTGGTGGGAAGTAGACAAACACAATATATGCACACAACACAAAAACATCAAAGCATTCATAATGAAAATAATCCAGATAAAAAGAAAGATCAGTTCTTTATTGCAAGCATAACTATAAAGCTTTGAAATCAAACTTCAGAAGTTAAGACATTCCTTGAATAATAAAGGAGTTAATAAAAAAAGACTCTTAAAAGAGAAAAATATCAGTGACCAAAGGACTGAGAAACTAAAACAACAATCATAAATAGCTCCTTTTTTTATGTTTTATCAGCAATAAATAGCTCGTTGTTCTAGAATTGAATAATCTAAGCTATTGCAGAGGTTCATCCATTGAATTGTAATCCGATAAAAAGATAATTTCCAGTTGTCTAAAGAATCCCATCAAACATTATTGCCACTAGAATTATCACAAACAAGCATTGCAAATGCAAGAGCAAAACAACAAACTAGTTTTTTTAATGATTATCTAGCATAAAAATACTGCTTTCCTTCGTAGTCTCTAAATAAAGCTATTGCAGAGATCAAAGTGATGCTCATTCATTCTCATTTCAAACACGACATTATCACAGATAGATCTTGCAATCGTACATCTCTAGTTGTGCATACCATTTAAATACGTAACTTGATATTATAGTCCATTATAACAATCAAGTTAGGCAAAAATATATGTAAATGAATTTTCCTAGCCACTAGTAACACCAAATTGTGGGGTCCCACGTAACCTTTTCAAATGCAAAATCATGTTTGAAAGGCTAATAATCTCAACCAAAAAGATGCAAAATCAACACAGAGAGAGGATCTCGAAAGGCTATGAAGAAGCATGTTTGATAACCATGATAAATTAATCATGTTTGATTTCCAATCTAAATGATAAATTAGTAAATAATAAAAGTAAACTTAAAAATCAAACAAAGGTCTCTTTTGTTTTGTGATTCATCCGCTTTTGGCCACAAATTGAACATTTGCAATGTTGGGATTTGGGAACCAAGGAGAGCACAACCCTAAATTATTATGTGCAAAACCCATTTTTTTCAATAAAGTTATCAGGATATGTATCGGTATGAACGATACGGTCAATATCAAACAGAAAAATGTTAGATCTGCTAATCCACCACAATCACATTCAATTCAAGACTAGTAGTATCTTGATTGCTAATTGCTTCTTTTTTTTGTTTAAAACTGGGTATTTTTAAAACAAAAAAAAGTAAGAGAAGTCACAAGAACAGAGCAGAGAAAAGAAAACCCACTTACCAGAAAAGAAACAAAGCACCCTGCTTCAAGCCTCGTGGTTTTGATGAAGACTCCTCCTGCTAGCTAACGACAGCACAAGTGTACCTACTCAGCCCACGCGTGACCTCTTCGAATTCTCGCTACTACCTCTGCTAACCCTAATTAGAGAGAGAGAGAGAGAGAGAGAGAGAGAGAGAGTGTGTGTGTGTTGTTTCGAAACTAAAGGGCTCCAAAACTTGGGCTCTACAAACCTGAAAGCAAATGAAAAAAAAGAGGGGGGAAAGACGGGGAAAAAAAGGGGGAAATAGGTTTTGTTTGGTTTAGATTTTCGAAATATTTTTAATATTCTCAATATTTAATTTTTAAAATATTTTTAATATTTTAATTTTCTAAATATATTTAATGTTTATATAGGCCTAAAAAATTAATTGACAAAAAATTAATTGGCGTAAAATAATTGACATGGAAGTTGTTTGAAAAAAATGATTTGAAAAAAAATATTCAAAAAATTATTTAAAAACAATTAATTGAAAAAAAAATATTTTTTTATTTGAGTATTTTACAAATAGTTTGGTTATGATTGTTGATAAAAAATACGGATATCGAATTATGAGTTGTGTGTTTGATTATCAATTATAAGTTGAATTAAGTTTTGAAAACTCATCACCAAACAAATTTTTTAATTTCACATGTCACATCAAGCTTTTAAAACTCAATTCCACATACAATTCAACACTCTATTAAACAATCATAACTAAACAATTTTTTGTAGTAGAGAGGAGCGGCGGTAGTGATGAAGGTGGTGGATAAGAGGTGGTGGTGGTGGTGGTGGTGGTGATGGCGAAGGAGATTAGTGATAAAGTTGTGGTAGTGGTATAGGAAATGGAGTGGCGGTGGATGAGAGGTAATAGTAGTAGTAGTGGTAGTGGAGTAGTGGCGATGGTAGTAGTCATGGTAGTCGTAGAGGTGAAGTGGCGACAGTGGAAGTAGTGGTAGTGGTGGTGGTGGTGGAATGGCGTTTGCAATAGTGGTGAAGGTGGTAGAGGAGATGGGTGGCGAAAGAGAGAGATGAATGAGAGACAGATAAAGGAGAGAGAGAGAAAGAGAGAGACAGAGTAATGAACGAGAGAGAGACAAAGTGGTTGCTAAAAGTTATTTTCTTGTAGTGGATCGATAAATCGAGAGGGAGCTCAGTAAATAGAGAAGACGGGAGGGAGAAGTGAGCAATGCAAACCTAGTGGGAGAGCGAGAGAGAAAGAGAAAGAGAAAGAGAAAGAGATGAAAAGAGACAGAGAGAGAGAGATGGATGAGAGAGACAAAGAGATAGAGAGAAATGAGCGAGAGAGACAGAGAGAGAAAAGAGATGAACGAGAGACAGAGAGAAAGAAAGAGAAAGAGAGATGAGAGAGACAGAGAGAAAGATGAGAGAGAAAGATAGGGAGAAGAGAGATGGTGGTAGCGAAGAAGATTAGTGGTGAAGTTGTGGTAGTGGTAGAGTAGATGAAGTGGCAAGGGTGAAGGAGAGGTAATGGTAGTAGTAGTGGCAGTAGTGGTAGTGGTGGCAATGGTAGTAGTAATGGTAGTCGTAGAGGTGAAATGGCGACAGTGGTAGTAATGGTGGTAGTGGAATGGCGTTTGCAGTAGTGGTGAAGGTGGTAAAGGAGATGGGTGGTGAGAGAGAGAGAGAGAGATGAGTGAGAGACAGATAGAGGAGAGAGAGAGAGAGCGAGAGAAACAAAGACAGAGTGATGAGCGAGAGAGAGACAAAGTAGTCGCTAAAAGTGCATTTTCTTGTAGTGGATAGATAAATCGAGAGGGAGCTCAGTAAATAGAAAAGACAGAAGTGAGAGAGTGAGCAACGCGAACACAGTGGGAGAGAGAGAGAGAGAGAGGGACAAAAAGATAAAGAGATAGAGAGTGAGAGACAAAAAAAGAGACAGAGAGAGAAAAGAGAGAGATGGGAGATGAGAGAAATAGGAGATGAGCGAAGAGACAGGAGAGAAAAGAGATGAGAGAAGAGATAGATGAGTGAGAGACAGAGAGAGAGAGAGACAGAAAGACAAAAAGAAAAGAGTGAAGAGAGAGAGAGAGAAAAGGAAGCGAGAGAAAGGAAGATGAAAAAATGGGTGAAAAGATATAGACAAAGAGAGAGAGAGAAAAAAAGAGCGAAAAGAGATAAACGAGAGAGAGAGAGAGAAATGAGCGAGAGAGATAAAGAGAGAGATAGAGAAGAGATGAGAGAGATAGAGTAAGAGAGATGGACGAGAGACATAGAGAGAAAGAGGCGCAGACAGATGCAGAGAAAAGTGATGAGTGAGAGAGAGAAAATAAGAGAGACAGAGACATAGAGAGAAAGAGAGAGACAGATAGATAGAGAAGATTGATAAGCGAGAGAGAGACAGAGACAGAGAGATAGGAAGATCAAAAAATGAGTGAAAAAGTTCCGTGTCTAAAGCCTCATTTTCTAGTAGTGAGTCGTCTCTATCATTCATGGGGTAGAATAGAGGCGCGGATTTAGGAATTGTATATTTTGGCATCGATTGGGAAGTGGCTATTTTAGTAGGCTATTTTAGTTTTGTGTTTGGGAAGTTGGGTTAAATTTTTGGGTAAATTGTTATATTGGAATGGCGTTTGCAGTAGTGGTGAAGGTGGTAAAGGAGATGGGTGGTGAGAGAGAGAAAGAGATGAGTGAGAGACAGATAGAGGAGAGAGAGAGAGAGAGAGAGAGAGAGCGAGAGAAACAAAGACAAAGTGATGAGCGAGAGAGAGACAAAGTAGTCGCTAAAAGTGCATTTTCTTGTAGTGGATAGATAAATCGAGAGGAGCTCAAGAATAGAAAAGAGAAGTGAGAGAGTGAGCAACGCGAACACAAAGGAGAGAGAGAGAGGGACAAAAGATAAAGAGATAGAAAGTGAGAGACAAAAAAGAGACAGAGAGAGAAGAGAGAGAGAGATGAGAGAGATAGGAGATGAGCGAAGAGACAGGGAAAGAAAAGAGATGAGAGAAGAGATAGATGAGTGAGAGACACAGAGAGAGAGAGAGAGAGACAAAAAGAAAAGAGTGATGAGTGAGAGAAAGAGAAAGAGAAGAGAGAGAAAGGAAGATGAAAAAATGGGTGAAAAGATATAGACAAAGAGAGAGAGAAAAAAAGAGTGAAAAGAGATAAACGAGAGAGAGACAGAGAAATGAGCGAGAGATAAAGAGAAGAGAGACAAAGAGAGAAGAGAGATGAGAGAGATAGATGTAAGAGAGATGGACGAGAGACATAGAGAGAAAGAGGCAAGACAGAATGACAGAGAAAAATGATGAGTGAGAGAGAAAAATAAGAGAGACAGAGACATAGAGAGAAAGAGAGACAGATAGAGAAGATTGATAAGCGAGAGACAGAGACAGAGAGATAGGAAGATCAAAAAATGAGTAAAAAGTTCCGTGTCTAGAGCCTCCTTTTCTAGTAGTGAGTCCTCTATATCAATCATTGGGTAGAATAGAGGCGATTTAGGAATTGTATATTTTGGCCTCGAATGGGAAATGGGTATGTTAGAAGGCTATTGTAGTTTTGTGTTTGGGAAGTTGGGTTAAATTTTTGGGTTAATTGTTATATTGAAAAATGTGTTTGAAATGATATTTAAATTGAAATGACAAATTTACCCCTGACTTTATTTTTTTCGAAATTGTTGTGTAGGGGTAATATGGTAATTTAACTTCATTGACCTACACTATTGGTGGCAAGTAGGTTGCGTTGTCAATGTCAGTATGTTTTTGACTTTTTTTAAAAAAAAAAAAATCAATGGCAGCCGTTGCTTTTTGGCTATTTTCTCATTTTAGGCTAAAATAGCCTTTCTCAAGGCTTCCCAAACAGCGCCTTTATATAAAAATCAAATTGAAATATTTTATACAATCACACCTATTTAGGGAGTGTGAGTAAATATATATATATATATATAATTACACTTATTTAAAAAGTGTGATTAAAAAGTAGTAATGTATATATAATCACACTTTAATTAAAATGTGTGATTAAAAAAAATATATATATAATCACACTTATTTAAAAAGTGTGATTAAAAAGTAGTAGTGTATATATAATCACACTTTAATTAGAAAGTGTGATTAAAAAATATAAATAATCACACTTTAATTAGAATGTGTGGTTAAAATATATATATATAATCACACCTATTTAAAAAGTGTGATTAAAAAGTAGTAATGTATATATAATCACACTTTAATTAGAAGGTGTGATTAAAAAATATATAAATAATCACACTTTAATTAGAATGTGTGATTAAAAAATATATATATAATCACACTTGTTTAAAAAGTGTGATTAAAAAGTAATAGTGTATATATAATCACACTTTAATTAGAAGGTGTGATTAAAAATATATATATATAATCACACTTAATTGAAAAGTGACATAAAAAATAAATATTATCACACTCAATCAAATTAAGTGTGATTAAAATATCAATCTAATTTTTTTTATCACACTTCCAATAAAAGTGAGATCTTTTTTTTTTGTCAAAGTGTGATCTTTAACTATTTTTGTAGTAGTGACGCTTTACTTACATGTGTTCAATTCTCATTTCACACATCACATGCGTTGTCACGCACTTTTCAAATGCATTGTTATGAATATTCCTAACGATATTGTACCTGTTAAGTTCATTTTTTTTTCAGGCACGATATTGTATGTACGGTTCATTTGAAGCCAGTGCAACCGGACGAGCCACACTGGTATTGTATTCACTCTGTGTGAAACGTGGTAAGAATTGCATAATTCTTTTACATCCTTTCTGCATTGTAGTGTAGTTGGATTCGTGTTCACTTGCTTAAAACTATTGCATGTCTTGCTTCATTACAGCATTCTTGGCATGATTGTTAGTTAAATCTCGCATCTTGCATATCATTTGCATTTTGCCCCAGCCTTCGGGCGCATCCCTGCATGCTTATACTAATTGTTTGTCTGAGTCTTCGGCCTTGTCAAAAATGGGTCGTCTCTGGGCTTTGACACTCACTCCGCCACTTCGGATCGCGAAGTTCGTCAAAGAGGGCAATCAGAGACACTCCATTTTTGACCGTCCTCAAGATTTGGTTGTGCTTGTAGGTACACCCAACAACTGGTTCGATTGCTCACCCAGCATTCGACTGTCGCGGCGGAACGTCACCGGTTCGGGTTTCCGGGTTTCCCGGACCTTGTATCCTTTCTGCCTCATTTTTGGACCCTGACCTGGTCCTTTTAGAGTGGCCCTTGTGGTGCACTGCCGGCCATGGCTTGGCCCCTGCCGACTACCGGTGAACACCTGCCGGCCATCAGTGTGGCACTGTCGGCCATTGCTGATGGCCGGCAACCCCTTTTCTCAGCTAGTTTTCGGGAAGATATTTTGTACCAGCTGGAATCCTCATATCTACCCTCCATACACGTGTATGGAGGGATGAAGCTCTTGAAAAGCTTGTTCAAGAAGCTTTAGCCTTGCATTCCTCTATATAAGGAAGAGGCTTTTTCCTTATACCAGGTTCTGAGCTTTTGAAGGCAAAAAAACTTCCTCTCTCTCTATATTGCTTGTGGTTAAAGCTTGGAAGTTGGATTTCTTTGCATTTTTGCACTACACCTCATAGCACAAGACCTCCATCACTCATTCAAACACCTTGAGGCTGATCTTCAGAGGTTGGAAGCTCAGATTTTTGGACCAAAATGCTGCTAAAGACTTGTTCTTCAAGGGTAAGCACACTTTTCCCCTAAACTAGTCTTTTCTTGTTTCATTTATAAGCCTTGCTTGCAAGTATTTTTGGGCTCCGACCCTAACTGGAAATGATCATATTTTGAGCCCCTTTTCATGTTTGATCAAGGGTCTTTCTCTATTTGAGGCCTCCTTCCATCACTTGCCTCTTTAACTTTCTTTTAGGCCTATTTTTGCATAGTATTTTAGGCTTATTTGTGACCTGTTTTGGACTTTTCCATAAACTGTAAAGTGGCTTGTTTTGATCCCCTCTTCAACTTTGTTGAAGGGTTCTCCTCTGTTTGAGGACAGCAGCTACCACTTGCCTCTCTATCCCTCTTTTAGACCTTTTTCTTGCATGATATTTTAGGCCTACTTGTGATTATTTTCGTGGCCTGATGTAAACTGTAAAGTGCCTTGTTTTGAGCCCCTCTTCAACTTTGTTGAAGGGCTCTTTTCCGTTTGGGGCCAGCTGCTGTCCCTTGTCTCTATTCTCACTTTTAGGGCCATTTTTGCATGATAGATTAGCCCTATTGGTATTCATTTTTGAGGCATGTTGTAAACTGGAAAAAGGCTTTTTTTGACATCATCTTCATGTTTCATTCAGGTTCCATTTTGGTTTGAGATCATATGCTATCTTGTATGTTTAGTTGCCACCCATTTTGAGCCTTACATCCTAGCCATTGTTGCATGCTTTGTTTGGCCTATTAGCCATTGAAATCCAGTGGATTTTTAGTGGCTTGGCCACTGTTTTGAGCCTCCAAATCAGAGGGGGGTGACCCCCTCTCACCTTGACTTGTTTGGTGGTCATTTTGGCCTTCCAAAGGGCCCCCATCTTGCATGCTTTGAAGTCACTTTCCAGGGCCAATTTGGTGAGTTTTAGGACTATCATATTTGATTTTCAGAGTTGTATATGTCATGCCACTTGTCTATCTTGTATGTGCCTAATAACTCCTTACATGGCCATCTAAAGGAGCCCCTCATTTTGATATGCATTGGCTGCGTTTCCATGGTTATTTAGGCATGTTTTGGCATGATTTATTCACTGATTTTTAATGATTTGGTGAGATTCTATCTGCATCTTATACTTTCCATGTAAACCATGTTCGCTAGTCAAAGTTGCATGCTACTTTAGCCCATCTTGCTAGCACTTTTTGGCCATGCTTTAAACTGGAAAAATGCATGTTTTGGGACTGCCTTAACTCTGTCTTCATGCTTCATGATCAAATAATGCATGCTTTGTATAGCTATAAGTCATTCCATGTGCCTAGTTTTGAGTTTCGGGTCTCATGCCATGCATCGGGTGCCATATCTCCATGTTTCGGGGCTGTTTAGTATCATGTTTGAGTGCTGAAATTTGCATCTTTGCATATCATGTTCCATGCCTTACCATGCTTTGGTAGAGTGGCATTCGTGCCTTAGGTTCGGTCCTCGGTTTGCGTGCACGCGTGCACGCATTTCGAGTGTCTCATTTTCATCTAATGGCTACTAATGTGAGTGTAGTTGAGGTCCACTCGTGTTGGTGTAAGTCCATTATGCATTGTGTATGCCATTTCATTTCATAGCATTGTGTATGCCAGGTTGTATGTTAGCGCATTGTGTATGCCAGGTTGTATGTTAGCGCATTGTGTATGCCATGTTACCTCGTGCATCGTGTATGCCATTTCATAGCATTGTGTATGCCATTTCATAGCATTGTGTATGCTAGGTTGTATGTTAGTCGCATTCATGCATGTCATGCATATTGCATTATGTTTGGGATAGGAGTTAGCCCAAGCACGGGAAACGAGGGACATTTCGTACTCCAAGTGACGGAACGTGTCTCAATTCCCAGTCGCCGATACTTCGGATTATCCATGATGGAGTCTAGGCCTTGTTGTGTTTTCATGTGCATTCATTTCATATTGAGCCGTGCAATTCGACTCCTCGGCCATCATGCATCGATATGCGCGATTGGTGGCACGAGGATCGAGGACTACACTCCCTGAAGAGTAGTCATGCATACATATGTGAAAATACATTGCCATGCCCCTTTGTTGCTCTCTGTTGCAGCAAATCAAGAATTAACAACCTTCCGGAGCTTGGCACGCATTCTAAGAACAACTGCAAACAGAGGCTAATCAGAGCATCGCAGTGGATTTCCACACAAGGCAACCTGAACATGCATCATTCATCATCCGAAGCAGAGTCGAGGCAGTCCCTGGCTTGCATGCCAATTTACCGTTTTCCTAGATTAATTTGTTAATTAATTAGGGTTCTGTATTATTTATTCGGACCCTCCGAGCGAGGGCACAATTGTAATAAGTGTGCGTGAGTGTGATGTATGTCTTCCAACCCCACGTCTTTCTCCCTTTTATTTATCAGCTTATGATGGTTAGATTAGGGCATGTTTTAATTAGCATACAGTATAATAGCATGTTTGCATTTATTCATCTGTTTTGTATGCACCGGGCTCGGCGCATCATACTAACTGCATTTGTATTTCAATTCCAACTTGAATACTTGTTAGCTGTAGCATTCCATATGCCATGTCTAGAATAGCCGAGCCTGCTATAGTTGCATTTTGCATGTGTTGCATTAGGCATTTCTGTATAGTTAGGATCATGCATGGATTTCTAACTGATTTCTATTTTGGCTCGAAGTACTCGGTGAGTGTTATGCTTTAGCATTTTGCATGAGTGTGAGTGTTGCCATGTTAGCATGCTTGCCATGAGGCTAATTGCTTATTTACTATATCTGCTTGAATGCCAGTGGATGGAGGACTTTTGTTTGGATTGGGACAAATTCAACGAAACTATTTTACTAAGCCCACTGAGGTGGCAAAATATCTTTTTCCTAAGCCCACTGAGGTGGCAAAATCTCTTTGCTTTTCCTAAGCCCACTGAGGTGGCAAAATCTCTGTTGAGGTGGTAAAATATTCTTTTCCTAAGCCCACTCGTGAAGTGGCAAATTCTTATTATTTTCGAAAAACAACCGCGAGTTGAATTTGTTCCAATTCCTACGATTTGGTCTATAATTGTATGTTGTGCGCATCACGTAGTAAATCTAGGCTAATAACCGGAATAAGAACACACAATGTTTTCAAAACTTCATATCATGGTTAGTAGAGGCCGATCTTTGATCGGGCGAGAGGGGGTGCTCATAGCTGACATTCCCTAATCGTACCCAAGTTCCCGAGCCGAGGCAACTTTGGTGATGACGGACATGTGGCCTTTGGCACCGAGTCAGGGTTTCCTAAATTTTCTTATTAAAAAATATTTAGGTGGCGACTCTGTATCTGGCAAAGCAGTCCATGTTTGGCACTTCTTTTCTAAAAATCTGTTTTTCTCAAAACGATTTGCCGGATTTGGACTCTTTAGTTCAAGATTAAGAACCGTGACAATTTGAGTCCGAACTGTAGTAACCCCAAAATGAACAGAACGGGACTCACCCTCCCGGGGCGTTCGGGGACGTCTACAGCAGTCTATTGTGATGCCTCACGAGAGGGTTTGGGTTGTGTGTTGATGCAAGAGGGGAAAGTGGTAGCCTATGGCTCACGTCAGTTGAAAATACACGAGAAGAATTACCCTACCCATGATCTAGAGTTAGCAGCTGTGATCTTTGCCTTGAAAATCTAGAGGCACTACCTTTATGGTGAGAGATTCGAGGTATTCTCGGATTATAAGAGTCTAAAATATCTGTTTACATAGAAAGACCTGAACTTGAGGCAGAGGAGATGGATGGAGTTCATTGAGGATTATGACTTCGAGTTGCATTATCATCCGGGGAAGGCCAATGTGGCGGCCGATGCCCTTAGCAGGAAATCTGTTAGTGACGTTGCTAGTATAGCCATCCGGGAATGGGAGATGTTGGGTGCACTTGGGGAGTTTGATTTGCTTCTGGGCGAATCCGTTGAGGCTGCGGCCTTGTTTTCTGTTGTTGCACAGCCTACACTTGTGACTCGAGTATTAGAGGCACGGAGGTGTGACCTTGAGGTGGAATCTCTTCGAGAGAAGATCTCCAATGGAAAGGTTGAGAAGGGTTTGACGGTGTATCCCGACCTGAGTGAAAGATACCAAGACCGTCTGTTTGTGCCGGAGTCTTGCCGAGAGGATGTACTCCGAGAGTTTCATCATTCACGCCTTGCGGTGCATCCGGGAGGCACTAAGATGTATCGGGATTTGGGTCGCCAGTTTTGGTGGCGGGGTTTGAAGAGAGATGTGGCAGCTTTCGTGTCCAAGTGCCTTGCTTGTCAGCAAGTGAAGGCCGAGCATCAGAGGCCAGCGGGTTTGTTACAACCCTTGCCTATTGCCGAGTGGAAGTGGGAGCATGTCACTATGGACTTCGTTGTAGGTCTTCAGGGACTCGTGAGGTAGTGATGCTATTTGGGTGGTTGTAGACCGGTTGACTAAGTCGGCGCACTTCATTCCTATGCGCGTGAGAGATTCAGTAGATCATCTTGCCGACTTGTACATTCGGGACATAGTGAGGTTGCACGGGGTCCTAGTGACGATCGTCTCAGATAGAGATCCTCGTTTTACTGCTAGGTTGTGGCAGAGTTTGCAGAGTGCCTTAGGCACTAAGTTGACCTTTAGCACGGCTTATTATCCTCAGACTGACGTGCAGTCTGAGCGTACTATTCAGATCCTTGAGGATATGCTTCGGGGTTGTGTTCTTGACTTTAATGGGTCGTGGGAGAGGCACTTGCCTTTGGTGGAGGTTGCCTACAACAACAGTTTCCAGTCTAGTATCGGTATGGCACCGTTTGAGGCCTTGTATGGCCGAGTGTAGAATCTCCGGTTTGTTGGGCGAGGTGGGTGATGCACCTTTGTTGGGTCCGGAGTTGGTGAGAAAGCAGCGGAGAAAGTTGAGCTTATCCGTAGGAGGCTTGTTACAGCCTAGAGTCGTCAAAAATCGTATGCCGACCGTAGGAGGAGACCTTTGGTGTTTGAGGTAGGTGATCATGTCTTTCTGAAAATATCACCTAGGCGGGGATTGATGAGGTTTGGAAAGAGCGGGAAGTTGTCCCCTCGGTTTATTGGTCCTTTTGAGATCCTTGAGAGGATTGGCGAGGCTGCATATCGTTTAGCTTTGCCGCCACAGTTATCCAGAGTTCATAACGTGTTTCATGTGAGTATGCTTAAGAAGTATGAGCCGGATCCATCACATGTGTTGGACTGGACCGACTTAGAGGTTGACGAAGATGTCTCGTATGAGGAGAGACGGGTTCAGGTTTTGGATAGACGGGATCAAGTTTTGCGTGGCAAGACCATCCCTTTGGTAAAGGTTTTGTGGAAACATCACCGGGTGGAGGAAGCCACTTGGGAACGTGAGTTGGAAGTCCGCGAGAAATATTCGGACATGTTTGTTGATATGTAATCTTGTATTTAGATTTCGTAATATTGTTGAACTTAAGAGTTTCATATATGTCTTAAGTTGTAAAACATTGAAAATGTTTTGGTTTAAAGGAAGAATTTTGAAACTTGCCTAATAATGGAAGTTTAATGGAACATTGCATATGTTAAATATATGGTAGAATTGGAGTTATATCATGAAATTGAATATGATATGGAAATGGGAATCACGTATATGAAAACTGTTGAAATTGAAAGGAAATTGCATATTGATAATGCAAGTTGATATATATATATATATATATTGTGATATGCCTCTTGATAAGAGATGAAATGACCGATATTGGGTCAAGTTGTTTATTATTGAATTGTCATATTGTTGGAATTTGAGAAAAACCTGTTTTTGAAAAACTTATGCTTAATTTCGGGGACAAAATTCTTTAAGGGAGAGAGTTTATAGCGACCCCGGTCTTTTCCCATTTGGTTGTTGTATCCGGACTTAGGTTCCGTGGATCCTATCATTGTATAATTGTTGTTGTCGTCATTTATCTTCTCTTTTTGAGTTATAGGATGTGTTGGGCAGGTTTGTTACAGGTTGGTTGGGTTTGGAAACCAAGTGTTGCTATCTAGAATTTTGGACCTTCGCTCGAGCGAGGATTTGGTCGCTCGAGTGAGCTTTTGTTTTTGGTCCTTCGCTCGAGCTAGGGTTGGTCGCTCGAGCGAGAGTAAAGTTTTGTGTCTGGTGGCTCGAGCCAGGGTTTCTTCGCTCGAGCGAGCGATTGCGTCTAGTATAGACCTGAGAGCTGTGTTTCTTCGCTCGAGCAAGCAAGGTGTATGTTTTCGAGTTCTTCGCTCGAGCGCGTATTCTGCGCTCGAGCGTGCTTCTGGGTTGCAGACCTGAAGCATTGCATTCTTGGCTCGAGCGAGACTTTCTTTGCTCGAGCGAGGATTTCTTGTGTCTGGTCGCTCGAGCGACCAAGTCTTTGCTCGAGCGAGCCTGTCCGGTTTAAATAGGCAGCAGCGGGTTTTAAAACAATTTTTCATCATCTTTTTTATTCCAAAACCCTAGGTCCGACTTCTCTCTCCCTCCACTCACCTTCTCTCTTAGGTTTCATCTCTTTTTAGGGTGTTTCTACCCTAGCCTCTTTATTAAAAAGATAGAGTGAGTCAAGAGCTTCATATTAATCTGAGCGTTTGGCGGTTTGGAGCACTTTGGATTTTGGGTCATCATCTCCGTCTCCTCCATTCGGGTTATTTACTTCGAGGTAGGGATTTCCTACTCCATATTATAAGTTTTGTTCTAAGTTTTGGTATTTTGATATGTTGGGGGTTATTTGGTAATTTTGGGAAAAACCCTAGTTGTTTTAATAAATTAATTTGTATAATTAATTTAAGGAAAATTGGGGAATTTAGTTGAATTCATGGAATTGGGGAATTATAAGCTTAAATGGTGTAGTTGGATAATTTAATCACTCGCCTATTGAAATGTTGAGATTATAATTGTTGATACATTTATTTCCTGTTTAGAAATAACTGTTTTGGGCTATCGATGGAGGATAGTCGTGATTGTTGTAGACATTGCATGTGGATTAGGGGAAACTGAAACTAATCACATTGGTTAAGTCATTGATTTTGACTGTTGAATTAATACAGAAAATACGTGTATTGATTGGGTATTGTATATGACAAGTTTTTAATACATTGTATATGAATATTGTTTGGGAGGACATAGGGGATGTACTCCACGGTTTGGGAGGAGATAGGGGATGGACTCCTAAACCGGATATTGTTTGGGAGGAGATAGGGGATGGACTCCATTAGCACCACTAATATGTGTGCTTATTGATTTATGGAAGTGTTTTTACATGTTATTGATACATCACTAAAATGTGTATCAATTAGGAAGTATGGAAGTGAATTTTGGTTGAGGTGGATACAACACCAACATGTGTATCCATCATGATATAAGAAATGTTTAACTTGATTTGTTATCCCAATTGAATTGAAAATATTGTTAATAAGAGATGTAATCTCGGTTGAGTTATTTGGCCAGGTTCTGAGCCATATTTGTATAAATGAAAAGTTGAATAAATAATGGAAAGTGAAACGTGTCATGGACTTTAGTGTCATGAAACTGTATGATGATGAAACTGATATTTTGCGTAGTCCATCTATTGAATGCTATTGCTTTATTCAATACTTATATTTGGTTTAGTATATTTTTACTGGACTGTGGCTTACCCTATATGGGAATATCATTTTCAGGTCCAGGTGATGTGCTACCTTCAAGGAATTAGCTTAGAAGGATTTAGAGTTGAAGACTCTGTTTAGATTAGTTGTTATTTCAGTTTATTTGATATTACATGTAAACTCAGGCCAATGGCTGAATTTGTAGTTGAGTTAGTACTCACATTTTGTGCCCAAGTGTTAAGCTTGGAAAGATGTAAGCCCATATGGCATTTATTTTGATGTTACATGTGATATCCTTCAATAATGATACTCTGATGAATGAGATAATGATTGGTTTTCTTTTATCAATACTGTTATATATTATGGGCTTATTTTGAAGGCGTTACAAATAAAAAATAATAAAATAAAAACAATGATAGCCCACTATTTGATCAAATTCAATTTACCCACTGTTCAATCAACTTTGAAGATAAATGTGTCAGCTTGATCATTTTTTTTTCTTTTGGCAATCTTATTGTTCCCAGGTGGTATGGGCTTGATCCGAATACCTTCCATATTAAATTGATATTTCTTGAAAGGAAAATGATTTGGAACTCTAAAAACACTCCCCCTAATCCCCCTAATTTCTAATTTGGGCAACTGTTTCCTTTTTTTTTTTTTTTGTTACTTGATATGGAAATTATGGGGATTAGGGGGGGTGTTTTTAGGGGGATATAGCAAGACCCTTCTTGAAATTTGAAAAAAAAAAAATACATCGACCTTACTAATTTAGCATAATTACATTGATTTCATTTTAGTTTTTAATTCACAGAACATTTTACACATTTTTATTAATAATTTGTTGGTTGTATTAATAGCAAAATTATATTATCTTTCTTTTTAATACTGAAGTGTATATTTTACCTTTACTTATTTGCTTATCTGTTTATAAATCATCTACATAACTTCACGTAGCCTTAACCTTATTAAATGGAGATTGGTATAATTTGTTGAGCTTATTTTAATTTTTCTTAATTTCAAGGGTTGCCAATGTAAATTATAGAAATAATTATTGATGGTCTTTAATAATATATATTTAAAACGTCTCATCAACAGCCAGCAAAGCCCTTGTAGCTCAGTGGTAGAGCCTTACAGCTCTAACGGTAGAGCGTCAGTCTTCTAAAATGAAGGTCCGTAGTTCGATCCTGCGTGAGGGCACCTTTTTTCCATTGATTTTGTCTTGGTTGTGCCATTTTTATTATTTAATTTTAGTATTACTATTATTTTTAATCAAATTTTGAAAATTAAATTTCCATATTTTCTACTTATTTATAAAGTCCATTTCCATATTGTCAACACAACATTTTCCAAACTTAAAAATATCTCATTAATGGTTAATTTTCAGTCTAGAATTTATTCATTCTAATATTCAAAAATGATATATTTACCTTCTCTTACATTATACTTTATTTGTCATCTCATATCATTCTATTTCAATAAACCAAACATTACCTAAATACAATATAAAAAAATGATAAATCTAGTTTATTTAAATTACAAACTGCCTTTATGATTTTTAAAATTATAGTTTATTGCCTGACTTTCCTCGACAATAAACAGCGACCTATTTACACAACATTTTCATTTCTTTACAATTTAAAAATATGTATTATTACAATTTTATCTGTAACGTCCCCACCACGTATAATGATTAGCACTTAATTAATTAAGGAGATTTGAATTTTAATTGTCAATTTTTCTAATTTAATCTGGGATTTATGAAAATTATAGAGACTGATTCGTATACGACTCTATTCAGGATTTATTTTGGAATTAGAAATTAAAAGCCTAAATGGCTCAAGAGAGCACAAATGGTGAATTGAATTATTTTAATTTCGAGTATTGAACCATATGGGCGTTTAATTAAATATTTGATTCAGATTTATAAAATTGAGATTTGGTTAATTGGGTCCGAATTGGAGTTAATTAAGTTATGAGAAATGTGAATTAAGATTATTATGAATTAAATTTATTTATGAGGTGTTCAATTGAATATGTAATTTATTGACGAAGATTTAGAAGTTTAATATGAAATTGAAAGTCTTAATGATTTAAGAAACCAAAATTGAAGATGGAAATAAGTTTAATTTAATATTTGGAGCCTTTTTGGAGTTTGATTAAAAACCTGATTCAGAATGATAAATTTAAATATAATTAATTGGGTTCTAATGGAAGTCAATTAGACTAATTAAATTATGTGGGATTAGTGATTAGTTATGATTAATTTAATTATGTACTAATCAAGACGTATTAAGAATAAGTGTTATTTAATTAAATTAATCTTAACCATAAATTAAATTGTAGAATGATTTAGAATTTGAAGATGTCCGTGGGTGTGAGTATGCAGATGGCCAGATGGCCACGTCTACTCACACCAAGCCCCGTCTACTCATCCCAAATAGTAATTACTATTTGGTGTGAGTACGGATTTAATCTCCACCGTACACGTCACCATCCGCACATCCATCAACGGGTGAAATTGCCTAACGGGTACAATTTCTACGGGGGGGCGCTAGTAATATTATATATAGCGCCCCCCCCCAGCTGGTGTGACCTCCCCCTATATAAAGCCTCGACTAACAACATTCACACCTGTGTAAGTTAAGTGTTAATCACTAAATAAGCTAAATAATGCCTCGCCAAGCCTCTTTCCGCTTCCATGGGGAAAGTGGTTCAGTTATTCATGAACTCAGAGATCGTCTGAGTTTGTCAGAGATTGATGTACGCAGAGGTGGTGATGACACTAGTGATGTTGATCCTGGTCCATCGATTTCAGAGGTTGGTGTTAGCAAAGAGGAAGTTGATCGTAGAAGATCAGCTGTTATGGATCTAGCAGAATTTTCTAATGTTTTTCTGAAATGTAATCATCAGTATAAAAAATAGTGATGTGACTCAAGATGTAATAGTTGATGATAAGGGAAATGTAGTAAATAAATAAAACTTTGAGTGGTTTCATAAATAAAATTAATAAAATTTTTCATTAATCATGACAATGGTTACATTAACATCAAACCATTCTCTCATTTTTGGGGACATTGCATCTAACCAACTACTGTCCCCATTTGTTAATAAAATACAAGGAATTCCTCCTCTAATAGTGGGATCTGGTTGGAACTTAACAAATACATGGAAATCTCTCTGGAGGAGATGGCCACGTCTACTCACACCAAGCCCCGTCGGATTTAATCTCCGCCTTACACGTCACCATCCGTACGTCCATCAACGGGTGAAATTGCCTAACGGGTACAATTTCTACAGGGGGCGCTAGTAATATTATATATAGCGCCCCCCCCTAGCTGGGGTGACCTCCCCCAATATAAAGCCTCGACTAACAACATTCACACCTGTGTAAGTTAAGTGTTAATCACTAAATAAGCTAAATAATGCCTCGCCAAGCCTCTTTCCGCTTCCATGCCAAAAATGTCTTCCTCACCTACCCACAATGCCCATGCCCAAAAGAACAACTCCTAGAACTCCTCCAATCTCTCCTTCAACTAGCCTGTTAGCCATAATACATACTTGTCGCAAGGGAACTCCATGAAGATGGAAACCCTCACCTTCATGCCATGGTTCAATGTACGAAGAAGATCCAAACCTCCAACCCGAGATTTTTCAATCTCACTTGAACCAACGGGAGGATCTACCATCCAATTAAGGGACATAACTAGAATTCTTCAAAAATAGTGTAGCCAATCTGCTCTTAATTTTTATTAATGATATTCATGTGACATTAGATAATAAACAAAACTTGGTATAAAAATGTGGTAAGTTCAACTAAGTTTCATATTTAGATAGTGTTTGGTTCACTGGAATAGAGTGGAATAGAATGATCATTTCATCAAAATGTTCATTTTCATGTTTGATTAACTAAAAAATAATGAAAAATACATTGTGAATGGAATCTTTATTTATCATCATTTTATCTTATTCTAGTGAATGGAGTACTTCTAAATATGGAATTCTTCTTGTTATCATGACATGAAGCAATAGTACATTAATGTTTTGTTGAAAATTGCACAATATCACTATTTTTAATTTTGTTGAAGCAATAGTAAATTAATGTTTCTAAGTTTTATTATGCATATAGTTGGCTAAGTTTGAATTACTTTTATTGTGTTATTTGTTACCAATCTCCCTAAGTCATGACTTTGCCAATTTGTTTGAAGCATGTTATTTAGGATCATGCTGTAATACACGTAGTTGTATGCCATAGGTAAGTTATAGTTTAAATTGATGTTAGTTACTAATTGTTGTAGTGTTTGATTACGAGTCATGGGCGTGGGGCTAACATATTAGTAAATCAAAATTAGTTATATCTCTCTTCCCTTGCTTGCAGCCAACTGAGATTCTTTTATATTGAGCTTCCTTTGGATCTCTGGAATAATTTGTACTGCTTGTATGCACATCGGTGGAGCAAGTCATGCAAAATTGTTACAATTATTGTTGGGGCATGTCAAAAACCTTCTTCCTAGGTTTGCTTTCAACCTTGTGACTTGTGTTTTCGCTTTCCTCACACTTTGTTGTTTTGTTTATCATTTTCAATGTTATGGTTATTGTTGAAATTACTGATTTCTCGAAGCTTTTATAATGCAAGGGTTCAATTATTTTGGCTCCTTTTTTCTGTCTAAGAATCCTTGTGTGACTAATCACTGATTGATTTTGGTAGTCACTGCATGATTTTGGTTACTGGTTACTAATTGATTTGACAAGTAACTTCATGATTTAATAGCTCATTAATCTAACCCACAATACATAACAAACTTGCAATCAACGACCACGAGGCTATACCATAACTAATATTGAACCTTAATAGAAGAGTGATATGGTAATATCCGAATCATAATGAGAATCTTAGAGCATCTGTACCCGACCCGAACCTTCAAAATTTGGTGTGTCAATTTTTTTAAAGACTTAGGTGGCAAATTGACATAAACTTTTCATCTGATGTGTCAAATATATTATTCTATTATTTTTAAAAATAAAATTATTTTATTAGGTAAACTAAACATTAGACATCAATATGGAGTATGTCAAATTTAACATGTTGAGTTCATGCCAAATGCCAACTTAGCGTTTGGCATATCTATTGGACTTCATTGTTTATATCAAAATAGAGTTGTTGGTGTTGGCTTTTTGGCTTTTCGAGGGTTATATTTGTAAATGCGAGCGTGCTAGCAAGGATCAATCAGTCCTTACAGAAATTATAATTGCCAACCAATTATCAGACGATTGTGTTTTAGTTCTTTCAGCCTCAATAAAGAGAACTTTTACTGGTGGCTTGACTTAGGAGAAATTAACCAAAACAACAAGTAAATGACGAACAACTGAAGTATTTCATAAAAATGAAAACTTACAATGATCCAAACTCAACCTCGTAGAGGTTTACAGTGACGATCTACTTGAAACTACTCCTATGAACGAAGTATAGTGCAGGAATGTAAAGTGCAGGAATGTAAAGAACAAGTATTTAAAGTGCAGGAAATGTAAAGACTGGAAATGTAAAAACTGGAAAAGAAAATATGAAGTAAATGACTGGTTTTGTTGGATCTGAGTCTGGGTCTTTTTTTCTGGGGGCTGCTATTTATACTTGTCAAGGATGACCTTCGAACTGCACTTCAAACCGTCGAACTGTTTCCCCATGATCGCTGATCATGTTGCCTTGTAAGAAGTTCCACTACGCCATCACCTGCAGTTAGGCTTCCCTCCTATATTTGAATTTGAATTTGAGTAACCGTTGAAGCCACGTCACCTTGCATCTCTTTACTGATCCAATGCTACTCAGATCACGTGAGAACCAATATTAATTGCCACGTGTACGATTAGGATCAAGGGCTTAAATAGTCTTCCTATATTACCCTTACTCCGCCACGTGTCCAACTGTAACTGGCTTTTACAAAATATGTAGCTAATATTACCTCCCGCACTAATATACCCAATACTTGGTGATATTAGTGGATCACAGTTTTTTCCCGCGCTTTTAGAACGTGCATGGAGTCTATATTCTGGAAACACAACCATCATCTATTTGGTGATCATTTGCATTAACTCTCTTTCAATTCGTCGAACATCCCAATACCTTAGCATTCGAACAGACTATGGCTAAATCAACTTCCCTTTCTATTGATCAAGCATATGAAGAGCCGTTGAGTAAGGCTGCTTCCCCTCGAAAGAACCTCCACGCATTTATTAGCCACCTTTACCCGCCTTTCTATATTCAGGTCATGGGAACCTTTGCAAATTACCAACCTTTGGACTACGAACACATTGCCCTTAATCCTTCAATTCAAAAAAATTGCAGATATAGATATAAGAAGTTCTTCCTCTAACTTCCCCTTGTACCTCGAACGAACTGCTCTCAAACCTTTGATTCGGCAAGTTGCAAATATGGACTTAGGAAACTCTTCTTCACAAACCTCTGTATGGGATCAGGCTGTGGCTTCTACTTCCTCCGGGGCTTCAGGCTGGTCAAGCTGATCAGAACCTGAGATCTAGGAATTAAGGGAGCGAATTAACCATCATCTTGTTGAATTCACTGACCCTTTAGAGTTTCCTTCCTATGCTCGAAGTTCAGTGGTCTACCCCTACGTGCCCATTGACCATCGACGTAGTTTGGAGGAGAATCTGCTTGTAGCATGGTACACATCCTCCATGCCTACAAAGATAATGCACGCTGCCCGGCACCTAGAAGAAGCACAAGGGTACAACCCATCATTCTTAGCCCAGAAGGCGAAGATTTGTTCTTCTGACTGGCTTGATTATATTAATGCCTTTGTTCCTTCTGCTCCCGTGTCATCTCCCATAATAGAAGCATCCACACCTTCTTCTTCATCTCTTGAAATTGAAGCATCCACACCCTCTTCTTTATCTTCTGAAACAGAAGCATCCACACCTTCTCCTCCGCCAACTCTTTGCTGGACAGAGAGACTGAGGCTTGCCCTTCTCATGGATAAAGTCTTTCCACCTTACAAATCTCCACCATCCCCTTCTCCAGCTGAGCGGAAACAAGCTCAACTTCTGCTTGCAGCTTTCTCTCACTTGCCCTTCAATGTTCTTGAGGACGAAGTCCCTCTCAAGAACCTTCGATGGGCATGTGATATTCTGACTAGGGGCCATGCCCTTAATCCCTTTGCTCAAGCAGAACTTTATATGTTCCTGGACCAACTTCCATTGCTCCTCTACTGGCATCGAAATTCTATGGCTACTACACAATCTTTAGACCAACTTTCGTCTCTTCGAATTCATGCCCAATACGAAGCAGAGAACTTCATCGAAGAGTTCGATGATTTCAAGAATAAAGATTCTGCGTATTGGGATGATTTGGTCATAAACGAATTGGAACAAAGATTGAGAGAGGAATCTTTCGAAACAAAGGCTGAAGAGCTCTACTACGAAGTAAGGGCACATCAACTCATGCAGCCAATGTTAGAAGAAATAGAAGACATAATAAAGAAAGAACAAAAATTCATTGATCATTGTTGGACTAAATTTCATGATCTTGTTATTTATTCCATTCCTTATTTTTATGAGCTTGAGTTTATACCCAAATAGGGTCATTTGATGTAATTGCCTTGGCTTGAATATAACAAAATTCTTCTTTATTTGGCATTGTTTGACCCTGTTTTCATTTGCCTTTAAAAGCCAATTCAGAGCTTCGAACTGAACAATCTTATTCTTCGAATATGGACTCAATTGTTTCAAAATGAAACACTAAGAATCAACATGAATTTTCCAATTTATGGAATAAAGTTGACAATTCTGGCTGATATCATTTAGAATTAGTGCTTCGAATTTAACAACCTCATCCTTCGGACTTGGACTCAATTGACTTTAATGAAACACTAAAAGGAACCAACATGACTTTTCCAATTTATGGAATAAAGTTGACAGCTTTGGCTGATATCATTTAGAATTAGTGCTTCGAATTTAACAATCTTACCCTTCAAAGCTAATTATAATCAATATATGGTCATGGTTAATATAGCCAACCAATTTTAAATTGACCCTTTTTGCTTCGAAGAGCAGTCCATGCTGTAAAAGACAAAATCCTTCCGTATATACACCAACCAACTATTGGTTTTGATGTCTCGAACAACAATTCACATCCTTAAGGGGCCTTAAGTTTTGTTTCGAAGGACTTCACTTTCTGGAGTACACAAATACTTGAGCATTCTTGCATCCTTAGGTATGGAATATGCTTCGAAGCCGGCTTTTCTGTTTCGAAGCCGATATGATTTGATTTTTGGCGCCGAAATTTAGTTTCGAAGCCAAATACCTTACTTCGAAGCTAGTCTCAGCATCTGGGTTGTGTTTTTCCCTCCAAAAGTATCAATATTGAAGGAAACTCTTCGCATTCGTACTTTTAGTACTTAACGACTTACGCAATATGTTTTCCAGACACAAAACCTTTAAAAGCCCTTTCGTTTCGTGCTCTGAAATCACTTGCTCTTTTAACATACAAACCCTTCTCAGTCTTCCACTTCTCTCTACTCTCTTCTTCACTTTCTAAAAAAGCGTACTATCAATGGCTTCTTCTTCACCAGAAGTGCCAGTCATAGAGGGTGTGAGCTCATCTGTGGCCTTGAAAATGCTCATTGACGCAGAATGTGAGAAGTACAAGGCTGGGGAGAAAAGCGCTATCGATGGGCGTATCTTTGTCCCTCGTCGTCATGAGCAGCAAGACTACGTACTCGGGCCCATATTCAAGGAGATTCTTACCGAGCTCCCAGCCGTATATCCTCGTCTGGAGAACCAATGTCTCCTTTATGAAGGTGGTCTCGACTGGAGGAACTGGAGAATCAATCGCCCTCACCGATGCTGGCCCATGATGAGACCGGAATGGCAAGAATGGTATGACTGGGTCATCCCTGCTAGGACACTAGATCTTCAAGAGCTCTGCCTTTTTGATGCTCTCTGACTATCTAGGGTAACTATCTCAGAGGACCCTTTCCTAGTTCCTGCTGCCTTATGTTTTTGGAACCCTATCTTTAATTTCTTTCAATTTAGATATGGGATGATGGCCCCTACTGTTCTTGACATTTGCCATCTACTAGGAGTATCCCCTATTGGTACCCCCATTACACCAGATTTCCCTGACTTAGCAGTCCCTTTTCTCCTCCCTCTCTTAACTCATCTTACAGTGATTTTGTTAAAGTGAGAATAAAAGAGGGCCCGATGTGATAAGGAATTCTTTTCCTTCTTATTATATTGGCTTTGCAAATTCCTCTTCTGCACCTCCTCCCAAAGAATCATGCCTGAATTTGCTCCTCTTGCCAAAGCCTTTGTTTTGCAGAAAAGGGTAGCCTTAGCCCCATATGTTCTAGGCCATGTATATAGAGTTTGATCCCTCTTTTGTGAGAAACCCTTAGATGGTAATCAAGGGGGGCCATTCTGGATCCTTCAGCTTTGGCTTTTCGCCTATTTTACTGAATTACAATCCAAATGTCTTAAATTTTCTAAGCTACACTCTCTTACCCATGGCATAAGACTGGCCAATGCTTCACTCTATCTCTCTACTTTTGCCTTTTATTTCTCTTTCTTCCATCAACTACCAGTTGCCTTTCCTATTCACCATTTTCGTCCCTTCGAAACCAGCATAGGTCCAACTTGGTTGAGTCATTTCCTAAGTGACAGGCTCTGTGCCTCGCCTGCTCACAAGGATATATGGGCTTCCCTTCTGATTCTTAGAGAGCTGTTTATCGGGACCATGAACCCCAGAGCTTATAAATACATAGCTGAGCCTTATTGTCCTGCTCAATTTGCTAGACAATTTGGCTTCACACAAGGGGTCCCAATACCTCTCTGCAGCAACACCAATCTGAGCCTTACCAGGAGAGATTTGAAGGTTCGGAGGTCGAGGCTAGAAGAGGCAACCTTCAAATTTATAAATGACTTGGCCAATTTTGAGTACACCCCTTTCATTCCTCAAGGTACCTTTTTAAAGAGATACCAGAATTGGTGGGTGACTAAGATGGAGGTATTCTTGGCCATTTCACCTCAAAACCTGCTAATGGTATTGGACGTGCCCAAGTCCAAAGGAGCTGAAACTGTTACTTCTTCCACTGCTTCAATTGTAGTGCCTCTTACAACCCAATCCATTCCTGCTGCCTCAACTCCTCCTAAAGTCACTCGTGCTGCTTCGAAGAAAGGTATATACCTTTGTTTTCTTTCTTTCGACTCTCTCTATAATGCTTGTTATCTTACTCTTAATTCTTCTTCTGTGAAGGTCACCCACAACAAAAGAAAAGGAGACTACTTGAGCCTGAAAAGGAAACAACTGCGGTGCAAGAAGAAGAAGAAAAAGAGGCAGATCAAGAGCATGAGTCACCCTTGATACGAAGGAAAAGAGTGATTGACTTGGTTCCAGAGGAGACAACTGCTAGGGAGGTAGAAGAGGAGCTCATTTTTGGGGAATCCGGAACTCAGACTAAAGAGGTTAAGAAGAAAATTGAGGAGCAGAAAATACCAATTCAGAGAAAAAAGAGAAGAAAGATCACTGTCTCTCCTTCTGATTTATTTGAAGACTCGATTAGAGACAATTGCCCAAGCAATAGAAAAAAGAAGGAAAGTGACTGCTTCAGCTACTAACTTGGTTGAAGATCCTATTCATGAAGCAGCCGCCAAGGCCGTAGAGCAGGAACATTCCAAGGCAATAATTGTCTTGAGAGAAATTTGAGAAAAGCAGCGACAACAATTTCTAAGAGAGGAAGCTGCTGCTGCTGATGCATTACAAAGGGAAATGACAAGAAGGCAACAGACTGCCGAACATTACTCCCTTCGCAGCTCTCCAATTATTGTCAACACTTCTGAAGCAAGTAATTTCTTTCATGTTTCTATCCTTTTCTTGTCGAATCTTGACATCGAAGCTTGACATTACATTTCTTCCTTTTGCAGCAACAACTACTAAGGCTATACTTCCAATGAGGACTCCCTCAATTTCAATTGAAGTTGATCAGATGCAGAAGGTGAGGGCTGTTCAAATATTACTTCCACTTCCCAAGCCTGCACTTTCTGTACCTTCCTTGAGGCCAAACATCCCTGCATCTCCTTTTCTTGGCTTAAAGCCATATCTTCCTTTCTTGACTTTTGACCTCCCTCAACTTATTTCTCTTTCAAGCTTTGCTCCTCCTCCTTCTTCCAAAGAAATCCCAACTGCTACTCCATCTCTAATGGCAGTTGATGCTTCTACAGAGGGTTCTGGCAGCTCTCCAACCCATAACTTACTATCTTTACCTAGCTCCAGCCGTTCCTCACTTGATTCATTGGTGGCTAGGACCATGGAGACTGCCAAAGATGCTTCACCCATTTCTCCCATCCCCATGCAGTCCTCTGTGCCTTCCACCACAACTCTCTCTGCACCCCTCATGTCTATGGATGAGGTTGATATCTTCGAAGGAAGACTAGCCAGTCTCTTTGACATACCTTCTACCTCTTCATCATTCAATGAGGAAGCTGAGCCATTAGTTTTGGCTGACTCTTTGCTAGAAATTTTTGAGAGCTCTTCTTCCTCCAGCAACAAGCCTTTTGTACCTTCGATAGACTTGGACACTTGCCTAGAACTGTTGATCTCTTTTTCGAGGATTCCCTTCGAGGCTCTACAAAGGCCTATCATCAAAAATGGGATTCTTGGTGTTGTAAAATTCTGGCGATGCGGCATGAATGTCTCAAGTCATCTATCCCAGGCTGCAGCTACTGTCGACTTCTACATCAGCATTTGTCATGTTGCCAATGCTGCGGATGAGAAACTAGCTAGGGATCAGAGTTTTGTTTCCCAAGTACATACCGAAGTATCAAATCTTAAGGAACAACACTCCTCTGCCTCCTAGTTTCAAATTCAGCTGCTGGAGAAGAAAGCTCAACTTGAGGAGGAGCTAACTGCAGTAAACCAGGCCTTGGTTCGAACTGACACCAAATTGCAAATCACCAACCAAGGACTGGCCGATCAAAAGGGAGAGATGGCTGCAGCTATTCAATTATTTTCATCTTTTACCAGTAGGAAATCTGTTGTACAAAAACAATTGAAACATTGTAATGATTTTTGGGCCAATTTGTGGCACAATGTATTTGATTCTTTATGAAAAATCAAATTCTTGTCTATCATCTAAGTAATCTTGTGTTCTTGTACTTAGTGTTTATTTTATTCCTTATGTTTCCCAAATGGTTGGAAAATAAGGCTTCAAATATCTGCCAGTAATCTTTTTGCGATGTACATAACCATTCAAATTTCTCAAATGGTATGCTCCAAAAGGCAGAACCCTATGAACTTGATATGGTCCTTCCCAGTTAGGTGACCATTTGCCAAACTTATGGCTTTTAATTCCTGTTGGGAGTATTGTTTTCCATACTAAATCACCTTCATCAAAGCCAATGTGTTTGACTTTCTTATTATAATTCTTGGCTGCTTTCTTCTTTTGGAAAAGAATGCTATTTAATGCCAAAATTCTGGCTTCATCTATGCCTTCTAACTCCAAGCACATACTTTGATGGTACTGCTCAGGATCTAACTGATCTTGGCATCTTACCCTCAAAGATTTAACATTAATCTCTACAGGTAATACTGCATCATGCCCATATACTAAGGCATAAGGAGTGACTCATGTGCTTGACCTTGGGGAAGTTCTGTAAGCCCATAAAATATCCAACAACAGGTTATGCCAATCCCTAGGATTATCTTCCACAACCTTTTGTATCCCTTTCTTTAAGGACTTATTGGATGATTCAGCTTGACCATTGGCTTGTGCATAATAAGGTGTGGAATTAACAAGGCTAATTCCAAATTCTGCCACAAAAGATTTCACCATTTTCCCATCAAACACAGTCCCATTATCAACAGTTATGGTTTGTGGGATGCCAAATCTATGGATCAAATCTTTAATAAATCCAATAACCTCGATGCGGTCTCTGACCTTGTATGGCTTAGCCGACCCACTTAGTGAAATGTCGGTGGCCACTAGAATGAAATAATGATACTTCGAAGAAGGTGGGTGTATTTTTCCCATCATATCCATGGCCCATCCTCTGAATGGCCAAGGCTTCACTACTGCATGTAAGTCAGTTATGGGCACATGCCTTATTGTGCCATGCTTTTGACATGCCTAGCAACCCTTTGCATACTCTATGCAGTCTTTAAGGATAGTTGGCCAATAATAGGAACGCCTTCGAAGCAACCACCTCATTTTTACACCAGGCTGATGAGCACCACAGATGCCTTCATGAACCTCAGCCATAGCTGTTAATGCTTCTTTTGGGCTTAAACATTCCAACAATAAGCCATCTCCCCCCCCCCTTTTGTAGAGAGCATTACCATATATCATATATCACATAGACTGCAATTTAACTCTTCTGCTGGCCTTCGAAGATGGACCAGCCAAGTACTGCATTATTGGATGCCTCCAATCTTGTTCTTGTAAGTCATTATGATTGACTTCCAAGACCACATTCCTTTTATTCAAAGGTTGAATTAATCGCTGATATGTTGTTTGGCTTATGTCCCTTTGGGCATTATCCCTTCTCTTGAAATTCGAAGCTTTCTGAGTCACATCATTGGCTCTATTATTTAAGAATCTTGGGACATGAGTTACATTTGCTATCTGGAATTGAGAAAGCAAATGTAATGCAACAACATAGTATGGCAAAATACTTATGCTTTGACACTTGAAAATCCCTTTTACTTGGTTAACCACCAATTGAGACTCCCCGAATATGTCAACTGCATGTACTTGTAATCCAATAAGAATTTCCAATCCCATTATTAAGGCTTCATATTCAGCCTGGTTATTGGAACAGGTAGCTTCATTCACTCTGAAACTGTGTATGGTTTCTACCTCTTATGGAGACTTAATCACAATACCAATTCCAATTAAACCATTGGCTTTCGATCCATTGAACCACATTTGCCATGGCTCAACGCTAGCCATACCAAGTTCCATTATCTCTTGTCTTTCTGTTTGAGATGGATGGTCTGCCAAAAAATTGGCTAAAACTTGCCCTTTTACTGCCCTCTGAGGGACATGTTCTAGATGAAATTCTGATAAGGCTAGTATCCACTTGCCAATTCTTTCCCTCAACATAGGTCTAGATAACATGTACTTAACCAAATCTGTGGTTGCAATTACCAAGACAGTTGCAGGCAAAAGATAATACCTTAATTTCATTGTAACAAAATACAAAGCAAGACACAGCTTTTCAACAGCTGAATATTTACATCCACAAGAATTTAAAAACCTACTAAGGTAATAAACAGCTTGCTCCTTGCCTTCTTCATTGTCTTGGGCCAAGAAAGCTCCCAATGAGTCTTCTACTGCAGCTATGTACAACTTGAAGGGCTTATTACCCTTTTGTGGCATCAGCACTGGAGGGTTGGTCAAGTAGGCTTTGATACCTTCGAAAGCAATTTGATGCTCTGCTATCCACACAAACTCCTCTTCATCTTTCAGCCTTAACAAGGAAGAAAATACTTTAGTTTTCCCTGCAGTGTTAGAAATGAACCTTCGAAGAAAGTTAACCTGTCCAAGGAACCTTTGTAATTCTTTCTTACTTGATGGAGGCCTGGCTTCAATGATGGCTTTGGCTTTATTTTGATCAATCTGTATTCCTTTCTTGTGCACTACATAACCTAAGAAATTTCTAGATGATACACCAAAAGCACACTTAAGAGGATTGAGTTTCAGCTTGAACTTCCTCATTCTTTCAAAAACTACTTCTAAATGAAACAAATACTCCTCCATGGATTGAGATTTTACTACAATGTCATCAATATAACACTCCAAATACCCTCCAATGAGGTCATGAAAGATAGTGTTCATGGCCCTCTGATATGTAGCCGCAGCATTCTTCAGACCAAATGGCATTTTAACCCATTCGAAGGTGCCAATATTCCCAGGACATCTGAATGCTGTCTTGTGGATATCCTCCTCTGCAATGCAGATTTGGTTATAACCAGAGTGTCCATCTATCATTGATAAAACTTGATGCCCTGTTGAACTGTCTACCAACAGATCCACTATAGGCATAGGGTATTCATCTTTTGGAGTTGCTAGATTTAAATTTCTGAAATCAATGCATACCCTCATTTTGCCATTCTTCTTAATTATAGGTACAATATTAGATAATCATTCAAAATACCTGGCTGTTCTAATAAAGCCTGCCTTGAGTAGTCTAAGAATCTCTTCCTTAACTTTTTGAATTACTTCTGGACTCATTCTTCTTG
This sequence comes from Camellia lanceoleosa, assembly GCA_025200525.1. Taxonomy (NCBI): domain Eukaryota; kingdom Viridiplantae; phylum Streptophyta; class Magnoliopsida; order Ericales; family Theaceae; genus Camellia; species Camellia lanceoleosa. The sequence goes on from CM045766.1 coordinate 132,860,115, forward strand.
GTTTCTGCTTATATGGCTTGAAATTAGGCTTCATAGGGAGCCTATGTTCCACTAATGACCTATCCAATCCTGGTAGTTCATTATAAGACCATGCAAAGCAATCTTTGTATTTCCTTAGAACAACCAACAACTGGTCCTTGTCCATAACACTCAAACAAGCACTTATATAGGTAGGCTGTTGTATAGAACCTTCCCCTAAATTTACTTCTTCTAAGGGGTCTTGCGTCTGAGAACTTATTGAAGCTTCTTCTTTGGTTTCTTCTACCTTCGAAGCGACCTCCTTGTTTTGTTCTGCTCCCAGGTTCTTTAATTCAACATCTCTGCCCTCTTCCTCATAGACAAAATCTGTCCACAAAGCTTCCTCTTCCTGTATCTCCTGGACCTTTGTTTCAATGTCCAATGCACAGTACTTATCAAGGGCTAAAACCCTGACCTGTTGTTACTCCTGCTTGCAGCCAATTATCATGGCTTCTCTCTCTTGCTCCTGTACTTTCTGGACTATTGCTTTTATATCCAATGTTGAAAATTTAATCAGAGCCAAGGACTTGGCTTCTTGTGCTTCATCTCTTTGCTTACAACCAGGCATCATTGTCATCCTTAACGACAATCTTCTCATCAGCACTCTCTTGGACTAAGTGCTTCAGGTGTGTCACTTCCTCATCAGCCGTTACTTCGGCTAAGCCATCAGCTTTCCTCAGTATACTAAGTGGTGTCACTTCCTCAATATACAACTTGGCCTCTGCAAAGTCTGCACAGGCTATGAAGGGTTGAAGATTTGCATCAATTTCCTCTGTCTCTCCATTGCCCAAAGCCATCATAATTTTCTGATGCAAAGAGGGGGGCACACATTTGTTAGTGTGGATCCAATCTCTCCCAAGTAAAGCATTGTATTTAGCATTACTGTCGATTACGAAAAATCTTTGTCATCTAGTCCTGGTTCCCACACTCAAGTTGATGGGCAGAATCCCCTGAGCCATCTTTTTGTCTCCAGCAAAGCCAGCAATGGTTGTGCTAGTTGGGATCAACCTGGGATTCTTTTTCCCTAGTTTCTTCAAAGAAGTTTTCGGTAGTAAGTGCACTGTTGCTCCATTATCTATCAAAACTCGGTTCAATTGAATTCTATCGAAGAAAGCCTTAATGTACAAAGTCTTGACATGTTGTGTCATAGAGTTCGAGGGATACTCAAAAGGATATAAGAGGTTAATGCTTACCTCCTCTTCACTCTCATATTCAGTCTCTATTGGGGTAGCCATTCCAGAGTCATCCTGTACCATACTTACTTGTGAGTCTTCACTAGAGACTGGAATTGGATCAACTTCTTGACCATCTTGGTTTTCATCCCCAGCTTCGAACTCATGAGGTAGTATATGTACCATATTGACTGATACTGGAGGAAATGAGCCAAACTAGATGGTTGGCTGTGCCTGTTTCCCTTCTTGGCTACCTTGATCAGTTACCTCAGAGGCATCTTCCATGCTGCATTCCGGCACATCATTGCTAACGGGTTCCTTCGAATGGTTTTTCTCGACTGGTTTTTCAACCAGAAATGTTTGCTCAGCCATGAAGGCTTCGAACATTTCTTCCTCTACCATTTCTTTCTTTTGGCTTATGCCAATTTCTTCTTCTGTCTCGCTATTACTTTCCATCAGAGCTTTCTCCAATCCTGCTAAGCTAGACTTTTCTCTGGCTTTTAGTTCTGAATGAACCTTGGCCAACTGTTCTCTGTTGCAACCTACTTTGCTTTGTAGAGTTGGCTTTGGAGTATGGTCTGACTTCGGAGCCTTCTTTCCTTCTGTCTGGACCAATGAAGAATTCTCTCCATTTTCTTTCATATCTTGCTAGTACTGAGTGTACCTGCGCTGAATCTTTCTCCTTTGTGATCTCGAAATGACTAGGACCATATCTGGCTCCTTTGTCTTTGGGTGTTTAAGCAATACCCAATTGTTCGGAGCCACCAAAGGAGGTTTAACCATTCTTCCTTGGTTTCCAACATCTCTCTGGGCAGGCACTTCCCTAGGTTTGTTTTGCATTAAAAACCAGTCTGGAACTCCAGATACCCACGAACTTACTGACTCAGATGTTGAACTGCTTTTTTCTACCTTCGAAGCCATCTTCGAGGCTGGCTGTGAAGGTAAATGCTTGGCTCTGACCTCATGTTTCGAGCCTGATTCAGGCCTTCAATGAAGGTGACCTCTTTCTGTCCTGCATGAGACTGGTCTAGGGGGCCAATCTCTGGCTTTGGTCCCAAAACCTGAACTCCTCTCCAGTCTTCTTTCAGAATGGCTGCTCTCCATTCTGTAATAATTAGGTGGCCTAGACTCATACAAGGGCCTCTTGCCTTTAGTATGCATTTTATCAACTGTTGGTTTAACTACCAATGGCTGCTGCCTAACACTAGCCGGATACGGCCTTTTCTTATAAGCATTGGTTGGTTTAGGGCGTCTCTGCACATCCCTGTAATATTGTTTCCCATCAATTGGAAGCCCTTTCAACCACTTATAACTCAGTCTGCACCTGGGACACATCCTTTGCATTACTGCTGCTTCTAAGGAATCATCATCCAGTGATTCTTCATCTGAGTGTTCCCTCTGGTGTGAGAAACTTTGTCCAATAGCTGGTTGGTTTCTGGTGTCCTTCTTGATGACTGTCTGGTTGGCAACATGCATCTGCACATTGACTTCTTTCAATTCTGTCAAGGACAAGTTCTGAAAATCTGGCATAATGACATTGGCTGCCACCTCTCCAACTTCTGGAAATGGATTACTGTCAATCCCCATGGCCTTCTCTGCTTTGGCTGGGAATTTCAAACTTCCTTTCCGAATTTGTTCTTGGATACTGTCTCGAAAAACAATGCAGTTTTTAGTCAAGTGAGACCAAGAGTTATGCCATTTACAATATGCTTTTCCCTTAAGTTCATCCGGAGATGGTAGTTTTACTCCTTTTGGTAACTTAAGAAAATTGGCCGCAATCAAATGATCAAAAATGTCATCTGCCTTTGTTAAATCGAAAGAGTACTTCCTGTGAAAGTCTTTATTTTTAAATTGCTGGTCAATTGTTGTATCCTTATGAATTAATGCTTCACAGATTACAGGCTCTTTGCCCACAATCTCTGCTACATCGATCTCATAATTGGGATCTCTATAATATGTCTTATACGATGCATTATTTCGATCCTGTTCCTCCTCTAATAATGCTTCATATCGAGACACTTTATAGGTTAGTTCCACCAAATCTCTGAATTCAGTTGAGTCAAACTTCTTTTGAAGCCTAAACTCTAAGCCATTTTGAGCCAATCTTATGAATTCTGGCTCTGGCAGGATGACTCTATATTTATTTCGAACCCTTTTAAATCTGGCAATAATCTAAGTAGCCTTTTTCTTCAGGCCTTTGACTCAATCTTGCCAAGTCTGCCATGGAAACCTCTGGCTCCGATTGGAAGAATTGGGCATGAAATGCCTCTTCCATTTGTTGCCAAGTCTGAATGGAGCCAGGTGTAAGGTTTATGTACCATACAAATGCTTCCCCAGTTAGGGAATTTGGGAATAATCTCAGTTTTATATAGTCATGATTAGTAAATTCACCGCATTGAGCAGCAAACCTAGCAATATGCTCTACTGTTGATTGATTTCCACTCCCATAGAAAAGGGTAAAATCTGGTATCCTGAACCCCCTTGGGTATTCATGTACCCTATCTACCCATTCTGGGTATGGTTTTCTGTATACAGGAGTCTGGACCCCCCGGGCCATCGGTCCACACATCTCCCTAACAATATCAGCAATTTGGTCCCTAGGGACCATATTTTGTGCCTGCTGAACCACTACTAGAGGGACAAACACAGGATTTGGTGGACAAACTTGTGCTTGTGGTCCTCTTGGTCCATAGGGTGGTACATTTGGGACTGGTTGTCCCTGTGGTGCAGGCTGCTATTGGGGGTATGGGTAACCCCTTTGAGCCTGTCCTGCGAAGGGACCTGCGAAAGGTGCTGGAACATGTGTTGTGTCTCTTCCATTTGCAGGAAAACCTTCCAACCCCTCGGGTATAAATTCGAATAAGGGATTATTATACCCCCTAGTGCCAGGTATGGCTTCGAAGATGGGGTTTGTGACCATTCTTATGCCAGTTTCTTGTACTGGGTCAGATCCACCAACTTGCATGGCTTCATTGTTGAGTATTAAGGCATTTTGACCTGCTATAGGCCTCGAAATGGGTTCATACCAAGACTGAGGTGATGGTCTTTCATAGTTCTGGTTACTATTTTGACCATTAGAATGTGCATTAAATTGCATAGGCTGTTTATCTCTAGCCAATCTTTGCTGAGGGACATTTGGAACTTTCTCCATGAGTCTTGCATTTGTTGGTTGGTGGTTATTCATTCGATCCAAAAAGGATGTTGCCCACCTTTCCATTGTGTTCATTAATTGTTGTCCCACGGCATCTACTAGGCCATCCCATGGATTTGTTGACTAAGTAGATGGAACAGTGGATGGTCCAATTCCTTGGTTTCGTCCAATATTATGAACATATGGTTCTTGTCCAGAAGTATTGGTCTGTTCGACCATAGGTTCTGATAACATGGGAGTTTCCACAGGATGTGTTACCATATTATCCTCTGGATTAGGTATTTCTACCTCTCCTTCTACGCCTTCTTCCAAGCGTTCATTTTCTCCTTGTCTTTTCCGTCTAGCCATTTCAATTGGTCCCATTGGGCGTGCCAAAAATATATGTTGGCTTTTTGGCTTTTCGAGGGTTATATTTGTAAATGCGAGCGTGCCAACAAGGATCAATCAGTCCTTACAGAAATTATAATTGCCAACCAATTATCAGACGATTGTGTTTTAGTTCTTTCAGCCTCAATGAAGAGGACTTTTACTGGTGGCTTGACTTAGGAGAAATTAAACAAAACAACAGGTAAATGACGAACAACTGAAGTATTTCATAAAAATGAAAACTTACAATGATCCAAACTCAGCCTCGTAGAGGTTTACAGTGACGATCTACTTGAAACTACTCCTATGAACGAAGTACAGTGCAGGAATGTAAAGTGCATGAATGTAAAGAACAGGTATTTAAAGTGTAGGAAATGTAAAGACTGGAAATGTAAAAACTGGAAAAGAAAATATGAAGTAAATGACTGGTTTTGTTGGATCTGAGTCTGGGTCCTTTTGTCTGGGGGCTCCCCTACTATTTATACTTGTCAAGGATGACCTTCGAACTACACTTCAAACCGTCGAACTGCTTCCCCATGATCCCTGATCATGTTGCCTTGTAAGAAGTTCCACTACGCCATCACCTGCAGTTAGGCTTCCCTCCTATATTTGAATTTGAATGTGAGTAACCGTTGAAACCACGTCACCTTGCATCTCTTTACTGATCCAATGCTACTCAGATCACGTGAGAACCAATATTAATTGCCACGTGTACGATTAGGATCAAGGACTTAAATAGTCTTCCTATATTACCCTTACTTCGCCACGTATCGAACTGTAACTGGCTTTTACAAAATGTGTAGCCAACAGTTGGACTATCACATTAAATTTGGCATATCGGGGGAGGTGCTCTTTGAGCTGTGGACTAGTATTAATATTTCGTAATAGATTTTATGGCTTCAGTAAAAATTAATATGTACTCTAAAATCTTTAATATTAAGGTTATAGAATTAATAAAATACTTCTCTTCCATCTTTAATTCATCTTAATTAATTTTAATTTCTCAATCAATCTATGATAATTTAGTTCTTGTTTGGGGGATTTGGGGTGGCTGCTATGTGGGGTGCACAACAGTCACTGTTGTACAGCCAAATGGACCTATTTTGGGACTCATTTTGATAATCCAAACTGTTCACATTTTAGAATACATCAAGAAAAATATATTTGCAAAAAATTAAGTTAATCGGATATCGTTTATCTTTTCATCCATTCATATTTGTATTCATTTTAATACTTTAAATCACAATTGTTATTTATTTTTGTAGATACAAATGTAAGTGGATGAAAGGGTAAACGATATCCTATTCAATTCATATTTGTATTCATTTTAATACTTTAAATCATAATTGTTATTTATTTTTGTAGATACAAATGTAAGCGGATGAAAGGGTAAACGATATCCGATTAACTTGATTTTTTACAGGTATGTTCTACTTGATATATTTTAAAATGTAAACGGTTTAGATTATTGAAATGAGTCCTAAAATGGGCTAATTTAACTTCACAACAGTGGCTATTGTGCATCCCGCACAACAGCCATCCCAAATCCTGTTTGGGGTTTGATTTTTTTAGTAAATTTGTCTTTTTGACTTTTGTATCAAAAAGAGGAAGTTATTACATTTGAGAATAATTTTTTTTTAATTGTGTTGAAAAATATGAATTTCTTGTGAGTATGACTTGTTTTTTCACTCAGTTTTTTTGTGTTTTTTTTTTAATAATTAAAAAAATAGCTTTTTAGTAGGGGCGGGTAACGATTTATCCGATTTGTAAAAATCGCCCAACAGGTCCAACGCACCCAACCCACATACTAATGGGCGGTTTCGCAAACACAATGTGAGCGGTTGCAGTTTGAAATATGACATGTTTGCAGGTTGCGAGTTTAACCAGCACCCGCAAGAACCTGTCCGCACTTCTTTTTTATTTTTATCTTAATCGTTGATTTCATTCCTATATCTCACCTAGATATTTTTGCCCAAAACAAAACACCATTTATTCTTTGAACTTACTCTAGCATTATATTTGCTAATAGTATTATATCAACTGAAACTGAATAAATACTGATCATATTATTATTGTTACATAACTGAACTTGTCTCGGATGAAGTGTGATTTGAAATTTTAAATTCTTTAATGAATATGAAGTTCTAGTTCAAGATTTTGAAATATGTGTTTGTGTTAGTTTATGATTTGATTTAAACTTTTGAATGATTTGTTTGTGTTACGAAATGATTTTGTTGTGTTTTTAATTTTATAAGTTTTAATTTATTAATTATTAATATTGGAGCATTTTAGAAAATGGGGAGAAAAGGACCCAAAATAAATATTTACAAAATGGGAAAAAAATAAGGCTCAAAAATAAATTTTTGAAGAAAAAAATCCAATCCGCAAACCGCCCCCAACCGCTTGCACATCTGCGAACCCTATTCACACAAACCGCAAACTGCACTACGGGGGTTGTCTTTTTCCCAAGCCGCATAAATGCGGACAGATCCCAATCGATCTGCACACCGTCTAAATCCGAACCGCGAACTCCCCTACTTTTTAGCCTTAATCTTCTCGAATCAATTCATTTATCCAAACGAAGGTTTAGTCACTTTCGCAAACTCAGGCAAAATTGATCCGTCAAATGCTTAAACTGTTGAATAGATAAATTATGTTGAGAATCGATATATATTTATATATAAAAATGTTTTATGATGAATGCTTATTATTCTTAATGTATATGCATTCATGCATCTGTTTGGCTGGTCTGAAAATTCACACTTTTAGTGCAATGTTACGCTTGGTGCATGCACTATGCCCTAGGATTTTAAAATGGCCGCGCACTGTTCTCATTTGTGTACATCTATTATTGACATTTTACATGAATGCTTGATTATTTATTCATCTATTTCCCTACAATGAAAATGACAACAATTATAATAAATTATTTGTCAATGTTGACCCAAAAAACTATATATATATATATATATATCAGTAAAAAACAATCCATTTTAACAATAGAGAATTAATATATCATTGATTTTTATTACTATTTTATATTCTATCTATATTTCATATAAAATCCTTAAAAATTAAGGACACTTACTAATATGTCTTACTTTTGAGACTTATATTACCCATTAAATTTTATTAATAAATTTATTTATAAAAATAAAAAAGATTAATAAATTTATCAATAAAATTTAATAAATAATAAACCTCAAAAGCAAGAGGTATGGGTATTCTTTCAATATCCCATATGCACAAGTTAGCACAATATACAAGCAAGACATACACAAAAAGGTTGGCTTTCTTTTGTGACCAAAATAAATATATTAATAGCAATAGCATTATCAATAAAATAGTCACCAAGCCCACTACATAAATAAAATCAAACAAAAAGCTTGGAAGACAAAAGATATTTACAGGAAATAAGCATAATGTTCCAATCAATCAACCATTTCTTTTTCATTTATATTGTTTTTAAGAAAGAAAAATAGGTGGTAGCTCGAATTTTGTGGCCCGATTTTGGGTCGATTTTTTTTTTTTTCTGGCATTTGAATACAGAGAGAGAGAGAGAGAGAGAGAGAGAGAGAGAGAAGGAGGGCGAGGAACGCACGACGGGCTCGTCTTTGGTTCGTCTTTGGTTCTAACGGGAGGGCAGCGGCGGGTGCTAGATTCTGCCGGCACAGGCTCGTCTTTGGTTCTGCCGACGACCGCCGCCCCTCCGCCGCTCCTCCGCCACTAGTTGATGCCCCCTCCTGTCCAGTTCGTCCCTTCCCTTCTTCTTCTTCTTCTTCTCCCTTCTCTTCTTTTTCTTCTTCTTCTTCGTTTCTGATAAAACGTAGGAAAAAGAAAAAAAAAATATATATATATATATATATCGACGCCAAAACGACGTCATTTTGGTGTCGAGCCAAATTCGACCCACGAATTTCGAGCTACCAACTGGGGTTGTTTAAGAAAATCACTCAATCACTTTTCCATTTTGTTTTCATCGTTTGGTTAATCAATCACATACAACTTTGTCACACCAAATAAGACCTAAACAGAATCTCAAAATCACATACAACTCTCGGCAGTAAATAAGACTTATTAAATATGTACGTCACATCTCAGAAGTTATATTCAATTCTGTGACGAGATTCGTTCGCTAATCATTTTTGTAGGGGTAAATTACAAATGCCCCCTCGTGATTTGGTGAAAATACAGATTTCCCCCTAAGATTTGAGAAATTACAAATTGCCCCCTGAGGGTCAAATTTTCATAACAAATTAAGAAAAATTAAGGGGGAATCTGTATGAAAATAAAAACCTTAAGGGGCAATTTGTTATGGAAATATAAACCTCAGGGGGCGGAATGTAATTTCTTAAACCTCAGGGGAAAATCTATATTTTCACCAAATCTCGAGAGGGGTGTTTGTAATTTGCCCTTTTTGTAACTTAAAAGCTGTAGTCTGGATTGAACACAGTCTTGTTCTTGCTCAATGGGTTAGAGCTACCCTTCTTCAAACCCTTCAATCCTCCATTTTCAATCCCATTATCTTTTTCCTCGTCTTTATCTTCGCCTTCTTTAGCAACATCTTCAAAAGCAGGGTGACTAATTAGTATGCTACTGAGAAGTTGTGTCCCTCTAAGAGCATTTGTCAATGGCAAGTGACCCTCAGGTGTGTCATCACTCAATTCCCACATGAACTCATTTGGGAAAGCCTCAATTGTCTTGCTCAACCTTAGTGTCAAGCTTCTTCATCCACCCAACTTTCATAAAGAAGCTTGTGAAGTCCTCATTAGCTTTCTTCCATATCTTCTTTTGAACACTGTACCCAAACTTGTCCTTGCTGTGTTGTCTCCACAACTCATCTATGGTGTTTAGGTGCTTTCGAGATGAATTGGACCTCTGAGAAGAAGACATAGCCCATCTTCATGCGGTTCTCCATGAGGGACGATGAGGAGGCGGGTCTCTTCGTCGACTTCTTTGGAAGTTTTTGGTGGAGTTGGTGGTAGAGGAGGTCAAAAGAGATGGTTTGGGAGGTGGAGGGTGTGGTGGTTAAGGAGGAGGAAAGAGAGATGGGGGTGAAGGAGAGAGATTGGGAGAGAGAAGTGGTGGTTGTGGTGTTGGTGGTGGTGGGTTTGAGGAAGAGAGAGAAAGGAAGGGTGGTGGGAGGGAAGTCTATTGAGTGAGGCCTAAGGAGAGAGTGGTGGTGGTGGAGAGATTGGAGGGAGTTGGTGGCCATTTCTGGAGAGAGAGAGAGAGAAAGAGAAGTGGTGGTTGTGGTGGTGGGTTTGGTTTGTGTTTCTTAAAAAAATTTGAGAAAAATTCTCTATAAATAAGTTTTTAAAAGTAATCAATCCAAACAAATTTTTTCAAAATTTTTTTTCAAAACTTGTTTGGTTTACAAATTTTACAAATAAATCTCTCTCTTATACACATCAAATCAATCACTTTTTTTAAAACTCTCTCTCAAAATAATTTTTCAAAATATCTTTTGAAAAAAAACTAAATCAAACAAATTTTCGTACTTTTTATCTTAAAATATGTTTCTCAAATACAAACCAAACAAATCCAATTGTGGGATTAGGTAGGCATAGGGGAAATGAAGAGGAGAGTGGAGGAATTAATGTGAGATAGTGTGGGTGGGATTGTGGATTGATGGGAGATAAGGAATGGGTGAAGAGGGAATGGAGGGGGTAATCAAGAACATCACAATGAAGGGATTTGATTGGTTAGATGTGGGTGAGGCCAGATACACTCTCTCTCCCACTGTGGAGAAAGAAAACCCCAATTTGTCTCTCTCTCTATTGACTATTCATATACAATGTTTTTGTTTGTTTATTTATTTGTTTTTTAATAATGGCACATTCTCACTCTTCACTCTAATTAGAAGGTATTGAATTTTAATTTATCATAGGACTTGTTTGGGATGAATTATATAAGTATATTTTTTAATTTTTTAATTAAAAAACAGAGAAAAAAGAAATATATTTGGGATAATTTTTTAACTTTTTACGAAAAAAATATGTATTAAAATATTGTATTAACTAGCAAAATTACCTTCTTACCCTTCTGATTTTTTGACATGTCCGTGTTGCCCTATTTTCCGTGCGTCAGTGCACTGTGCTGCACTATTTTTTTTTTTTACCAAAAAGTGCATTGTTAGAGGGGATATTTTTATGTTTTTATTCTTTGTCTATTCAACTTTTTGTTTCTCGCCCAAACATACGAATAGTGTTATCTTTTTTTTTTTTTGTTTTTTTTAGTGATTTTTGACTTGTTAATTATTTTAAGAGATGTCAAACACCTACTTAAGAAAAAAAAATATGAAAAGAAATAAATGGACTAATTAGATGGACCTCCATTAAAATTTGTGACAATTGCATAATAATAATGTTGAATTTATTATCTATTTTGTAATTATCTGATTACAATTGCTAAATATTAATGGAGCTCATGTAATATTTAATGAATCAATAATTATTTTTGGGTGCGGTACTTCTAATAATTCTAACTTCATATCTAGTGGGCTAAGTTTCTGTTCAAATTCATTTCCATCGTCTTGCTGTCAATTCTAAATATTCGGTTGCATTTACGTGGCTACTTCACTCATCGCTAATCGGTTTTGGATTTTTGTCTCACATTATTTTTTTAAATCACTCAAGTTCAATTCATATAATTTAGAGACTACTCTATATGTTGTTAATTGATTTTAAGTTAGATGAAAACGAACCAACTATTTTAGGATGATATAAAGTTTTTTGATTTGAAATTTTTGCATTTTAAAATTACGAGTAATGCTAGGGATTACAAAAAAAAATATTATGAAGATGATCATGAAAGATTTTTCACATTTGAATTACATATACAATAAAATACCAAACACTAATTAAAAAATGAAAAATCTTCATGATATTTTTTAATGTTTCGTAATATTATTCCAAAATTATATAGGATTCAACAACTTTAAAAGTGTTGAAAAAAGATGACAGGAGAAGTTAAAAGCAAAAATCTTAACCGAACCAATCTATCTATATATTATATAAGAAAAAGGAGATTTTTAACCAATAAGTCTTGTAGGAGCTCCAATATCCCAATCTTAATTTTCTTACTTTATTATTATTATTTTTTTTAAAAAAATCTTAACATTTATTAACTTCTCCCAACCCACAAGTCTTTTGGGAGATTTAATCAAAACTCTATCATAATAAAACTTTAATGCATTAAAGACAAATATTTAAAAAAATAATAATAACATTTTTGAAAAGTTCAACACAGGCTCCGTTTGGCAAGGGTTTTTGTGGTTATTTTAGCTACAAAAGACAAAATAAGCTATTTTAGCCATAACAAACAAAACATCACATTCAATCCATAATCATTACACTATTCTCTCACAAAAAAATTAAAAAAGTCAAAAAGTTCTTCCCAAACCAAGCTTTTTAGCCCAGGCTAAAATAGCCAAAAAAATCAAAAAATCAATCCACTTCCTACACGGAGGCTCATTGTTATCAAAATATTAAACTTTAAAGTAATATAACTTTTGATATAGATGTTTGTTTTAAATAAAATTAGTATTTTTCGAATCCTCTCATCAAAATCTATCAAATAAGATCCATGTCGGCTATGAATTTCTTTTAAAGAAAATTATTACCGTTGACAGTAACATATTACTTTGTTTGACAGTTATTATGTTTGACAATAACATGTTATTGTGTCTCACAGTAACATGTTACTCTGACAATATTATCTAAGAAAAAAAAAAGAAGATATTTTACTTTATCCTTACTCAATTATATGTTTTCTCCTTAGAGAGTTTATGTATGAAGTAAAATAAATTGTCATCCTTTTCACCAAATAAGAGTCCAATAAAGGGATTTTGGCTAAATTTTCCAAGCCTAATCTAAAAATAATAATTTGTATATTAAAAAAATATCTAAAACAAATATAAATTCTTATTAAAAATAATAAGTTGCAATTGCGAAAAAAATAAAAATTACAATGCATTTCATTAATAGTGTTAAAAAAATGTGTCAATTATTTGTGTAAACGCTTGACACGAGACCATTATCAAATTATGAAGTGAATATAGATAAAATCAAATAACTCAACTTTAATGACTAACAAATATTAGAAACCCGACCATTGAAGTCTAATAACTATTAATTAATAGAATTCAACAATTAAAAGGTGCCAAACCACATCTCTTCGTATTCTCAAATTTTTTTTTTTTTTTTTTTGTTCATGCATTCATTTTAATATTGATAGAGAATTGGACGTGTGGAAATGTAAGAGACATTAAAATTATATATTGAGTTATGTAATTGTTGTGATGAAAAATAAAGGTTGTCTTCCCCTTCTATGGAGATTTATCTGGTTATACTTCCAATTAAAACGTCAGGTGTGCTTCTATATCATCATTGAACGTTGCTTTTATTTTTTTTAAAATACATTGTGTCACAATTGTTTGTTGTGTTATGAAATTTATTACATATGTATTTACTAAAACTATTAGATGGACCTAATGCAAGAAGTGTAGACTATTTCAATGTCATTCTCGGGATTAGAATTACAAAAAAAATACACAAAAAGTATATGAATAGACAAGACATTACAAAATTTATTTGTGAGTCTCACTTCTTGAAAATCCTATAATTCATTTAGTTTTTGTATTATATTTTATGTTTAGTTTTTGTACTTCTTTTATACAGTTTTCTTTGTTTTCTTTAAAAGTTTATTTTTAAAAATTAATAAATAAATAAGTAAATCATTTTATATTTCAAACAATTTCATTTTTGTTTTTATTTTTTATTTTTTCTTAAAGTGATTTTAGTTTTGGACAATTACTTACTTTTTTTTTTTTCTATATATTGTAATTTTGTGCATTTTAAGTATATGATGTTTTCACTAATACATTCAGAGATACACTATGAAAGAAGTATTATGCGACAATCAAGCAAGAAGAAGAAAAATAAATAAAATAACACGATGAATGTGGAGCAAAAATCAAAACTCTTAAAACAAGCACGCAAACAAACAAGCAAATAGAATAGAATGTTTAACAATAGATATTTGAAAATTAGTAACAAAATTTTAAAACTTTTCTTTTTGCTAAGAAAATTCTATTTGCTACTATAAATAAAATGCATTTTAAATAGTTTTTTTTTTTAAAAAAAAAAATTGAAATTAAAACTATAGTAAATTTATGTAAGCATAATTGCTAATCACATTTTTTTACTTAATGTATAATATTATATTGACTACCTTTTTCAAATTTATTTTTTAAAATATTTATATAGAAGTAAAAAAATATCAATAGGAATAAATTTTTCCTTAATTTGGTTATAAATTTTGCCCGTATATTAGTTTTAAATTTTGAATAAAAGCAAACATAAAATAATTGATTGAAGATACGCTGCATTTGTAATATTTCTTTTTATGTGTGAAAAAAAAAAGGACATTTAAAAATAACAATTCATATATATACAAATAATTATAAACACAATCCGTGCATAGCACGAGTGAAACACTAGTCTATTTATAATTTAAAAAGGTATAATATTTTTTTAAAATGTAAATAATGTATAACTATTTCCAATTTATTAACTATTTTTTTCAAAATTCTTAATTTATTTAGGCTTAGATCAACTTTGAAGATAAATGTGTCAACTTGATCAAATTTTGAAAGGGAGTAGCAGCTTGCTTTCCATCTTTGAATGGATTGGACTGTGTTGTTCGGTTCATGAGGGTCTATCACGGGTTCCTTTTTGATAATCCGAATCGTTCAATGTGTAGAACTCGTTGAGTACTATAAGCCTGTAAAAAATCACGTTGATCGGATATCGATAGCTGTCTCATCTTATCAGTTTTTTGTCAACCGTTAATTTGTTCACCGTCTATTTTTTTTATACAAAACTGATAAGATGAGATAGCTATCGATATCCTATCAACATAATTTTTTACAGACATATAGTAATCGACAAGTTCTCCACATTGAACTGTTCAGATTATCAAAACGGGACCCATGATGGGCTCTCACAGGCCGAACAACACTGTCCAATCTGATTAAGTTACGGAGGCAAGCTGTACTATTTCATCAACACGCCTACCACGTCCTCGTCCTCGTCCGTTATAGCGACCCCGGCCTTTTCCCATTTGGTTGTTGTATCCGGACTTAGGTTCCGTGGATCCTATCATTGTATAATTGTTGTTGTCGTTCTTTATCTTCTCTTTTTGAGTTATAGGATGTGTTGGGCAGGTTTGTTACAGGTTGGTTGGGTTTGGAAACCAAGTGTTGCTGTCCAGAATTTTGGACCTTCGCTTGAGCGAGGATTTGGTCGCTCGAGCGAGCTTTTGTTTTTGGTCCTTCGCTCGAGCTAGGGTTTGGTCGCTCGAGCGAGAGTAGAGTTTTGTGTCTGGTGGCTCGAGCCAGGGTTTCTTCGCACGAGCGAGCAATTGCGTCTAGTATAGACCTGAGAGCTGTGTTTCTTCGCTCGAGCGAGCGAGGTGTATGTTTTCGAGGTCTTCGCTCGAGCGAGCATTCTGTCGCTCTAGCGTGCTTCTGGGTTGCAGACCTGAAGCATTGCATTCTTGGCTCCAGCAAGACTTTCTTCGCTCGGGCGAGGATTTCTTGTGTCTGGTCGCTCGAGCGACCAAGTCTTCGCTCGAGCGAGCCTGTCAAGTTTAAATAGGCAGCAGCGGGTTTTAAAACACTTTTTCATCATCTTTTTTATTCCAAAACCCTAGGTCCGACTTCTCCCTCCCTCCACTCACCTTCTCTCTTAGGTTTCATCTCTTTTTAGGGTGTTTCTACCCTAGGCTCTTTATTAAAAAGATAGAGTGAGTCGAGAGCTTCGTATTAATCTGAGCGTTTGGCGGTTTGGAGCACTTTGGATTTTGGGTCATCATCTTCGTCTCCTCCATTCGGGTTATTTACTTCGAGGTAGGGATTTCCTACTCCATATTATAAGTTTTGTTCTAAGTTTTGGTATTTTGATATGTTGGGGGTTATTTGGTAATTTTGGGAAAAACCCTAGTTGTTTTAATAAATTAATTTGTATAATTAATTTAAGGAAAATTGGAGAATTTAGTTGAATTCATGGAATTGGGGAATTATAAGCTTAAATGGTGTAGTTGGATAATTTAATCACTCGCCTATTGAATGTTGAGATTATAATTGTTGATACATTTATTTCCTGTTTAGAAATAACTGTTTTGGGCTCTCGGTGGAGGATAGTCGTGATTGTTGTAGACATTGCATGTGGATTAGGGAAAACTGAAAATAATCACATTGGTTAAGTCATTGATTTTGACTGTTGAATTAACACAGAAAATACGTGTATTGATTGGGTATTGTATATGACAAGTGTTTAATACATTGTATATGCATATTGTTTGAGAGAAGATAGGGGATGTACTCCACGGTTTGGGAGGAGATAGGGGATAGACTCCTAAACCGGATATTATTTGGGAGGAGATAGGGGATGGACTCCATTAGCACCACTAATATGTGTGCTTATCGATTTATGGAAGTGTTTTTACATATTATTGATACATCACTAAAATGTGTATCAATTGGGAAGTATGGAAGTGAATTTTGGTTGAGGTGGATACAACACCAACATGTGTATCCATCATAATATAAGAAATGTTTAACTTGATTTGTTATCCCAATTGAATTGGAAATATTGTTAATAAGAGATGTAATCTCGGTTGAGTTATTTGGCCAGGTTCTGAGCCATATTTGTATAAATGGAAAGTTGAATAAATAATGGAAAGTGAAACGTGTCATGGACTTTAGTGTCATGAAACTGTATGATGATGAAACTGATATTTTGTGTAGTCCATCTATTGAATGCTATTGCTTTATTCAATGCTTATATTTGGTTTAGTATATTTCTATTGGGCTATGGCTCACCCTATATGGGAACATCATTTTCAGGTCCAGGTGATGTGCTACCTCCAAGGAATTAGCTTGGAAGGATTTAGAGTTGAAGACTCTGTTTAGATTAGTTGTTATTTCAGTTTATTTGATATTACATGTAAACTCGGGCCAATGGCTGAATTTGTAGTTGTAACAACCCTCATACTGTTTACCGATTAATGACTGATTGATTACCGATTACTGCTAAACTGGGATCGAATATGAAAAGTAATTGAACTGACTGAATTACTGAACTGACGGATTGAAAACTGAAACTGAGTTGATTGCCTATGTCTGTTTGAATTTCATTTTATCTGTTGACTGTTTAATTATCTGTTCAGTTCGTTTTGTTTAAACTGTTAATTGAAGGCCTTATCGGCGGCCGAACCCAAAATTGATTGATGTTCCATGATTAGTGGAATTTATGTGATTTTATGGTGTATTTAATTAAAATGTGATTAGGTATGATTAAATTAGATTAAAGTAAGTTAAAATGCTAAGTTTGACTTACTTACCAATTTGTCACCCTTAGTGGACCACTTAGAACATTATATTGGGCCTTATGGCATGTTGATCAAAGCTTTTCCTCAGCCATTTCTTATCTCAACCGAACTAGAGGTAGCGAGAGAGAGAGAGTTAGAAGAGTTTTGGTCTCATCTTGTAGAATTGCTTGGAAATTTCTTATAGACTTGGAGATTTGGAAGGATAATTGCGTATTTGAGCTCATAGACCTTGAATACAAGACTTGAGGTAGACAATTGAACCTCTCATTGTTGTATTTAACATTGTTCTTGCATGATTCATGCCAAATTTGAGAGTTGAACCATGAATTAATTCTATAATGTTGATTTGGAGCTCATTCCATGCATGCATGTGTATATTGAAGAGTTTTGGGTTGATTTCATGGAAAATGATGCATGCATGTTCATGTTGATGTTTAGGACCATGATTTCATCTTGTTTTTCAAAGATTGAAGCTCATTAGAGCATGTTTTGAAGTTTGAAAATGATTTGAATTCATGCATGTTTGCATGTTCTTCATGTTCATGAATATGGGTTTGAATTTGGTTTTAATTGATTCACCCTTGGGCCTTAAATTCACAAATTGAGCTTTGAAACTTGTTGTATATTGAGTTTGGATGTATTTTCCAGAATTTGGGCCTAAGAGGTCGAGTTTTGAGCTTTGGAATGCTTGGTTTGAACTTGGAAGACAAATCTGGAAATTCCAGAATTTGGCCTCTACGCTCGAGCGACCATCGTTTCTTTTGTGCTCCGCTCGAGCGAGGGAATGGTGGCTCGAGCGTAAATTTCAAGCTCTCAGCATCTTGGTGCACGCAGGCGTACGCTCGAGCGAAGGGACCTACGCTCGAGCGAAGAACTGTGTCTCACGCTCGAGCGAGCATCGAGCGTAAAATCTGAGCATCCAGCATTTTTACTGTAGCACGCAGTCCGCTTGAGCGATGGAACCCACGCTCGAGCGAAGCTCCTTTGTCTGCATGTCCGCTCGAGCAAAGAAAGCCTCGCTCGAGCGAGATCCCTATTTTCAGCAAAATTTGTTAAGTGTTCCAAAGTACATTTTTGCATCCTCTTTCCATCCTAGGCATTCCTAAGGCACATTTAAGGCATCTTAAAGAGGATATAAATGTAGAACACACCAAGGCAACTTAGGGATTAAATTATTATTTTTCCCAACTGTATAGCTTAGTAGTTCAATCTGTTAACTGTATAGGGTTGGCTTTCCGAGAAGACGCTCTAGATCACTGTAGCCCAGAACTCTGTGAGTAACAATTGTGTAAAGATATGTTCAAATGATTATCTTCGAATCAAGCATTTCGAATCTGATATTGATTACTGAATAAATGTATGTCCTTTATTTCTGAACTGTATTGTGGCATCCTTAGCACCTACTGTTTACTGTTACTGTTACAGAGATCTCTATCGGTTCCCTCGTGGAACCACTATCGCCATCTTGATTGATGGCCATCATTCTTGTTAGGTCTTTAAGACCTCATTTCTTGTTATGCTAATGGATGTACCACATATATTTCTTGGAATCGAACAACCGTTATACTGATTGAAATGAATTGTTTTCATTACTGTAAGGACATTCATTCTAAACCTCTTTACGCTTTATGTTATTCACTGGGCTTTAGCTCACTGCTCATATATATATGTAGGTGTCCAGGCACCGGATCAAAGCTAAGGGCGTCGGGGTATTTCTAGTTTTTTCAAGCCAGCCTATGTGCCTCACTGCGAGGTTCTGAGCCTGCTATGCTAAGGCTTAGGGGTGTTTTAGCTGTCCCCCTTCTGTACTGTTTTGTCTACTGTATCGACTGTTAACCCTACTGTACTGTTATATAGGGATTAAGTCTCTGTACTGAATGATTGTATATGATGTATGTACTGGTTTGTCTCTGACTGCATATATGTATAAAAAAATCTTTTTGGCATACAGACTGTCACAGCTCATTGGATATTGTTTATTTACTGTAATGGCTTCCGCCATGCGCCTGTACTCTGTTTTACTGTTTTACTGTTAAGAGGCCTTCGGTAATCTCGGATCACTGGCCGGTTACGGTGCTAAACCCATAAGGGCGGGTTTGGGTCGTGACAGAGTGGTATCAGAGCGATACTTAACCACGAGTTATACCGCACACACGTGTCCAAATGAGCTATAGGGTGTCCTAGAAAAGTAATAAGGCATTACATGAGCATGAAAGGTGTGTGGTTATGACATGATTGATTATATGCTAACGTGTTAACCTATTTAAAGAAATGACTGTTTATATTAATGACTGTTATAACTGTTATAATTGCTTATAGTGAAATGGATAATGCAAACACTGCTACTGAACTTGAATCATCTGAGGCCAGAATGGCCAGACTAGAAAGAATGTTGGAACGAATAACTGAAAGACTAGATCAACAACAGAACCAACAGCCCCCACCTCCTCCTCCTCTGGTACAGCCGGACCAGAATGTGAATGTTAATGATGAGGACATAATTGCTCTTACCCAGAAGTTCAGCAAACTGAAACCGCCATCCTTTCAGGGAGGCTTGGAACCGTTAAAGGTTGAAGCGTGGGTTTTGGAGACTGAAAAACTATTTGAGGTGTTTCCGTACTCGGAAGCACATAAAGTACTGCTGGCCACTTTCACTTTGCAAGAAGAGGCAAGAAGGTGGTGGATGCTTACTCGTGACGACAATACTGCTATGACTTGGGCTCAATTTAAAGTAGTCTTCTTTGAAAAGTACTTCCCTCAGTGTGTCAGGGACAGGAAGGTCACTGAATTTGAATAGTTAAAACAGGGCACAATGTCTGTTGCTGAATATGAAACGAAGTTCACCGGGCTTGCTAGATATGCACCACACATGGTGGACACCGATTATAAGAAGGCCAGGAGGTTTGAAGGCGGCCTGAATGTTGCGATACTGGATAGAATAAATGTACTGAAATTACCGACTTATGTGAATGTCCTTGACCGAGCCTTGATGGCTGAAGCGAACATCGAGGCACTGAAAACTGAAACACCAGCGTCTGAATGGCGTGGTAAAAGGCAGAATTTTAAATTCAAGAAAGGCAAGCATAACCCATTGAGCAAGAAATAGAACACGGGGTCAACAACTAGCCCCAGCCAAGGGAGTGGTTTCATACCACCCTGTTCTGTATGTGGTAAGAACCATAAGGGAATTTGTTATAAAATTTCTGGTGCTTGTTACAGGTGTGGCAAGGTAGGCCACATGGTTAAAGATTGCCCTTCCTTTGCTCCCGCAATAGTAAAGTCAGAAAGCAAAGATCAATCAGTAACACCAAAGCCTAACCCCAAAGCTACCGGGAAAGAGCCGATGAGGCAGGGCCGAGTGTTTGCCCTAGTACCGGGAGATGTGCAAAATACGAAAACCGTTGTGTCAGGTATCCTCTCTATTTGTGCTCAAAATGCATATGTACTGATTGATTCGGGGTCTACACACTCATATGTATCGCATGCTTTTTCACGAAAATTGAATAGACCTTTAGAGCCCATGAATTATCTGTTAGCTGTATCATCACCCGTAGGAGGATCCATGACATGTGCATATATGTATCCTGCTTGTGAAATTATTGTTGGGGATATGCATCTGTTTATTGACTTACTGCCATTGAACATTGATCACTTTGATGTAATACTGGGGATGGACTGGTTACAAAAATATTATGCTACTATTGACTGTGTGACAAAACAAGTTGTTTTCCGTCCACCTGGTTTACCTGAATTTGTATTTAATGGAAGTGGAGTAGTACCTCCCCCGTATTTGATCCCTTCTGTGAAAACTGTTAAATTGATTAGAAAGGGGTGTAAAGGATATCTGTGTTCTGTACTGACTGTATCTACTGATGATAATGTTAAAACTGACGTGAACTGTATTCCCATAGTCAGAGAATTCCCAGATGTATTTCCAGATGATCTGCTAGGGGATTTGATTGACAGGGAGATTGAGTTCACCGTTGATGTAATTCCTGCACATGACCAATATCTAAAGCTCCTCTGAATGGCTCCGATCGAAGGAACTGAAAGTGCAATTGCAAGAACTGCTAGACAAGAAGTTTATCAGGCCTAGTACTTCACCGTGGGGTGCATCGGTTTTGTTTGTAAAAAAGAAAGACGGCTCACTGAGACTGTGCATTGACTACCGTGAATTGAACAAGGTAACTGTGAAAAATAAATATCCATTACCACGTATTGATGACTTATTTGATCAGTTACAGGGTGCGCAAGTATTTTCTAAGATCGATCTCAGATCTGGATACCATCAATTGAAGGTTAAACCAGAAGACATTGATAAAACTGCTTTTAGAACGAGGTATGGACATTACGAATTTTTAGTTATGCCTTTTGGAGTTACCAATGCACCTGCAGCATTTATGGACCTCATGAATAGAATCTTTAAACCGTACCTTGATGACTTTATTGTGGTATTCATTGATGACATATTAATTTACTCCAAAAGTGTAGAGGCACATGAACATCATCTGAGACTTGCCCTGCAGACCCTAAGAGAACAGAAATTGTATGCTAAACTGTCTAAATGTGAGTTTTGGCTTGATCATGTTATGTTTTTGGGGCATGTTGTTAGCAAAGATGGAATTTCTGTTGATCTGCAGAAAATTGAAGCTGTAGTGAACTAGCCTAGACCAACAAATGTAACAGAAGTTCGAAGCTTTTTGGGATTGGCTGGATATTACAGAAGATTTGTCAAAGATTTCTCCAAAATTGCCTTACCATTGACTCAACTGACACAGAAGGGGACATCATTTGACTAGATTGACCAGAGAGAATCAGCATTTCAAGAGTTGAAAACTCGACTTGTGACTGCACCTGTTCTTACCTTACCCTCAGGTACGGATGGTTATACTGTATTTAGTGATGTTTCTCATAAGGGTTTAGGATGTGTTTTAATGCAGAATGGGAAAGTAATTGCCTATGCTTCCGGACAACTGAGGCCACATGAAAAGAACTACCCGACCCATGACCTGGAACTTGCAGCAGTAGTGTTTGCACTGAAAATCTGGCGTTACTACCTGTATAGGGCGACTTGTGAAGTTTATACCGACCACAAGAGTTTGAAATACTTCTTCACCCAGAAAGAATTGAACATGAGACAGCGGAGATAGCTAGAATTGATCAAAGATTATGACCTACAGATTCTGTACCATCCGGGAAAAGCCAACACCGTTGCCGATGCACTGAGCCGGAAATCGATTGCAAATTTAGCTTATTTGCTCACTGGACAAAAAGAGTTGCTTTGTGATCTTGCAAAATCCGAAATTGAAGTTGTTTTGAGAGAACAAGGTGGAACAATAGCTGCTATTTCTGCTCAACCGGCACTGATTGAAGAAATTAAAGAGAAACAGCAACAGGATGACTTCTTGAAAAAGATCATCAAAGAAAGAGAAGCTAAACCGAGACCGGAATTCAAATTTGAAAACAATGTACTGAAGTTTCAAGAAAGACTGTGTGTACCGAACGACACTGAACTGAAAAGAAGAGTACTGCAAGAGGGCCACAACTCAAAATTTTCTATTCACCCGGGGAATACGAAAATGTGCCAAGATTTGAAACAGAACTTTTGGTGGCCGGGAATGAAGAAAGAAATTGCCGACTTTGTATCAAAATGTCTTCATTGCCAACAAGTTAAAGCGGAACATCAGCGACCCGCAGGCTTACTGAAACCCTTACCCATACCGAAGTGGAAATGGGAGCATATCACGATGGATTTCATCATTGGATTACCTCGCTCCAGAAAAGGTATAGATTCAATTTGGGTTATTGTTGATAGACTGAGCAAATCTGCTCACTTCTTACCTGTCAAGACAATTTATAATACGGACAAATTGGCTATACTCTATATTGATGAGATTGTTAGACTGCATGGAGTGCCTGTATCCATTGTTTCTAACAGGGATTTGAAGTTTATATCGAGATTCTGGCAAAGCCTACAGACTGCATTGGGAACTGAATTGAGGCTGAGTAGTGCCTGTCATCCTCAGGCAGATGGACAGTCAGAAAGGACCATCCAGACTCTGGAGGATTTATTGAGAATGTGTGTCCTTGATTTTCAGGAAAACTGGGAAAGCCATTTGCCATTAGTTGAATTCGCCTACAACAACAGCTACCATTCAAGTATTGGTATGGCGCCTTTCGAGGCATTGTATGGCAGAAAATGTAGATCTCCGATTTGCTGGGCAGAAGTTGGAGATGGGCCTTTGTTTGGGCCCGAGATTGTGTATGAAACGACTGAAAAAGTGAAATTGATTCAACAGAGACTGAAAACTGCACAGAGCCGACAGAAAAGTTATGCAGATGTTAGAAGACGAGACCGAGAATATGAAGTGGGTGATCACGTGTTTGTGAAAGTGACACCAATGAAACGCCAGACTCATTTTGGAGTCAAAGACAAGTTAGCGCCAAGATATGTCGGGCCGTATGAGATTATTGAGAAAATTAATCCGGTGGCGTATCAAGTTGCGCTTCCTTCTGAAATGGAGCATATGCACAATGTTTTCTACATTTCTATGTTGAGGGATTATCTCCGGGATCCATTCCATGTGATTGAGCCTACTCGGATAGTGTTGAGTGATGACTACACTTACGAGGAACGGCTTATACAGATTGTAAACAGACGGATCAAGAAACTGAGAAACAAGGAGATCCCATTAGTGAAAGTCGACTGGCAAAACCATGGTGGTGTGTATGCCACTTGGGAAAGGGAAGATGACATGGCTAAAAGATATCCAGAACTGTTCCCATTGAACCCTGTTTTCTTCCAGAATGAAGGTAACTCGAGTTTAGAGGACTAAACTCTTTTTAAGGAGGGGAGACTGTAACAACCCTCATACTGTTTATCGATTAATGACTGATTGATTACCGATTACTGCTAAACTTGAACTGACTGAATTACTGAACTGACGGATTGAAAACTGAAACTGAGTTAATTGCCTGTGTCTGTTTGAATTTCATTTTATCTGTTGACTGTTTAATTATCTGTTCAGTTCGTTTCGTTTAAACTGTTAATGGAAGGCCTTATCGGCGGCCGAACCCAAAATTGATTGATGTTCCATGATTAGTGGAATTTATGTGATTTTATGGTGTATTTAATTAAAATGTGATTAGGTATGATTAAATTAGATTAAAGTAAGTTAAAATGCTAAGTTTGACTTATTTACCAATTTGTCCCCCTTAGTGGACCACTTAGAATATTATATTGGGCCTTATGGCATGCTGATCAAAGCTTTTCCTCAGCCATTTCTTGTCTCAACCGAACTAGAGGTAGCGAGAGAGAGAGAGAGAGTTAGAAGAGTTTTGGTCTCATCTTGTAGAATTGCTTGGAAATTTCTTATAGACTTGGAGATTTGGAAGGATAATTGCGTATTTGAGCTCATAGACCTTGAATACAAGACTTGAGGTAGACCATTGAACCTCTCATTGTTGTATTTAACATTGTTCTTGCATGATTCATGCCAAATTTGAGAGTTGAACCATGAATTAATTCTATAATGTTGATTTGGAGCTCATTCCATGCATGCATGTGTATATTGAAGAGTTTTGGGTTGATTTCATGGAAAATGATGCATGCATGTTCATGTTGATGTTTAGGACCATGATTTCATCTTGTTTTTCAAAGATTGAAGCTCATTAGAGCATGTTTTGAAGTTTGAAAATGATTTGAATTCATGCATGTTTGCATGTTCTTCATGTTCATGAATATGGGTTTGAATTTGGCTTTAATTAATTCACCCTCGGGCCTTAAATTCACAAATTGAGCTTTGAAACTTGTTGTATATTGAGTTTGGATGTATTTTCCAGAATTTGGGCCCAAGAGGTCGAGTTTTGAGCTTTGGAATGCTTGGTTTGAACTTGGAAGACAAATCTGGAAATTCCAGAATTTGGCCTCTACGCTCGAGCGAAGGATTCTACGCTCGAGCGACCATCGTTTCTTTTGTGCTCCGCTCGAGCGAGGGAATGGTGGCTCGAGCGTAAATTTCAAGCTCTCAGCATCATGGTGCACATAGCGTCGCACGGCGAAGGACCTACGCTCGGCGAAGAATCAGGTCTCACGCTCGAGCGAGCATCGAGCGTAAAATCTGAGCATCCAGCATTTTTATTGTAGCACGCAGTCCGCTCGAGCGATGGAACCCACGCTCGAGCGAAGCTCCTTTGTCTGCATGTCCGCTCGAGCAAAGAAAGCCTCGTTCGAACGAGACCCCTATTTTCAGCAAAATTTGTTAAGTGTTCCAAAGTACATCTTTGCATCCTCTTTCCATCCTAGGCATTCCTAGGGTACATTTAAGGCATCTTAAAGAGGATATAAATGTAGAACACACCAAGGCAACTTAGGGATTAAATTATTATTTTTTCCAACTGTATAGCTTAGTGTGTTCAATTTGTTAACTGTATAGGGTTGGCTTTCCGAGGAGACGCTCTAGATCACTGTAGCCTAGAACTCTGTGAGTAACAATTGTGTAAAGATATGTTCAAATGATTATCTTGAATCGAATTTCATCGAATCGATATTGATTCTTGAATAAATGTATGTCCTTTATTTACGAATCAGATTGTGGCATCCTTAGCACCCATTTCTTATTCTTTATTCTGAGATCTCTGTCGGTTCCTCGTGGAACCACTCTCGCCATCGATTGATGGCCATCATTCTTGTTAGGTCTTTAAGACCTCTTTTCTTGTTATGCTAATAGATGTAACACATATATTTCTTCGAATCGAACAACGTTATACTAATTGAAATGAATTGTTTTCATTACTGTAAGGACATTCATTCTTAACCTCTTTACGCTTTATGTTATTCACTGGGCTTTAGCTCACTGCTCATATATATATGTAGGTGTCCAGGCACCGGATCAAAGCTAAGGGCGTCGGGTTATTTCCAGTTTTGTCAAGGCAGCCTATGTGCCTCACTGCGAGGTTCTGAGCCTGCTATGCTAAGGCTTAGGGGTGTTTTAGCTGTCCCCCTTCATCTTGCTTTTTGTCTCTTCAGACGATTATTAACCCTCTCTTTGTTATATAGGGATTAAGTCTCTGTACTGAATGATTGTATATGATGTATGTACTGGTTTGTCTCTGACTGCATATATGTATAAAAAAATCTTTTTGGCATCTGGTATCCTGACTCATTGGACATTGTTTATTTCTTGTAATGGCTTCGCCATGCAGATTGCTTTTACTGTTTTTATTAAGAGGCCTTGAATCTCGGATCACTTTGGATTCTGATTGCTAAACCCATAAGGGCGGGTTTGGGTCGGGACAGTAGTTGAGTTAGTACTCACATTTTGTGCCCAAGTGTTAAGCTTGGAAAGATGTAAGCCCATAGGGCATTTATTTTGATGTTACATGTGATATCCTTCAATAATGATACTCTGATGAATGAGATAATGATTGGTTTTCTTTTATCAATGCATGCTACTGTTATATATTATGGGTTTATTTTGAGGGCGTTACAACTTGGTATCAGAGCGTACCAGGTTCGAATACTTTGGGTACGTGAGAAGTGATTAGTATCACAATGGGTTCGTCTCGCTTGATAGAGACTTAGATGTACTATTATATGCTTATATGATAACATGTTTATGTGACTATGTGGGTATGGAATGTAGTTTCTAGGATGTTGATTGGACCCTTGAGTTTCTGAAAGTCTTGTTGGAAAGGCACTTGATCAATGTTGTTTCCAACCGGAACTTTAGTGACACCTCGGGACTATCATTATCCAGGAATGAAATTCGTAGGTGCTTATGTGATTATGTGCTTACGTGGAGTGAATTATTGTTGTCCAATGCATTAGGACGCAAGTGTTATAGTTTTGGCACACTTATTAATGTGCTAATGTCTTTGTTACCTTTATTAGGATGTCGGGCGAGGACGAGGGCGTGGTAGGCGTGGTAGCGTGATGGCGGGAGATGCCTATACGGATGAGATTCGGCGTCTGAGGAAGGAGTTGGCGAGCCAATGTGGCGTAGAGTCGGTAGACAATGAGCTATGGGCGCTGGCCGAGAGATAGCGAGGGCATTCAGTGAGTCGAGGCATCCTCAGAGCTGAGAATTAGGCTCAGGTTCATGTTGCGGATGCAGGGCCTTCTTTTCTGAAGAGGGAGTTCTTCTAGTCTAACCCGGACGAATTTTTAGGTGATCCTAAAGAGCCACTTAAGGCAGATGAATGGCTCGAACAGACAACGAAGACGTTTGAGATGCTAGGCATCGAAGACGAGGTACTGAAGGTGACCTTGGCATCTTTCCAGCTTAAAGGGGATGCGGGTCAGTGGTGGAAGTTCACTAAGAGTCGTATAGGAGGGACTTGGAAGGCTTTTGTTGACACTTTCCAGGAGAAGTTCCTGTCTCCAGCTGTTAAGGAGAGGTTGAGAGATCAGTTCTACCAGCTTAAGCAGAACAGTTCTTCAGTGGCCGAGTTTGAGGCCGCATTTACTAGTTTGTCCAGGTTTGCACCTGAGTTGGTGGCGTCTGAGGAACGCCGTTGTATTGAGTTCGAGAAGAAGTTGAGGCGCGGCCTTAAGTTGAGAGTTATAGGGACTATGATTCGAGATTATGGGCGTCTGGTTGATACTGCAGCCCATACTGAGATCATGATGCAGGAGGAGGAGGAAGGGCAGAAAGGCTCCAAGAGGAGTCAGGATGGACAGAGTGATGGTAGGAGACAGAAGGGTTTTAACCCTCAGCAATCTCAGAGTAGCTTTTCTTGATCGACTTTTCCTGTGCCGAGTGCTAGTTTTGGGAAAGGCAGCCAGGGAGACATTACCTGTTTCAAGTGTGGTCAGCTGGGCCACAAGTCACCAGCTTGCCCGCAGAAGGGAGGATGACAGAGAACAGCGTCATCTTCGGCTCAATCTCAGAGCCAGAGTCAGGGTAGAGGCCAGCCACTCTCTTATTTTCAGTGTGGTCAGGCAGGGCACATGAAGAGGTTTTGCCCGTAATTGAGTGGCACATTTGGTGCATCTGGTTTAAGACAGACTCAGAGTCATCAGCCAGCTCAGTCAGTTTAGGCCTCGAGGGCCAATCAGGGGGCTTCATCGTCCTAGTCTGTGCAGCAATCTTATGCTCCTAGGGGTGGCGAGTTGATCGAGAGATAAATGCAGGCGCGTGTATCTTTATTACGCAAGATCTTGTACCGGCTCCATCAGTTGTGAGAGGTACCTTCTTGTTTTGCAATTCGGTTACTAGTGTATTGATTGAAACGGGTGCATCTCATTCCTTTGTGTCTGCTGCATTTGCTTCTCTTTTGGAGTTGGAGTTAGCACAGTTAGCATCTCCTATTTGTGTAGTGTCACCCCTTGGGGGTGAATTGATCTTGAAACAAGGTGTTAAGGGTTGTGATATAGAGGTCGCCGATCATAGGCTTAGCTTTTTGTAGTTATGCCCATGAAGGGCTTTCATGTTATTTTGGGTATGGACCGGTTATCGTCATACCGGGCAGTTATTGATTGCTACCGCCAGAGGGTCACTTGTTGTCCTGTGAGCAGGGAACGTTTCCATTTCTTGGGGGATCGGGTTGGTAGTGTTTTGCCACCGGGGTATGATCCGCGAGGGCGGAGTGAGTTGAGTGGTCTTATTGCTAGCCTTTTGAGTAGTGAGTGTTATAAGACCCAGGTTTTGTTGCCAAGAGTGGTTTGTAAGTACTCGGACGTCTTTCCCGAGGATCTCGTTAGTTTGCCACCTCATAAAGAGATTGAGTTCTATATTGACTTAGTGCCCGGCACGGCGCCGATTTCTATGGCACCTTATCGTTTTGCCCCAGCTGAGTTAGTTGAGTTGAAGATCCAACTTTAGGAGTTGCTAGATAAGGGCTATATACGTCCAAGTGTTTTGCCGTGGGGAGCACCGGCCCTCTTTGCTAAGAAGAAAGGTGGTGCTTTGAGACTGTGTATCGATTACTGGAAATTCAATCGGGCTACGGTCAAGAATAAGTACCCTATGCCTCGTATAGATGATCTGTTCGATCAGTTGAAGGGTTCCCGTTGTTTCTCTAAGATAGATTTGAGATCGGGTTACCACCAGTTAAGAGTCAGGGAGGAGGATATTAGAAGGCGGCATTAAATGCTGTATGGCCACTATGAGTTTCTGGTGATGCCATTTGGGCTCACCAATGCACCTGCAGTCTTTATGGACTTGATGAACCGGATATTCTGGGAATTCTTGGATCGTTTTGTAGTAGTCTTTGTAGACGATATTCTTATCTATTCACCTTCAGAGGAGGAGCACGAGGAGCACTTGAGAGTTGTGCTTGAGTTACTTAGAGCCCATAAGCTTTATGCTAAGTTTGGGAAATGTGAGTTCTGGCTAGAGGAGATGAAGTTCTTAGGCCATGTGGTTTTCGGGGAAGGCATGTCTGTTGACACATCCAAAATTGAGGCAGTACAAGATTGGGCACAGCCTAAGAGTGTGTTTGAGATCCGCAGTTTTTCTGGGATTAGCTGGGTACTACCGACGGTTTGTGAAGGATTTCTCCAGGTTAGCTTCGCCGTTGACTAGATTGACTCGGAAGGGAGTCAAATTTGTATGGAGTGAGACTTGTGAAAAGTCATTTCAGGAGTTAAAGGTTAGATTGACTACCGCTCCGGTTTTGATTATTAGGAGAGAGGTTGGGTTATTGTAACAAGCCATGGGGACCTCCACGGCTCGAACTCTATTCGTGTCACGGTTCTTAATCTTGAACCAAAGAGTCCAAATCCGGCAAATCGTTTTGAGAAAACAGATTTTTAAAAGAAGTGCTAAACATGGACTGCTTTGCCAGATACAGAGTCGCCACCTAAATATTTTATTTTGGGAAATTTAGGAAACCCTGACTTGTTGCCTAAGGCCACGTGTCCGTCATTACCAAAGTTGCCTCGGCTCGAGAACTTGGGTACGATTGGGGAAGGTCACTTCGTGAGCACCCCCGCTCGCCCGATCAAAGATCGACCTCTACTAACCATGATATCTATTTTTGAAAACATTGTGTGTTCTTATTCCGGTTATTAGCCTAGATTACTATGTAATGCGCACAGCATACAAGTATAGACCGGGTCACCTGAATTGGAACAAAATATTTCACATTTGTTTTTAAAAGATGGTTTGCTACCCGCAGGTAGGCTTAAAATGCAGATTTTGCCACCCTCAGGTGGGCTTAGAAAACATGGTTTGCCACTATCTAGTGGGCTTAAAACTCACAGTTGATGATTTGTCCCAATCCAAATAACCTAACCTTCACCCACAGGCATTCAAGTAGATATATCACATAAGCAAATAGCCTCATGGTAAGCATGCTGTCATGGCAGTCACTCACACGCATGCAAGGATGCTAAAGCATAAAACTCACCGAGTACTCCAAGCCAAAACAGAAACCGATTAGAAATTATGCATGATCCTAACTATACAGAAATGCCTAATGCAACACATGAAAAAAATACAACTATAGCAGGCTCGGCTATTCTAAACATGGCATATGAGATGCAACAGCTATCAAGTATTCAACTTGGAATTGAAATACAAATGCAGTTAGTATGATGCGTAGAGCCGATGCATGCAAAAGCGATGAATGAATGCAAACATGCTATCATACTGTATGCTAATTGAAACATGCCCTAATCTAACCATCATAAGCTGGTAAATAAAAAGGGAAGAAAGACGTGGGGTTGGAAGACATACATCACACACACGCACACTTATTACAATTATGCCCTCGCGCAGAGGGTCCGAAAGAATAATATACAGTCCCAAATGAATAGTATAGTCCAAATAAATAATACAGTCCAAATATGTACAAAACCCTAATTAATTAACAAATTTAACTAGGAAAGCATTAAATTGGCATGCAAGCCAGGGACTGTCTCGACTCTTCTCCGGATGATGAATGATGCATGCTCGGGTTGCCTTTGCGCGGAAATCCATGGCGATGCCCCAATTAGCCTCTGTTTGCAATTATTCTTGGAATGTGCTAAGCTTGTAAGGTCACGATTCTTGATTTGCAGAACAGAGAGCAATAGAGGGCATGGCAAAGTATTTTCACACATGTATGCATGCCTCGATCCTCGTGCCACCAATCACGCATCTCGATGCATGATGGCCGAGGAGTCGAATTGCACAACTCAATATGGGATGAATGCACATGAAAATATAACTAAGACCTACCTCCATCATGGACAATCCGGATTGTGCGGATCGGGAATTGAGACACGTTCGTCACTCGAGTCTGAAGCGTACTCGTTTCCCGTGCTCGGGCTAACTCCTATCCCAAACACAATGCAATATGCATGACATGCATGGATGCAACTAAGATACAACCTAACATGCACAATGCTATGAAATGGCATACATGATGCATGAGGTAATATGGCATACACAATGCGCTAACATACAACCTAGCATACACAATGCTGTGAAATGAAATAGCATACACAATGCATAATGGGCTTACACCAACACAAGTGGACCTCGGCCACACTCACATAGGAGGCCATTAGATGAAAATGAGACACTCGAGAAGCGTACACACGTACACGCAAACCGAGGACCGACCCTAAGGCATCAAATGCCACTCTAACAAAGCATGGCAAGGCATAGAATATGGCATACTAGTATGCAAATTTCAGCACTAAAATATGATGCAAAACAGCCCCAAAACATGGAAACATGGCACTCAATGCATGAAATGAGACTCGAAACTCGAAACTAGGCGCATGGAATGACTTATAGCTATACAAAGCATGCATGAAGTATGAAGACAGAATCAAGACAGTCCCAAAACAAGCATATTTCCAATTATAAGCAAGGCCAAAAGGTGAATACAAGTAGGGCTAAGCTAACATGCAAAAATGGCCTTGAAAGAGAGATAAAGAAGCAAGTAACAGCTGCTGGCCTTAAATGGCAAAGATCCCTTCAACAAAGTTGAAGAAGGGCTCAAAATGAAGCACTTTGCAGTTTACATCAAGCCACGAAAATAAACACAAGCAGGCCGAAAACATTATGCAAGAAAAAGGCCAAAAGAGGGACAAAGAAGCAAGTGATGGTTGCTGGCCTCAAAGAGAGGAGGGCCCTTCAACAATGTTGAAGAGAGGCCCAAAACATGATATTTTATAGTTTATGACCAAGCCCAAAACAGTGCACAAGCAAGCTTAAAATACTATACAAAATAAGGCATAAAAGAGAGCTTTAACACAAAGAGAAAAAAGGAAGCCTCAAACAGTGAAAGACCCTTGATCAAACATGAAGATTGGGTCAAAATATAACTATTTACCGTTCAGACCAGAGCCCAAAAATACAAGCACAATGAGCTAAAAAAGCATGCAAAAATAGGGCAAAAATAGAGATAAAGAGGCAAGTGACAGATGGAAGCCTCAAACAGTGAAGAGCCCTTCAACAATGTTTAAGAAGGGCTCAAAACAAGCTCTTTTCAGTTTATGACCAAGCTCAAAACAGTTTAAAAATAGGTCTAAAATACTATACAAGAAAGAGACATAAATGAGAGCTAAAGAAGCAAGTGCTAGTATGAAGCCTCAAACAGGGAAGAACCCTTAATCAAACATGAAAAAGACCTCAAAACATGACTATTTTCAGTTAGGGTCGGAGCCCGAAAATGTAAGCACAAAGAGCTAAGAAAGCATGCAAAAATAGGCTCAAAAGAGGGAAAATGGGACTCACCCTTCTAGAACCATGCTTCAACAACTTTTGGACCAGGTTTGGGAGCTCTTGACCTCTGGAAGACAGCCTCAAGTCGCTGGAATGGATGTTGGAGGTGTGATGCTATGAGTTGTAGTGTAAAATGGTGTAGGACTTGAGAGGTTTTGATGCTTAGAAGAGAGAGAGAGGGAGCTTTAATGCAAGACTCCCAAACAAAACTTTTTTTAACCCCTGAAAATGCAGCTGGAGCTGCTGGTTTTATAGGCAAAAGAGTGGAGGAAAAGGAGGGAAATTGAAATTCAAATTTCCCCCCAAAATAAGCCTAAAAGAGAGATAAAGAGGCAAGTGGTAGCTTCCAGCCTCAAACGAAAGAGATCTCTTCAACAAAGTTGAAGAGAGGCTCAAAACAAGACATTTTACAGTTTATGATCAAGTTCGAAACAGCTCACAAGTAAGCTTAAAATACCATGCAAAAATAGGCCTAAAAGAGAGTTAAAGAGGCAAGTGATAGTAGGAGACCTCAAACAGCAAAAGGTCCTTAATTAAACATGAAAAGGAGCTCAAAATATGACTATTTACAGTTTGGGTCGGAGCCCAACAATGCTTGCAAACAAGGCTTAGATATAGAGCAAGATAGAAACAAAAAGGAGGGGAAAGAAGCTTACCCTTGAAGACCAATGAACCAGCAGCTTTTGGACCAAGAAAAGGAGCTCCTAGCCTCTGGAAAACAGCCTCAAAGTGTTGTAATGGAGGATGGAGGTGTATACCAAAAACCGGAGCAAACGGAGGTGGTTAAGTGGTCCCAAACCGAGGCACACAGCCGTCAGCTCCGAAAAACCGAAAACCGGGCTCCAAACGAGAAAAATGGCCTACGACCACGAAACGTAGCCGACGGCCAGTAAGAGATGATCTACGAGACCTCTCCCTTCCTTTGGGAAGAGAAAACAGAGAAAACGGAGCCTGGTTCGCAACCCGAGGCAAGACACGAAAGAGCCCGGAAGTCCGCAGGCAAGGCTCGTAGCCGAGACTCTGAAACTTCCGTACGAGCACAATATGCAATATCACCGAGCGCTCAATTGGTGACGTCTGAGTCTTAAGGTCGGTCAAAAATGGGGTGTCTACAGTTATGCAGTTATAGACACCCCATTTTTGACCGTCTTCAAGACTTGGTTGTGCTTGTAGGTACACCCAACAACTGGTTCGATTGCTCGCCCAACATTCGATTGTCTCGGCAGAACGCCACCGGGTCGGGGTTCCCGGACCTTGTATCCTTTCTGCCTCATTTTGGACCCGACCGTCCTTTCAGAGTGGCCTCATGGTGCCTTCGCCGCCATGGCTTGGCCCATGCCGCCATCGGTGAACACCGCCACCATCGATGGCACCGCCGAACCATTGGCGATGGCGGACCCCTTTCTCAGCTAGTTTCCAGGAAGATATTTTGTACCAGCTGGAATCCTCATATCTACCCTCCATACTGCGTGTATGGAGGGATGAAGCTCTTGAAAAGCTTGTTCAAGAAGCTTTAGCCTTGCATTCCTCTATATAAGGAAGAGGCTTCTTCCTTATACAGTCTGAGCTTTTGAAGGCAAAAAAGCTTCCTCTCTCTCTATATTGCTTGTGGTTAGAGCTTGGAAGTTGGATTTCTTTGCATTTTTGCACTACACCTCATAGCACAAGACCTCCATCACTCATTCAAACACCTTGACGCTGATCTTCAGAGGTTGGAAGCTCAGATTTTTGGACCAAAATGCTACTAAAGATTTGTTCTTCAAGGGTAAGCACACTTTTCCCCTAAACTAGTCTTTTCTTGTTTCATTTATAAGCCTTGCTTTCAAGCATTTTTGGGCTCCGACCCTAACTGGAAATGATAATATTTTGAGCCCCTTTTCATGTTTGATCAAGGGTCTTTCTCTATTTGAGGCCTCCTTCCATCACTTGCCTCTTTAACTTTCTTTTAGGCCTATTTTTGCATAGTATTTTAGGCTTATTTGTGACATGTTTTGGGCTATTCCATAAACTGTAAAGTGGCTTTTTGAGCCCTCTTCAACTTTGTTGAAGGGTTCTCCTCTGTTTGAGGACAGAAGCTACCACTTGCTTCTTTATCCCTCTTTTAGGCCTTTTTCTTGCATGATATTTTAGGCCTACTTGTGATTATTTTCGTGGCTTGATATAAACTGTAAAATGTCTTTTTTTGAGCCCCTCTTCAACTTTGTTGAAGGGATCTTTGCCATTTGGGGCCAGCTTCTATCCCTTGTCTCTATTCTCACTTTTAGGGCCATTTTTGCATGATAGATTAGCCCTATTTTTATTCATTTTTAAGGCATGTTGTAAACTGGAAAAAGGCTTTTTTTGACATCATCTTCATGTTTCATTAAGGTTCCATTTTTTTTTGAGGTCATATGCTATCTTGTATGCTTAGTTGCCTCCCATTTTGAGCCTTACATCCTAGCCATTGTTGCATGCTTTGTTTGGCCTATTAGCCACTAAAATCCAGTGGATTTTTAGTGTCTTAGCCACTATTTTGAGCCTCCAAATCAAAGGGGGGTGACCCCCTTTCACCTTGACTTGTTTGGTGGTCATTTTGGCCTTCCAAAGGGCCCCCATCTTGCATGCTTTGAAGTCACTTTCCAGGGCCAATTTGGTGAGTTTTAGGACTATCATATTTGATTTTTAGAGTTGTATATGTCATGCCACTTGTCTATCTTGTATGTGCCTAATAACTCCTTACATGGCCATCTAAAGGAGCCCCTCATTTTGATATGCATTGGCTGCATTTCCATGGTTATTTAGGCATATTTTGGCATGATTTATTCACTGATTTTAATGATTTGGTGAGATTCTATATGCATCATATACTTTCCATGTAAACCATGTTTGCTAGTCAAAGTTGCATGCTACTTTAGCCCATCTTGCTAGCACTTATTGCCCATGCATTAAACTGGAAAAATGCATGTTTTGGGACTTCCTTGACTCTGTCTTCATGCTTCATGATCAAATAATGCATGCTTTGTATAGCTATAAGTCATTCCATGTGCCTAGTTTTGAGTTTCGGGTCTCATGCCATGCATCGGGTGCCATATCTCCATGTTTCGGGGCTGTTTAGTATCATGTTTGAGTGTTGAAATTTGCATGTTTGCATATCATGTTCCATGCCTTACCATGCTTTGGTAGAGTGGCATTCGCCTTAGGGGTCCTCGGTTTGCGTGCTGCAAGGTGCCACGCATTTCGAAGTGTCTCATTTTCATCTAATGGCTCTTGATGTGAGTATGGTCGAGGTCCACTTGTTGGTGTAAGTCCATTATGCATTGTGTATGTCATTTCATTTCATTTCATAGCATTGTGTATGCCAGGTTGTATGTTAACGCATTGTGTATGCCATGTTATCTCGTGCATCGTGTATGCCATTTCATAGCATTGTGTATGTTAGGTTGTATGTTAGTCGCATTCATGCATGTCATGCATATTGCATTATGTTTGGGATAGGAGTTAGCCCAAGCACGGGAAACGAGGGACATTTCGTACTCCAAGTGACGGAACGTGTCTCAATTCCCAGTCACCGATACTCCGGATTATCCATGATGGAGTCTAGGCTTTGTTGTGTTTTCATGTGCATTCATTTCATATTGAGCTGTGCAGTTCGACTCCTCGACCATCATGCATCGATATGCGTGATTGGTGGCACGAGGATCGAGGACTACACTCCCTGAAGAGTAGTCATGCATACATATGTAAAAATACTTTGCCATGCCCCTTTGTTACTCTCTGAAAGAAATCAAGAATCTGACCTTAGGAGCTTGGCACGATTCCAAGAACAAGCGCAAACAGAGGCTAATCAGGCATCGCAGTGGATTTCCGCACAAAACTTGAATATGCATCATTCATCATCCGGAGCAAAGTCGAGGCAGTCCCTGGCTTGCATGCCAATTTACCGTTTTCCTAGATTAATTTGTTAATTAATTAGGGTTCTGTATTATTAATTAGGGTTCTGTATTATTTATTCAGACCCTTCGAGCGATGGCACAATTGTAATAAGTGTACGTGAGTGTGATGTATGTCTTCCAACTCCACGTCTTTCTCCATTTTATTTACCAGCTTATGATGGTTAGATTAGGGTATGTTTTAATTAGCATACAGTATGATAGCATGTTTGCATTCATTCATCTGTTTTGCATGCACCAGGCTCGGCGCATCATACTAATTGCATTTGTATTTCAATTCCAAATTGAATACTTGTTAGCTGTAGCATTTCATATGCCATGTCTAGAATAGCCGAGCCTGCTATAGTTGCATTTTGCATGTGTTGCATTAGGCATTTCTGTATAGTTAGGATCATGCATGGATTTCTAACTGATTTCTATTTTGGCTCGGAGTACTCGGTCAGTGTTATGCTTTAGCATTTTGCATGAGTGTGAGTGTTGCCATGTTAGCATGCTTGCCATGAGGCTAATTGCTTATTTGCTATATCTGCTTGAATGCCAGTGGATGGAGGTCTTTTGTTTAGATTGGGACAAATTCAACGAAACTATTTTACTAAGCCCACTGAGGTGGCAAAATATCCTTTTCCTAAGCCCACTGAGGTGGCAAAATATCCTTTTTCTAAGCATTTGAGCAAAATCTTTCTCTTTCCTATGCCCAATCGATAAGGGCGCGTATCTGCTCTTTGTGGTGGTAAAAAACCTTTGCTTCCTTGCTTTCCCGAGCGGCAAAAAATCTTCTTTTGAGGTGGTAAAATATTCTTTTCCTAAGCCCACTCGTGAAGTGGCAAATTCTTATTCTTTTCGAAAAACAACCGCGAGTTGAATTTGTTCCAATTCCTACGATTTGGTCTATAATTGTATGTTGTGCGCATCACGTAGTAAATCTAGACTAATAACCGGAATAAGAACACACAATGTTTTCAAAACTTCATATCATGGTTAGTAGAGGCCGATCTTTGATCGGGCGAGAGGGGGTGCTCATAGCTGACCTTCCCTAATCGTACCCAAGTTCCCGAGCCGAGGCAACTTTGGTGATGACGGACACGTGGCCTTTGGCACCGAGTCAGGGTTTCCTAAATTTCCCCATTAAAAAATATTTAGGTGGCAACTCTGTATCTGGCAAAGCAGTCCATGTTTGGCACTTCTTTTCTAAAAATCTGTTTTTCTCAAAACGATTTGCCCGATTTGGACTCTTTGGTTCAAGATTAAGAACTGTGACAATTTGTAGTAACCCCAAAATGAACAGAACGGGACTCACCCTCCCGGGGCATTCGGGGACGTCTACAGTTTCTGGCGACTCTACTGGGGGCTTAGAGAACTTGACTCGAACTCATGATATCTGGTTTTGACTACACTTGTGTGTTTCTTTGCATTGCATTTGCATTGGTGCGCCTAGGACACCGTATTTGCCATCTGCTATTCCTGAACGGTTTGCCGAAGGCTTGTCTTGTCAAGGCATGACCATAAGGCTGACCGATTGTGGGCTCTGCCAGTATGGGAACACAAACCTCGGTTTTACTGGGGCACCCTCTTGACCATTCGACCTCGTGCATATTCGGATCCATAGTGACTATTCCAAACTAGGACAGGTTGCTTACCCGATGATAGGTTGTTTGAAATCGCTGTCGTGAAGTGAAACCCTAGCTCGACAAAATAGGATGGGAAACCCTACCTCCATAGGGGTGTTTTGGCTCAAATTATCCATTATGTGCTTGCCAGTGTGTCTCTCTGAGGTGCATGTATCGACATGAGTTCGGGCATCGAGCTTCAAGGGCATCGATCGATTTGAGAATCGATTATCTGGGGTATCGATTCATCTTTGGGAACGATGCTGATCGTGATAGTAACCAGTGTTTGAGGACAGTGTGTGTCCAGCTTATCAACTGTGTGTTGTAAATGCCCGACTGTGTGTTGTGTATTTTAAGCCGTTATGCTGTCCGTTTATCTGTTTATTTATTTCCTTATTGCTTTATTTATCTTTTGCTAGGGCAATTTTAGCACAATTGCTTCCGACCCAATAGATATTCCCCAAGCACTTTGGACAAGAGGTCGTCGGCTCAATCGATCAGAGGATCTGGTTGAAGGACAGCCAGTGTTCCATTCTCTACCCCCAGTTGTTAGAAGAAGGCCAAGAAAGCGCAGTGTGTCTGAACAGAGGTTACCAGAGCAGTGGTCTACCTTAGCAGTGAACAGTCGGGTTAAGGTCTCAGTTTCTGCTATAGAGATACACCTACCAGTCAGTCAACAGGATCAGCGGAACATAGCTGAAATGGAAGAAATGATGCGCCAAATCCAAGAGAGCATGAAACAGATGCAGAAGGACGCCATCCGCCAAGCGGAGTTCTCTAAACAACAGGCCACGATCATGACCCAACAGGTAGAACTAATTACCCGGCTACAGCAACAAGCTGGAGCATCAGCCTCATATCCGGCTCCTCCTCCACCAGGGGTCCCACTACCCAAGCAGACACCAACTGTTCAGAATGTCCTGCCGAATGCCCAGAACACTTTGCCAAATGTCCATGCTGTTCAGGAGGACACAGACATCCCAATGGGGCCGGCTCCGCCCCCGTTTCCACCTCAATTGTCCAAAGTACATACACCTGTCAACCACCCGGACTCTCCCTTCGAGTTCGAGGTAGACCCTACAGCATTGAAATTAAGCAAGCTCGAGAAGCTATTCAAAAAATCCCTGGGGGTAAAGGCTATCCCGGATATCGAAGACGGGTATACCGATGTGGTCGTGACATTACCGGATAGATTCAAAATGTCGCATGATTGATCGCCCGATGGATCCGGGATCCCATCGTCCACCTCCGCTATTTTGAGATATATTGCGGCCAATGGGCCCAACTGCACCACGAAGCTCTCGCTATTCGGCCTGACCTCGCTTCAGGTGTGGCCGCCATCCGTATGCGAAGTTAGAGGATGATGTCAGCGAAGTTGGGATGAAATGGTCGAGGCCTTTGTTGCTAATACTCTTACAACACCCAAATCGAGATTACAACCCGGGATCTCGAAACAACAAAAGAGCCCAAAGAGAGCTTCTCGAATTTGTATCCCTAGAGAGGCGAAAGATCGATGATGACTTTAAGGCCCACCGATAAGACCAGATCAGATGATTGTCGCAATCTCCGTATAAAACTAATGCAAAGATGATTGTGCTCTTTCCCACCTTTTCGGATCTACACGAGATGCGGGTACAAATTGAGGATGCAATGAAACAGGTCACGATTAACCAAGACAGGAGCAAATTTCAAGAACTTTTAATCACATTAACAATGCAGAGCGAGTGGCGCCGTGAATCGCAAGAACCGGAGGTCAAGATGGTCGCCACCATTCCCTCCCTTCAAGGCCCATGGCACCACACCCTTCTCCGATGCATCCTATACACAGAACCACTAAATACCAACCCAGAGGCCAAAGAACCTTCACACCACTATACATGCCCTTGTCCAAGGCTCTCGGGGTCTTAATCAAAAAAGGGCATCTAAAACCCCTGGAGCCGAGGCCATTACCAGAAAAACTCTCTCCCACTCAAAACCCAGCCAAGTACTGTGCATATCACCAGCAGCACGGTCATGATACCGACCAATGTTTCAGACTGCGTCACGAGATTCAAGACCTCGTTGACAAAAATGTGATTTTGCCTCCCGAGAGACCTAATGTCACAACCAACCCACTCCCTACACACAACCAAGCTCCACCTCTCAAAAGAATCAATTTTATCCAAACTGGGGTCGTGTCATACGATCCGAGCACCTACATCACTCATTCCCATCTACCGCCGAGGTGCTCTTCCCGATCGTGACCGACCTTTTGTGCATGTTGACATCTCTACAACCCAACCCGAGCCAATGGTGGTGGCCAAAGAGAGTACAAGGGAGATTACAGAGGAGGATGGAATGTTGAGTGGGTTTGAACAATCTGGGAATTTTGTCGGGAAGCACGATCTAAGTGAGTATATCCCGTCAAGAGGCGGCCCGAGCCTATTATAGGATTGCCAGAGAGGGCAGAACTGTGTGTGATCCAGGGGGACAGATTTGAGCAGGGAATGGAGGATCTGACGACTGTGGAAGAGGATTTTTCCAAACTCCAGTTTTTCAATAACCAAGAATCAGGGGACGCGGCAGTCAACTGGTTTGAGTATGAGGAGTCGGCAAAAGCTACCGGATGGCTGGATGATCAACCAGATGTTGTAGAATTTCAATCGAATGATTTTAGGGCGGAGTATTAATAGTGGCCGGAAGGGCCGAAAGTCAGAGCATATTGCTGAAGAACACCGGTCCGAAGAATTTCGCTCGGAACCAAGACATTGTGAATGCAGCGGAATCTGAACAACAAACTGCGCTAACACAGGTAGAACAAGAAAAGATTTGGGATTCTGAGAGAATCCGAAAAGCCAAAGCCCATGAAGGGATTGAGAGTCTTGTGGGCACAAGGACCAAGATGCCGTGGAGCATGTAAGGTACCGAAGTACAACCATGCCGAGCGACAGTGTCTTTTGAATGCTAATGGAATGTGGTGGGAAAACGACGATTTATGTCTTGCCCACACGAGGATTGGGGAAGCCATCAACCGCATAACACTTGGTATCTCAATGAGGTTGATCACATGACAAGAAGCGGGCGGTATTTCAAGCCCCCACACCTAGACCAGCCAGAGGCATTCGGGAAGGATAAGGAAGCCGAGAGACAGAAAGAGAAGCAGATCGAAGAAGAAGCTGTGCTCAAACAACTAAAGAAGATACAAGAAGATATCTCCATCTGGGGACTGCTTATGGCTTCAAGAGTACACAGCAGTCATTCCTTTCAATATGGACAAGGCTAAACTCTCTATAGATACCACGCCGAAAGCAACTAGTTGGACTGGTTTTTCCGCGAGGAGGTTCCCCGACGTTAACCTTTTCAGACAAAGAACTACCACCTGAGGGCGCAAATCATAACAAACCCCTCTACATCTCTGTGGAATGTAGAGACAAGTGGATACCAGTGGTTTTTGTCGACACCCATTCCGCCATTAATGTGTGCCCACAAGGACAAAGATACGCAACGTTAAAGCCCGCGGACTTCGTGCCAACTACTCAAGTGATCAGAGCCTATGATAATACTAGCAG
Source organism: Camellia lanceoleosa (assembly GCA_025200525.1). Classification (NCBI taxonomy): domain Eukaryota; kingdom Viridiplantae; phylum Streptophyta; class Magnoliopsida; order Ericales; family Theaceae; genus Camellia; species Camellia lanceoleosa. The sequence continues at coordinate 132,901,964 of CM045766.1, forward strand.
AGAGGTAATGGGGACTGTCAAGATTCAGACCCAGGTTGGTCCAGGACAACACAACATTGAATTCCATGTCTTGGACGTTCCCGCAACCTTCAATCTACTCTTAGGGCGGGCGTGGTTGCACCAGGTGAAAGCAGTCTCTTCCACTTTACATCAAATGTTGAAGTACCCTCACAGGAAGGGGGTGGCCATTGTTTTCGGAAATTCATCCATCCATCCGCCGCCAGAAGTGTCTACATCGGTCTTGGAAATCGAGCACGGCACGGAGGATATGTTCCTATCAGGGTTTACTCTGGCTGAGGCTCGAGTTGTGCAGAATATCATGGCTGTTAATAAGGGAATGTACGTCAGTGCTCAATCTGTGTACCTCATGAACAAGCTACAACACATCCCTGGGATGGGATTAAGAAGGAGCGTCGGAAGGCGCCGCAAAGATTGGCCGGTGCCACACAACCCGCACACCTTTTGATCGGGTTATCGCCCGCCAAAGAGGATCAAGGAAGGGAAACGAAATGGTGGAAGAGCTGAGCAAAAGTCGTGGGAAGCCTTTCGAGTGATGATAGGCCCATTCAGGGTAATTTAACGGACGCTTCGTCTGAGGGGAGGACTTTCCATTTTAAGCTTCCCAGCCGTGGGTCAGCGCGAGAAGAAGCGCGTACAAAGTTTCGAGATTTTTCTTCGATCTGCAACTATCCGGGATGCGTTGCCCGCAGGCGCAGACCTATCGCCTAAGGTTGAGCGGTGTAAGGCAATGGACTCGAGGGCGTTGAAATTGAAATGGGGTAACATTGACATGTCTACTTTCAGATCCTCCGATCGACCATAAGTGCTTGGGAGATAACTTCTCGGTTTCCATGATTGGGGATGAAATCTAATAGGCCTACCAAAGAACTATTTTGGATGCATCTATCGTGACCTTCTCGCTTGGCAATACGAGGAGGATTTTGTCCAAAGACGGTCGGAGTAGTGAGCGAATCTGATTCCACCGAGTCTTGTTAGTTTGAATCAGTTCCAACTCGATCGTAGTCTGAGTCTGGTATTCACAGGGTGATAACTTGGATGCCTGATCTTGTCCAGTCGTCTTTTTCCTTTCATTTGAGTTCTGTAAATGAATCGGACGATTTGTATGTGCCTAATGAGAATCAAGTAGCTGAGGTTTCTGAGTACTTTTCTGTGCCCTTGATTTATTGCATTAATTCAGACTTTCAAAACTTTCATGAAAACAACGAGGACGTAGGTCCTCCGATTTTGCAACGTTTAATTGAGCAGGAGCAGGAAAGATTTGTTAAACCGTTAATTGATGAAATCACTACCATGAACATTGAGTCGAGGAGGACCCGTATGGTGGTCCAGATCGGGTCCGTTGTCTTCAGGAACGCGAGCGCTTAGTCGCTTTATTAAAAGATTTCAAAGATGTTTTCGCGTGGTCCTACGAAGACATGCCCGAATCAATCCTAAGATTGCAAAGATCGGATCCCCTTAACCCCGAGGTCCGAAGCCCGCTGCGAAACTCGAGAAGATTCGCCTGATGGGCTCAAGATTAAAGAAGAGGTCTCCATAAATCGACGCAGGTTTCTGCCGTATCGAATACCGACTTGGTTGGCCAACATTGTTCCGTCTTAGAAGAAGGATGGAAGGATCCGGGTATGCGGATTTTAGGGACTAACAGAGCTAGTTCAAGGACGACTTTCCCTACCGCATATTGATGAGTTGGTGGATTTCACAGCGGGGCATGCTTTGCTTTCGTTTATAGATGGTTTCTCAGGCTACAATCAGATAGTGATGGCACTCGAAGACTGGGAAAAGACCGCCTTCACCACCCTGTGGGTAACCTATTGCTACAGAGTAATGCCGTTTGGGTTGAAGAACGCTGGAGCTACATATCAACGGGCTGCGACCACAATATTGCACGACATGATTGTCAAGTCCAAAGAAAGAGAGGGCCACTACACCGCCTTGCAAAAGTTCTTCCAAAGGATCAGGGAATTTCGGTTGCGGCTGAATCCTCAGAAGTGTACATTTGGTGTTACAAAGGGGAAAAATGTCAGTTTCGATTACACAAAAAGGCATCGAGGTCGACACTTCCAAAATCAAGGCCATCTTAGAAATGCCACCACCAAGGACCTAAAAGGAGGATGCGACTTTCGGTAAAGTGCAATTCATAAGACGGTTTGTCTCAAAATTAACCTTGACTTGTGAACCACTTTTTAGTCTCCTCAAGAAAGGAAGAAGTTCCAATGGGATGACCGATGCCAAGTGCTTTTGAGCAGTTTAAGAATATTTACGTAACCCGCCAGTTGTCACCGCCAAAGGGAAACCGTTGATATTGTACCTTTCAGTGACTGAGACCACAATGGGCTGTATACTTGCGAAAGAATCAGAAGACAAAGTGGAAAGAGCCATCTACTATCTTAGCAAGAAGATGCTAGAGTATGAAACTTGCTATACCAGATTGCGAGAAAGCTTGCTTAGCTTTGGTATGGGCTACCGTGAAGTTGCGGCACTACATTAGCTCACTCCGTAATGTTGGCTTCACGACTAGATCCCATCAAATATCTTTTCAAGAAACCGCACTTACGGGTAGGCTAGCTCGTTGGTCATCAAGTTGCTCTCGAATTTGATCTCAACACGTGACACACAAGTCATTGAAGGAAGAGAGCGGTAGAGTTCTCGTCGGCTCACCCGATTGAAGGGATGAAGCAATTGAGTACCTATTCCCAGATGAAGCGATTTTGCATATCGACGATGAAACTTGATTTATGTACTTTGACGGAGCGTCAAATCAACACGGGTATGGGAAAGGCGTGTGGCTGATAGCACCTGACAATTCCCGTATCCTTCTAGCCTTCAACCTCCAATTCAAAGACTCGAACAACGGCGGAATACGAGGCATGCATTGCCGGGTCTAGAGGCAGTTTCGAATTAGGGGCAAGACGGTTGGACGTCATCGAGGACTCGAACCTTGTTGTGTCTCAAGCAAAAGGAGACTGGAAAGTCAAGGAAGAAAAGATGATACTTTACCACCAAACCTTGGATTTGTTAATTCCTCGGTTTGAGAAGCTAATTCACTCATCTAGTAAGAGAGAACAACAGGTTCGCAGATTCTTTAGCAACTCTATCTTCTATGATAGACATCCCATGTGGAGTCCGGATGCGTCCAGTCATCATTGACCAGAAATTTGCACCTGCCTATGAGTCGATTGCTGCTATAGATGAAGTTCAGGACGAAAACCCCTGGTATTACGACATTTGGAATTTCTTGGAGAAGGAAACATATCCGCTAGGGGTAAATGCCAAAGATAAAAGGGCGATCAGAAGAATGGCCGTTCAGTTCATCATCCGTGGGGTAAGCTATATAAGAGAGGTCATCCGAATGCATAAGTTGTGTGTTGATGCTGAAGAGTCAAAGCGTCTAATGGAAGCCATCCATGGAGGGGAATGCGGTGCGGATATGAATGGGGTAATGCTAGTACAGAAGATCCTCAGACAGGGCTACTACTGGTCCACCATGGAAGAGGATTGTATCGGCTTTGTTCGGCGATGCCACAAATGTCAGATCCATGCAAATCGCATGAACATTCCGCCATCGGTCACAATATGACTTCGCCATGGCCATTTTTTTGGGGAAATTGATGTGATCGTATTGTCACTCCAAAGGGTCGAATGGGCATGAGTTCATCCTAGTCGCGATAGATTATTTCACCAAGTGGGTCGAGGCCCAATCTTATGCGATGTTGAAGGCTTCAATGTCGCCAAAAGTTTATCGAAACAACATCATCTATCGTTATGGAGTCCCAAACGAGGTTATTTGGGATAAGGGTTCCTACTTCAAGAATGAGGTAATTGATTTGTTGGAGAAATACAACGTGGCTTTCATAAGTCATCTACATACCGCCGCAGCATCAACGGAGCGGTTGATACGCCAACAAGAACATCAAGCACATATCATAAATGGTGGAAACCTACTGGATCGCCAGATAAGCTGCCGTTTGCTCTATGGGGCTACCGGACTTCAATTAGAACTTTTACTGGGGCGACTCCGTATTCATTGGTTTATGGGATGGAGGTCATTCTACCTATCGAAATTGTAGTCCCGTCTTTGCGGTATTGGCCGGGCTGAGTGTCAAATAGCCGAGCAAAATGGCAAAGAAAGCAAGTTTGAGAACTCATGCTTTTAATGAAAGAAGACCGAAAGCACTGCATCATGTCCAAGGTTATCAACGCAGTGCTGCATTGCCCTGCTTTTCAACAAGAAGGTTAAGTCCAGGAATTTAAAGGAAGGAGATTTGGTACTCAAGGATAACCGAGCTCCCATCCACGACCCAAGGGGCAAGTTCAGACCCAATTGGACTGGTCCCTACATCATTAAGTCTATCTGGTCAGGAGGAGCTGTGGTTCTGATGGATCTAGATGGCTCGAGTTTTCAGCAACCAATCAACATGGACAAGTTGAAGAAATATTACCCCGAGAGGCTCAGCAGGCGAAGAAGAAAACTTCGAAAGGGCACCTAGGCAAAACTCAGAGCACAAAAAATTTGAAATTATAAAAACCGAGCTCAGAAGGTTGAAAACCCGCAAAAAAGAGGCTGCCTTGGCAAAAGTTAGAGCTTAAAAAGAGAGGAAAATACTCGAGCTAACCTAGGCCCGAACTACGTAAGGCTTGGATTCCCATCTTTGGGATACGTGACAAATTTCCATCTGAAGTTCACCCACAATCTTTCCCCGATCAACTTTGTCCATCCCCGATCATCTCGGCCATCTTTATCTATTCAAAGATTCTGTGGAGTTTTGATTGTAATCTCCAGTGCATATTCGGCCGAGATTAGGGGCAACTTTCGCTGCCGTGAAGTGCCACAGCATTATTCAAACTAGGGGCAACTTTCCAGCTTGCCAGGATCCTGGTTGTGCATCTCAAAGGACAAATTTCAGCGTGTCCAGCCGATCCATATCGAAAATAGTTTTGAAAAGTTTTAATAAAAGTTGACTTTGTTCAAAATTAATCTTTTTACAACTAAGATCATTTTTGGACCAAAGCGAAAATTTTAAAAGACCACAACCTTCAATTTCATTGATTTCTAAAATAGAGTTCTCTCTCTTGCATACAATTGAAGTTGCTTTTATTACATTCATGACGAAAACTTGAAAGTACTAATAAAGCAATAAATCCGGCATAGTCAAGTCGTGTCCTCGCGCCTCCCCAGAGTCGGGTCGAAGCCTCTCGATGCCAAAGGGCCTCAGTGCCTTTTTGATCCAATTCGTGCACTCATCGATAAAGTGTAACCGAAAGCGAGCGGGGCCAGAGTTTCTGGTCCTCCATGCCGTGGCATATCGGCAAGCTCAGGCGCTCAAACCGAATGCCGGGTACTCTATCCCTCCGCCATAAGTTCGATCATGGTCGAACCGGCCGGATACGGAATGGGAAGTAGAAGACACAGTGTGTCATGCCAATCAATTGAATCCCAGGTTGACGGGTCATGCTATAGCTCATTGCCGGAAGATTGAGCCAAGGACAGCGCCAAGCGATGCGACCATGGGACAAATTGCACATCCAAATAACCACCATCTCCTATCAAGGGCATTGACTAGCCGTTGCCGAGGAAAAAAAAAAAAGTAGCCGCGGCCGAAATTTGTAGGTTAAGTAAGAGTCCACAATTTTGTCTCGCAATTTATCCATCAACCATATCCGGGAGGATGAAAATGAGAGAATAAAGAATAGAGAGATGTATCATGAAAGAAAAGTAAGTAAAGGGTTTTGTGAGAAAACCGAGCCTGAGGGCCATGATGCGAGCAATAGATATGTGAGATTGGGTGAGAAACATTACCAGATGAGTGGACTCCTCGCGAATCTGGTCGCCTCCGTGATGGAAAGTATCCAAGCCCATCGTTGTCTCTTGCCATGGCGATGCAACTCTTTCCTTCCTTCAAGCTCGAGCAACTTCAATCGCATTTAATGTTAGATCCGCGAAGGCTGGAGGCAAGCAAGAAGTGGGATAGCATACACAAGCAAAGGGCGTGGTCGCGAAAAACCTTGCAAATAATGGTCGCCACTGCTATCGGAAGTACCTCGTAAAAAGCGATAAACCAAGCCGAGGATATCTAGTTCCCCGTTGCAGATCAGAAATCGAGCGTCATGCGTGGTGAGCCCGCACATCTCTCCTAAAGCTTGGGCGTGGCCAAAGCGAAACTGAGGCAAGATCTCTTCATAACATTCAGATTCCATCAAAACTTGAAAATCTTCGAAAGTTGGACATACCACTTGCCCGCTGAAGCTAAAGACGTGCGTTACCGGGTTCCAAAATCTTGCCGCGGCATGGAGGAAAGGAAGGTGTATTGAGTGCGACTCTCGTAATAGTGCATTCGCCAAGCCTCGAAATTCACTCCGAGCCATCCAAGTTGGCAATCCAACTTGTGAGGTTTTGAGCAAGGAATGCTTCCATTTGGTGCAAATTTGAGCCGAAATGAAAAATCCCAGTTGGAACTCATATAGAAGATAAAGGTGGTAGGAGCCGGGAGGATAGGTATGCGCTATTTTGAGAGTTCGGGATTTGAATGAGTTCCCATGGCCTAAGGTGGCATTAATCGATGGTAAATTGTACATCGGTACATCTACGGCCTTAAAGCAGTCGATTAATGTCGATGGCCCATGCTATTATGGTTGATATGTTGATGGCCCGGTGCATTTACGGCTCTACAAGCGATGCTTCTCTCTTGCCCCTTGTCTCCTTATCTTGAAGCATTCCCAGCTATTTACATTTGAGTCCTTTTCTTTTGTGTCTTTCAAAGGTCTTGTTTTTGTCCTGCTGGACCTCATGTTGTGTCTTTGTTTAAGATGTATTAGTTTCCTTTTTTATGTGTCGTTGTAATTATCTTCCTCATTCATCTTCTCGAAAGTTGTTGCAATTTGCTTATCGAGGTTGTTGTAAATTTGTTGCTTGCTTTGTTTATCGAGTTGTTTTGTTTTTAGTCGCATTCACTACGACTAGTGCAATTTGAATGCGTTTGGTTTTCAAAATAAAAGCTGGTGATTTCATTTACATCACAGGTAAAGCGCAAGGATGCGATGCGACATTTACGCGATCTGACCATATACCGGAATGCACAAAATGAAACACTTTTCCCAATAAATGGTCAAGTTTTCATTCCGTCATAGCTTTCCTTTTACAAAAGTAATTGGTTCCAAAATAAACCAAAGCAATGTGCAAAACTACTAGTATAAAAAGGAAAATAAAACAAAAAGGAGATCGGGTTTGTCTCTCGTGTAGCAAATGTCCAGGATCGTGGCCACGGTGGTCTCCTCGTGCATCGAATCTGTCCTAGTCCTCTTCTGGATGAAGGTCAGGAGATCTCTACCATCAACATCTCGACTCCGACTCGATCATGCGGACTCATCGTATCCCCTCGTCTGACTCACATCATCGTCGATAGGCCTCTGTGAATCTAGCCCTCTGGCCTGCCGCCTCCCTCTCCGCCGCCGAGGAGGTCTTTGGCGACCTATCCCTCGCCTCCCGCTGAACACCCGATGGGCCCGGGTGGCAAGAAAGGAATACGAAAGAGGACAATCCACCAAATGCATTAGGTAACTGGCAGATATCGACAAAGAAATGTCATGTGCCGTGAATAGTGAACGATTTGTGAATGAATACATGCCATGAATGGGGTATTGGAACAATGCATCAGGATAAAGGCGAAGCAGCAAGCTATGTAAAATGATTGTTAAGTTAAGAAAAGACTCAAATCAAAGGCGGTTTGAGATGAGCTTACGAATGCCATAAATACCAAGTAGGTCCATGCTCGTCAGCAAAGCATCCCCATCATCAAACTGGCCGCCATCGCCAAAGACCCGACGAGTGTACTTTCAATGGGAGCCTGCCAGAAATGGTTGAAATCATTAATACTTTCTGCGGAGATATCGTTGAAATCAAATAACAAGACAAAGAGGAATAAGCAGTAGCACATAAATACCTTTGAAGGTCGAGTCGTAACCTCCGATAAGCTTCCAGTGGACCAATTTGGGATGAGGAGCAAAGGAACTCCGATAAATCTCTCCCAGCTCGCCTAAGTGTCATAAGAGCGGTGCACTTGTTGGGCCATTCAGACTCATGTTTCTCCTCGTGGACCTCGCCTCCCCTCTCCCCGAGATCCGGATCCGATCCTCTACCTCTCATACCGGAGCCCTCGGCTCCCTCTTTCTCCTCGAGAGAACCCGGTCAAAGGCGGCATCAGATGGTGTGTCAAAATGAAGGTCCAGAGGTCGCCCCTACCGACGCGAATAATCTGTCTCACTTCTACCATGAATCGGATCAATTCGGGTCGCCAGATAACCTTAATGTCTTCCCCTCATTGACGGTGGGGCACCATAGGTACAAATGGGGGCAGAGCAATCCCAAAGTCTCATGCGACAAAGCACTTCTGATAATTTTCGTAAACCCTGTAGTTCTGGCCTGACGTAGATCGGTCCCTTTCAAGAGGATACTGATACCGAGACAAGATTCAGGCAAGGTGATATCGATTCCTGGAGTCCTCGATGGAATCACTCCTCCCATGGCCTATGCGTAATCCGAAAGAAAGAGAACCAACAAGATGATCATTGCGTCAAATAACTAAGGCAAGGTGCATGTGCACTATGCTCAAAATAACCTTATTGCGAGACTTACCTCACGCTACCAGAATCGCGGTCCAAAATCTTTACTCACGGAAGAACATACGAACTCTCTCCGGGTCCTGCACGACGGAGCGGAACCGTCATACACCTCGTAAAAATAAGGACCACATGCCGCCTCCTCCACCTGGGACCTGAGCTAACGTCGAAAGTATGCATATACCCAAAATTTGTCATGAATTGGGGTGAGGTGATCAAGACAATGCATGAAACAGCGAGGAATGTGAACGGCAGTTAGAATGTAGAATGATATAGTACATTGAATGTATGTGCCTAGACGGGCAAACATCAAAACTCAGCAGTTGTACCATGAAATGAATGCAATGTAATGGTAGTGCAGAATACAAAGATGTATAGTGGTACAAAAATGCAAAAGCGAAAGTTATATGGTATGCGACAAAGGTAGGGCAGAGAACACAAATGTCGTAACAAAGCAAAAAATGTATAAAGGCTAAGTTAAAAGTAATGAAAGAGGGAACTGGGTCATGTACCTCCCAAGCTCGCCAATAGCCTTCCGATCCAATCTCCCACGCATCCGAGAAGTGGAGCTCATGTACCCATAAAGAGTAATGAGGTTTTACCGCGCCTAATTGTAAAAGGCTAGACTACTTCGCCAAGCACTACCAAGCGCTTAAGAAGTACAAACCCCGCAGTATTCCACCCTGCTCGAAAACAAGGATTGGTACCAAAAGGAAGGTGGTGATGGAAGCCCCGCATCTCGCTTCCACTCCTCATCAACAAAGAATCCTCTCGCTGAACCGCTTTTCTCCTCAAACTAAGAGTATCTAACCATGCCGCTTCAGCGCAAGAAGTGGATGTGCCCCACAGTAATACCTCCCATGCAGCCCACCCACTCCCCCCATGTCGCGGATCTAAGGGGACTCGGATCACCTCCCACTCCCCAAACCGGTGATCATAACAAAATCAAAAGGAGTCATGGTCATCTCCCTACTTTGTGGAAAAATGGAAGGAATTAGTGGTGTCCCACCACCTCTCCACCAGAGTCTCCCCAAGAGAGGCGACTCAACAGAACTCGTGTCACTCGCGACAAAATACGCTTGGAAGCCAGCCTGGATTACGATAATCCACATGGACCCCGGGAGCATGAGATCAGCCATGGATCTGGCGGTCAGGAAGGCCAGCGTAGCCTCGAATGAGCGAGATCTCCCTCCTGTGGAAAATATAAGTTCAAATCGGATCAACAAAGGTATTGAAAATACCAAGTTCAAATTAGATCAATGGGGCAGATTATTATTGAAAATACAAGTTCCGTCGAGATCAGCGATTAATATTGAAAAATACAAGCTAAATCAGATCAATAAAGTATTGAAATACAAGTTCAACCAGATCAATAAAGTTGTATCAAAAATGCACTTTCAAAAATCAAATCGGGGAATATTGAAACGTACTTTTAAGCCAAACCAAAGACAAATAATCAGATCAAAGAAAGAAGTGTTGAAAAATAATAATCTGGCTCAAAGTAAGTATAAAGGTATTGAAGATACAACAAGATCCTCGAGCAAACGATGTGTTAAAGATGCATTCAGATTCGTGAATAGTGATGGCATGAGGATGCTATGGCAAGATATATCACGGGTAGTAAGTGTAAGGTGCTTGATCAAGTGCGTAATCAAGAAAGTATGAAATACAAATGATCAAAGTAGGTGATGTAATCAGATCGAAACAAAGGATTAAAGAGACGCAGTATCTCGGAAAGTAATACTATACAAAGGGTAGAGATGTGGTACCTCCACAAGCTAATGGCCGACATGCTTGAGACATCGGCTCCCTCAATAAGAGGTCGCTCGCACGCGTCCTCATCAAAATTCCATTAAAAATATGGATACCTCCCGCCACCGAATGATGTGAGTCTCCGGATGGTATACCACAGGTCACGGAAGGGAGCGTCACGTCCAATAGTACCCGCCTGAGGCTCAACTTCTCACAGCTCAACCGCAAACTCGCCGCTAACTCTCCACTGGAGGAGGCCATGCGAAGCTCCTCGCCATGAGGCATTAATCGTGTTCACCATCCGAGATGGATGCACAAGGAAAGAATGCAAAAATAAAACAAAAATGGGCAAAATAGTGCAATTTGGAATAAACTCAAACCCTAAGAGAGAGAAAATTCAAGAAAAGTTGAAAACCCGGGAAAAGTAGAACTAACCTCAAGAGAAGATCTAGGAAATGATCATTGAATGCGCAAAATGGCGAAAGAAGCCTCGGATGCACTTCGACGGGTTTCAAACCAAAGGAAATCAAAAGAATCATTCGGATCATAAAAGTTGAATAGAAGTGTTGAAATAGCCAGTAACGCAAGGAATCCAGAGAGAAGGCACACCTAGGAAGGAAGAAAGAAGTGATTTCTATGGAAGATTTGTGAGGAAATGAAGTAACTGCTATGACAATTTAAAGACCCACGGCTTGCAAGGTTGAAAGTTTGCCCTCTAATCACACCGATACGTAAGCCATGGTGGCACATCGATGGCTGGCGTTAACAGTGTCTTGTCGATGGCTCAAGCAACTATCTTGCCGATGGGTCTATGGCGGTGGCAAGGTTGTCCCCTGATGACCTAAAAAGTCTTTTCCAAATTTTCTGCATATTTGACTCTTGGTATTTGTCCCGGGTCTCAACAATCCTCGCTGGAATACTCAAAAGCTTGATTCAAACGCTTCCTGCGTAGGAGTTCGTAGAATCATATTCTTCAATATAATGATGGCGGTTTACAACCATCAATGCGCGCTGGTGGTATCCTTTTGACGCTAAATTCCTCCAAAACCCTCCCGAGAGGGTAAACCGGCTGGAGATGTCTTTCATTAAGCATCTTTCTTTTGTCAATATCAATTAGCATTCATTTGTGACAAGAAATATCAATCTAGTTCACGCAGCATTGTTTTTGCAGTTGGTATCTCACAACATGCATTGTCATGCATTTCCTTATCGCATCGCCATGAACACTTTACATGCATTGTCATGGGCATTTCTCTTTATCGCCAGATCGCTTACGCGCGCATATGCACTTTACATGCATTGTCATGCATTCTCCTCGTCCGCCAAGACGCTGGCGCGCACTCGCCGCCAGCATCGTCATGCGACTTCATTATGCATTGTCATGCATTTTCCTCATCGCTGAGATCGCTATCATGCGAGACATCTATTAGTGCATTGACATGCATTTTCTCTCTATCATGCATTGTTGTGCATATCTCCTTACCACGCATAAATCCTCTGTCATACAGATTCGCTGACCGGCTATTATCTGTGCATTTGTCATGTATTTTATCCCCATCATCCTTACTATGCATTTCCTTATTCCTATTATGCGTATTGTCATGCATTCTCTTTTTATCAAACATCGTTATGCTTCTTACAGAAGTTACATTATTGCTCGCGTTGATCATTTAGCTTTACTTACATGTGTATTTTCAAGTTGGGTTTCACACACATTGCTTGCTCGCGTTGACCGCTTGCTTTTACTTACATGTGTATTTTCAAGTTTCACATAACATTGCATCGCCATAAGCACCGCTTGCTTTTACTTTTTCTACATGTGTATTTTCAAGTTTCACATACATTGCACGCGCTGGACCGCTTGCTTTACTTACATGTGTATTTTCAAGTTTACGTTACACTTTGCACATCGCTGTATGACCGCATGCTTTACTTACATGTGTATTTTCAAGTTTTCATACATTATTGCAAGACGCCAAGTTGACCGCATGCTTTACTTACATGTGTATTCTCAGAAGTTTGCGTTACATTTAACGCTAATGGATCGCATGCTTTACTTACATGTGTATTTTCAAGTTTTCATTACATATTGCTCGCGTTAACCGGCCATGCATTTTCTACTTTACATGTGTATTTTCAAGTTTAGTTACACATTGCTGCGCGTTGACCGCTTGCTTTTACTGACATGTGTATTTTCAAATTTCATTACATATTGCACGCGGCTATGGGATCGTGATGCTTTACTTACATGTGTATTCTCAAGTTTAGTTACACATTGCACGCTGTTGGACCGCATGCTTCTTGACATGTGTATTTTCAAGTTCTTCATTACACATTGCATCGCCAAGTGACCATTAGTTGCTTTACATGTGTATTTTCAAGTTTCATTACACATTGCCCATGCGCGATGTTGATGCTTTACGATGACATGTGTATTTTCAAGCCTTCGTTGGCTACATTTACCCCGTAGCTTCATAAGGATCGCATGATTTACTTACATGTATTTTCAATTCTCGCTATTACACATTGCGCAACGCGTTGTCGCCAAGACGCTTTTACTTTACATTTGTTTCAATTCTCCATTTCACACATCATCACTGCCGTTGTCACGCGACTTTTCAAATGCATTGTTATGCATATTCCAAATGATATTGTACTTGTTAAGTTCATTTTTTTCGTGCAATTTATATTTGTATGTGACGGCTCATTTTGAAATGATTGCCTCGGTAAATCCTGACTGAGCCGCGACATTGTGTATTGGTATTCACTCCATGTGAAAAACGTGGTAGTAAGAATTGCATATTTCTTTTACATCCTTTCGCAGATCAGGTAGTGCTGGGATTCATGTTCACTCGCTTAAAATCGCTACATTTGCATGTCTTGCTTCATTACAAAGATTCTTGCATGATTGTTAGTCAAATCTCGCGAGATCTTGCATATCATTTGCATTTTGCCCCCAGCCTTTCGAGCACATCCTCAAGATGCTTATACTAATTGTTTTGTCCGAGTCTTCATGCCTTGTCAAAATGGGTCGCCTCACGGGCTTTGACATTCAACTCAATACATTAAACTGTGATCTGGCGCTGAAGTTCGTCATCAAAGAGGTTATGCAATCTAGAGACACCCCATTTTTGACCGGCTCCTCAAAGACTTGGTTACGTGCTTGTAGGTACACAATTCCAACAACTGGTCTAGATTGCTCACGGCATTCGGTAGCGTGGCCAGGCGTCCACTTGGGATTCGGAGTTCGGGTTTCTAGGACTGTATCACTACGCCTCATTTTGGATTTCTTTGATTCCTTTGAATGGCTTTGTGGTGCTTTGCCCCAAAGATTACCTGTCAAGTACGGAACGTCACCGTTCTGCTCTCGCTTCCTGACCAGATCCTTTCGCCATTTTTGACCCTAACCGTCCTGAGTGGCCTCTGTGGTGCATCAGCCGCCATGGGCGGAACATCGTTCGGCATGCGGCCATGGGTCCTTTCGCCCATTTTTGACCCCGCCGGCTCTTCGGTGAGTGGGTCTCTGTGGTGCACCGCCGCCATGGCACAGGCAATCGCTGGCCATGGGTTAGCTCGGCTACTGCACTCGCTGCCATCAGCAGGTAATCATGCTACTATCATTGGCGGCCGGTCACCCCTTTTCTCAACTGAAGTTTCCTGAAGATATTTTGTACGGTACCTGAATTCTCATATCTACCCTCCATACACGTGTATGGAGGGATGAAGCTCTTGGAAAAGCTTGTTCAAGAAGCTTTAGCCTTGCATTCCTCTATATAAGGAAGAGGCTTCCTTCCTTTACTGTGTTCTCGAGCTTTGAAGGCAAAAAAGCTTCCTCTCTCTATATTGCTTGTGGTTAGAGCTTGAAGTTGGATTTCTTTGCATTTTTGCACTACACCTCATAAAGCAGCAAGACCTCCATCACTCATTCAAACACTGAGGCTGATCTTCAGAGGTTGGAAGCTTCTGGATTTTTGGACTTAAAAGGCACTAAAGACTTGTTCTTCAAGCTGCAGTAAGCATTACTTTTCCCCTAAACTAGTCTTTTCTTGTTTTTCCATTTATAAGCCTTGCTTGCAAGCATTTTTTTGGGCTCCGACCCTAACTGAAATGATCATATTTTGAGCCCCTTTTCATGTTTAATCAAGGAGTCTTTTCTCTGTTTGAGGCCTCCTTCCATCACTTGCCTCTTTAACTTTCTTTTAGCCTATTTTTTGCATAGTATTTTTAGGCTTATTTGTGACCCTGTTTTGGACTTTTTCCATAAACCTGTAAAGTAGCTTATGTTTTAAGCCCCTCTTCAACTTTGTTAAGGAAGGGTTCTCCTACTGTTTGAGGATGTAAGCTACCACTTGCCTCTTTATCCCTCTTTTAGACCTTTTTCTTGCATGATATTTTTAGGCCTACTTGTGATTATTTTCGTGGGCTTGATGTGAAACTGTAAAGTGCCTTTGTTTTGGAGCCCCTCTTCAACTTTGTTGAAGGGTTCTTCTGCCTTTTGGGCCCAGCTGCTGTCCCTTGTCTCTATTCTCACTTTTAAAGGCCATTTTTGCATGATAGATTAGCCCTATTTGTATTCATTTTTAGGAATCTTGTAAAAGCTGTAAAAAGGCTTTTTGACATCATCTTCATGTTTCATTCAGGTTCCATTTTTGTTTGAGGTCATATGATATCTTGTACGCTAGCTTGCCTCCCCATTTTTGAGCCTTACATCCCAGCTATTGTTGCATGATTTGTTTGGCCTATTAGCCACTGAAATCCAGTGGATTTTTAGTAGCTTGGCCACCCAAGCTTTTGAGCCTCCAAATCGTGAGGGGGTGACCCCTCTCACCTTGACTTGTTTGTTGGTCATTTTGGCCTTCCAAAGGGCCCCCATCTTGCATGCTTTGGAAGTCACTTTCCTGTGGCCAATTTGGTGAGTTTTAGGACTATCATATTTGATTTTTCAGAGTTGTATATGTCATGCCACTTGTCTATCTTGTATGTGCCTAAATAACTCCCCCTTACATGGCCATCTAGTTTTGGAGCCCTTCATTTTGATATGCATTGGTCACGTGCATTTCCATGGTTATTTAGGCATGTTTTAAAGTGGCATGATTTATTCACTGCTGATTTTTTTAATGATTTGAGGTGAGATTCTGCTTATGTGCATCATATATACTTTCCATGTAAACCTATGTTTGCTAGTCAAAGTTGCATGCTACTTTAGCCCATCTTGCTAGCACTTTTGGCCATGCTTTTAAATTGGAAAAATGCATGTTTTCTGGGGACTGCCTCGACTCTGCTCTTCATTCTTCATGATCAAATAATGCATGCTTTGTATAGCTATAAGTCATTCCATGTGCCTAGTTTTGAGTTTTCCTCGTCTCACTGTGCCATGCACTCGGGTGCCATATCTCCATGTTTCGGGGTTGTTAGTATCATGTTTGAGTGCTGAAATTTGCATGCTTTCATATCATGTTCTATGCCTTACCATGCTTTGGTAGAGTGGCATTCGTGTGGCTTTAGGTTCAATTTCGGTTTACAAGACGCTGCTTGAGTATTGAAAAAGTGTCTCTTATTTTCATCTAATGGCTCACATCGATATGAGTGTGGCTAAAGGTCCACTTTCGTATTTGGTGTAAGTCCATTATGCATTGGGTATGCCATTTCATTTCATAGCATTGGCAAGTATGCTTAAAGTTGTATGTAAGCGCATTAAGGTGATGCCATATGTTACCTCGTGCATCGTAGTATGCCATTTCATAGCATTGTATATGCTAGGTTGTATGTTAGTCGATTCATGCAATACGCCATGCATATTGCATTATGTTTGGATAGGAGTTAGCCTCCAAGCACGTGGGAAACGAGGACATTTTGTACTCTGATCGATTTTGAACGAAGTCTCAATTCCCGGTCAGCCGACATGCATGGACATTATCCATGATGGAGTTTAGGCCTTGTTGTGTTTTTCATGTGCATTCATTTCATATTGAGCCGCAATTCTGAGCTCCTCGGCCATCATGAATCGACATATGCGTGATTGGTTGCTGGTACCAGATCGAGGACTACACTTCCTGAAGAGTAGTCATGCATACATATGTGAAAATACTTTCGCTTATGCCTTTGTTGCTCTCGTTGCAACAAATTAAGAATCGCCAGTTTCTTCCGAGCTTGGCACGCATTCCAAGAACAACTGCAGAATGTAGAGGCTAATCAGGGCATCGCGCGGTGGATTTCCGCTACAAGGCAACCTTTAACATGCATCATTCATCATCCTAGCGAGTAGTCGAGGCGGCCCCCTCGGCTTGCATGCCAATTTACTGCTTTTCCCTAGATTAATTTGTTAATTAATTAGGTTACTGGCAGATTATTTATTCAACTCCTCCCAGCGAGGGCACAATTGTAATAAGTCATGCCATGAGTGTGATGTATGGCCTTCCAACTCAATGTCTTTTCTCCTTTTATTTCACAACTTATGATGGTTAGATTAGGAGCATGTTTTAATTAGCATACAAAGATGTATAAAGCATGTTTTGCATTCATTCATCTCTGTTGGTATTTGACCCATTTACTGCGATAAAAGCATCATACTAACTTCTGCAAGATTGGTATTTCAATTCCAAATTGAATACTTGTGTTAGGCTCAGTAGCATTCTATATGCTATGTCTAGATCATAGCCGAACCTCATATATGGTTGCATTTCTTGCATGTGTGTTGCAGATTAGGGCATTCTCTCAGTATAGATTGTGGATCATTTATGGATTTCTAACCTGATTTCTATTTACAGCCTGAAAGACTTCCCATGAAAGTGTTATGCTTTAGTATTTTTGCATGAAAAGTGTGAGAAGTTGCCATGTTAGCTTATTGCTTCTTGCCATGAGGCCCTAATTGCTTATTTCATTATATCTCGCTTGAATGCTGCCGGTGGATGGAGTATCTTTTGTTTCGGATTGGGACAAATTCAACGAAACTAGTTTTACTAAGCCCATCGGAAAGTGAAAATATCCTTTTCCTAAGCTTCCACCTGGAGGTGGCAAAATCTTTTTACTTGTTAAATTCGTGAAGCCCACTGCGTGAAGTGGCAAATTCTTTATTATTTCTTTTAAAAACAACTCACAGCTGAATTTGTTCCAATTCCTACCGACATTTGGTCTATAATTGTATGTTATGCGATCACGTAGTAAATCTAGGCTAATAACCCAATAAGAACACTTCAATGTTTTCAAAACTTCATATCATGAAAGTTAGTAGAGGTCGATCTTTGACGGGCAGAGAAGCTTCATAGGCTGACCTTTCCTAATGCGACACCTAAGTTCCTTGTTTAGGCAACTTTGGTGATGGCCAGTAACAGCGCCTTTGGCACCCGAGTGAGGGGTTTCCCTAAATTTCCCCATTAAAAATATTTAGAAGTGCTTGACTCAGATTCTGGGCAAAGCTTGATCCATGTTTGGCACTTCTTTTCTAAAAAATCTGTTATTTTTTTCCTCAAAAGCGATTCTGCCGATTTGGACTCTTTGGTTCAAAGATTAAGTTAATCCGATGACACCTTGGAACTGTAGTGGAACCCTTAATATTTAAAATGTAATGGGGACAGGACTCACACCCCTCCCGGGCGCTTCGGAGACGCTTACGCCTAATTGTCATTATGCCCCTCACTGGTAGAGGTTTGGGTCAGTAAGGTGTTGACACCGAAGGAAAAGTGGTAGCCTATGAAAACTTACGTCGATTGAAAATACAATTTGGTAAGAATTGGGATTCTTACCCATGATCTAAGAGTTAAGCATGTGATCTTTGTCAGGAAAATCTAGAGGCACTACCTTATGGTGAGATATTCGAGGTATTCTTTCGGATCATAAGAGTCTCCGAAATATCTCTGCTCATTACATAGAAAGACTTCCTCGAACTTACAAGTGCAGGGAGGTGGATGGAGTTCATTGAGGATTATGACTTCGAAAGTTGCATTATCATCCTGGGGAAGGCCAATGTGGTGGCATGGCGCATGCCTCTTAGCAGAAATCTGCTTGGGTGACATTTTAGCTAGTATAGCCATCCTGAGAATGGGAGATGTTGGGTGCACTTTCGGAGTTTGGAGGTTTGCTGGTGTAATCCCAGCTGAAAGGTCTGCGGCCTTGTTTTCGTATTGTTACACACCACACTTAGACATCGAAAGTATTAGAGGCACGCAGAGGTGACCTAAGCGTGGAATCTCTTCGGTGAGAAGATCTCCAATTTAAGGTCGGTGAAGGGTTCGACTGTATCCTCGACTCGAAGGCGCTGCAGATACCAAGACCATACTGGTTGCGTCGAAGTCTTGCCGCAGGAGTGGAGGTACTCGAAACATCATTCACGCCTTAAGCGGTGCATCCTCGAACGCACTAAGATGTATCGCAGGATTGAGTGCGCCATTTTGGTGGCGGGGTTTGGAAGAGAGATGTGGCGACTGTGGTCCAAAGTGCCTTTACTTGTCGGGCCAGTTGAAGGTCGGAAAGCATCGAAGGCAATAAATAAGTTTGTTACAACCCCTTGCCTATTGGCCGAGCTGGAAGTGGGGAGCATGTCACTATGAACTTCGTTGTAGGTCTTCCAAGGACTCGTAATGGGGTAGTGATGCTATTTGGGTGGTTGAGACCCAGTCAGACTAAGTCGACGCGACTTCATTCCTATACGCCAGTGAGAGATTCTGCAGATCATCTCTTGCACCGACTCTGTACATTCGGGACATAGTGAGGTTATGCACGGGTCCCAAGTGATCGTGATCCAGTCTCAGAGATAGAGATCCTCGTTTACCTAAGTAGAAGTTGTGGTAAGAGTTTGCGAGTGCCTTAGGCACTCAAGTTGACCTTTTTAGCATCGGCTTATCATCCTCAGTGACCGACGGTGATCTGAATTCGAGCGCATTTCATCTTCACGTGAATCCTTGAGGATATGCTTGAGGTTGTGTTCTAATGACTTTAATGGGTCGTGTGAAGGCACTTGCCTTTTGGTGAAGTTTTCCTACAACAATGCTTCCGCCTATTTAGTATCTCCTAATGGCAATCAAGTTAAGTTAAGCCTTGTAACTTCCGAATCGGTTGACCGATAGGTCTCTGCTTTGTCAGAAGCCGAAGTGGTGATGCACCTTTGTTGGGTCCTAGTTGGTGAGGAAACTGCGGAGAATGTTGGAGCTTATCCGGCAGGGAGGCGAGCCATGTTACAGAAATTTCAGAGTCGTCAAAAATCCAAGCCGTGATGCGATCATAATTTCATGTGGAGGAGATCTTTGGTGTTTCGGAGGTGTGATCATGTCTTTCTCGAAAAATATCACCTAGGCGAGGATTGATGAGGTTTGGAAAGTTGGCGGGAAGTTGTCCTCCTCGGCTTATTAGTCCTTTTGAGATCCTTGAGAGGATTGGCGGCCGCATATGGAGACGCTTAGCTTTGCCGCCACAGCTTATCCCGGAAAGTTCAAGACGTGTTTATGCGAGTATGCTTTCGTATGAGTCGGATCCATCACATGTGTTGGATCGGACCACTTAGAGGTTGACGAAGATGTCTCGTATGAGAGGAGACGTTCAGTTTTGGATAAAATTTCGATCAAGTTTTTAGGCAAGACCATCCCTTTGGTAAAGGTTTTGTGGAAACATCACGGAGTGGAGGAAGCCACTTGGGAACGTGAGTTGAAGTCCGCGAAATATCCTGACATGTTTGTTGATATGTAATCTTGTATTTAGATTTCGAATATTGTTGGACTTAAGAGCTTCATATATGTCTTAAGTTGTAAAACATTGAAAATGTTTTGGTTTAAAGGAGAATTTTGAAACTTGCCTAATAATGGAAGTTTAATGGAACATTGCATATGTTAAATATATGGTAGAATTGAGTTATATCATGAAATTGAATATGATATGGAAATGGGAATCACGATATGAAAAACTGCTGAAATTGAAAGGAAATTGCATATTGATAATGCAAGTTGATATATATATATATATTGTGATATGCCTCTTGATAAGAGATGAAATGACCGATATTGTCAAGTTGTTTATTGTTGAATTGTCATATTGTTGGAATTTGAGAAAAACCTGCTTTTGAAAAACTTATGCTTAATTTAGTGGACCTAAATTCTTTAAGGGGTGGAGTTTATAACGAATTCCTAGCTCTTTTCCCATTTGGTTGTTGTATCCGGACTTAGGTTCCGTGGATCCTATCATTGTATAATTGTTGTTGTCGCCCTTATCTTCTCTTTTGAGTTATAGGATGTGTTGGGCTTGTTTGTTACGGAGGTTGGTTGGGTTTGGAAACCCGGGCAAGTGTTGCTGCCGAAATTCTGGACCTTCGCCCGCGAGGATTTGGTCGCCGAGTGAGCTTTTGTTTTTGGTCCTTCGCTTTCGAGCTAGGTTTGGTCGCCGAGCGAGAGTAGAGTTTTGCGTCTGTGGCTCGAGGTTTCTTCGCCGAAATGTAGCGAGCGAGTATGTTTGAAGTTCTTCGCCGAGCGCCAGATTGCCGTCGCCGAGCGCAAGGCTCGAAGACTCAAGCATTCATTCTTGGCTCGAGCGAGACTTTCCGAGCGAGGATTTCTTCAGAACCGTCGCTGATGGACCAAGTCTTCGCCGAGCGAGCCTACAGTTTAAACAGGGCAGAAATGAAGTTTTAAAACACTTTTTCATCCTCTTTTGATTCCAAAACCCTAGGTCCGACTTCTCTCTCCTCCACTCACATTCTCTAGGTTTCATCTCTTTTAGGGTGTTTCTACCCTAGGCTCTTTATTAAAAAGATAGAGTGAATTAAGAGCCAGATTAATCACAGTTTGGCGGTTTGGAGCACTTTGGATTTTGGGTCATCATCTCCGCCTCCTCCATTCTAAGTTATTTACTTGAGGTAGGGATTTCCTACTCCATATTATAAGTTTTGTTCTAAGTTTTGGTATTTTTGATATGTTGGGGGTTATTTGGTGATTTTGGGAAAAACCCTAGTTGTTTTAATAAATTAATTTGTATAATTAATTTAAGGAAAATTGGGAATTTAGTTGAATTCATGGAATTGGGAATTATAAGCTTAAATGGTGTAGTTGGATAATTTAATCACTCGCCTATTGAAATGTTGAGATTATAATTGTTGATACATTTATTTCCGCTTAGAAATAATTTTGGGCTATCAAAAGGATAGTCGTGATTGTTGTAGACATTGCATGTGGATTAGGAAAATCAAACTAATCACATTGGTTAAGTCATTGATTTTGACTCTTGAATTAATAAAAAATACGTGTATTGATCGGGTATTGTATATGACAAGTGTTTAATACATTGTATATGCATATTGTTTGGGAGGACAGGGGATGTACCCACGGTTTGGGAGGAGATAGGGGATGGACTCCTAAACCGGATATTGTTTGAGAGGAGATAGGATGGACTCCATTAGCACCACTAATATGTGTGCTTATTGATTTATGGAAGTGTTTTTACATGTTATTGATACATCACTAAAATGTATATCAATTGGGAAGTACGGAAGTGAATTTTGGTTGAGCAGGATACAACACCAACATGTGTATCCATCATGATATAAGAAATGTTTAACTTAATTTGTTATCCCAATTGAATTGAAAATATTGTTAATAAGAGATGTAATCTCGGTTGAGTTATTTGGCCAGGTTCTGAGCCATATTTGTATAAATGAAAAGTTGAATAAATAATGGAAAGTGAAACGTGTCATGGACTTTAGTGTCATGAAACTGTATGATGATGAACCGATATTTTATGTAGTCCATCTATTGAATGCTATTGCTTTATTCAATGCTTATATTTGGTTTAGTATATTTCTCATCGGTCGTGGCTTACCCTATACGGAATATCATTTTCGTGTCTAGGTGATGTGCTACCTTCAAGGAATTAGCTTGGAAGGATTTAGAGTTAAAGACTCATAGATTAGTTGTTATTTCATTTATTTTGATATTACATGTAAACTGCCAAAATTTGCGGTCAATTTAGAAGTTGAGTTAGTACTCACATTTTGTGCCCAAGTGTTAAGCTTGGAAAGATGTAAGCCCATATGGCATTTATTTTGATGTTACATGTGATATCCTTCAATAATGATACTCTGATGAATGAGATAATGATTGGTTTTCTTTTATCAATGCATGCTATTATTATATATTATGGATTTATTTTCGAGGGCGTTACAAATATAAAATAATAAAATAAAAACAATGATAGCCCACTATTTGATCAAATTCGTTTACCCAATCGCTCAATCAACTTTGAAGATAAATGTATTACTTTGATCATTTTTTTCTTTTGGCAATCTTATTGTTCTGTGGTATGCATTGATCCTAATACCTTCCATATTAAATTGATATTTCTTGAAATTTGAAAAAAATACATCGACCTTACTAATTTAGCATAATTACATTGATTTCATTTGAGTTTTCTTTTTAATTCACGTAACATTTTACATATTTTATTAATAATTTGTTGGTTGTATTAATAGCAAAATTATATTATCTTTCTTTTTTAATACCGAAATGTATATTTTACCTTTACTTATTTGCTTATCTCGCTTATAAATCATTCAAGATAACTTCACGTAGCCTTAACCTTATTAAATGGAGATTGGTATAATTTGTTGAGCTTATTTTAATTTTTCTTAATTTCAAGGGTTGCCAATGTAAATTATAGAAATAATTATTGATGGTCTTTGATAATATATATTTAAAAAAGTCTCATCTACAGCCAGCAAGCCCTTTGTAGCTCAGTGGTAGAGCCTTACAGCTCTAGCGGTAGAGCGTCAGTCTTCTAAACTGAAGGTCCGTAGTTCGATCCTGCGTGAGGCACCTTTTTTCCATTGATTTTGTCTTGGTTGTGCCATTTTATTATTTTAGTATTACTATTATTTTAATCAAATTTTGAAAATTAAATTTCCATATTTTCTACTTATTTATAAAGTCCATTTCCATATTGTCAACACAACATTTTCCAAACTTAAAAGTATCTCATTAATGGTTAATTTTCAGTCTAGAATTTATTCATTCTAATATTCAAAATGATATATTTACCTTCTTCTTACATTATACTTTATTTGTCATCTCATATCATTCTTATTCCAATAAACCAAACATTACCTAAATATAATATAAAAAAATGATAAATCTAGTTTATTTAAATTACAAACTGCCTATGATTTTAAAATTACCTGACTTTCCTTGACAATAAACAGTGACCTATTTACACAACATTTTCATTTCTTTACAATTTAAAAATATGTATTATTACAATTTTATCTCAGGACGCCCCCACCATCGTATAATGATTAAAGCACTTAATTAATTAAGAAGATTTGAATTTTAATTGTCAATTATTCTAATTTAATCTGCAGGATTTATGAAAATTATAGAGACCCATTCGTCAGAAACCGACTCTATTCGAAGATTTATTTTGAAATTAAAGAAATTAAAAAGCCTAAATGGCTCAAGAGAGTACAAATAGGTGAATTGAATTATTTAATTTCGAGTATTGAACCATATAGGAGTTTAATTAAATATTCGATTCAGATTTATAAAATTGAGATTTGGTTAATTGGGTCCTCAATTGGAATTAATTAAGTTAAGTGAGAATTGGTAAATTAAGATTATTATGAAATAAATTTATTTATGGATAAGTGTTCAATTGAATACATGTATGAACATTTATTGGACGAAGATTTAGAAGTTTAATATGAAATTGAAAGCCTTTTAATGATTTAAGAAACCAAAATTGAAGATGGAAATAAGTTTAATTTAATATTTGGAGCCTTTTTGAGTTTGATTAAAACCCATTGAGTAATGATAAATTTAAATATAATTAATTGGTTCTAAATGGAAGTCAATTAGACTAATTAAATTATGTGGGACTAGGTGATTAGTTATGATTAATTTAATTATGTACTAATCAAGACGTATTAAGAATAAGTGTTATTTCAATTAAATTCAATCTTAACCATAAATTAAATTGTAGAATGATTTAGAATTTGAAGAAGATGTCCATTGGGTGTGAGTGCGTCAGATGGCCGATGGCCCGCGTCATACGCTTATTTCACACCAAGTTCTCCGTTTACTCATCCCAAATAGTAATTACTATTTCAAGGTGTGAAGTACGGATTTAATCTCCACCGCACATAACGCCACCATCCCAAATGACGCTCCATCAACGGATGAAATTGCCTAATCCTGTACAATTTCGGCTAAGCGCCAGTAATATTATATATAGCGCCCCAAATTACCGGTTAATGTGACCTCCCTATATAAAGCCTCGACTAACAACATTCACAGACCGTAAGTTAAGTGTTAATCTCAAATAAGCTAAATAATGCCTCGCCAAGCCTCTTCCGCCTACATGGGAAAGGGTTCGCTTATTCATGAACCTTCGTGAGGTCGCCCGAGTTTGTCCGAGATTGATGTCACGCTTGAGAGGTGGTGAATGACACTAGTGATGTTGATCCCCGGGTCCGTCGATCGTTCGAGAAGTTGGTGTTATAGTAAAGAGGAAGTTGATCAGTGAGAATGATCGCTTGTTATGGATCCAAAGCAGTAATTTTCTAATGTTTCTTTTCTAAATGTAATCATCGTAAAAATAGTGATCATGACTCAAGATGTAATAGTTGCCATGATAAGGAAAATGTAGTAAGTAAATAAAACTTCTAAGTGGTTTCATAAATAAAATTAATAAAATTTTCATTAATCATGACAAAGGGTTGGCATTAACATCAAACCATTTTCTCATTTTTTGGGGACATTGCATCTAACCAACTCATCGTCCCCATTTGTTAATAAAATACAAGAAATTCCTCCTCTAATAGTTGAGATACCGGGGTTGGAACTTAACAAATACATGGAAATCTCTCCGAGGAGACGGTCACTGCCTACTCACACCAAGCTCCTCGGGTTTACTCACCCCAAATAGTAATTACCATATTTGGCTGTCGAGTTTAATTTCCACACGTCACCATCCATATCGTCCATCAATCTGGGTGAAATTGCCTCTAATCCGTACAATTTCTGGCTATAGGGGAGTCTAGTAATATATATATAGCTCCCCCAAGTCGGGTGTGTGACACTCCCCATATAAAGCCTCAATATTCTAACAACATTCACACATGTAAGTTGTGGGTATTAATCACTAAAGGAAGCTAAATAATGCTATAAGCCAAGTCTCTTTTTCCGCTTCCATGCCAAAAATGTCTTCTCACTACCCACAATGCCCATGTCCAAAAGAACAACTCCTAGAACTCCTTCAATCTTCCTCCAACTAGCACATCGTCCACCATAATACATACTTGTCGCATAGGGAGCTCCATGAAGATGAAAGCCCTCACCTTCATGCCATGGTTCAATGTACGAAGAAGATCCAAACCTCCAATCCAGTAGATTTTTCAATCTCACTTGAACCAACTAGAGGATCCTACACATCCAATTAAGGACACAACTAGAATTCTTCAAAAAATGAGTGTAGCCAATCTGCTCTTAATTTTATTAATGATATTCTATGTGACATTAGATAATAAACAAAACTTGGTATAAAAATGTGGTAAGTTCAACTAAGTTTCATATTTAGATAGTGTTTGGTTCATTTGGAATAGAGAGTGGAATAGAATGATCATTTCATCAAAATGTTCATTTTCATGTTTGATCAACTAAAAATAATGAAAAATACATTGTGAATGGAATCTTTATTTATCATCATTTTATCTCATTCTAGTGAATGTAAGTACTTCTAAATATGGAATTCTTCTTGTTATCATGACATGAAGCTAAATAGTACACATTAATGTTTTGTTGAAAATTGCATCAATATCACTATTTTTAATTTTTGTTGGAAGCTAAATAAATGTAGAATTAATGTTTCTAAGTTTTTTATTGTATATAGTTGGCTAAGTTTGAATTACTTTTATTGTGTTATTTGTTACCAATCTCCCTAAGTCATGACTTTGCCAATTTGTTTGAAGCTTATTTTATTTAGGATCATGTAATATTAACGTAGTTGTATGCCATAGGTAAGTTATAGTTTAAATTGATGTTAGTTACTAATTATTGTGAGTGTTTGATTACGAAGTCATGTAGGCGCTGGCCTAACTGATATTAGTAAATCAAAAATTAGTTATATTCACTTCCCTTGCTTGCGACCAACCGAGATTCTTTATATTGAGCTTCCTATGGATCTCTCAATAATTAGACTGCTTTTGTGTGCACACTCTATGGAGCAAGTCATGCAAAATTGTTACAATTATTGTCAGGGGCATGTCAAAACCTTTGCTTCCTAGAAGTTTGCTTTCAACCTTGTGACTTGTGTTTTGGCTTTCCTCACACCTCTTTGTTGTTTTAGCTTATCATTTTAATGTTATGGTTATTGCTTTGAAATCGATTTCGAAGCTTTGCCTATAATGCAAGGGTTTAATTATTTTGGCCTCTTTTTTCTATCTAAAGAATCCATGCTAAAGGTGACCAATCAACGATTGATTTTGGTAGTCAATGTGCATGATTTTGGATTACTGTTACTAATTGATTTGACAAGTAACTTCTATGATTCAATAGCTCATTAATCTAACTCACAATACATAACAAACTTGGCAATCAACTAGCCACCAGGCTATACCATAATTAATATTGAACCTTAATAGGTAAGAGTGATATGGTAATATCCGAGATCATAATGATTGAATCTAGAGCATCATCTCGCATCGACTGATTAACCTTTCAAAATTTGGTGTGTCAATTTTTTAAAGACTTAGGTGGCAATTGACATATGCCAATTTGACATAAAACCTTTTTTCATCCGATGTGTCAAATATATTATTCTATTATTTTTTTAAAAAAATAAAATTATTTTATTAGGTAGACTAAACATTAGACATCAATACTAGAGTATGTCAAATTTAATATAAAGTTGAGTTCATGCTAAATGTCAACTTAGCGCTTGGCATATCTATTGGACTTCATTGTTTATATCAAAATAGAGTTGTTGGACTATCACATTAAATTCTGGCATATCAAAAGGAGGTGCTCTTTGAAACATCAGGACTAGTATTAATATTTCGTAATAGATTTATATATTTGGCCAATAAAAATTAATATGTACTTTCTAAAAATCTTTTAATATTAAGGTTATAGAATTAATAAAAATACTTCTTCCATCTTTAATTCATCTTTTAATTAATTTTAATTTCTCTCAATCAATCTATGATAATTTAGGTCTTGTTTGGGGTGGGATTTGGGGTGTGTCGTTATGTGTAGTGCTACAAATAATACCACTGCCAGACAAACCAAATGGACCTATTTTGGAGACTCATTTTTGGATAATCCAAACCTCGCCCCATTTCATTATTTTTTAGAATATATCAAGAAAAAATATATCTGCAAGAGAAATTAAGTTAATTCCGATATCGTTTATCTTTTCAATCCATTCATATTTGTATTTATTTTAATACTTTAAATCCCACAATTGTTATTTATTTTTGTAAATGTCAAATGTAAAGTGGATGAATTTGAGCGGTAAATCGATATCTCTATTCTATTCATATATTTGTATTCATTTTAATACTTCTTTAAATCATAATTGTTATTTATTTGTGTAGATACAAATGTAAGTGGGATGAAAGCGGTAAACGATATCCTGGGACATTAACTTAATTTTTACAGGTATGTTCTACTTCTGGATATATTCTAAAATGTGAACTATTAGATTTTTATTGGAAAACAGAATCCTAAAATGGGCTAATTTAATTTCAATAAATAAAGCTATTACAGACCACTCAATGACACAGCCCATCCCAAATCCTCGCTTGGGGTTTTGATTTTTTTAAGTAAATTTGTCTTTTGACTTTTGTATCAAAAAAGAGGAAGTTATTACATTTGAGAATCAATTTTTTTTAATTGTGTTGAAAAAATATGAATTTCTAAATGTGAGTATGACTTGTTTTTTTTTACTCGCTTTTTTTGTGCTTTTAATAATTAAAAAATAGCTTTTTAGTAGTGGAAGTGGGTAACGATTTATTCGATCTAAATAAAAATCGCCCAACGTGCAACCCACCCAACCTCAAGCGATATACTAATGGGTTTATTTAAGCGCCACAGTTTACTTAATCGGCGATTTCGCAAACACAATGTGAGCGGATGCAGCTTTGAAATAAAAGACATGTTTGCAGTGTTAAGTGTAAGTTTAATCCTAACACCCTTTACAAGAACCTCATTCCCGCACTTCTTTTTTTATTTTTTATTTTTATTTTTATCTTAACCGTTGATTTCATTCCTATATCTCACCCTAGATATTTTTTGCCAAAACAAAACACCATTTATTCTTTTGAATCCTTACTTCTAGCATTACATTTGGCGCATTAGTATTATATCAACTCGAATCGAATAAAATAACGATCATATTATTATTGCTACATAACCGAACTT